>JARUHQ010000002.1:10722500-11378158 GCA_029955515.1 Chrysomela aeneicollis
GTCCCTTGAAATTATCTATATACTTACTGGCAAAACACAAGAAAGCTTTCGAAGATGGACCGATAGTGAAAGAAGAATTAATCGAAATCATAGAGGTCCATTTATCTGATTCAACTATTACTAGACGTTTCGGTGTTGAATGCGTTCAAAACAAATTGAAGCCGTTAATTGATCGACTTGATAGATATGAGTTGACAAATTTTTCAGCATTCAAAGCAAGGGCAGGTACTGACTTGAATTATGATGTTCTCGTGGCAGAATTAAGAAACATTCTGGGTGAGTTTAAAATACCTTTTTCTGATTTCGAGAAACTAAAACATGTTGTTACATTCATGAGTACGCGGCTGATATGCAGTGCCATGCATCAACATCATAAGAAAATCAATAATTCCAATAAGTTCATGGTAATTCCTGAATATAAAAATCAATTGACATTGAAATGAAATAAATGCATTATATTTCAAAAAGGGTTTTGTTTAGAAGTAGTTGGTAGGTAGTAGTTGGTAGTCTCGTGTAAGGTAGACGGTCGATCGCTAGCTGCCTTAATATATTGAGGTAGATCATCGACACTATAAGTCTGAGCACCCCTGCTCTATATGAAATAATTATTGTTATTATGGACTATCATCATATTGTGAATATGAAAATAACAAATTCTGTTGCCTATTCAAAATATCTCAAAGCAGATGCACTACACTTACTTTTCTCAGAGAATAAAGTTCATTGAATTTTTTGTTTTTATTTCTATAAACAACTATTTTCACAATAAAATTATTACAGATACATTCACACTTCCACTGCTAACTTTTTCAATTCATTATTTTTATTTCATAATATGAGGGCTGCCTTATAGAGCTGAAGTTTGTGAACAGGCATTTAATTATGTGTGTTTGACATCTATCTCACAAAGTATGATGTGTCCAGCTGTGAATAATGCTTCCCACTCTTTTGAGGGTTTTTTCTTATCTCTAATATACTGTAGATACTCATCTCAATCTTGGGCATTCTGGAAATAAACTATTTATATGAAGATAAATCATTCTGTATACATTAGTAGCCCTATTGATTTTGCAGAAGTGGTTTGAAAAGCCTATAAAAACAAAATAAATCCACGAAACTTATAAAATACCTGTTTCTATAAATGATAAACAAACAATAGCACCCTTTAAAATATTTTGGATTGGTTATTTCTTTCCTAAAATGTATTTGAAAATTTGACAAATTATCATTGAAAACATTTACGAAATGTTTGCTGTTCACCTGTTCACCATCATGTCTAGTTTTCGACATTTCTCCAGCGCCATCTGTTGTTTCGTGATTTTAGTCACGAATAGTCCACTGAACTCAAACAAGAAATGGAACGATAATGCAATTCAGCAGTTTTACGCTAAATTGAATTCGCGCATACCACGTGATCATATAGCAAAATTGAATGTGGAACATGCGCAGAAACCTTTTGCACAGGACCGGCACTACCAAAGATGACAAACTCAATAACACAGCTTTTTAAACAACAGATAATTTAACAAGAACACAAAAACACAATATGAAGCCGAAAACAGCTTGCTTTAAATCGAAATATACAAGATTCGAGAACAAAGAGCAATCAAATACAATGTAAACAAACCTTATAGGCTGACGAGTGGGCTGACGCCAACTCTTGGTTCTGTGGCTGAAATATGTAATTTCAGACATACGTTCACATAACACATCAAAAACGTAATCTCAGACGTGCCCAGCTAACCCTGGCACATATTGCGCATGTGCTCGATTCAAGGTTTATGATTCGCCTGTTGGCCGTAAATAATCCTCGCGCATCCTGCTATATTGTCGTTCCATTTCTTGTTTGAGTTCAGTGGAATAGTCACGTTGTTGTTTGCGTTTTTTATAGGTTCTCCTCGCGTAAAAAGCGCGTGCTGTGGAAACGCGCTATTCGACGGTGCGACTGTAAAACCAGCCTAAGAATACAGAGGAGTTCAGAGAACCCCGCAAGTTTCAAACAATGATATTCGAAACTTCTTGGGAATTCCCCTGTATTTTTTCAAATAAGTTGCCATTATTGAAGTCGCGTCCTTTAATCTAGTTTATTTATATTCCAAAAGTGAGATACATTTTCACTTGTTCAATTTATAGTTGGTAAGTCCGAGGGCCCTCTGAGCTTGGTAGCCCCGGGGCACTGCCCCGTCTAGCCCTATGGTAGCTACGCCACTGGGCCCAATAACAGACGATCACAAAAATCAGCTCGCACATTTAGAATAGTTATTTGTTTTACTAGGCATAAAAGCACATAGCCTCGCTATGCTCGGCTATGAAACACCAGCCAAGGCATTAAATCTGCTTTTCTGCCGTGTGAAACATATAATTTTTTCTTCAAATTTGTTCCAATTCCACGCAAAATCGACTTTTTCATATTTAAATTGCGTTTCATTATCAATGTCCAAATAACTAAATTATTTTATCAAAGGTAACTGGGCCCTGCGTTACTATGTTTACCGCTGATGACGTTTGTTGAATATGTTTGTTTACTGCAAGGTGGATATAGGATTGTGAAACAGCTTCCTATTAACAAGCACTAGAATAAACTGTAGACCTTTGCCTACTTGATTTCATACCGTAGTAATATTTCCTGAAATTAACAGAGATGGCGACATACCTTGTGTCGGTAAAACAGAATCTGTGCATCTGTCACCTTTTTATCAGTTTAATCTATTCTAGATGAAAAATGACTGAGAAGAGTCAAAATATCGATAATTATTCCAGATTCACTGAAAATATTGTGTTTTTATGTCATTTCAACTCATGTCTGTCAGATGCGAACCACAGAAATACATGATCAACAGAAATATTATTCGATAATCGATCTCACCGCCATCTTCATTCAAGTCGTGGAAATATTAGTACCTTCTCAAACGGTCTACAAGTTTTTCGCAGAAACAATTGAAGAGCTGTTTCACCATCCTATATCCACCTTGGTTTACTGTTTACTTTGTCTTTGTCAATTTTGAAAAGTTGTGATGTTAGAAATGGATTTACTGCAAAGTGAGGATGAATTGATGCAATTAACACCACCTGAGATAAGAGACCAGGCGCGAGATGTGGAATTTAACTTTTTCCGGAAAAATCAAGAACTGTATATGAACTCACATACAGCAGATGCATGGAATATAGACAGAGGAAAAATATAGGATCTTTCTCTGAAGATGTGCTGATTGTCTATTTTTCCGTTATGGTCTACCTATTCGATGTTGAAAGCTACCCTGAACATAAAAAATAACATTGATTTGGCAAAATACCTGAAGTTACGGGCTTTTTTGAAACGCCAGTCATACGGTTTCCATGCAAAAAAATCCCGAGTTTTTCAAAGAGAAGAAATCGAGAAATTTTTATCAGATGCCCCAGATGAACTGTATTTGTGTACGAAGGTAGGAATATATTGAAAATGATCTATTATGGATTAAAGAACTAATTTTCAATTTATATTTTAGGTTGTACCTACTTATTGTTGCAGTCGCTGGGGCTTGTAGATGTGATGAGCTTTTGCAAATGAAAACAGATGATATAAATGATATGGGCGACAAATTGCTAATTATGCTACCAAATACTAAGACCAAAAGATCAAGATCTTTTGTAGTAACGGAATATTTAAGCGTTTACAGAAAATATGCAGCCTCCAGACCCTCGAATTTAAATAATCGGCGTGTCTTCTATAAGTATGCGAACGGTAAAGCACATCATCAATTCATTGGCATTCACAAATTCGGTAAAATGCCAGAAGAAATTGCTACTTTTCTAGGGCTATATTGAGGACTCTCTAGCCAATAAGTCGAACATCGGCAATAAAATATTTTCTGGCGTTTCCGGAGTATCAAGTGTGGATACTAAAGTTGTTAATTACACTGGAAAGGAGGGAAGTGGACAGAGTTCAATTGTATTGAATAATTGTTCACAAAAGGCCGCTTTTAATGTCATTTGGAGAAAAAATATATTATAAGTATTTGTCCTTATGAATAGTTTGAATTCAGTCGATGACGGAATTGGTGAGGACCGGGTTTTCTGTATGATGGAAAGATGGGAACTCCCCATGAGTAGGATCCATGCGGGGTGGAGAAAAGCGAGACTGAGCGCATATACTGGAATCCGAACCACTTCTAGGCAGTGACGGATTCTACATAGATTTTTGTTTGTATACATTTCTTGGACATGAGGGTGCTTCGGGTATCAATTTGATGTCTCAAATCGATATGGAATTAGTTATTGCGATTTGTTTTGCTTATCGCTCCTTAGAATTTACGAACTTTTCATATGAGCGGCATTGAGAAAAATAAAACCAACATCTAATATTCAGGAATCCGAAATACTTCCTGACATGATCTCAAATAACAAAATTTTGAAGCAAAATGTTTCTCAGCTGCTCAATAACACTTGAAACGGGTCATCATTCGGATGACGTGGGTCAATAGATACCCTTTTGATGGCATTGGCCCATCGCAGGCTGGTACCCGATTACAATTAATATGCCATTACGTCAGTCATTCGGTGCTTAACATAGGGGTTACCTGAAAAGTTTTCCGGGAGTTTTGAAAATTGGTGATTTCATAGATTTCGATGTCCTCTTTCCGAATTCCAACTTTGCCACCTTGTGTTTTGACGCTCGAGCCGCCATATTGGAAAAATTGTGCCTAATAGCAGTTTTTTCACAATATCTCCTTTTTGACTCATTTAACGATAAACTTTACTACAATTTTTGTGTCAACAATTTTTTTTCTGAAATCAGTAGTTTTGTCGTTATAGCGGTGCAAAGTATACCTACTATAACTGGGTTGGTGGCCGAGTGTGCTGAGGCGCTGTTCTATGGCCCAGAGGGTCCGCGGTTCGAATCTCGGCGGCATTGTTTAGCAGGAGAAGAAAGGTGACCAATCGAACATTCTTGGTACCTAGATTTCAATCCTTCGGACTCTCTACGGTTACCAGCCGAATAGTGCTTCGGATGAGACTTCAATGAGACTTCGAGGAGTTCGAGGGTTGCTTTGCAACTAAGTTGGCGCTCAAAAACACTTTTCAAATACACTTTTTCAATATGCTGGGGGCTCGAGTGTCGTAACTGGAATTACCCTATTTTTATTTATGTCCCATCCCCATTTTGTTCATTCCCATATCACTGCTGAACCTGGCGCCGGATATAAACGGGGCGCCCCAGGAACTTGGCTATTGAAACTCAGAAATCATAGAGATACTCCTTTAGCCGAACAGTTGGAAGATCTCAAATTAATGTTAATAAAAATCTAAAATCAATAGACATGGATCTCGATAAATGCACAGAAATGTTGAAAAATTGCTGCACCTTTTTGGGAGATCTCCAATAGAAATTAAATATCTGTCATTTTTTCTTGCCTGGTTGGTCCTGTTTTTGTTTCAAATGTTATCGAAGATCGCAACTCACTAGAACTAATCTAAATGTATGGATAGCGTTGTAAACATAATTGTAACGGTTGCCTGAGAAAAACCTATCAGCGATCGCCAACTTCTTAATCTGGATTGACAAAATTGGCAACTTTGTCAATTGACAATGAAATTGATGAATGCATCGACTTTGATATATTCCAATAAGAGAGTTCGCCTAAGAAGTATAATTTCATCAGATACTTTTATTAACTACTTTCAAAACACTCTCATTAATAAATGGTTTGCTTTCTTTTCGTATGGGTTTGAATTGCAGTTAGGGGGCGCTTTAGAAATCTCGCCCAGGGCGCTGGTAGTGCTAAAACCGACACTCCTCCGTCATATGTGCAAGAACTGTAGTGATGTTTGGGATAATTCGCAAGTTCCATAACATGCATGATAGCGATGAAGCGGAAGGCACGGAGACTATTTTTGAGCAGGCGTTTGATAGAATCTAAAATGAAGAGATGTGTGATCAGTCTGATTATTCCATTGAAGATGTTGCGGATGAAATTTTGACGTCTCGATCTATACCGAACTCGCAACGCCTGGTCCATCAGGAACAACAAAGCGAATAAGATTGCGCTAAATTTCGAAATAAGGCATTACATGTGGATTAGGCCTACAGGGCGCTGCTTACTCTACCTCAGTCTTCAAGGTGATGTCGAAATGAGTTATTTCGCCAAAACGCATATTGAAGTATACTTTGCGGCTCTATAACGCCAAGACTATTGAAAAATTGTTGATACCTAAATTGTGGTAAATTTTCTCTTTTTTCATTATGTATTGAATGTTTTTATCTTAGAATGAGTCGCAAAGGATATATTTTGAAAAAAAACTGCTATAAGGCGCCAAGGTGTTGTAGAAACGAGTTCCTCCGCCAAAACGCATATTGAAGTATACTTATATAACGCCAAAACCATTGACTCAAGAAAAATATATATAGTAGACACGAATTGTAACACATTTTTTCTAGCTCAATTTTGTATATAAATGTTTTAAAGGAGATATTGTGAAAATACTGCTATTAGGCGCCATTTTTCCAATATGGCGGCTCAAGCGGCAAATATACGAGGTGACAAAGTTGAAATTCGGAAAGAGCACATCGAAATCTATAAATTTACCAATTTTCAAAACTCCCGGAAAACTTTTCAGGTAAAACTACCTAATGACATATATTGATTGGCCAGACATTTTGCCTTGTAGCGTTGCACTTACCAGCATTTACCCGACCAATCATGCGTTGGACCAGAGAACGGCCAGAGATTCAATGTTTGCTGGGCTATTCAGATCATTATTGGTAATTCTACGTGCAGATCTGCTAGAAAATCTGATCTATATTAATGTTTAGGGGATATTTCTTTCAAAATTTGAGAGTTTTCGTTGCTAGCGTTGCTAGCTTATACAGACTATAAAAGGTCTACATAATGTATGCTCTACCACAATCACCATTTTTGCCACATTTTTCGAGTTTGTGAATTTTATCTTAGGAATTGACCAAATGGCTGCTGTGGTTATAATTTGATTTGGAAGAAATTCTAATATTCTCAATATTGTTTTTAAAACAATTCGAAATTATCATAAAGAAAATGAAAGTAGGTAGAATATTGTTTTGATTTTTGGAGGAAGAGTAAAATTCTGTTCTTCAATGGTTTTGATTTTCTGTATCAGTGTTAATAATGTTGGGAATGTATTGAAACGATGAAACGATATTGAAAATATACGATAATTTTACTTGAAAGGGCGTCTGAGAAATATGTTATTAATAGTTTTTTTATTCGTAGTTGGATATACTGGTCACCGACGAATGGTAGATTTTCAAAAACGCAATGTATAGTTCATCATGAGAAAAAGACACCCATCCTATGCATATCGTTTCAAATTTGAAAACTAAATAGTTATATGAATCAAATTTCTATTATAGTAGTACTTACAGAAATGGTATCACTTATTTCACAGAATTCGAATACGTTTTGAAGCGCGAACAACTTACAATACTGAATATAACAACCGTTTTACCGCGTTTTGAAATTGTACTGAACTTGAAAGTTATATAGCGATAGTGCCGATACCATATTATACTTTTAACATTATCTTATCCCACCCCGTTCGACCAGCGACGTTACTATGGGGGAGTTCGGAAGTCAAAAATCCCCTTTCCTTCGCCGGAAGAACTTGTATTGTACATAGCAGATGTACAGGCTGTCCCATTTTCGATGTACATACGGGGTATCTCGCTTATTTTTGAAGATAGAGATTTGCGGTCTTCGCGAACGTTGGCTACTTTTTTGTGACTCACGATCCCGCACATACGAACAGAATGTTCATACCTCCCTTCGTTTCTGAGATACAGGGAGAAATTGAAAATATTGCACTTTGGGACCTCCCCTGTATCTCAGCTATATTTCAACTTATGAAGAGGTAAAAACTGTCAATTTGTTAATATTTTTACGTAGAATCCAGTGGCGTAGTCCAATTTTTTGTTTATATTTTTCAAATGGAACACCTTTGATATTTTTCAATACTTCAAACATAATTGCTTTGCGCTTTCCAAAAATATATGAAACTCGTAAGATATCTTGAGTAGTAGCCCAGTATTTGGATGATTTTCAGTTTTTATTCTTAGTCAAGACAAATGTCAATTTTAAAATGGATTTTTAGGTGCAATGATCTAACTCTACTCTCATTTATATAGGGTAAAATTATCATTTAATATAGGAAGCTAAACTATTAGACAAAATTAATGAATTTGAATTTATATACGAATATATGTTGAAAGATAATAGCCACCAAGGTTGCTGGACTTATAGATATGAGATTTCTGCTTATGGAGCTATTTAAAAAATGAAATGTAGCACAACGGCAGTCGCGGCACGAGAATCGAGATGCACTGATTAATGCCACAAGAAAAGCTTCCTAAAATAATGTCATCAAGTGACAGCATTGCCGCTCGGGCGCGGAAATAGTGTCATTAGGTGACAGCATATTTGCGATCGCATCCATCATTTTTTAAAACGAATTCATCATTTTGTTGCATGATGGGAAATAATAGTGATTGTGATTTGTCTAACACATCTCCTGATGTAGCAGAAAGTGTGAAGTAAATTTAAACCTCCTATACCAGAAAAATCGAAGAAAAGTATGAATTATGATATGATAGATTCATGACATGCTTGAATGCAGAATATATCAAAGTACCTAAGTATGCTAAACTTGTCGTATTCCTTACAAAACACCAGTCCGTAGTCTGTTGACTTAAAGCAAAAATAAGTTCGACTATATCTTTTTGGTTCATAACATATTATAACTGTGGGATAGACATAAGTTTTCAAGTAGCCTCAATAGCTAACTGATTCAAAGCACAACTTCTCAAGCCGTCAGCCCGGGTTCGATCCCTGGGCAGGGCAATTCTTTATTTTCTCTTCTTTTCTGTTAGATGTATGAATTTTTGGATTCAATGTTAATATAATAGTGATAAATGGATTGAATTAATGATTTAGATGAAGAATATTATGAAATGTAAGTTAATTGAATGGAGTTTCAAGTTTGTTTGTCTAGGAACTGTGTTTCTAGAAAAAATATTGTGTGTATTTCGAGCGCAAAGTGTCTTGCAAATACACAAATAGATATTGTTTTGAAATCTAACCTATTTAAATAAGAGTGATCTGGAATCTAACCTATTTAAATAAGAGTGTCTTGCAAATACACAAATAGATATTGTTTTGAAATCTAACCTATTTAAATAAGAGTGATATTTGATTATTTTGCCAAAAAATCTATTTTAAAGTAAATGAAACTGAAAATTATCTCACTACAGGGCTAATACTCAAAATATCTTATAAGTGTAATATATTTTTGAGAAGCGGAAAGCATTTATGTTTCAAATATTCAAAAATATATAGTGTTTCATTTAAAAAACATAACTTATATCTAAATAATGACGGCTCATTCCAAAAATCTGACTACGCCATTGGATTCTACATGGTAAAATAGTATATTATGATACAAGTTTTATAAGACGCTATTTTGTCGCACGCGTTGTTTGGAGTACGACGAGCGAAGCGAGGGGTTCAATATCGATAAATAACATATATGTAAATAACATAAGCATCTTCGATTGGTAACAATGATGACATTGAAATAATTAAAATCTGACGCACAAGCGTAAAGCCCAGTTTACAGTTGAGTGATTTTGATTATTGCAATACCAGCGGTGAAAAATTCGATGTTGTTATTGTTTTTATTGGTCAATTTAAATCAAATTGCACTCTGAATTGAAATTTAAAAATTAAAACATTGAGTTTTTCAGTGCTAATATCACCAAATCCAAATCGCTCAGAAGTAAACTGGGCCTAACTCTTCTGACTTTCATTTGACAGTTCGATTGTACCAATCTCTGAATGATAAAAATTGCGTATCGAAATAGAGGCTATTTCGACACGCATTTGCGTTGCACAATGACTTCATTATACAACCAAAATAGAAATAATTATTTTATTTCACAAATTCGCTACATTACACTCAATACCTATTTCCCATTTAGCTCTAAATATTGAGAAAATAAGCAAAAATCATTATTTGTGAAATAAAATAATTTTCTTTTTTTAAAGTAAATTTTTGTAATACACTGAAACACTTAATATTTCCGAAACAGTTGAAGATAGGTAGGGGACATGGTACATGAATTATGTTTAGAATTTTCTGAAGTATCTGAAAAACTAATAATATACAAGGGGTTGTATTTAAAATAAGAAAGTTGATATCGGCCACTGTCACATGACACACCCTATATAATTATTTATTTTTTAAAATGCCCATCTAAAAATACAAATCGATGTGTCCAAGCGTTTTTCCCAACACGCTCTCATTTATTCGTTATCGAATTTATTCCATTTGGCTGTTCCACACTGTATATGCATGAGTGATGTTCATCAAAGTTCAAATTGTGGATAGAATTCACATTCAGGTGCCCAATCAAACGCCTGGACCATGAACTATCGCGATACATCAACGTATTTAGGAGAATAAAAAAAAGAAGTTTTATGTCTAGGACGATGTGTCTCATTAACTCGCGACATTTAATCAGTAAAAATTACCAAATTACACTTTTTCTCACTTCAAACTTCGCTATATTTCTTTTAGTCTACAAAAATTCATAATAGAATTTATAACCGCACTATCCGACATCCGAAAATACTTTTCGAATGCTTCAATCACCTGCTGTTAGTAGAAGGTTTAAGCCGATTCCAGGTCTCCCCCCAAGGTCGCCCCCCCCCCAAGGCCACCCCCCAAGGTCGCATCACAAATTATTCCGCGGTACGCCACTGGTGACCTTGGGGGAAGTGGTCTTGAAGGGTGACCTTGGAAGGATAACTTTCGATTGAGAGTACTTTTGCGTTTGGTTGTCCTTGAGAGAAACAGTGACATGGGGTGGAGCGACCTTGGCGATTGATGATATATGCGCTCTTTTCCCGACTATGGGAAGATGCGGAAGAGTTCCTCTGACTGAGTGTGGCTTTGAGTTTTCGCATTCTGAAGTATAATAATTTGACCTTGTACGTTGTTGCGAGTGCATGTAGTGTTCACCATCGCTGGTTCGAGGCCATATAGTGGTAGTGAAGGAGTTGATATTCCTGTAAAAAGAAGAGGCGCTAGGGTTGATGTTTGTCGGTATTTCTCAAGGTCGCCCCTTTTACCAAGGTCGCGTCACCTATTATTTATTTATTAATATATCGATATATGCAAACAAGCCTGATTGGCTGAATTATATAGTCTTTTCGTTGGCAGATTCTGATTTCTTTTATTATATGGGTAGGTATACCTTGAGGAGTGAGTGACCCTAAGCGTTATATCTCGTAGGTAACGTCCTGAGTGGGCACTATATATCTCTGGTCGAGTACTTTGCACGGCCCCATTGAGGTTTGTCTAATATGTGGTCCAATAGTAGGGTGTTTTGTTATTCGATCGATTACAACTCCTTCAAGGCATATTTCAATTTGGAATGGGATATCAGTTTGATTCTATTTTTCGATCGCAGTTGTTGAGACATATCTATTGTTTGACGGCAATTGAAAACACAATCATTCACTCATTTGAAATATTATAAGTCTCATACAACTCGGATGGTGAACAAGTTCTGAAAAATAGATATATTTGATTATAATATGTGAAGTCAGTGATGAAAATGTTTGAAATCCACTTATTGAACTATCAAAATCATGGCACTCTGTCTATGAACGAGTGTATCTCTGATTGGCAGAACGCAGGAGCGTGAAATGGGAATCTGATAATCTATCAGAGTTCAATACAACCAAAATTCAAGCTTGTATATTTTCTGATATGATGATGTCGAGCACGACTGTTTCTCTGAAAATCTCAATACTCATGCAACAATATCATATCATGAAATGATTATGATAGGTCAATTGCTAAAACTGCTCCACAGAAACTAGGTTTTCCATTTCGGGTCGAAAGAAACCAAATCGCACAGCTTTTCATGACCTACGAGACGGAGATGTTGTTATAGACTATTGTTCACATGTTTGGAGTTCAACTTATGCTGATGCTCCTGATGGATTCTATCCACAGAGAAGCTGCTCGTATTGTTGGTTAATTTGCCCTCACGAGCTGATTGACCTCTCTAGAACAGTCGTCATATTATTCAATTTGCTGATTCATAGACGGCATACCATCCTACATAATATTTCATGGACAAGGTGGTGTTTCAACTCAATGTATAACAAGATGAAAAATACAATTGTGAAATGGTATTTATGTTTTCATCAGGCCAACTTTTTTTCGTTGTAGGAGATGAAATCGTTCAAAAGATGCTTAGGAATAATTATTGTCAGCAACCATTTTATTATTCACTATTTAAACTTATTACTATTACTTCCGATTTTTGTCCTATTTCTATCTGAGCTCTGGATACTATAATAGCATTGTTTCTACAGGATGTTTCAATAATGTTGTACGAAACTTCGAGATTATTATTTTTCGGGTAAAATCATAAAAAAAGTTGATATAAACGTATAGGTGCGAAAAGATTCGTTTCCGAGATACCGAGTCTGAAAAAAAAGAAATTTTATTGATTTCTAGGAAAATTTCAATCCGATATAGTGATAAAATTCGTGATGTTTGATGAAATCGGCAACACGACTAGTTTGGTAAACAGCCTATAGGCTAATTAATTCAATTCAATTCAATTCTTTATTGTTTTCCAAGATATATACATCTCATAACAAGAAATTTGGTTTAATAGTAACATAAAAAAAACTTTCTAGGAGGAAAGAAAAAAAAGAAAATACAACGAAAACACTGCAGTTATACCTAAATTAGTATATGTTCACAATTAATATCAACAGTATTATTATTCATTAACAACAAAGGCACGTAGTTTGAAGACTTCGATTATAAAATCAGATAGGTCTTTGGCGTTAGCATGGCTTAGGTAATGCAAGGAGTTTACGAAGGGTTCATAATTCATTAGAAACGAATGCCTCTTGGGCCTGACAGCAGCAAGAATGGGTCACTCAAATAAAATGTGCTCCAATGTTTGACATTCGTATCTATTGCAGATAGAGCAAATTTCACCGAATTCAGTCATGTAATTTATACCTTTGAACGCTAGTCTCAACGAATTTTTATATGTTAGGCGTAACTGGGCGACTAAGCGGATGACATGAATGGGAATAAGAAAATTGAGGTAACTTTGAGGTGAGTTGGCTGTTGGATATATTGGGTTTAACATAATATACCTGGACATTGATAGTTTATTTAAATCTTCATCATGACATTTCTTTGAGCATTTTTCGAGTATTTCGCTCTTTTTCGATTTCAAAAGACGAAGTAGGTCAAGTTGGATCAGTATATCTAGGCTGTTGATGGACTCAAACCATAGTTTCATCTCATTGAACCAGTTATACCTGAACTCTTCACCACCCAATTCAAACAATCTCAAAAGACACTTCCGAGGGTACGGGTCATTATCCATAGATAACAGTTTTATCAACCAGTTCAGAGTGTGCTTGAAAACAATGTATTCAAGGTGGATAGATCCGGTCCTCAGGCGTATCAAGTAATCTGGAGTGTTGATAGGGAGCAGAAGGAGCCTCTTGAAGAATTTGACTTGCACCATCTCCAATATTTCACAGTAGTTAGGGCCCCAAATTATATTCATAGCATTTTTTCTATTTTGGTTGTATAATGAAGTCATTGTGCAACGCAAATGCGTGTCGAAATAGCCTCTATTTTGATAAGCTTTTTTTATTATTCGGAGATTGGTACAATCGAACTGTCAAATAAACGTCAGAAAGAGTTAGGCCCAGTTTACTTCTGAACGATTTGAATTTGGTGATATAAGCAGTGAAAAACTCAATATTTTAATTGGTAAATTTCAATTCAGAGTGTAATTTGATTTAAATTGACCAGTAAAAACAATGACAACATTGAATTTTTCACCGCTGGTATTGCAATAAGCAAAATCGCTCAACTGTAAACTGGGCTCAACGCTTGTGCGTCAGATTTTGATTATTTCGATGTCATCATTGTTACCAATCGAAGATGTTTTTGTTATTTATCGATATTAAATCCTTTTTTTATCAAATCAATTCAAAATAAAAAAAATTGCATATGACACACGTTTTATAAGACACGTTGTCGCCCTTGTTCACTTGGAGCACTCCTCGCTTCGCTCGTCGTACTCCAAACAACGCGTGCGACAAAATAGCGTCTTATAAAACTTAATCATAATATACTATTTCATCACCCATTCTAATCAATTCCTCTTTGAGGAATACTGACTGTTCATCATTGATACTCTCTAATTGATTAATAATTTCTTAGAGCATCATTGTGGTATATTGAGAAATGCAAAAGAAATAATCATTTTACAGCTTCATTCGGGAAACACATTAATATTATGATTTTTATATACTCTTATGAGAATCCATTCATTATATGAACATTGTATCTAACGTAAAAAAATAGGTTGCTGAGTGTAATATCATAATTGAAACAATAAATTTCCCATCCCTATAATGAAAAAACCATTTTCTCAAGCTGGAAGTGAAAGATCAACAGCATCCCCTTCACCTATCAAGAATCATTCTTATCCTATGAATGAAAAAATAATTGTCTCAAGGCAGAAGTAATACATAATTTTAAATACTGATTTCAAATTTTTTTATCAATATTGTTCAATATTTCCTTCCTATGGAGGCGTCAATTGATTACGTGAGGCATTTTTGGCGATTTCTCGACCCCGTTCTCTTCTGCTATACTGAGATATCGTGAAATTTAGCTCAAACCATTCTCCAAACCCCAATCTCACATGAGATTTTTCAAAATATGTGTTTTTTAGTGTGAATGCACTCTGAACTTATAAAAACAATAATTTTCTCGAGTTAGTATTTGATATTGCTTCGAAATTATAGGCTATAATCACCGTGAGGATTGAACAATGAAATATTGCGTAGGATTTGTTCATATTTTAGGAACAAGTTTTACTCAATTCATTCCAATTTTCTCGCAAAAATTACGTGATATTTGCCGAGACTCCCCCTGCCCCCAAAGTGAGTTGAGATGAGATTTGGCTTGACCCCTTCCTCTCCTTTAACGCCTCGCGTAATTGATAAATGTCCCCTATGTATTTTGTGCATGGAAGCTAAAGTTCTCAAATAGGCGAATGAAAATTATTCAGGTCACCAAGTGAAAGCTCTTCCATAATATGAAATTTATTCATCTCGAGTGGTTGTTTAGAAAAAGTCTGATGATGGTTACTGGATATGCACAGGATAAAACTATATTATAATTCACCTATAATAGAAAGATTCAATATAATTGACAATTTATATCGCATATACTAAGATTGAAGCAGCTATCATTCAGAATTCTATTTCGCAAATTACAAACAAACTGTTATTGAGAAGATTTGACGAGATTTATACATGAGATTAAACTATATACAGGGTAATACAAATTTCATGGTACACCATTGTCAAATTGGAAACGGAGAGGGATACGAACTAGGTTAAATCACGAAAAGTTGCACAATGTCATGAACATCTCGAATATCAAAAGAAATCGAGGATATTTTACGAAGTTTCTAAATCCTAATATAACCTGAAAAAAGTAAAAATTGTCGATTCTTATAGTCATCGATAACTTTTCAACTATCGCTGTTAGAATTTTAAAATTTGTACTTACTAAAGTATACGCATGCTGTATTCAACGGTGACATGAAAAAGTCTAGGCACACTAGATTCGAAGATATCGAAGCCAACTTAGATTTTGCAATGGAAGTCATTTCGGATTTTCACACCACGGGATGGATTATAAGATTACCAATTCATCGATATATCATACTTGTATGTTTGATGAAGAAAAAGTCGAAATAACAGGAAAAATAGAAAATATGGAATAAAATCTATGATGTAGCATTAATACTTCCAGATTATTCAATATTTTAATGTCATAGTGGAAACGATACACTAGACAAGAGTTCAAACGTAAGTCTATCTGCATATCAAATTCGCGAGCTGATGTGTAATTCCGATTTTGTTGTGGAACATTTTCCATACCTACTGTTGGATACAATGAAATAAATTATTTAACTATTATTTTGATCCCATCTAATGTCGGAGAAAAGAGTAAGTGATATATATACCTACATCGCTGCCTTCGAAATTCGACATGTGCCAGCCAGGTTAAAAAAATCAGAACTGTCAATTTTACAGTTAGATGAGTACTACTTAATACAGTTCATTTCAGAACAATCAGTAACGCTGCATGATTTGCAAATTTTTTTTTACAATCGATTCAATTCAAGAGGCAACCAACGGAGAGCAGCAATTACTTATATTTTACATTAGAGTTGCCCTTTAGCACCTTAGTTATTACGGTTTCACATCATTTTTCTCACGTTAAGTGAACAATTATCTGTGATTGTAAGCCTGAAAAATCTAGCATTAACGTGATATTTTATTTTTTCTATCATTTCGACTTTTCAATCATTAAACACACAAGTGTGATACATCGATGAATTATTGTCAATTTTATGACCTATCCGATGGTTCGAATATATTATTATATGTCTACCATTAGAAATATCAACGTTAGCTCCGATATACTTACCTGGAGAAAACTTTTTCAAACCTTGTGTAGGTAGGTAATCAAGAAGTGATCAAGGCTCATTCTTGAAGCCAACGGTTGAAGATTCGTTCTTCTCGAGTCAATATCAGTTCTTATAGTTGTAGGTTATACCTTTGATAATACTTGTTTCCGATTAATTCCTTGGTTACGTGAAAGTACCTGTAACTTCCTACGTTATCAATAATGAGACATAATTTCTACTTCTTGAAATAATCATATCAACATTAAATATATTTTTGATAAGATCATGTTCGGTTGAGTAACGAACTGAAATCCACGGTTTGTTTTCAGACTTGGAAAAAACTTATATGCAGTTGAATGCCACTTTCAGAGAACCGGAGAAGAACGTCACAATACAGCTTCCAATGCAATTCAAATCGACATCGTCTAATCATCTATATCTATTTTAGAGTTGGCTATCCACATGTTGATGAATTCAATTTGATTTTTGTAAATTATAGTTGTGTATCATCACTTGAGAGTTCTCAATTTTTTAATCGTATGGTAGGTGCGTACCTTATATTTCATGAAGTTAATTCAAAATTTTCACCAACGACTCAATACTCAACACACTTGAAAATTTTGAAGATTGTCAGAACATTCAAAAGAAATACAACCAAAATGCATATCACTGTCATTTGAAAATTGATCATATATCATCCACACGCAAATCAGAAAAATCGTTTTAATATTTCCATAACACATTTATCATGCCAAAGTGACACATTTTCTACAAAATGAAATGTATTCAAGATTTATATATAATCTTCAAGGTACTACTAACTAATTATTTCAAATGATATTGAAATTATTTTTTAATAAGGAAATGTATCAGACATAGTGATAATGCCAGCGATACACATGTTCTGAATGTTTCGATTTCATCATAAATACTGCTCATTCATTTATTCCTTTATTATATCTGCGTAGCGATATATCTTTGTCGGTGCCATCTCATTGGTAGATAGAATTTTCCATAAATCAGTATTATAATACAACTGGATAACTACCTATGTCGATCGTATTTTCACGATGTCCATTGCAAACTATCTACCTAGATGAAGCAGGTTATACCAAATTCTGTAAACTTTGGTTATACGTTCTAGTCTTGATCAAGGGACACGCCATCCAAAACGATGGTGGAAAACGAAATCAAATTCTCAGAATACGCACTTACGTCACGAGCCCTTGAATAAAAATATTTATACTACCAAGCTTAGCCTACGTCATGCGGCCTTGAATGCCAGTGCATCAAACATCATCGGAGGAGGAGGATTTAATTTGAGTGCACGTGGTCGACTACGTTATGAAACCCTGAAAACGATATCATTGATGCCTAGCATACAGCTGTGCCACGGCCTTGCCGTTCACCTGCCTCATTTTCGGTGACGATGATGTCGTTTTCAGGGTTTCATAACGTAGTCGACCACGTGCACTCAAATTAAATCCTCCTCCTCCGATGATGTTTGATGCACTGGCATTCAAGGCCGCATGACGTAGGCTAAGCTTGGTAGTATAAATATTTTTATTCAAGGGCTCGTGACGTAAGTGCGTATTCTGAGAATTTGATTTCGTTTTCCACCATCGTTTTGGATGGCGTGTCCCTTGATCAAGACTAGAACGTATAACCAAAGTTTACAGAATTTGGTATAACCTGCTTCATCTAGGTAGATAGTTTGCAATGGTCATCGTGAAAATACGATCGACATAGGTAGTTATCCAGTTGTATTATAATACTGATTTATGGAAAATTCTATCTACCAATGAGATGGCACCGACAAAGATATATCGCTACGCAGATATAATAAAGGAATAAATGAATGAGCAGTATTTATGATGAAATCGAAACATTCAGAACATGTGTATCGCTGGCATTATCACTATGTCTGATACATTTCCTTATTAAAAAATAATTTCAATATCATTTGAAATAATTAGTTAGTAGTACCTTGAAGATTATATATAAATCTTGAATACATTTCATTTTGTAGAAAATGTGTCACTTTGGCATGATAAATGTGTTATGGAAATATTAAAACGATTTTTCTGATTTGCGTGTGGATGATATATGATCAATTTTCAAATGACAGTGATATGCATTTTGGTTGTATTTCTTTTGAATGTTCTGACAATCTTCAAAATTTTCAAGTGTGTTGAGTATTGAGTCGTTGGTGAAAATTTTGAATTAACTTCATGAAATATAAGGTACGCACCTACCATACGATTAAAAAATTGAGAACTCTCAAGTGATGATACACAACTATAATTTACAAAAATCAAATTGAATTCATCAACATGTGGATAGCCAACTCTAAAATAGATATAGATGATTAGACGATGTCGATTTGAATTGCATTGGAAGCTGTATTGTGACGTTCTTCTCCGGTTCTCTGAAAGTGGCATTCAACTGCATATAAGTTTTTTCCAAGTCTGAAAACAAACCGTGGATTTCAGTTCGTTACTCAACCGAACATGATCTTATCAAAAATATATTTAATGTTGATATGATTATTTCAAGAAGTAGAAATTATGTCTCATTATTGATAACGTAGGAAGTTACAGGTACTTTCACGTAACCAAGGAATTAATCGGAAACAAGTATTATCAAAGGTATAACCTACAACTATAAGAACTGATATTGACTCGAGAAGAACGAATCTTCAACCGTTGGCTTCAAGAATGAGCCTTGATCACTTCTTGATTACCTACCTACACAAGGTTTGAAAAAGTTTTCTCCAGGTAAGTATATCGGAGCTAACGTTGATATTTCTAATGGTAGACATATAATAATATATTCGAACCATCGGATAGGTCATAAAATTGACAATAATTCATCGATGTATCACACTTGTGTGTTTAATGATTGAAAAGTCGAAATGATAGAAAAAAATAAAATATCACGTTAATGCTAGATTTTTCAGGCTTACAATCACAGATAATTGTTCACTTAACGTGAGAAAAATGATGTGAAACCGTAATAACTAAGGTGCTAAAGGGCAACTCTAATGTAAAATATAAGTAATTGCTGCTCTCCGTTGGTTGCCTCTTGAATTGAATCGATTGTAAAAAAAAATTTGCAAATCATGCAGCGTTACTGATTGTTCTGAAATGAACTGTATTAAGTAGTACTCATCTAACTGTAAAATTGACAGTTCTGATTTTTTTAACCTGGCTGGCACATGTCGAATTTCGAAGGCAGCGATGTAGGTATATATATCACTTACTCTTTTCTCCGACATTAGATGGGATCAAAATAATAGTTAAATAATTTATTTCATTGTATCCAACAGTAGGTATGGAAAATGTTCCACAACAAAATCGGAATTACACATCAGCTCGCGAATTTGATATGCAGATAGACTTACGTTTGAACTCTTGTCTAGTGTATCGTTTCCACTATGACATTAAAATATTGAATAATCTGGAAGTATTAATGCTACATCATAGATTTTATTCCATATTTTCTATTTTTCCTGTTATTTCGACTTTTTCTTCATCAAACATACAAGTATGATATATCGATGAATTGGTAATCTTATAATCCATCCCGTGGTGTGAAAATCCGAAATGACTTCCATTGCAAAATCTAAGTTGGCTTCGATATCTTCGAATCTAGTGTGCCTAGACTTTTTCATGTCACCGTTGAATACAGCATGCGTATACTTTAGTAAGTACAAATTTTAAAATTCTAACAGCGATAGTTGAAAAGTTATCGATGACTATAAGAATCGACAATTTTTACTTTTTTCAGGTTATATTAGGATTTAGAAACTTCGTAAAATATCCTCGATTTCTTTTGATATTCGAGATGTTCATGACATTGTGCAACTTTTCGTGATTTAACCTAGTTCGTATCCCTCTCCGTTTCCAATTTGACAATGGTGTACCATGAAATTTGTATTACCCTGTATATAGTTTAATCTCATGTATAAATCTCGTCAAATCTTCTCAATAACAGTTTGTTTGTAATTTGCGAAATAGAATTCTGAATGATAGCTGCTTCAATCTTAGTATATGCGATATAAATTGTCAATTATATTGAATCTTTCTATTATATGTGAATTATAATATAGTTTTATCCTGTGCATATCCAGTAACCATCATCAGACTTTTTCTAAACAACCACTCGAGATGAATAAATTTCATATTATGGAAGAGCTTTCACTTGGTGACCTGAATAATTTTCATTCGCCTATTTGAGAACTTTAGCTTCCATGCACAAAATACATAGGGGACATTTATCAATTACGCGAGGCGTTAAAGGAGAGGAAGGGGTCAAGCCAAATCTCATCTCAACTCACTTTGGGGGCAGGGGGAGTCTCGGCAAATATCACGTAATTTTTGCGAGAAAATTGGAATGAATTGAGTAAAACTTGTTCCTAAAATATGAACAAATCCTACGCAATATTTCATTGTTCAATCCTCACGGTGATTATAGCCTATAATTTCGAAGCAATATCAAATACTAACTCGAGAAAATTATTGTTTTTATAAGTTCAGAGTGCATTCACACTAAAAAACACATATTTTGAAAAATCTCATGTGAGATTGGGGTTTGGAGAATGGTTTGAGCTAAATTTCACGATATCTCAGTATAGCAGAAGAGAACGGGGTCGAGAAATCGCCAAAAATGCCTCACGTAATCAATTGACGCCTCCATAGGAAGGAAATATTGAACAATATTGATAAAAAAATTTGAAATCAGTATTTAAAATTATGTATTACTTCTGCCTTGAGACAATTATTTTTTCATTCATAGGATAAGAATGATTCTTGATAGGTGAAGGGGATGCTGTTGATCTTTCACTTCCAGCTTGAGAAAATGGTTTTTTCATTATAGGGATGGGAAATTTATTGTTTCAATTATGATATTACACTCAGCAACCTATTTTTTTACGTTAGATACAATGTTCATATAATGAATGGATTCTCATAAGAGTATATAAAAATCATAATATTAATGTGTTTCCCGAATGAAGCTGTAAAATGATTATTTCTTTTGCATTTCTCAATATACCACAATGATGCTCTAAGAAATTATTAATCAATTAGAGAGTATCAATGATGAACAGTCAGTATTCCTCAAAGAGGAATTGATTAGAATGGGTGATGAAATAGTATATTATGATTAAGTTTTATAAGACGCTATTTTGTCGCACGCGTTGTTTGGAGTACGACGAGCGAAGCGAGGAGTGCTCCAAGTGAACAAGGGCGACAACGTGTCTTATAAAACGTGTGTCATATGCAATTTTTTTTTATTTTGAATTGATTTGATAAAAAAAGGATTTAATATCGATAAATAACAAAAACATCTTCGATTGGTAACAATGATGACATCGAAATAATCAAAATCTGACGCACAAGCGTTGAGCCCAGTTTACAGTTGAGCGATTTTGCTTATTGCAATACCAGCGGTGAAAAATTCAATGTTGTCATTGTTTTTACTGGTCAATTTAAATCAAATTACACTCTGAATTGAAATTTACCAATTAAAATATTGAGTTTTTCACTGCTTATATCACCAAATTCAAATCGTTCAGAAGTAAACTGGGCCTAACTCTTTCTGACGTTCATTTGACAGTTCGATTGTACCAATCTCCGAATAATAAAAAAAGCTTATCAAAATAGAGGCTATTTCGACACGCATTTGCGTTGCACAATGACTTCATTATACAACCAAAATAGAAAAAATGCTATGAATATAATTTGGGGCCCTAACTACTGTGAAATATTGGAGATGGTGCAAGTCAAATTCTTCAAGAGGCTCCTTCTGCTCCCTATCAACACTCCAGATTACTTGATACGCCTGAGGACCGGATCTATCCACCTTGAATACATTGTTTTCAAGCACACTCTGAACTGGTTGATAAAACTGTTATCTATGGATAATGACCCGTACCCTCGGAAGTGTCTTTTGAGATTGTTTGAATTGGGTGGTGAAGAGTTCAGGTATAACTGGTTCAATGAGATGAAACTATGGTTTGAGTCCATCAACAGCCTAGATATACTGATCCAACTTGACCTACTTCGTCTTTTGAAATCGAAAAAGAGCGAAATACTCGAAAAATGCTCAAAGAAATGTCATGATGAAGATTTAAATAAACTATCAATGTCCAGGTATATTATGTTAAACCCAATATATCCAACAGCCAACTCACCTCAAAGTTACCTCAATTTTCTTATTCCCATTCATGTCATCCGCTTAGTCGCCCAGTTACGCCTAACATATAAAAATTCGTTGAGACTAGCGTTCAAAGGTATAAATTACATGACTGAATTCGGTGAAATTTGCTCTATCTGCAATAGATACGAATGTCAAACATTGGAGCACATTTTATTTGAGTGACCCATTCTTGCTGCTGTCAGGCCCAAGAGGCATTCGTTTCTAATGAATTATGAACCCTTCGTAAACTCCTTGCATTACCTAAGCCATGCTAACGCCAAAGACCTATCTGATTTTATAATCGAAGTCTTCAAACTACGTGCCTTTGTTGTTAATGAATAATAATACTGTTGATATTAATTGTGAACATATACTAATTTAGGTATAACTGCAGTGTTTTCGTTGTATTTTCTTTTTTTTCTTTCCTCCTAGAAAGTTTTTTTTATGTTACTATTAAACCAAATTTCTTGTTATGAGATGTATATATCTTGGAAAACAATAAAGAATTGAATTGAATTGAATTAATTAGCCTATAGGCTGTTTACCAAACTAGTCGTGTTGCCGATTTCATCAAACATCACGAATTTTATCACTATATCGGATTGAAATTTTCCTAGAAATCAATAAAATTTCTTTTTTTTCAGACTCGGTATCTCGGAAACGAATCTTTTCGCACCTATACGTTTATATCAACTTTTTTTATGATTTTACCCGAAAAATAATAATCTCGAAGTTTCGTACAACATTATTGAAACATCCTGTAGAAACAATGCTATTATAGTATCCAGAGCTCAGATAGAAATAGGACAAAAATCGGAAGTAATAGTAATAAGTTTAAATAGTGAATAATAAAATGGTTGCTGACAATAATTATTCCTAAGCATCTTTTGAACGATTTCATCTCCTACAACGAAAAAAAGTTGGCCTGATGAAAACATAAATACCATTTCACAATTGTATTTTTCATCTTGTTATACATTGAGTTGAAACACCACCTTGTCCATGAAATATTATGTAGGATGGTATGCCGTCTATGAATCAGCAAATTGAATAATATGACGACTGTTCTAGAGAGGTCAATCAGCTCGTGAGGGCAAATTAACCAACAATACGAGCAGCTTCTCTGTGGATAGAATCCATCAGGAGCATCAGCATAAGTTGAACTCCAAACATGTGAACAATAGTCTATAACAACATCTCCGTCTCGTAGGTCATGAAAAGCTGTGCGATTTGGTTTCTTTCGACCCGAAATGGAAAACCTAGTTTCTGTGGAGCAGTTTTAGCAATTGACCTATCATAATCATTTCATGATATGATATTGTTGCATGAGTATTGAGATTTTCAGAGAAACAGTCGTGCTCGACATCATCATATCAGAAAATATACAAGCTTGAATTTTGGTTGTATTGAACTCTGATAGATTATCAGATTCCCATTTCACGCTCCTGCGTTCTGCCAATCAGAGATACACTCGTTCATAGACAGAGTGCCATGATTTTGATAGTTCAATAAGTGGATTTCAAACATTTTCATCACTGACTTCACATATTATAATCAAATATATCTATTTTTCAGAACTTGTTCACCATCCGAGTTGTATGAGACTTATAATATTTCAAATGAGTGAATGATTGTGTTTTCAATTGCCGTCAAACAATAGATATGTCTCAACAACTGCGATCGAAAAATAGAATCAAACTGATATCCCATTCCAAATTGAAATATGCCTTGAAGGAGTTGTAATCGATCGAATAACAAAACACCCTACTATTGGACCACATATTAGACAAACCTCAATGGGGCCGTGCAAAGTACTCGACCAGAGATATATAGTGCCCACTCAGGACGTTACCTACGAGATATAACGCTTAGGGTCACTCACTCCTCAAGGTATACCTACCCATATAATAAAAGAAATCAGAATCTGCCAACGAAAAGACTATATAATTCAGCCAATCAGGCTTGTTTGCATATATCGATATATTAATAAATAAATAATAGGTGACGCGACCTTGGTAAAAGGGGCGACCTTGAGAAATACCGACAAACATCAACCCTAGCGCCTCTTCTTTTTACAGGAATATCAACTCCTCCACTACCACTATATGGCCTCGAACCAGCGATGGTGAACACTACATGCACTCGCAACAACGTACAAGGTCAAATTATTATACTTCAGAATGCGAAAACTCAAAGCCACACTCAGTCAGAGGAACTCTTCCGCATCTTCCCATAGTCGGGAAAAGAGCGCATATATCATCAATCGCCAAGGTCGCTCCACCCCATGTCACTGTTTCTCTCAAGGACAACCAAACGCAAAAGTACTCTCAATCGAAAGTTATCCTTCCAAGGTCACCCTTCAAGACCACTTCCCCCAAGGTCACCAGTGGCGTACCGCGGAATAATTTGTGATGCGACCTTGGGGGTGGCCTTGGGGGGGGGGCGACCTTGGGGGGAGACCTGGAATCGGCTTAAACCTTCTACTGCTGTTCCTGATCAAATATGTGATTAACTAATGGGGAGATGGCTCTCCTTACAAACAACCGCATATAGTTTAGCCAATTTGAATGTCTTTGAGTTTATCCAAATATAACAAATACCTTACTGAAATAATTATACCAATTGAACACAAGAATGGACCTCTGAGAGACTGTCCTCAGTGATAATCAGTAAGCTTCATATTATCAACAATATCAACATTACGTCGATATTCGCATTATAAAATGATCAACAAAGTCAACATTAAGATAGAGGTGGATAGATAGTCTGGTGAATTCACTTAGCCAACGTGTGGAGATGTATCCCACCCATAACGACCCAATAGATGTCACTAATCATATTGAATGAAAATGAATCGGTAATCGGTTCGCGCTGATCCGCTGATCGCGTAATCCCAGGGGGAGCCCACTAGCCTCTCCTCCCCCTGTCTACGCCTATACTTGCAAGGATTTAGAAATTCTCAAGAAAATGTGGCCTACTTTATAACTCAAAAATGAAATCAAAAGAAAGTAGTTCACATTATGCTGACGGCAGCTGTTCGCCGGAGAACAGATATAGTGAGTTCGGATTTTATTTAGCTCAATGATTTAAAATTGAAAATTTAATAAAAATGTATATAATATTTGGAAAATTGAGAAACCAAATACCTACTTTCAAACAACACCTGAAATGATGGAATTAAATTTTCTTAGAAATCTGGGTTGGGCAAATAGAAGAATAAAACCATATCACATACAAGTATATATAATAAAAACACCAAAAAGGACAAGGCAAAAATATTATGAACCATAGGTATAGTATCAGTATTATCACTTGTAAGATAAATCACAAAAAAATAATATATCATATCAAAATAACATGAAATTATATACCAGATGTTATACCTCTTAAAATAACCAGAATGAGATGTAAAAAAGTTAATAGGGCTTACAAACCTGTGATCTAGATCCGCTGTCGCATAGTAATCATACTTTTTTTTCTATTTTGGATTTATAATGAAGTCATTGTGCAACGCAAATGCCTCAATTTCGATACGCATTTTTTATCATTCGGAGATTGGTACAATCGAACTGTCAAAATGAAAGACAGAAGAGTTAGGCCCAGTTTACTTCTGAGCGATATGGTTTTGGTGATATTAGCAGTGAAAAACTCAATGCTTTAATTAGTAAATTTCGATTCAGAGTGTAGTTTCATTTAAAGTAACCATTAAAAACATTGAATTTTTCACTGCTGGTATTGCAATAATCAAAATCGCTCAACTGTAAACTGGGCTTTATACGCTTGTGCATCAAATTTTTTATTTCAATGTCTTCATTGTTATACCAATCGAAGATATTTCTATTATTTATCGATATCAAATCCATTATTTTTCTTCAAATCAATTCAAAATAGAAAAGATTGCATGTGACACACGTTTTATAAGACACATTGTCGCACTTGTTCACTTGGAGCACTCCTCGCTTCGCTCGTCGTACTCCAAACAACGCGTGCGAAAAAATAGCGTCTTATAAAACTTGTATCATAATATACTATTTCAACCAATTCGCGATAGAAAATAACACGTAGCACTATCTCATGGTAACAACTCAAACTTCTCGAAGTGGTGTCGTTTTTGTTTTGTTTTCATATTTTTGATGTTTGTGTCATTGTGACATAGGTGTCTTGTCACCAAACAATAACTGAAACGAGAAAAACGATATGATTTCACATGTATTTCACCAGAACATCTCTCGAAAAACTGCTGGAAGTACACCTTTCACATCAGAAGCGACCATAAACAGAACAGAGGTTAAGTTTTTCTGTGGGTTATCCTCCAGAGAGTTCGGTGGTTATACCACTTCGAGTGGTTCACGAGTCACCGCTAGGTAGCGTATCGCTTAGCACCTATCGCGAATTAGAAGGCTTCTTTTTGTATACGTTGCTTATAGTAACGGGCGTTTACCGTGATTATTTTTCGACGTTTCTCGAAACTAATAGAAATTTTCAATTTCAGTAATTTATATACGTTCTAGCCAATCAAAACATTTTTATAGTGGGAATAATCTACTTACATTATTCCAGCGAGAATAATTCAATGTGCATTGTTTTTATTGAATAACAACCGCATGACAACGGATTTTCTTGATTTGACACGTCTGTCATAAATTTTCAAAAAATTCGTAAAATGCATGAATCTCAAACGTTTTAGTGAATCCTCAGTCGATGATATAAATAATATGGTCATTGAAAGTGCATGTAAGAATACCAAAATAAGCAGCGCATCGATCGGAAACAATCCCAATTATTTTGCGACGAGAGGGGATATCAATTGGATGAGAAGACATCAACAACAAAACTAGCCGTTATTTTGAAGGACTATGGGTTCAATATGAAGAAACAGAATGGAGAAGACTATAAAGAAGACAATGTGGAATAAAACCGCAAAATTAATGCAAGAGTTGTGCTACGACCAATTTAATCGAAGATTCGACCCACTCAATGATAAAAATAAAAATCATTCTGTTTATATTGAGTCGAGATATAAATTTGTTGAAATAAAAATATAAAATCTTAAAAATGATTTTGATTTTAACGTCAAAAAATAATCAATCGAATAACCACACGAGAGTTCGATAAATTAGATAATAATTCTCCAGGCATTTTCTCAAACTTGTTGCCATTTGGCAATAACCTGGCAACAAGTTTTCTAAAATCTGTCGAATTATTGACCGTAGTAATATTTTCTGAAGTTATCAGAGATGGCGACATATCTTGTGTCGGTAAAACAGAAACTGTGCATCTGTCATCATTTCATCAGTTTTATCTGTTCTAGATAAAAAATGATTGAGAACAGTCAAAATATCAATATTCATTCCAGATTTGTCGAAAATATATTGTTTTAATGTCGTTTCATGTCACGTCTGTCAGATGTGAACCACAGAAATACGTATATAAGCAGCAGAAATCTTCTTCGATAATCGATCTTACCGCCATCTTCATTAAAGTAGTGGAAATATATCACCTCTTCAAACGAAGAGCTGTTTCACCATCCTATATCTATTGTCTATACCCTATATCTACAGCAGTCTACAGTGACTATACCGTTGATTACTATTCGCGATAGGTGCTAAGCGATACGCTACCTAGCGGTGACTCGTGAACCACTCGAAGTGGGATAACCACCGAACTCTCTGGAGGATAACCGACAGAAAAACTTAACCTCTGTTTTGTTTATGTTCGCTTCTGATGTGAAAGGTGTACTTCCAGCAGTTTTTCGAGAGATGTTCTGGTGAAATAGGTACATGTGAAATCATAACGTTTTTCTCGTTTCAGTTATTATATTTCAGCACCTCGTCCTCAAGATCACTTGATTTTAACTATGTAGTACCGCCTTTAGGTACGGTTGATGCCACAATATTATAAGAAGAAGAAGTCGATATCCCTACGGTGACCTACCTTACCGATCGACCGACAACCGCCATTACGCTTTTTTGTGTTCGCGTTGGTGCTGCAATTTTCTTTTCCCAGTGAAATTAACAGGTAATTATTGTTGATAATTACGTTTTCTAATCAAAATCTTTATATTTGTAGATTCAAATGGGGAAACATAGATCTAGATCGAATACTCCCAGACAGCACAAAGACGTCTTGAAAACGTCTCCAAGACGTCGACCTACGACGTTATGGACATCTTCAAGACGTCCTATTAAAAATTAAAGGCGTCCTGAAGACGTCTCCAAGACGTCCGTTGTTACAAATCCGTACATCTCAAAGACGTCTTCATTATGTCCAATAAGACATAGAATGGACGTCTTAAAGACGTCGATTCCAAACATTTTGGACATTCGTGACATCTTAAAGACGTCTTTATTGTGTCCAATGGGACGTCTTGCAGACGTCTTTTTTATGTTCAATATGGACCTTTTCAGTAATATATAACGACTTTCATTCTGATATGGAGTGGAATTGGAATAAAACTCAGATAAGGATGTTTTTATATTTTTTTATTTTCCTTCGACAGTTTTCTGTCACCTGCTCTTCTGAGCCATGCCTGTATAGAAGATTCTGTCTCTTTTCTGTTGACGAAAGTTTTTGTCTGTTCAGATGCACCTAGAACAATAATAACTATATAAATATCAATTGAAAATATAAATGATATAAAATGATGAATAGAGGTCCATACTTGATGAAAATCCATAATTGAACACTAAACCGACCACAACACGTGTTTTGCTATAATAGCATTTTCAGGGGGAGTATTGAAATAGCTACTATTGCAAACTAATCGAATATATAAATAAAGGTGTCAGACAAGAGAATAGTAAAGACTAATCTAGGAGCAAAAAGATTTTACTTAGGTTTTCTTGAAAGAATTAATAGGAACAGAGAAGCTCACCTGGTCATCAAATTATCATTTTTGTGAAATAAATTTGATAATGTAGAATTATTCAATACAATCTGGTCAATCAAAAAAAAAATGATGGTCTTTTGAGTTTATCAATTTGAAGACTGACAAATTTTACTTTTTTTAAATTTCAAAATCGTTGGTGAAGCTATGTGTTTCTGTTAATAAGTGATTGGCAAATGTTTAGTTAATTTTACCATTTATGAAACTGCTTTTATGTTATTTTCTTTTTTTGAAAGTTCGGCCTGTTTGGCCAATATAAACATTGAATTGATTGAAAAATCTCGGAATTATACTTACAGATGATCAGTCTGGCAATTTCAGTGTTGAAAAAAGGTTTCTTGGATTTTCTTCCCAGCCAGCTGAACTTCAAGGCCAAATCGTTGGTGATCAAGCTATGCAGCACTCGTTTGATGAAGTTATAGTTGTTTGAACCACCCATTTTACCCAGTTCAATAACCTGAAAAACGATTGTCTATACCTTCGAGAAACTTTATGATTCAGATCTATATCAGAATTTCACAAGACAAACTATTCACTGGATATTTATTTAGTAGAAAAAAAAAATACCCAATCATTGAAATTCTTCTCATTTTTTACTATTTCTTCAAAGGCTGCAAATTCCTCTTCATTACTCAATGGGAACTGTACATTTTGAAATCTGTTGAATACAGATATTGGAGCTACTGACGGAACTGTGATGTTCCCCTTCATTTCTTCTTTAAGTTTTTTTACTTCTGCCAAGATATCGCTAGTTATTGATCTCAACAGATGGTTCTGTTGGATTATAGTCTTTAGATCATTATCTAAAAAAAGTCATAAAACTACAATCTAATATACTTATGGAAATTTGAAATGATTTACCATTTATTTTTTTACAAGTCTTACAACAGGTAGTTGCTGGCTCAAGTGCTTGTATTTGAGAGACATTATTGTTGGTCACTATATGTTCAGGAGAATCTGAAATCAATAACTTTGAATTTACATCCAGGGAATTCTGAGGTTTTCATAAATTGATGAATAGGTAACAAAGTATTCTAGCTACATAGCATAATGCAACTTCAAGATTTAGATCACAAAGTGTCACTGATTATTCAGGAATAATAAATTATTCTCTTTCACTTGAAAGTTGAATTCAATAATACAGTGACATAGATCGTCTGATCTGTTCTCTCTAGATATTTCAATTATCTTAACATTTTTCAGAAAATAGGAAGGAAACCAATAAAGAACATCAGAAATCAAGGTTCATCCATGGGTATATAAAGAGGTCATATTATAATTTTTGAATAAAATTTTATAAGAATATATACTCACTTGGATTATCATTTTCCTTTCCTGTTTGTATTGTAGGATGTTGGCTTCTGAAAATGAAAATATCTCAATCAGGTCTTGGCAGAACTTATATATCTCAAATAAGACAGTCATAGCTATATTGAATTTTGAATGCCCATGAATAGGTTAACAGAATTTTGTAAATATAGTTTTTTTTGTGATTCTATGTATCAACATAACTTCAACTGTTTGAGTACATAATTATAACCATGTAGCTCAGTAACATTTGGCATTGAATAATCATGGAAATATTCTCAAAATCACCCAACTTAGATTTTTTCAGGATAGGGGGAGTTGGAACATCCATTTCTATGGAGTCTTCCCCACTGCTGGAAGAGAACACTTTTTTTAGTTTTCTTTTCCTTTTTTTTCTGTCAATTTCTGCCTCAGATGCAAGATCACTTGTTTCTTCAGCTATTCTGGCTTTGGTTCTGGCTTTGATGTAATCATCTGAAATGAAAAGACATCCTATTGAGCTTGAATATTTTCTTGATAAATTACAACTTAATTTATACATATAATATCAACTCACTAAAAGTTGCATTCCTGAAAAGTTTTATGGGGTGGGATGCCCAACATGTGTTGAGGGGTTCTGATTTCCTGATTGCATTGACCAATTTTTCTGGGGGAAATGCAGGCCAGTGGCATCGATCCCCCTGGATCCAACCAGTTGGCACAGCCTCAACTGTGAGATCATCCAGAAACTGTACTACACTCCAATTCTGGTCATCATCAGTCATTCTCATTGTCATGGAAATAAAAAAACACTTAATATAAATATATTACAATAAAAATAACAATTTGCCGGTATTTCTCGAAAGTGGCTCCATTCTAAGTATAACTTCTTTGTTTCTACAGATAAAGTGAAATTATGTGAGTAGGTTGAGTACATAAATATTCGTTTTTTAATGTATTTAATCGTTTTTATCAAATCTGGTTGATAGACATTATCACCACTTACTTAATTTGAATGGGACACCCATGTGAATGTGAATTTCTGAATGGAAAAAGAGTCTATCCAATTAAAATTATCAAAAATAGTTTCAAGTTGAATGTCTGGTAGTCTATGAGCAAATAACAACTACTTTCCTGGCGAATACCACGCAAAATACCATGCAGACAATTTTCTGTTGAAATAAGTCCCATTTGAAATATGAAAGGATCATTTTATCATCATGTATTTAACTACAGACCAATTTTTTTTATATGTAGAAATAAGACAATTATAGGGGTGAGCCACTTTTGAGAAACATCATCTTGATATTGTTTAGTTAGAGAGATAATTACTTGAAACTATTTATAAACTTGAAATATCAGTGTGAAGTAATGGAAAAATAACGAAATCATTCTTGTATACTAGTTTGATACATTTGAAAGAAATTTGTTTCAAATCAAATATTTCCAAATGTCCAAGATCTGGTTTTGCTAAAAATATGCCCATCTCTGATGATTTACAAGGAGTTTCATAAAAATCAGATAAGTTCAATAATCTATTACCAATTATTTTACATTCATTTCCCAAAATCACTATATTTTGAATCAAGATAATATATCCACAAAGAAGAAAACAGCAGTTGTCAGGTTCAGTCGTTTTTAAAGTAAAATTTTCGAATATTAACTTCTTGAATTGCTTTGGACTATTATTCATGTTCAATGTTGGACCCTCAAAGTGTTCATTATTACAAATAGGAAATTTTTTATTATTATCTGAACTAGAGGATTGGACATTTTTTTCACTCTGTCGTTTTATAATTTGTTGAAGTGGTTTTTCACATTTTCTGATTGACTTGAGTATAGACTGTAAGAAATTTTCAAACTGGAAAGCACTGAAATCATCAAGGGGGCCATGGTTTTTGACATCTGTAATGATATGCAACAAATTATGGACATTATGTGAAATATGTTCCCTGCCATAAAGAATTTTGAAAGTATTTACAAAATATTCCAAAAGAGATGAAGCATAGTCAATCTTATCGAAGTGTTTTGAATTAGCTAGAATTGTTGAAGCTACATGTAACACCAAAAAATGCTGATATCTATCCCTAGCCAAATTCTTCTATGGCAATTCAATTCTTTTATGGCAACCTTAGACCTAAAGGACGCCTATCTTCAGATCCCTGTTCATGAAAAATTCAGGAAATATTTGCGATTCAAAGTTGAATCGAATCTTTATGAATTTACTTGCCTTCCATATGGTTTGTCAATCGCTCCATATATTTTCACTAAGCTTATTAAGCCTATCTGAAATACCTGAGAGAACTAGGCATTTTATGTGTGGCTTACCTTGATAATTTCCTTATAATGGGATCTTCCGAGGAAAGTTGCAAGAAAAATGTTGAAATAACGTCGAATCTATTATCTCTATTAGGTTTCACAATAAATTTTGAAAAAAGTAAATTTGACCCTAGCAGAAGATGCAAATTTTTAGGTTTTATTTTCAATAGTCATTCTATGACAATTGAAGTACCTGAGGACAAGCGAATAAAAATTCTCGAAAAAATCTTGAACATAAAAACACTGCAAGAGTGTAGAATAAGATATTTTGCTCAATTTTTAGGTTCTCTTATATCTATTTGTCCAGCAATCAAGTATGGTAAGCTCTATACCAAAATGTTTGAAAGGGAGAAATTTTTAGCACTCAGAAAAGCAAATCAGGATTATAATAAATCCATGACATTGTCTGATAGTATCAGAAGTGATCTTGATTGGTGGGAGAATCAGATAAAAGGAGGTACAAATGAAATTCGTGGAGAAAATTATGCATTAGAAATTTTCACAGATGCGTCAAGTACAGGATGGGGAATTTGTGCTAACGGGAATTCCACTCACGGTTGATGGAGTATGGAAGAAAAAAGAAAACATATAAATTTTTTGGAATTGAAAGCTATATTATTCGGCCTGAAATGTTTTGCAAGAAATTTAAGATCTTGTATTATCCTAATTCGAGTGGATAACACAACAGCCCTATCCTATATAAATAGAATGGGCAGCGTACAACATCTAGACCTTTGCCTACTGGCTAAAGAAATCTGGCAGTGGTGCGAAGCTCTAGAGATTTATGGTTACACGCAAGTTATGTAAATAGCAGAGAAAATATAGCCGATGAAGGTTCTAGGATCGTATCCTTGGAAACGGAGTGGGAACTGTCGGATTATGCATTTGAAAAAATCATACATTTTGGACAACCAGATATAGATTTATTCGCGTCTAACGTTAATGAAAAAGTGGAAAGATATATTTCATGGCATAGAGACCCAGAATCGGTCGCAGTAGACGCATTTACAGTTTCGTGGGAAAACCTTTTTTTCTATGCTTTCCCTCCGTTTCCACTAATTCTGAGGACATTGAATAAAATCATTTCACAAAAGGCAGAGGGCATAGTGGTCATACCATTCTGGCCCTCACAACCTTGGTATCCACTATTTATGAGGATACTATCCTCTGATTTGGTAGTTTTGAAACCTAATCAGAATTTACTTTCTTCTCCTTTCAGAGAAAACCATCCCCTGCACGCGACGCTTTCCCTGGTGGTAGGGAAATTATCCGGAAAGCTTTTCTGAGGAAAGGCCAGCCAATGGAAGCCATTGACACATTGATACAATCTATATCACAGTCAACAATAAAACAGTATAGCTCATCATATGAGGCTTGGTGGAATTTCTGTCAGGAGAAAAATGTGGATCCTTTTGAGGGAGAAGTTCATAAAATGTATTGTCTTTTATGCAACAGGAGTTGAATAAAACAAAAGCAAAATATGGTACCTTTAACCAACATAGGTCTGCTCTCTCATTGATATTTCAAAACGAATTAGGAAAACACATCCTTATCAGAAGATTCCTTAAGGGTATATATTAAGAATGAGACCTCCTGCACCAAGATATGAGATAACATGGAATCCACAAAAAAGTCCTGAATCATATATATAGTTTCATTAGAGGATAACGAAAATTTGACCATTCTTGAACTTTCCAAGAAACTGGCAATCCTGTTAGCCCTGGCTACAGGCCAGAGAATTCAGACTTTGCACCTCATTAGAGTAGCAAATGTAAATTTCCATCAAGAAGGTGCTCGTATCTATATCCCTGATGAAATCAAAACAACTAGATTGAGTTCCGTCCAACCATGTCTAGAGTTACCTTTCTTTGAAGTAGAGAAATTATGTGTTGCAACAGCTCTCCTATCATATATTAATAGAACTACAAATGTTAGATCAGAAGAACCCTTTTTGTTCCTGTCCACAAAGGAGCCTTATTCGAGGGCAACAAAGGCTACAATGAAAAATGGAAAAGCCATAAATTGGACAACAATTTTTAGAAAGAGAAATTAGTCTATCCAATTAGAATATCAAACATAGTTTGAAATGAATGTCTGGTAGACTACGAGCAGAGAACAACTACTTTCCTGGTAAATACCACGCAGAACATTGAATTATATCTGCTCGTAATCCATGCAACGATTCACACTGTGAATGCAGATCGCAAATGTTTCTTTCTTCCTAAGACGTGACAAATTCACATCGGGACAGGCACGCCTAACAACCTACAGACCGGTTTCGGGCTTATTGGCCCTCATCAGTGCAGGGTAGTTATCCGAGTAGAGACCGTAAGATCTCCACTCGAAGCGTTGCCTGTCCCAATGCACCTTCGTCGCGTTTATTTGACCGCACTGAGCCGCGTTCCAACAGACAATTGGAAGTGGCGACACCATGCGGCAGAAGAAAGAAACACTCCAGAACTAAATCTCCCAAATCACAGAACTTGGAAGTGGCTTATAGCTCGACTAAGCTAATAAATGAAAAATGGAAAAGCCATAAATTGGACAACAATTTTTAGAAAGAGAAATTAGTCTATCCAATTAGAATATCAAACATAGTTTGAAATGAATGTCTGGTAGACTGTCTGGTGAATTTGTCACGTCTTAGGAAGCAGGAAACATTTGCGATCTGCATTCACAGTGTGAATCGTTGCATGGATTACGAGCAGATATAATTCAATGTTCTGCGTGGTATTTACCAGGAAAGTAGTTGTTTTCTGCTCGTAGTCTACCAGACATTCATTTCAAACTATGTTTGATATTCTAATTGGATAGACTAATTTCTCTTTCTAAAAATTGTTGTCCAATTTATGGCTTTTCCATTTTTCATTTATTAGCTTAGTCGAGCTATAAGCCACTTCCAAGTTCTGTGATTTGGGAGATTTAGTTCTGGAGTGTTTCTTTCTTCTGCCGCATGGTGTCGCCACTTCCAATTGTCTGTTGGAACGCGGCTCAGTGCGGTCAAATAAACGCGACGAAGGTGCATTGGGACAGGCAACGCTTCGAGTGGAGATCTTACGGTCTCTACTCGGATAACTACCCTGCACTGATGAGGGCCAATAAGCCCGAAACCGGTCTGTAGGTTGTTAGGCGTGCCTGTCCCGATGTGAATTTGTCACGTCTTAGGAAGAAAGAAACATTTGCGATCTGCATTCACAGTGTGAATCGTTGCATGGATTACGAGCAGATATAATTCAATGTTCTGCGTGGTATTTACCAGGAAAGTAGTTGTTTTCTGCTCGTAGTCTACCAGACATTCATTTCAAACTATGTTTGATATTCTAATTGGATAGACTAATTTCTCTTTCTAAAGGCTACAATATCAAGGTGGATGAAACAAATAATGACGTCCGCAGGAGTAAACTCAAAAATATTTTCTGCTTATTCTACCAGACATGCGGCTACTTCGGCAGCCTCCCGACAGGGGGTATCATGGGACATAATCAGAAGAGCTGCAGGGTGGTCCAAGAATTCCCAAACCTTTGCTCAATTCTACAATAGACCTTTGAAAGAAACTCAAACGTTTGCCGAAGTGGTTTTAGGAACAGCAAGAGCTGATAAGAATTCAGTTCCAGATACAATTGCAGTTTCGTAAACAAATCTGTAAAGGTTCTGAAAATATATATAAAAATGGTTTTCACAATGTTTTTTAACGAACTTTCAACATCTACATAGTTAAAATCAAGTGATCTTGAGGACGAGGTGCTGAAATATAATTTAACGATCAAACGAACTTACCTGTGAAGTTCGATCGTAATTATATGAAGCACCTCGTCCGAAAAGATCACTCCCACCCATGAAAAAATCCCTTCCCAAATAAAAAAAAAAAAAAAAAAAAAAAAAAAAAAAAAAAAAAAAAACATTGGAAAACATTGGAAAACACTTTGAAATGGTAATGGCGGTTGTCGGTCGATCGGTAAGGTAGGTCACCGTAGGGATATCGACTTCTTCTTCTTATAATATTGTGGCATCAACCGTACCTAAAGGCGGTACTACATAGTTAAAATCAAGTGATCTTTTCGGACGAGGTGCTTCATATAATTACGATCGAACTTCACAGGTAAGTTCGTTTGATCGTTAAATTGTTTGGTGACAAGACACCTATGTCACAATGACACAAACATCAAAAATATGAAAACAAAACAAAAACGACACCACTTCGAGAAGTTTGAGTTGTTACCATGAGATAGTGCTACGTGTTATTTTACATCGCGAATACCCTATATCCACCTTGCTGCTATACCCATTGATCTTATATCGCTAGATCCGGTATCCAGGTTATTTGTTTTGTAGGTCCAGGGAGATTTAAAAGAACTAAGCAATTGATTGGTCGTTTTTATTTTTGTCTATACGTATGTGTTGTACCACGTGATCATAGTACCTACTTTCTTGCAGACACCACCATAACAAAGAAATACCTCCTTGACATTTAGTCAATATCGGTCTTGATCCTTGGGTCTTGTCGAAATTATTCGCCATGTCCATTTTAAGCCAGACGACTGCATTTCAGAAGCTAATATTTCGGTTAATTTTTACTAGATATCTAACCTCGGAAGTGAGCATACATTTTTGAGAATTCATAGCAACAAAATTTCCAATGTTCACATTATTTGATCATCTACAGCTCTTTTGACCCTTCCCAACTTTGGTCCAATCCATTTCGCATTTGGAGTTGCAGAAAGTGATCAATCGAACATGTACGACCAGTGTTGCCAATCTGAAATCTGTCAATATCCCACAGATCTAGACAGAATTTCCCGCCATATTCAAAATAATATACCTACCTATAATTCAGGAATTAGTTCATAAAATATATTCTATATTTTATTCTTTTGAAATATTCTTCAGAAAATTAGGTAAAATGTTACGAACTATCAAAGAATCGACAACTTAATCAAAATATTCATTTCATTTTTGTATCAGTTTGTTTAGTGATTTCAGTATTTTTGGGACCATTTCGAAGTGTGAAAGTATTTGAAATCCTTGATTCGGTTCGCTGAAGGAGGATAATGTAACCATTTTTTAATATTAAAAAATCCCACTTCTGATTCAGCAGTATCCGATTCATCACTGCGACTGCAGGTTTTGTTTTTATCGTCGAAATCATTTTCAACCAGTGATTGGTACGACGTGGTGATACGTGACAACAGTGACAAGTGACAGCATCAAGATGTTTGAGGGGATGACAATGGGTGTCACGAAGGTCATGAAACTTCAATGCTTATTTCATCATGGACATGATGGACAATAAGTGAAGGAAGCAAAAATGAATATTTCTGCGCATGAGCATAAATACCTTTTATTTAATATCACCATGAAATATGCATGAAACTTCATGATTTCCCGCATATTTCCCGCAAAATGACTTATCCCGCGGCCGATCAAATTTCCCGCAATGCGGGAAATTTTCCGCCAATTGGCAACACTGTGTACGACAGCTCTGCATGAGTCACATCGTGAATCCCCCCTCTGGCTCCTCCCAAGGTGGATATAGGATGGTGAATCAGCTTCCTATTAACAAGCACTAGAATAAACTGTAGACCTTTGCCTACTTGATTTCATACCGTAGTAATATTTCCTGAAGTTATCAGAGATGGCGGCATACCTTGTGTCGGTAAAACAGAAACTGTGCATCTGTCATACTTTTATCAGTTTCATCTGTTCTAGATGAAAAATGATTGAGAAGAGTCAAAATATCAATATTCATTCAAGATTTATCGAAAATTTATTGTTTTGATGTCGTTTCAAGTCACGTCTGTCAGATGTGAACCACAGAAATCTTCTTCGATAATCAATCTTACCGCCATCTTTATTCAAGTAGCTGAAATATTACTACCTTCTCAAACGGTCTACAAGTTTTTCGCAGAAACAATTAAAGAGCTGCTTCACCATCCTATATCCACCTTGGGCTTATCGGTTAGAAAGCTGAAGTTTATTGGGATCACGAGCTGAGGTTTATTGTACATGATTATGACCTATTGTTGATGACAAATGAAGAAACCCAAGTACGGCTTCATCTAGGGTTTTTGGTTATTACACCAAAATTTCTAAATTTACCACTGTGATAGCAGATTAACCACCATTTTCCCACCCTCCGCAGGTCCATCCTCGTTTAAAATCTCCTTATTTCGTAAACCTCCCTATTTATAAGAACCCTGATGCAAAGATTATAAACATATTTAATATAAATGGGACCAAAACTCCCACTACCTAACGTTTACTCTTAATACAGTGTCTGAAAAACTCTAATAGCAGTTCATTTCTGCATGTCTGACAACTAAAAAACTGTTACGACTTCTATCACGTGACTTCAGATTTGGCGGAAATTTAAAAAAAAAATTTCAGTGTTGCCGAAAAATGGGTCAAATTAACAATATGTCAAAAAATGTTATCGAAAAAATGTGCTTGGAATCCAACAATCAACTCCCTTCATCCCTTTGCTTTTACACCTTTAGAGGAAATAGTTAAAGTTAATTTTGCACTTTTTAGAATGTGAATATATTATTATGCCTTCATAAGGACTACAATAAAAAAATGCTGCTCAAAAAGCTACTAGCTTCCTGTCTTGCAAATAATTTTTACTTTAAGCTTCTAAATATTTTCACGGAATCTTCTAACCTGGAATGAAGAGGCTATCATTTTGAGTCTTGTCAATAAAAACACCCTATATCTGGACAGTATGAATTTGGTATAATATAAAAACATCAAGCAGACAGGCAGTTTCACAATTTTTGCTATATTAAAAATCCAAAATGAAATATAATCAGAATAAAATTATTACAAACAAACCTACACATTTAAATAACTGATCAATTATTTACCGGAAACAATATTGACAAACTGAATGAAACAAAATTCAATGTTTTTGGGAAAGATCATAAAACAGTCCTCTGTGCACCCTCGTGTATTAAATTTCGAGCGAACTAGATCAGTCTATGTACTGAGCTAACCAACGGAATCCCTCTCCGTACCCTTGTCTTTTCAAAATGGAACACATGAAAAGTTCTAGAGGCCGACCGGGCAAATCTGAACGAGCCACCTTGCCCTGCAATAAAGGAAAGTTAGTAAGGTACCTAGTTATTAACCAAAACATTCAAGTTTAAGACAAGGAGTTGACGCGCAAAAGTAAAATAAGGCAGTCAGAGACAGCATACAATATAGAGACTAGTCAAAGCATAGGAGAAACAAGCAATATTTTTATGCGCATATCAGGCGCGCACTGTTGTATGGTTATTGGCTGTTTGTGTTTCATGAGTATTCTGGTGTTCTCTGCCAACTGTCATCAAATTATTCAGGTTTCAACCTATAAATATAATATCCACATTTTTTAAATGTTTGCAAAGTTCATAATCTCAGAGTATTTCATTCGTTTTTAGATGCAAATCTCCTGGTAAATCAGTGGAACTATCACTGATGCAATGTATTCAATTAATTAATCTGTTCTTCATAGTCACCTGTGAAATCAAGTTTATTCCTATAATGAACAAGTCAAAACTCGAAAGTTTCCGATCCAGTGAAATAATTGTATTTACCTTCGTCCTAGCAAAGGTAAAAACGAAGGTGATCACTGCTGGAGCAAATCATTGACCAGCTATATCATTTGCAGCTTGGAAGTATTTGTCTACCTATCTAGTCGAAATAAGTTCTCAATACCTGGGGTGCTACTTATATCAAGTGATGAATGGATTAAAGTAATACATACTTACAAACCAAAGATTTTTTTTCATGATGACCAGTTTGTAAGAAATCTCTATAACATATTGAAATTATGTTACCATTGTAGGTGCATCATTGCAGGTATACCAGGTATAGATGTTCAGAAATAATCACCATCAATTATTTTCGTACCCTAAACCATTATGTGGTAACTGGGTTTTGATAATATATGTATAATTATTTTCGTATGCCATTCCATTTTGTAGAATTAATAACACAGTTGAAGATATCAGCAATTTTTTACATAATTCATTAACAAGAAGTTAATTTGATAGTCATCAGTCATCACCCTCCTAACAAATATATATAATTCCTGAGTCTACCCCCAGTTGGTGATTTTCTCTGTAATTCTGACGTTTCCACAAATGTAAATTTAAAAGATGAATAAATTTGTATTGTATTGTGATATGTTCATTTCATTCTTTATAATTCATTAATTGTTATTTTCATTCATTATTCATTCCATTCAGGTGCATTCTTTGGTTTTGTGATATTTACCTTCTTTTTCAGTAAAAAAGCCAGCAGCATTATATTATTTTGAATTACCATGTGTTTTATTTTCCTGATATTGATTCATAAATCCCGCCATTATTTGAATTTTAAGAAATCTGGATTACCGACCGCGCACAGAACATCATATTTCTTCGACAACAAAACAAAACATTGAATGACAAGTCTCTATATTGTATTTCGTCTCTGAAGGCAGCAAATATTCGTCAATCACCAACAAAAAAAAGTATTTCTTTACCTTTCCAGTGGTTTGTCCATACAACGCATAGAAGTTTCTCAATTCGTCTTCTGAGGCCGCCCCAGGTAAATCGATCTTATTGCCTAAAATGAGTACCGGACAATTGGATAGCGTTTCGTCCGTGAGGAGAGAGTCCAACTCTTGTTTGCTTTCCACCATTCTCGTTCGATCATTGGCGTCTACGAGAAAAACGATGGCGTCTACTGCCGGGAAATAATCCTTCCATACTCTTCTCGCTGAAAGAATACTTGATCGTAACGTGAACAGTTTTAAAATACTTTTCCTATAAATTCTACGTGGCAATGAAGCAAATGAATATAAATTCGCTTAATTAATACCACGTGAAAAGTACAAATCTGACCAACAAATTTTCACGTAGGAAGTACACACTCATGACTGACCAATCAATATCACATAAACTCACAACTGCCTAATCAATTTTACGTCGAAAGTACACATCTACTTGATACATTTTATGTGAAAAGTACACATTTGCTCGATGAGTTACACATGAGAAGTAACACCATATACAGTGACATTCAAAAAGTACCTACACCACAAATAAAAAAACTTTTTATTTGTGATTTAAAAAAAATGGCACCAACTTAGGCTCTTCTTCAAACATACTTATCCCCTATCAGATATACTGAGTGAAAATAAGTAACATTTAGTTAATGATTCATTGGCAGATATGGATTAGAGTTTTCACAAATTTGAATAGGAATCAGTCAATTATGAAGGGTATTTTGCAAGAAAATGCCTGGCAATATAAACCTAACGTTTTTACACAACATTTACTCTTGAATGAATTTTATGAAATGTAAGGTATATTTGACAGGTTTGAATGATTTTGTAAATCATCACATCGCTGAGGTGATCCTAGAAAACAAATTGATTTTTTATACCAATTCCGGATAAAAGCTATTCGTAATCAATTCAAAGGTTTGAAAAATCGATTATTGCAGAATTTCACGAAAATTTCAGTTTTCTTCACATTGTTTTGAGCTCCCAAAAAGATCGCCCATTTCGTTTCAGAGATACAGGTCAAAATTGAGAATATTGCATTTTGGGATATCTCAGCTATCTTTCAACAATGGGAGAAGTAAAAACTGTCATTCATATTTATTTTCACGTAGAAACCAGAGGCATTGTCAGGTTTTCAAAATTAGCTGTCATAATTTGAATGGAACACCCTGTATATTTTTCAATATTGATTGCTTCGCAGTTTTCAAAAATATATTACAGTCATAAGATATTTTGAGTACTAGCCCTGTACTCAGATAATTCTCAGTTTTTATAGCTAGTCTTTTTTTTGTGGTTTGGCATCAAAACAAGAGTTTTTTGGCCACATACTTTTCTTTAATTAGTTATATTGTTATTTTTTCCTTGGGCAGAAATTCCAAAATCGTTTATAGCTAGTCAAGACAAATAATATTACTTTTGAAATAGATCATGTTGCGCATTAATATAATACCAGTCTCATTTATATAGGAAAGAACAATAGTCTCATTTATATAGGGTAAAAAAAACAGTATCTGTTTAAAATTATTATTTAATTATTTAGCTAAAATATTTGACAAATTAATAAATTTAAACTCATGAATATATTATTAGATTTCTTCTCACTGATGAATGCCACGAGACATGCATCCGAACACATATTATATAACATTTTCATCAGCAGAAAAACCCATAGCAATTTTTTTTCGTAGTATTTTCAAAAAGTTGAAACTTTATGATTTGTCAAATACTTTAGCAACTAATATTCAATGATAATTTTAAATGAATACTGTTTGTTCTACCCCATATAAATAAGAGTGGTATCTTATTATTGTGCGAAAGTAATATTTGTTCTAATTACCTATAAGAACTGAAAACTCTACATACAGGGCTAATACTAAAAAATATCTTTTGAGTTGAGAATATGTTTTTGATAAGCATTAATGTTTCAAATATTGAAATATATGTGTTCCATTTGAAAAAACATAACTTTGGGTCATATATTAATAATGACAAAATACAGTTTTGTTTTCCCATAAGTTGAAAGATAACTGAGATACAAGGGGGGTCCCAAAATGCAATATTTTTAATTTCGCCCTGTATCTCAAAGACGAAGCAGGAAAATTTTGTGTGCCGTATCGCGAGTTTCACAAAAAAGTAGCCAACGTTCGCGAAGACCGCAAATTTCTACCTCTGAAAATAATCTAAAGTATTCACAGACAAGACAATGTAGAGTGTTTTGTTGGTGAAATTGTTTGTTTCAATCAATCTATATTTCCTTATAATGAGTATAATGAATCTGCGAACAACTTTATCCTCCAAATTTCACTAGTTTTTACCTTGTGAATGTCCTCCTAGATCAAATGTTGTGAACCTCATGCTGCCAATAGATAATTCTTCTGAAGCTGAAAACAAATGTTTTTTTAGCTATAGAAATACAATAAAATGGTAACAAAAATAGGAAAATATAATTTTTCAGATATGTATTTACATATGATGATTTCATGTATTTCAAAAAAAATAGTTCAAAGTGATATATTATCATTTATCTATCTTGAAGAAACACAATACTTACTGGGGTGCAATGTAGGAAGATGCTGTGCCAACCTATCATCTTTAAGCATGTGCAATAAAGTGGTTTTTCCAGCATTATCCAAACCTAAGAAAAGTAACTTGCCTGATTTCTTCCATAATCCTGAAAAAATACATTAACAAATCATTAATCAACATAAATGTATATCAATCAATGAAAATTTTGATGTATTTCACCAATGTGTGTCTGAAAATGGCATATTTTTGAGTTTAGTCATTCTTAGTTGACTATGGCGTCTGCGACTGACAGAAAAAATAAGTTTTTGTCACTTTTGTAGTTTGTATGTTGTTTCAGAAATGTTCAGTATGGTTGATTCCATTTTTTTTTAAACAACATGTCAATTTCATTTTTTATGTTACAACGGAAAAATATAAATTACATAAAATTCCAGGAACATAAAACGAATTATACAGTGCATGCCTCAATAGAGCTGAGTTTTTCGCTGGAGAACTATGGAAAATCAAGCACAATATTTGAAAATCATTGACAATAAATATTTTTCATGTTTCCTAATCCGTGAGAGAATCCGAATAAAATATGAATTTCAACGTCAAATATCTTGAAATCCATGACATTTTATAAGCATTTATCAATTTGACAAAAGATATTTCAATTATTTCCATAGCTACCATGACCATATGTCCTAATCAGCTGAAAGAATCCGGGTAAAATCTGAAATTCAACGTCGAATATCTCGAAATCTGTTATAGATAACATATAATGTGCTTCCTGTTGTAAAATAAACACTACCAAACTCATTATCCTATTATGCTATATAACTCTCTCGGGGAACCTGAATCTATTTTTTGACATAATATACATTTTTGATGATCTCTTCGATCATAAGGTGAACTTTTCATAGTTCGAGAGCTGGCGACGAAAACAACTTCCTCATAGTTACCAAAGGTTTGACTTGGCACTTCGAGTCTACTTCAGATCGTTATTTTAAAACCGCCCGTCTGCCGGAGGTGAGCGGTCGCCTTCTCAGATTTGGAATTTGAAAAAATTATTAAAAATCGCTCAAAACTTCCCAATTTTTACCACAATGATTTTTTGCTGAAAATGGCCTAAGATCCTAACCTAATCGAAATCAGAAACGTCTGCCTGTGAAAATGGTCGCTATTTCGGAGCAGACGCTGTCAAATATGTCAAAAAAACGCCTTCAACTTCCTCATAGGTTACCACCGTGATTTTTGCGTCAAAGTTTTACTTAATATGTTATCAACCAAGGGTCGAAAAGAAAACCTCGGCAGACGGTCGCATTCAAACTGCAGACGGGGTTGAAATTGAAAAGTTGAAAAAAATTACCTGATTACAAATGCAAATTTCAGCATATAAAAAGTACCAATCCGGATTGACTATTTGCGGAATGTCTCACAATGAAAACAACTTGAAAATTTTTCTAAATAAAATATTTCCTTTTTGAAAAAGCGCTAAATCACATATGTCAAAAAAAACGCCTTCAACTTCCTCATAGGTTACCACCGTGATTTTTGCGTCAATGTTTTACTTAATATGTTATCAACCAAGGCTCGAGAAGAAAACCTCGGCAGACGGTCGCATTTAAACTGCAGACGGGGTTGAAATTGAAAAGTTAAAAAAATTACCTAATTACAAATGCAAATTTCAGCATATAAAAAGTACCAATCTGGATGGACTATTTGCGAAATGTCTCACAATGAAAACTACTTGAAAATTTTTCTAAATAAAATTCTTCGTTTTTGAAAAAGCGCTAAATCACATATGTCAAAAAAACGCCGTCAACTTTCCCACAAGTTGCCTCAATATTTTTATTGCAAAATTAAATAAAAAAACTTCATCAGACGGACAAGCAAATGATGCTTTATATAATAATAATTACTGTCTGTTAAAGCGTGATAGGCAAGTAATGCTTTAGAAATGATTTCTCCTTTTCTGGTAGTTTAGATAAGTAGGTATATATCAAATAGAATTCTAGTATTAGCTTCATGGTGACTATAGAATATAGAACCTCATCAATTTCACAGGTCCATCAATCTGATAAAACATGTAACATATATCTTCACAGTCGACGGAAAAACAGCCGGAGTTAAAGTCGAAAGAAACCTATTGAGACGACCCTTAGTATTATCGTTGGAACATATGATTTATTTATTATAAATGTATTATCGTATTCATTGACTACCGTTCCATTGTCACAGAGTTATTTCGCTTATTCAAGTCCAAGTCAAATAGGTTGTCGATGGATTCTTTTTTTTTTGCATCTTCTACGTGATCTCCTGTTTTCAATGACAGATTAGCAATTTACATCAATAAGAAGTTATGCAGAACATCAAGCAAATGAATAGACCTAAGTGTGTGGTGCCGTCATTAAAAGACATCGAAAGAGACAAGCGGCCCAACGATTTTTTGAAAACATTGAGGTGTGAATCTATTAAAAACTGAATTAGTGAAGTTTTTATTCAAATACTGGGAAACAAGTATTCCTCTGGGTATTTTGGGAGACAAAATTCTTCGGGTGGATTGTGTCACATGTTTTATGGGAATGATGGACTGGTGAATTTTGAAATTGATGAGGTTCTATATTCTAGCCACCATGAAGCTGATGCTAGGATTCTTATTTCATTTACTCATTTACAACTACTAAATCAATGTTGTGATACGTGCATCCGATACTGATATATTTGTAATAGCAGTGGAAAATATAAAAGTAGGTATAGATAAATATAATAACATATTTGGATATAAACTGGACTTCAGTCAGAAAATACTTTGAGATGCGTTTATTTTAACGATTGTATACAGAAATTTAGGAGATATCCTTCCTCAAGCTTTACCTGCATATCACTTGCTTTCACGTTTTAATAGGCAGTGACTACACATATATCATTCGCTTGAAAAGGTAAAATGAATCCTTTCAACATTATCGAGGAAGATCTGAATATTGACCATTCTCAGTTTATTTCGTGAGAGCAAATTCAAGGGATTGAAAAATTCGTATGCTACATATATGGTTTTCATAAATGCTAATAACATGAATGAAGCAAGGCTACATTTTGTTCCATAGAGAACATGGTATCTCGAAAGAAGGAATATAACAGATGAAGTTGAAAATTTCGATGGGATCTTGATGCCACCTTGTCGAAAAGTTCTAATTCATGAAATAATAAGGGCTAATCAAATTTGCGCCATCTAGAATTATGCAACAGAAACAATTGTATATATGGTTTCTATTCTTCAGATTCAAAATTGAAAACATTTTTAACGTCTCATTTTACACGTGAAATTTTTGCTCCATATAGATCCGTTCTTTCATATAAAGCAATTTAGGCCTGTCTATCCTTTGAATGCGACCGTCAGCTGAGGTTTGCTTATACAACTGAGGTAACTTGTGGGGAAGTCGTTTTATGTTATAACATGATATGGGATAGCAGCGCTTATGTCAAAAATATTTAGGAAAAATTACAAGTGATTTTGAATTGCGGGGCATTTCGCAAATTTTCAATCCGAATTGGTACTTTTTATATGCTAAAATTTGCATTTGGAGTCAAGTTTTTTTCAAACTTTTCAACTTCAACCCCGTCTGCAGTTTGAATGCGACCGTCTGCCGAAGTTATTTTTTCGACCCTTGGTTGATAACATATTAAGTAAAACTTTGACGCAAAAATCACGGTGGTAACCTATGAGGAAGTTGAAGGCGTTTTTTTGACATATGTGATTTAGCGCTTTTTCAAAAAGGAAATATTTTATTTAGAAAAATTTTCAAGTAGTTTTCATTGTGAGACATTCCGCAAATAGTCAATCCGGATTGGTACTTTTTATATGCTGAAATTTGCATTTGTAATCAGGTAATTTTTTTCAACTTTTCAATTTCAACCCCGTCTGCAGTTTGAATGCGACCGTCTGCCGAGGTTTTCTTTTCGAGCCTTGGTTGATAACATATTAAGTAAAACTTTGACGCAAAAATCACGGTGGTAACCTATGAGGAAGTTGAAGGCGTTTTTTTGACATATTTGACAGCGTCTGCTCCGAAATAGCGACCATTTTCACAGGCAGACGTTTCTGATTTCGATTAGGTAAGGATCTTAGGCCATTTTCAGCAAAAAATCATTGTGGTAAAAATTGGGAAGTTTTGAGCGATTTTTAATAATTTTTTCAAATTCCAAATCTGAGAAGGCGACTGCTCACCTCCGGCAGACGGGCGGTTTTAAAATAACGATCTGAAGTAGACTCGAAGTGCCAAGTCAAACCTTTGGTAACTATGAGGAAGTTGTTTTCGTCGCCAGCTCTCGAACTATCACTTTGTGGCGATGTCAACTCTAAAAAGTTCGAAAAACCAGTCTTCATATTAGAACCGTTCAATATGACATCCATAAATAATATGTTCTCCAGAAAACTGTCTCCAGAATACAATGATTAAGTAGTATTAAATCGAAATATAAATATTGTTTTGAAAACATTTCCATGAATATACTTTTTCATCTTTGGTAAGATTTATAATATCCCCCACTCCAATTGCCAACAAAAGTAAGAAAACATTGAACCTCCACTCCCTAAGCCTGCTTAAGTAATACTTGAATGACCCACTACGAGCCCCCCTGTATGGTAAGAATAAAATCACACAAGAAATCAATTACTTCGAAAAACGATCAGAAAATGTGTTTCAATAGAAAATACTAAATAATAAAATGAATAATTTGTATTTCAGGAAAGCATCAACCTGTCAAAATGGAAACTTACCCAAATATCCTAGGACACCAGTGAACCAATCCCATATAAACATATTACTGAAAACAAAAACATATCAGCAAACATATCATTAATAACAATAAGATGAAATCTCTTGAAATTACTCGAAAAATCTAACATTTTAATATTCAGTCATAACACACGAAGCTGCAGAAACTCTTCAACATTTAGCTCCATGGAAATATTAGAGAAAAATTACATTAAAGAACCCTTATTATATAGAAATGAACAAATTCCTATTTATTTTTTATACAGAAAATTAATTTCCCGTGATAATCTTCTATCAACAACAAAAACATTCGTGACCTTGAAAAAAATTATCGTTAATAATTCTGCTGCTAGGGAGATTACAAGGGAAAATTTGGTTTCTTGTGTAATCAGTTTTGTTCTATCGATATAAAATATTTTCAGCGTTGCGGCGATGCCGCCTCTATCGAAAAGTAGCAACAACTTTTCTATTTCAAATGGAATATCCCGTATTTTATTTCATTTTTGATTTTTGTGAAAAATTTAAATGTACTATTGTCAACAATATTCGCCTTACGATTCTTCGAATTATTTTGTGTCATGGCTGCAAGATTGAGCGTAAGAGAGAAAATTGAAATTGTACGCCTTTCGGGAGATGAGGTTAGAAGTGCTAGAGAGGTTTGTAGAGTATTTAATGAGAGACATCCAGATCGTCCTCGTATTAGCTGCGGTACGGTAAATACAATAAATAAAATATTTAATGAAACTGGTGCAGTATCAAAAATGATGTTAAAAAGTAATCCTGTACAAAGACGAAACAGGAATGACAGGAATGATCAAATCATTTTAGATTATTTCGGAAATAATCCTAATGCCAGTATGAGGAATGCCACCTTAGATTTGAATATTCCACGAGAAACTATTCGGAGATGTCTCAAGGCAAAGAATATTATATATTATATATTATATCAAGCCAAAATTTTTACATACACTGCAAGAAGGCGACGAAGAAAGACGTCTGGAATATTGTTTATGGGCCCAAGGGGAATATTCAAACAATATAAATTTCCTACAAAATATTTTATATACCGACGAAGCCACTTTCACTAGTGATGGAGTAGTTTCATCACAGAATTGTCGCTATTGGGCAGCGAATAATCCTAACTGGGTAATAAACTGTAAAAGCCAGTATTCCCAAAAAATCAACGTCTGGTGTGGGATATTGAACGAACGAATTATAGGTCCTCTCTTTTTTGAGGAAAACAGTAATGTGCAGAGCTGTGAGTTTCCAAACCGATGGATAGGCCATGGTAGTCCGTTTATAGAGTGGCCACCCAGATCTCCAGACCTCACAGTTTTGGACTTTTTTCTCTGGGGACTTCTCACACAAAAGGTTTAAGCTCAAGAGATAGAAATGAACTTTGTGCAATAATTCGACAGGTATGTGCAGATATTACCCTACAAGAACTAAGGAACGTAACTACGACAAATGTATCGAAATACGTGGTGGATTAGTAGAGGCTACTAGAATATGAGTTTGAATTAATTGTTGCACTGAATCGAAACATTTCAATAATTAGTTTTCATAGTTACGTTAATCAAAATTTTTTCCTTCATTATAAGTTGAATTGTGTGAATGTAATTCCGTTATTTTCATAAAAAAAATTTACGCTATTTGTTTTTTTTTTCATCTGGCGGCACTTTATTGTTGAAGTCATAAAAAAATATTCTCATGATGGCAATATCTGTTGAGATAGGGTGTTTTTTGTGACTGTTAGCTGTGAGAGTTTTCGAATTTTTGAGTTGACATGAAATTCTGGTCACACTTGTTTAGAGGCACTCGGAATCCAGTGGCGTAGTGATTTTTTCAATAAAAAAATCGCTAATAAAAAATCTCGATTTTCGACTAAGAAAAAATATCGTAGTATGCCCTGAAAGTTGGAATAAACATTTCAAATTTTGTCCCAAGGTAGACCTTCAAGTACTTGACATTTCAAAAAAAAATTATTAAAATCTGATTACAACTTAAAATTTCAGAGGGGTGTTTCCATTAAAAATGGGCCACACTGTATGAAATCCACAAGAAAAATTACACATCATCTTTTGAAAATAAGAATGAACAACATGGAGCTTATGTGGGTCAAATAGGCAGAAAGTTGTGCCATTAAAGGTGTCAATATATCATTAAGATAATGCCAAAAGTGTTGTTTACTTCCGGAGATTTATCTGAAGTTATTTGAAAATTTAAAAAAAAAACAAACGCACGTCGTTGCATTCGCAATAACCAATGCTATTGTATACTTTTCTTTCATGTCAAAATAAAACACAAAGTTGATGATGGTTTCATCGAAGCGAAACGTTGCACGGAGATTTTTAAACGCCATTTTGTAGAGCAGAAAAAGTGGCAATGGGGAAGTGCCTTTGGTTTTTCCGAAACTTTTCCAATAACTTCCGAAAAAATTAAAACCAAATCGCATAATCTTTTTTTTTTTTCGAATATCTCCGGAAGTAAACAACATTTTTGGGATTTCTCAACTTCTATTTATTAACCCCTTGATTGTGCAACATTTTTCAGTTACCCATCTTGCAAACACTTCAACTAAATATTTCACAAAAACTTGATAAGATAGATACCTATAAATATTAAAATAATAAATGAAAGGATAAACAATGGTTATAGGCCAAGGTAAGTGTTATGCTGATGTTTTATAGATCATACTTAATTGTCAACATAATACATATAACTGAAGATTCAATTTATTGTTAATAATATCTTTCAACTGGTTTATTGTAATACAGTATTATAGAAAATAGATAATATTTGGTACTTATGCTCAAAATGTTACGTAGAGGAAATATTTCCAATAAATTTTATATAACGGGTAACCTATATGACGTACTTCCACGCTATAATCTCTCAGGGCCAATTTTTCGACCCTTAAAAATTCTAGTCATCATCCATAGTGGTGGTCTAGTGAATGAATGTGATGGAAATAAAGTAAGTATCCGCAAATATATTTGTATCTCTTTAAAGGTGTATAGAGGAGATACAACTTACTTGGCTTTTTTGAGTTCTGCAAAACAAATACTTCTGGCACTAATATGTTTTTGGGATTAGAACGTTCAAAATTATCAAAAATGTTAATAACTTAAGTGACTGACATTAGATGAGTGACGTGCAATGACGTGCACAATAAATAAATGACATTTGTCATTCACAAACAATCACAAGACCATCGATCTTATTGCTTACGCTAGATCCGGCATTGTACTAGAGGGTTCTGCAACAAGAAAGTAGGTACTATGATCACGTGGTACAACACATATTATGTAGCTCATATGCAGCTTAGTACTTTCAACTTTCAACCCCCTCGGACCATCCTTGCCTCGGACCCGGATCTAGCTTAAGCAATGTAAGATTTATAATCTATGCTGTGTCAGGACATGGTCAGGACAATGACGACTAAAACGTTAGGGTTACTTATCTCTGACTAAAACTAATATTGGTCGAGTTCCGATATTCCCAATCAGTACTGTTCAGTGCTTTTGTACGGAAGCGCTGAAGGGCCGCGTTGTTTTTAAACTCGGCTGTTAGCCGAGTAGCCGACTTACGGTGGATTTATGCAGAGGTTTTGAGTCGTTAGTTTTAAGTCTTAAGTTTTAAGTCGTAAGTTTTAAGTCGTAAGGAAAAATGGACCATTTATGCAAGCAGTTTTAAGGACTGTCAATAGTGTCCATCCTGTTATTCTGTGTGCTCATTTTTCTAATTCTCTCCGCTTCAATTCAAATTTCCAAAGTATATCCTATTTTTATTTATTTTTATTCGCTTTACATGCATTCAACTCCTGCTGTTTGTTACGATACCCTTTTGCAAAATCAGACGCATGCGCAAATCGATCGAGTTTTAAGTCGTAAGAGATAAAATGGTGGCCAACTTTTCTTAGGACTTAAAACTTATGACAGCTGTATAAATGGTTACATTAGATACCAATGGATGAACTTCTTATGAATTATTACTTAAAACTTGAGACTTAAAACTTAAAACCTCTGCATAAATCCACCGTTAAACTCGGCTCCTATGTGGCCCTTCAGCGCTTCCGTACTTTTGATCGTTCTTAAATTGAACCTGAGTTCGTTCCGAAATTGCTGACTGTCATCACTGGATCGTGTCAACCGGAGTAGGTTTCCGAAAAGGCCTATAGATCTGGCATCATGTAGTATTTGTTTGGTATCAGAGATCAGAGGTGTCTGCAAGAAAGTAGGACTATGATCACGTGGTATCTTTGCCAATAGAAATAGAAAATCAATAAATCAGATGATTAAACCGCTATACTCAAAAGGATAATCCTCAAGATCCTTGGAAAACCAACGATTCTGACACTGAACCTGCTGCACCGGCACCACTTGAACCAGAGATAAGTTTGACTGAACCACCTGTGCTGTGGCCTCCTGTGACTGAACAAAAAAAAAGAATTCAGTCAGTTATGTCATTTGTCATGCTCAGTGCTCAGATGTCATGTCATATTTGAAATGATAAACAAAAACATATAAAATAAAATAATCTCTCCACACGTTTCAAATTTCAAATCAATTTCTTCAACATATTGAACAAATAGTTTTGAAATTCACAAATTACGAATAAAATCATTGATCTGATTCTATTGAAGTCTACTCTATTTAGTACACTGAATTTAGTATGGCAGACGAAAGTGATTTCAGGTTATTATGGGCTCAGTAATATCCTAGGCATACCATTTTTCATAATTCGTCTTTCAGTAAATCCAATAATTCTTTGGAAACATCCACCGAAGATTCTAATCCATCAAGCAGTGAAAATTTACAGAGTGATGGAAAAGGAGAAGACAAAATCCTGCCTGATAATGAGAAGAGCGAGAAAAAAGATGACTTTTCCAGCACTTGCTATTGGTAAATGGAATATTACCCTTTTTTTTCTCAATTCAAATTTCTTGATTATTTTGCTAGTGGCAAGGAAAGGAACCTGAATATTGTTGAATTGCTCTGTGCTAACTGTTCTCATTGGTTCCATGAGTCCTGCATAGGTTATCAGTTAGGAAAACTTGTACCATTCATGTCAAATTACATTTTCTTATGCAAGAATTGCTCGCCTACAGGGCTGGAGAGTTTCAGGAAAAGTCAAGGACGTATGTATCTTCAGATTATGTTTTCAATTGTTAAAACAATTGCATTTCTTTCAGAAACACAACATATGTGTGTCACTGCTATTGCAAACCTCCAACAATCTAGCATCAAGGAAGGAACCAACAGAACTATGTTCAGCAAAGACCAGGAAATCATTCCTTACATAGAATACCATTGGGAAGCTCTGACTACTACCCCAAGGAGAGTGACTCAATCATGGCACATCACTGTTACCAAAGCTCTCATTAAAGACATTCATGTTCTTTTCATATTTGAAGATAGTGAAGTGAGTGGTCACATGTATGGCTTACTCAACTCTGATGTGTCACAGATCAAACCAAATTATGGGGCCATGATCAAAGGTGGAGTACTCAAAGTCACAGATATGGGGATTCAACATGGTGAGTTAAATTTGATAATATTGAATACTTTTTCATCAGGTGTATTACTGATCTTTCACTATATATCATATCTGAACAATTGATTGGTACCTTTTGTTTTGTGTTGTCAGTGTTTTATAATAATTATGCTACCTGCTTGACTGTTGAAATGAAATTGAAGTAGGCACATGAAAACATTATAAATAATCTTGAATTCACTAATAATTTACTTTGAATTTAATATTTTTTCAAGAGAAATGCATAAAATAGAAATGTGGAATAATCATTTACATTGCAATTTTATTCTGCCATATGATGGTCTCTTCAGATTCAACTTTATTTTTTCTTATGGGCACCATATTGAATTTTAACTAATAAAAGTGGCACTTTACATTTAGATAACATATTATAATGCTGAACTGCTGAACCTTACAAGTTAGGACTGTTTTGAAGAAATCATGTTTATTAGCTCGTTTTTTAGTTAGCTATCAAATGTCACTTGTCAAACTTATCAGTTTATTACCCTTTCAAAGAAATAATAAAAGTGAAATGGCTTTCCCAAACTTATAGCAATTTCCATTGGTAAAACTGGTGTGGTGTGCACTCAGTGTATATGTTTTTCTCTTCATTACATGTCAAAAATATTGATAGATATGCACAGAGTGCACACCAGTTTTACCAATAGAAATAACTTATTGAAAATATAGATATAATTGAACTATTTCACAAATTCAAGAGGAATACTTTCAGAACTACAGAACAAGAACACTATCCAGAAAATTGGATAAAAACCTTGCTGAGTATTATAGTTCGAAACCATGGAGAAATAAATATAGAAATCAATCAGGATAAATACACAAGATGAGCACCAAATGTTCAGTTTCAACACACAAAGTAGCTTCAAATACAGTGAATGTTTAAATGTTTATTATTGTTAGTTTGTGTGTGGTCAGTGACAAGAATTTGTTAAAGTTGTTTAAATATTTGACATATGATTGCATTGTGAAAAATCGCTTATTTTGTCGTTAAGTGTTATTTGATGGAGTCAGGGCCAGCTGAAAAATACTAGTTCTTTGAAACAACATGGTATACATCATAGTCAAGGTTTGTATAGGATCATATATCTAATAATAACTATATAGGTAACATGGATACCAGAGCTGAAGCCGAAAAATAAAACAAATGACAGTCTGCGGGACCAATCGCGAATATGCGCATGCGCAAGTTTGAATTAAGAATCGACATTCGTTTTCATCATGGAGGAGAGTAGCTCTCTAGTGAGCGACAAACGTATGATAATTATTAAAAATCAATCAAATGTGTCAGATAACCTTCAATTCGATGTTTTTATTTCATCATATCATATATTTTTCAAATATTCATTCATTGATGGATTGTTTGACGATATTGAATGATAGTTGATGATAAATGCAGAAATGGATGTGATCTACAAAGCGATACTTGCGATTTGCATAGAAACCTGTGACGATAAAGTCATCGGAACAAGATTCGTTGGCTAATTTTTGATCAATCACTGTTATCACTCACTAATCACTTCTGTAAACAATCAGTAAGTACATTAATAACTATATTAACGCTCTTTTACATAATTTGAGTCAACAAACATATCTAACCTATGAAATTCTGAAAACGTCAGTAGACTTCAACTCGTCAAAACCCGCGCATGCCCACAATTCATCATTAGCAAGCCAGACAGTGTTTTGTTTTTCCAAAACTGGCTTCATTTTCGCGTGAAGAGAAGAATAGGTGTTATCCATATAGTTGTTATTATATATATGTATAGGATGGTGAAACAGCTTCCTATTAACAAACACTAGAATAAACTGTAGACTTTTGCCTACTTGATAACATACCATAGTAATTTTTCCTGAAATTACTAGAGATGGCGCCATTCCTCGTGTCGGTAAAACAGAAACTGTGCTTCTGTCAGTGTCATCTGTTCTTGATAAGAGTGAAAATATTGATAATTATTCCAGATTTAGTGAAAATATAGTGTTTCAATGTCGTTTAAATTCACGCCTGTCAGATTGGAACCACAGAAATACAATCTTCCTTGAAAATCGATCCTACCGCCATCTTCATTCAAGTCGTGGAAATATTACTACCTTCTCAAACGGTCTACAAGTATTTTGCAGAAACAATTGAAGAGCTGTTTCACCATCCTGTATCCACGTTGATCATAGTTATCAGAAAAAAGTGTTACTATTAGTCGTAAAAATTCAGTATGGCGGTCATAAGAAGTTGCTGATAGTTACCAAAATACAAAACTTTCGATGGTAAACCTGAAAAGACCATCATATAGTAGAGAAAACGTGGCAATGTGAATGTGCTCTTGATTTTGATATTCACCATTGAGTAATGCCAGTAAAAAATCTTATCTTCGTACATCTCTGGAAATACTTGGAATTTTGCACAAATACAACCATCTTTGTATCTCATATTGTTTCTGGGATGCCAGTGGTGACCCTCGGATATGAATTACCCAGTATAAAGCTGTATTTCAGTGAATAGGAATGCAAAAGTTATAATGATGAGCCGATTGTCAGAATTTCTGACATATTTATTACAGATCACTCACATATCGGTAACCCCAAAATGTCTATCGCCAAGGGGTTATAAGTTAGAAACTTCTTACACATCCAATACAAACTCTTAACGTAATCAAATTTACATTATGATAGATCCAAAGGGGTTGACTTGAACACCCTCAAACATCTCATACTTCAATAACATATATTTGTCATGGCGTAGACTCGGTTCCGGAATTTTCCAGGAACTATTACAAATATTTTTTGTTACCTTACCTTTTCTGAGGGATGTTTATATTCATTAATTCCAAATGAATTGTTCAAGAAAACATCCCAATATTAAAGGAAATTCATTCAATATCCATATGCATAAATTTCATAATGGTTAATGGATTGGGATTTTCACTTATAATACCACAGAGCTTCAATTATTACTAGAATTTTTTTCGACAACACGAATATTTTGAAATTTCCGGGTCGAAGACGAGGGAGAATTTTCTACAAAATATTCGTGCATTGATTTAGCTTAGTCGACCTATCAACCACTCCCGTGTTTTGTTTTCGGAGTGTTTCTTTCTTCCGCCGCCGTTGAACGTAGACGAGAAATGAACGCATTGGGACAAGCATCGCTTCGAGTGGAGATCTCAGGATCTCTACTCGGTTGACTACCCTGCACAGATGAGGGCCAATAAGCCCGAATCCGGTCTGTAGGTTGTCAAGAAAGATATAAACATTCACGATCTACATTCACAGTGTGAATCGTTGCATGGATTACGAGCGGATATTATTCAATGTTCTGCGTGATATTTGCCAGCAAAGTAGTTGTTTTTAAAAAACTTCAAGATCCAAGATTTATCACCTAATATTTAATTCTTATTACTTATGACCATATATCTTATTGCTTACGCTAGATCCGGCATCCTGTAGTAATTTTTTGGTCTAGAGGGGTCAACAACTAAAACGACCAATCAACCAACCTACAAAACAAATAACCTGGCTAATGACCAACTTCCAACTTGAGAAGTGGATGATAAATGATCATAACTGAAAATAGGAGATGCGCATGTTCGAGCAACGAAAAGTTACAACCTGTTTCCGCCATATTTGAATTTTGGGTAATTATTTGGTTTCATTCGATGTTTCATTTATTATTATTTTTTAAATAGTGATAAGACCATGAACATCATGTATATCAACACCAAATGAATATCTATCTTTATGTAGTTTGCTCATGATTTCTGGGCTTGGTGAGATGCATCAGAAAGAAAGGCCGGAATTGAAAATACAAAGTTAAACCCATACATAGGAAGAGGAATATCCATTCCATTCCAACTCTATTTTTATTTGAACATGATTGATAATATGGATATTTTATTTTGAAATTGATGTCAACAATAACTCCAAGTTCTAGCTATTTATCAGATCAGAGAGATGCTTTATGCAGCTTATGTACACATGTCATTATAGAGGAAAGCAGCGATGTACTGTGAAAAATATTACTAAAAAAATCGGTTGGCATGTAATTTCAAGGAAATTACATGAAAACTGGAATATGCCAAACTGTATCGATGCCCATGATGGAAAGCATATTCAGATACAAAATCCAAAACATGTTGGAACAGAATAGATACTTCTCCTACAAGAAGACTTTCAAGCATAGTATTGATGGCTATCTGCGATGCATCTCATATATTGATCTTCATTGATGTAGGCTCTCCAGGATCAAATCATGATGGAAATGTATTCCGTAATTCAATTTTCCATTGGCCAAATATATCTTGGAAACTGAAGGTAGTTCAGTTTCCAAGATATATTTTGCCAATTGTTTTCCAGGCAGTTTCCCTGGCGAGTTTATTTTAGAATAAACTTCTTTGTTTATCATAAAATATGTATGAGCATCGTCCATGACACCAATAATATTGAAATGAAATTAATGGAAATTCAAACAAAAACAAGCAAAAGTGGACAAAAACATTAATTATAGATACAGGTTAGAACTAGCCAACATGTCAAAATTATTTGTTCCGTGTCAAATATTCCGAAATCTTGATAAATAAGGAATGTTGAACGTTTATATAAAGTCGCCCTAATTGGACAAGACGAGATGTATATTTCTTTCAATTTATTCATTTATTGTACGGGATCGCCCCATTGATAATGGATACATGCAATACATAATAAATATATATACAGTGTCCGCCATGAAGTTGGCTACATATGGAAAAAAAATTTATTGATATTCCTGCAAAACTGTAATAGCGGTTTTTTTCTGACAACTAAAAAATCCGTTACGACTTATATTACGTGACCTTAGATTTGGCGGGAATTTGAAAGAAAGTTGCCAAAAAATGGGTCAAATTGACAAGATATCAAACAAATTTATCTGAAAAATGTGCTTGGCCCATATATCAATTTTGAACCAGATTGAAAAAAATCTAAAATACAATTTTTATTCCTCTACCCTCACTGAAAACATATTTCAGTTTTTTTCTTCAGTGAACTTAAATAGCTGAATTTCTTGTTGATGAAACTGTCTTGCTTAAGACATAAATGAATTTAATCGAAATAGATCTAATATTTCTCTGGGGCTCTAAAAATACTGAAGTTTTGCTTTAATAGACGTGAATATATAGAGGAAAAGATATCGGCTCCATCACACCAGAAATGATGGAATGTTCAGCAAGCCTTAGTCACCAGATTAGGGCACTGTCTTTAACAAAGAACAATTTGAACATTTCATTACATTCTGATAGATATATGCGTTTTTCGTCAACTGATTTGGATGATCTATTAATCAATAGATTAGAGATTAGATCAGAGACTTGCACGTCCCACACTCACCTGAGATAACGAAAAGAGAATAAAGATAAAGAAATATAACTTGTGGCAAACCAAACACCTCCTTTATCGTGATTCACGCACGATGGCAGTTTCAGCGAACGCGAACGCCAAATCGAGGAATGCCAAGCGGAAATACCCCGGCGATTTGGGCCTGCAAGGGAAGAAAGGTCGCGGGGTGGATTTGGGTATCGCGAAACTGCCGGCCCACGGATACCCCTTGGACCACCCCTTCAACAAAGACGGCTACAGATATTTGTTGGCGGAACCCGATCCGCATGCTCCGTTCAGACAGGTGATTACTATTATTGTACGCTCTTCTTCCTCGGAATACGGGAGCTAAAAGCAGAATATTACCCTTTACTTTTTTATCTATTGTTCAATTTAACTTTTTTCAAAAAATAATCTTTCGTAATAATTTTTCATGTAGATTTTATATATGTGAACATATAGACACTTGAAGTTTTTGAAAAAAGTTATGGACGCCAAAAATATTTTTTTAAATGAAAAACGAGGGGGTATTTTCTGCTGAAACAGCCGAAAAATGGACAAACAAAAAAGTTGGGGAAAAAAGTACCCCCAAGCACCTTCCGTTTCCCACGCTCCTGAACAAAATTTCAAAGAATTCTCATGATTTTCGAATTGAGCATAAAAAGTTAGGTATTTGGACAAAATTTAATCATTTTATATCGAAGGGTTTCGAAAATATTTACAAAAAACCTTCATCTCGGGCTCACCTTCGCATGGCTATAACTCCTTAGGAATTTCTGGATCCTTGTTTATATAATAGTAATTTACGTAACAAGTCCGGAAAATACTGTTTTTTTGGATGAGTGGACAAAATTCTAGGACGAGCGTAGCGAGTCCTGGAAGTCTGCGAGTCCAAAAAAACTGTTTTCGGGTGTGTTGCGTACACAATTTTTTCGGCAACCGTGTAGAATAACAAATCAAAGAAACACGTTTCTTTATTAGAACAAAATTTCGAACATTTCAATTCGTATTTATATTAATATTTATATTAAAATTAGAACAATTGTTAATATTGAATGGATTCAATTTGTTTGAAATGCTTGGTATATTTAAGTGCCTTTTGTTGAAGTCAGAACAAGAAGGTAAAGTTTCCGTTTCACATTGATTGTTTTCATCTGATAATTTTTGAATGTTAGCTAATTTTATGTCAGATAGCTGTCAGTCGTTATTTTGCTGCTATGGTAATGATCAACTGCATTTATCAAAACCATACTACCAAGATTTTCATATTTACAATGACAACAACGATGTGATTCTTCCCGGCCTAGTCCGGGAAGTATGTACTTCCCGGACTAGGCCGGAAAAATGCCACTTTCTCAAAAAAAAATCGTCTGGAAAGTACGTACTTTCCGGACGGTTGCCGAAAAACTCATTTTTTTACTATTTTTGTTCCTTAAATCTGCAGCCGAAATCTTCGTATGTAATTTCGGGACACAGCGTCCGTCATAGGCATATATCTTATAACGCTAGATCTGGCATCATGTAGTATTTGTTTGGTATCAGAGGGGTCTGCAAGAAAGTAGGTATTATGATCACGTGGTACAACACATACAGTGACCGCCAGAAAGTACGCATCATATGGGATTTTTTTTATTCGCTTCTGCATCAAAATAAACCTCAAAAGACGTTGTAAGTGCCGTTCGTCATTTCGTGTTTAACGGAAAATTTGAAAAATTCAAAAATCATGTTTTGAAAGAAATCTAAGATAAAGAAATAAAAATCAAATTGGAAGAATTAAATTTTCAACACAGAAATTTATGAATAAAACAGTGATATTTCGAATAATATTTTTTATTAATAAGCAAGCTATTTCAATTTTATTCGGAGAAAATACGAAATCTGTGAATTTGCAATGCATCCAGCTGCTTCATAAAAGGTCAATGAAATATCTATAGCAAGCGAAACCATACCTTTGGAAGATATTCACTTTTTTAGTTCCATAAAAAGGGTTATTGGGATATGTCACTACATACCAATCTGTAGGAAATTGTAGGATTACTGCTACTGCCTTTTCTCAACACAACTACAGATTTATTCAACTATACACTGCTATAGTATTTTCCAATTACATCGGATACTACCAAAAAACTTCGAAAATAATAACTTCATTGTAGATCTAACAGTATATAAGCAAACGTCAAAGACGTCCTTTAAACTTGAATACTTGTACAGTGCTGCCGAATGAATGGGCAATGTTTAGAATATTTTTCTTATTTTATACAATACAGAGTGCACATTTATCATTCACTGAATGATGGACAAAGTAGTGATAGGCAAACGCGCGCTCGCTTCACTCGCGTATTTAATTACATGAAACTTGAACTAGAAATAAGATATTGGTTTTCACATAGAGTTGAAGAACATATAGACTTAGTGCCGGTTGCATAGAAGTTCTGCTAACTCAGGAGCTGCTCGGGAGCAAAGACATGCGTTGCCATAGTTACAAACAAATTAACCTTGATAAAGGTTGGTTGCATAAGGAATTTAACAGACCATTTCATAATTCAATATGTTTGTAACCATGGCATCCAAGTGCCGAATAACTATATATTTACCTAATCATCAATTTAGGGACTTAGGAAAACAATCAACAACGAATATTTTATATTTACCCAGTAAGCAGGAATTTTAGAAAACAAGGCAACGTCGCATTGTTCTCTTCTTGTAGTTTCCTCTTCTCATGTTTGACATTTCATACTTTTGAAGATGTCGGATTGAAGAGTTTTCAATGATTGAAATTAACAATTATTAATCGTTATTATTTGTATATTTATGAGCGAATCGCTTTCTATATACCTCCAAATTATTATTCTCTATATACTGGTTTCTTATACCACGGACAGTCTCGGACTTTGTGGTTCTTGATTAATTTGTAGATAACCACATGAAACACAACTATCGTAGATAACATATGGATATTCTGTTATTATTTTATTATTTTGTTTGTAAGTTGTAATTGTATTACCTGCCTACCTATTAATATATAAATTATTATCATTACAATATAATTGCTTGTGTTCGTGTATTTGCACCTAGCATTTTCTTCAAAAAAAAAGTGTCTTTCAAGCATTTCCGCAGAAAATTCTCAGGTTGTATATCGTTTTTAGTGTGTTCTTGATCATCTGTGCAAATTTCGTGAATATCCAGGAGGGTACCGTTTTCGCTACTTTTTCCTCAATTTTCGTACGGCAATAAAGTTTATATTACTTTGTACAATTCAGTGTCCAGCAAATTTTAAACCTTTGCGAAGACATTGTGAAAGTTTCGAGACAGCAGACAACAAACTTTCGCAGAAGTCAAAGATCGTCTGAGACGTGAGAAAAACATAATTATTTTATTATCCCGGCAGGAATTCGACGAGAGCTCCGATTGGGCGGGCAAACCGATCCCTGGCTGGTTGTATCGCACCTCGATTCCCACCACGGTGCTGCTGGCGCTGCATGACAGAGCGCCGCAACTGAAAATCTCCGAGGACCGGCTGGCAGCCACTGGCGAAAAGGGATACTCCACCGTCAGGGCCACTCATTGTAAGTACTGGCAAATAACCTCTCCTCTTTTTTATTGAATTGACTTCAGATAGTAACATTCAATGGTGTAACATCAGATAAAATCAAATCAAAGCTGCTTTATTGTCGAAAAGAGAAGATACATATCGTCGCCTGAGAATTATCTCCACTTTTCTTAAAAATTGAGCTATATACATCCAATTGTTCGTTAAAATTAGAGTAGTCATTATCCATCTCGAACTATATAAGAAATTTTTTAAAATAAAATGAAATTTTCCATGATTTTGGTCAATATCCGTCACATTAAAGAAATATATCGATATTATAAAGGGCTATATCATGTTAGCGCTCCCAGCCGATGGCATTCTCGTTACGTTAGTGTTATGTTGGTCAATGTCCTTAAAATGAAATGAAGATATATAGTTTCCGTAATGTAAAGAGAGATAGATTGGTGTGTTGAGATCTTTATGTGGAGGAACACAGGAAACGAAAAGTGATGGAAAAGGAAGGATCTGGATATATCTAAATCGAATCAAAACGAAAAAGAAAATATATCGGAGGAAAACAAAAGTGTAATAGAAAGAGTTACGATCAACTTGAAGAAGAAAAATTACAAATGGAAAAAAAGAACTAGAATATATTCGAGAACGGATACTGAGAAAACCGGAAAGAAAGATATAACCGGTGAATCGAGAATACACCAAACAGAGAAGGAAAGGGACCGGAAAGAGAACGAACATGTAGGAGAAAGTAATGAAAATAGAAATGGCACAACAGCAAGAAAAACGATACCATTGAAAAAGAATGATGTTCTGGAAGGGTCATCGAGAATTGAAACTGACGAAAACTGTATAACCAAGTTGAGAAAAAAGCCAAATACTCCAAAGAGTACAAAGAAAATAACAAATAAATTAGACATAGACTAATCAGTTTTGAGAGAATATTATATACATTATTTATTTCATGTTGTTTTTATATTGAGAATTCAATAATTCGTTCCGTTTTAGTTTCTTATGTTCAATTGTCTGTTTTTCTATTCTTCAAAACGACCGTGCAATCAGAATATACTAGTTTAGTTTGAAGAGTGAAGTTGTAGTTAAATCATTTTGAAGATCATAGATAAGCTGAACACTATTTGAAACTAACTTTTACACAATAAAAGCAAGGTGAAATATTTTTACGTCTTTGTTTTCTTGATAAAAGTTTGTGCATCCCATAAAACATGCACCAACAAAATACAGTAAAACACACGTAATGTACGAGGAGCCTTATTTTGGACAAGAAAATCTCCAGAAAATCAATGAGTTTGTTCCGATGACTGGGCCCCAGAGTTTCCGGGTTCGAATCCCGGCGCGGCTATTGGAAACTTCTGTAGCATCGTTTAGCGATGATTCTTGCAACCTAGATATCAATCCTTAGAACTCTCCACGGTAACCAGCCGAGTAGTGCTTCGGATGACACTCAAAAAGCTAAGGTCCCCGTCTTCCTAACTCATACAAGTCCTAGACTTACGAGGGTTGCTGTGCAACTCAGTTGACGGTTAAGAAACAATTTTCAAACAATTAATAACCGCCAAAAATAAATAAAGAGAATAACACACATTGAAATCTATAGCATAGGAAATGAAACGACATGTGAACAAATGCATCAGCCTTGCCTATATGAATATGAAAATAATATACGCAAATAGACAATATCTAAATAAGAAAGTGAAAACTATTTTATGCGATTCGCTAGTCCTATCCAGGTTCAACTTTGGTAGTGCAGTTTATGGTCCATGCATTGATTCGGAAGATAAAAGGCGAATACAAGTAGTACAAAATAACTGCCTTCGCTTGATTCACGGTATAAAAAGCAGAAGGAGTATTTCCCACAAATTGCGGGAGACTGGCTGGTTGAATATGTCAAAACGGCAATTATTACATGCCGCGTGTCTCTACCGCGGGATTGTTGTTGAGAAATTTCCGCGATACCTATATAAAAAAATATCCTATCGGTCAGACGTACATACTCTCAATACAAGGTATAGAGGAAGACTCACACCACCTGCTCATCGAACTGAACAGTTCAAACGGTCCTTCTCATATCAAATAACGCGAGTTTATAACTCAATCACTGAGGAACTGAGGTCTATGTCGGCTGTGCAATTTAAAAAATTCCTAAAGAAACAATTATTGGAAATGTGATTAATGTGTAGTAAGATACTTTTCGCATGTAATACAACAAGTGTATTGATGATTATCGAAAAAAAAAATCCATCGATTTAGAGAAACAAATCATGTTGCTTGGAAACTACACGAGCGCACAGCGCGAGTGTGGTTTCCCAACTACTAATGAGCTAAATGTGTGGTTATGTTACATTAGATTAATTCCAATTCTATTAATGCTGAAATTGTCTAAAATTTGTGGAAAATGAAGTGGATACAAATTCATAGTGTGTGTTTATCATGGTTCAGACGAAAATTTTGTGTAGTGGCATTCATTTATTTACCAGGGAATCGGAAAATACTATGACAGATTGCAACTAGTAAGTCGTTGTTAAATTAAACACTGCCTACGAATCAGAAAGCGAAATACAGAAACGAAAACACAGCATGTAGGTATCCAATAGCCAATCAGGAGCCGAAATACAAAATCGAAAACATGGTGTTATTGCTTATCAACACAATCATTTCAACCAATCAAAAACGTGTATTTTAGCATGAATGAAATAATCTTCGCAATGCCAGTGGATATGACAATTACTCATTATTAGTTGATACTACTTAGTTATTAGTTTTCAATATCAGTTAATTATATTCATTACCTAACAGAAATAACAGTATTGATGTTGTTAACATATATTTTTTTTCCCTTTTTATTTATCATTATGAACTAAAATCGATTGATTATAATTATTATTGTAGAGTATAATTTATGATTATTTGTTTGTAAGAGCTTAAGATGAAAAACAGAGGTTGTGTCGCAAGACAGAACCAGCTGATCTTCGGCTTTTTCCCTCATATTATATATTGGAAAATAAAGACCTATTATTATTATTATTATTATTAACAATCAAATTATAAACATGTATAAAATTTATAGAGCCAGTTAAAAGATGTGAATACTGAAGTCAGATACTGTTCTCCTGATAAAATGGGGAATATTCCTCAATTCGGTTTATTACAGCAAATGCAAGTATGAACTTATTGATTAAGAGTTTCATTAATGAATTTTTCGAATTCGTTGCGGAAACTATCTAAATGAATTTTTCAAATATGGGGTTTTAAATTTTAAATCGCTTTGTTTCTAGTCCACAAATTGGCAACATCGCCTAGTAAGCTAGAAGAACCACAACTCACATTTGGCCACACTTTCATTATGTACACTTGATGTCAATGCATAATTCAGTAATCAAACTGCTTATATAAAAAAAATAATCAATCAAAACATGAATTTCAATCCAACTAAAACACTAATCCATCCACAAGTCAAATATAAACATAACCTCCAAAACTGAGTAGCATATCTTTTGAGGAGCATGGAACAGAAATAAGCAGAATAGTTAGGTGCCACAGAACTTATTGGTAGTATAAGTTCTGTGTCCTAACCTGATCAAAATATTACTCTCTTTATTCACCTAATCAACGTAATGGATTTGTTGTCCTTTATTATTTACGAAATCTGCAGTCGATGTTGCCAAATAGTGAAATAGGAACAAGGTGCTTTAAATTTTAAATCCCCATATAAGTCTTTTTTTAAGCACTTGAAATGTTTTTTTTTTCGGAAAAAGGTTGAAATAGTGTGTTTCAAATGCGACGTTTTGAAGATATTTAATGAGAATTACTTCATTATCGTCCGAAGGAGAATTCCCCATTCATTTAGATCATAATAAGCCTTTTCAAGGATATGTGTCGAGGAAACCTTGACACATATCCTTAGGGAATGCACTGCCTTGGTAAGCCTAAGAGAGTCACACTTTGGGAGCTGCATACTGAACCCAGAGGATATCAAAGGGATCCACCCACGAAAAATTATGGAATTCTCGAAGGCTATCGGTATTTCTGCTTGAATCCCAGTCAATGTGGGTGCACGATGGGCCCGCTTTAGAGGCCCGCGTGCAGGGGTTTTCATGAAAAAAAAGGGAGCCTTTTCAACCAGATACTTCCCAACATACTTTCGAAATTTTTGTACATTGTCAATTTTTCTTAAGAACAACGGCAAGTGATTGAATAGCTTCTTACTCTCTTAAATAATTGAGTTTTTCGTTAGAGTCGACCTAGGAATAGGTAATCTGATGCACAAGGCAGTTTCATCTTAACTAGACAGAATATTTCTAAAATAAAAATGCATGCCAATGGTAAAATTCCAGGTACTACAAATAAAGGTACACATGAGTATTTCATACTAGCCTTACACATGTATCTTGGAGCTCTCCTTTGAAGCACAAATATTGTTTTGAGGAGATAATTCGCACATGACCCCCAAAAACAAACTCCATATCGCAAATGGAAGTTCATCAGGGCCGGTTCAACAATTGCCAATATTATCCATCAGTTAGGTATCCGTCAGATGAAAGTAACTAGCAGATAAAGTTCCACTTTGTTTGGAAGTGGTTTATCAACTCATTTTCATTATCTAGTTAGTTAAGTGACAGATAATGAAAGTTGGCAATCCTGATGAATGAATGTGAGCAATATCATTGGTTGTCAAAGGCCATGTCACGACTGAGATGTCACTCGTTTTGTTACTGTTAGGTTCATTGATGTTATGTCCTTAATGTGTTTTTGGTTGTCGACGAATATAATTTGTTTTGTGATTATAATCTGGATGGTGACGAGGACGAGGATATTGTACAAGTTCTTGAGTACGAATGAAGGCCTTATATACAGTTAGGGAAAGAGCGGTTAATTTTGAAAAGTGGGATAACCAGGATTTTCATGCAAGATTCGGGATGACCAAAGAGACTGTTTTGTCAATATTAGTAATGATTCCATTTTACAAAAAATCAACAATTATGTATTGAACCTTTCTTACTGTGCCACTACTACTGTTTTCAATTACATGTTTATTTGAAATTTTTATGAGTAAATTTCTTTCCTCTGCTGTAAAAATGCATCTTCTCTTCTTTGTTCTACTTTGCATTTTGTAGGTACATCGATTTAAAATTGGAATTCAAAACACCAAAACACCTCCAAATCGAAACAACTCTGGGTTGCTTTATGTTATAATAAAATTTCGATTGCCTGGGACTTGACTATTTTATTGTGTCGTCCGTTTCAAATACTTCGGGGTGTTTCGTAGGAAAAATAAATTGATTTATCTACGACTATTGGATACTACATCAATTACATATGCGTTATCGTTTTACAAATGTAGATGATTTCTCATACATGTTGGATTCTCAAAATTCTCCAACTGCTGACAACCAATCACAAACTTCGAATGTTCAGAATTCAACAGGCTGAAGCCAATGACGAAGCTGCAATGAAACACAAAGTGGACTCTGCTCCCCTGACTCGGTTATCGCGATAATGTCATTTTCAATATGATGAACTGTCACACGATTTACGAAATTATTGATAAGTATAAAGAGAAATCTCGCTTATGATGAAACTATGATGAGTGAGTGAACACGACGAATAATCATAGATCTTATTGCTTATGCTAGATCTGGTATCCAGGTTATTTGTTTTGTAGGTCCGGGGGGGGTTGAAAGTACTAAGCCATTGATTGGTCGTTTTCATTTTTGTCCATACATGTGCTGTACCACATGATCATGTAGTACCTACTTTCTTGCAGACCCCTCTAGACCTAAAAATTACCACAGGATGCCGGCTCTAGCGTAAGCAATAAGATCTATGCGAAGAATGAACCTACAGCGCCAGATTGAAAGTTTGCTCCGATGGTGTAGCCTCCACAGTATCATACACCTACTGAAGCTATATTTCCCTATTTTGCACCATTATTTAAAACATTGCCAGATAGCACAGTCGATTAATTGTAAGGGTAGAAATCAAAGTAGCTCACCCAGGGGGGTTCGAATCCCCGCAGGACATTTTTTTTTCTTAGGGTTTTCTTTATTCAGTTATATCGTTATGTTTATCAGGTACTCTGATATTTTTCATGAGATACAGGGTGATACTAGTCTTATATAGATATTTCTCATCTATAGTCGTAGAGAAAGCATAGTCTTCTGCTCGCGTTCAATGGCTATCACTCTCTTAGATGATTCCCACACTCGCCCTCGGCTCGTTTGGAAGAAATTTTATACGCTCGTTGAAGAATATACTATTATTTCGTCGCATCCCCGTAGCCGTGACCAAGGGCGCATGGTACTTCGAGACGACCATCGAGGAGATGCCGGAAGGCTCGGCGACGCGCATCGGCTGGGGCCAGGACTACGCGAACCTGCAGGCGCCGCTCGGCTACGACAAGTTCGGCTACTCGTGGCGCTCCAAGAAGGGCACCAAGTTCCACGAGTCGAACGGCAAGAGCTACAGCGCAGGCTACGGCGAGGGCGATACGCTCGGCCTGATGATCGAGCTGCCGCAGAACGGCTCCACCAAGCTGCTGCCCGGCACTTTCAAGGATAGGGTGAGTCCTTCCTGTGTTGCTTCGTTTATATTGACTTCTTGATTAGCAAACCGGCTAAATCACCAAACAGACATTTCATAATCTGGAACCCTGTTTGGCCTTCCTTTACAAGAATATATGGAGGGAAGTAAAGTTCAAGAGGGTTTACATCGCTGCCGTTGGAAGGGTTCTTAATACTCTCCCTGTATTAGAAACTGTACGAAGTCAGTTATCAAAATTTATGGGATAATATTCCATTGAAAATAAGGCGCCTGCACATACCAGACTGATAACGAATTCCGGGAAAATGAACATGTTGCTGCCCGGCACTTTCAAGAATCGGGTGAGTCTCGTTGGCTCTGTGGCTGCTTGGATTTGATTCCTCAACGATAGAAATTCACATAGATTCCTTGATCCGCAAACCGGCTGAATCACTGAACAGAAATTTTACATGGGAAGGAAAAATGTGGCGACAAATCTGTGTTGAAAGCTGAGTTAGCCGGTTTGAGAATTAAGGTAACATCATGAAACCTCTTTGTCCATCCACTACTAGAGGATATGGAGAGAAATAAGGTTGAAAAGGGTCTCAATCGCTGCCGTTGGAAGAAAGTATCTACGAAGTCAGGGTTCTTCATAGGAGGGTCATCAATTTTGGCAGACATCTTGTTTCTTAATCATTTCGCAACTCTCCCTATACAATTTTCATTAAATAATATTCCTTTGAAAATAAAACACCTGCTCCTGCACCTACTAGGGTTTTTATATAGCTGGGTACCAGGTTTCAACTATTCTTCACACAGCGGGTACTGGGTTCGGCTAGACCGAGTAACAAATACCGAGTATTCACCGGGTAACGGGTGTTCACCGAGTATCGGGTAGCGAAAAACTGAAAATAACTTGGGAACGGATGCACATAACCTAACTGCAACTGCATGCGCTTCGGCCTTTTTTACAAGTGCAAGTATTTGATCCTAATATCTAATATTCGTTTATTTAATGTTATGTTACATGTTTATGTTCAGTTTTTTCACAATCAATGTTTATTTTTTTAAAATCTTTATTTTAGGGTTGATTTTTTCGGATTATTCTAATAAAACATGAAAAAACACTATTATTTTACCTTTACCAAACATTGCATAAGGTACATACCGTGTCTATCTAGTGTATGGTCTAAGGTTCACGCTTTCGTTCATAGAAATGAAATACCAACGTTGTTTGTGATTGATGTTATTATATATAATACAATACACGAATTCAACTGAATATTTTATTGTCATGGATAATCAAACTCAACCTGGAAGAAATTAGATCATTGAATGGGATATCAAATTATAATTTTGTATAGTGGTTTCATCATTTTTTGTGTGTAATATTGAAATTACTATTGATTTATTGTTTCGATGAAGACATTTCCACCTACCATTTTCATATTTTGTCCTTTGAAGCATAATCAGTCAAGTAAAATGAATAATGACTTGAATTTTTATTTAAAATCCCATACTCAACATTACATCAGATTAAATATCCTTGGAATACGTCAACGAATTATTGTTCACTTATATGCTTCTTGAAATTCCATAATAAAATTATTGTTGTACTTGATTTTTGCTAAGCTAAGCTTGACTTCAAGGTCGTTTTAAAAGCATACAATTTCGTATTGTTAAGCGAGCTTAAATCTTAAGCTTAGCTCAAAAGTATACGGCGAATACGGCCGTTAGAATTTAATGATTTAAGGCATCTTATATCCTGCAGAATATACCCTTGCTACACAAGTATTCAATTATTGCTTCATCACAAAACATTTCCATAGTTGTTAAATATTTGAATTTGGCGGGTTTGCTAGTATAAACCGGGCTATACTCACCAGTCCCACCACTGTATTCTTAACTGAAATGGACTATAGACAGAAATCTAACTGATTATAAAATTGAATACAGGGTGTTCCATTTGAAGAACTCAAAACATTCTTTCAGCCTCTGGTGAAATTCAAGAGCCATCTTTACTACGAAGACAAAGACAACGTGCAGGAGCGCCTCAAATCGCTAGCGCTGCTGCCCGATAGCAGGATACAGTTTTTCAAAAACGGCGTCTGCCAAGGCGTCGCCTTCGAGAATATCTACCAGGGCTCCTACTTTCCCGTCGTGTCGCTGCACAGAAACGTCACCGTGTCCGTCAATTTCGGGCCAGTGTTCAAGTGCCCGCCACCCGAAGAGAAGTTCAATTACAGACCCGTGAGTGTGCCTACTTTTTAGTTTGATTTACGTCGATAACCGGATAATTTGCTGTGAAATTTGGTTTGGTCGAATTTGGGTGTTGGGGATCCGATAATCTTGTGGATAATGCAACCAAAACACTGAAGGTTTTATTTTTCCCTCGCAAGATTTTTGCTTGGTATCAACAACTCGGCTTCTCTGATTAGAAACTAAGTTTTAATTTTTTTTCCATGGCATGCTTGAATACAAAAGTTGGGAAAAAATGTAAAACTCAATTGCCTATTTCATTTCTTTGATCATTAATGAAATATTCTTCAAACCATAGGATTTATCGCCAGGCGGGTTGAAGCTATTATGTTGCAAATTTAATCTGCTTTCGAAATCTAATGAAATAATCATACTGTTTCATTTACGATTTCGTAGAAGAATTTATAAAAACGATTAACTTTACAAAACACGCCCTCTGGCGGGGGCAGTAATTTTTTCCCAAACTTCTACGTTTATTAGTTCCTGAGATACAGTACCACGTTACCCTTATTGAATTACCCGGTACAACGCGCTCATAGGTATAGAAAAATATAATGGAATAAAATATAATTTATTTCCAGTAATCATACAGTTACCTACCTTTTATAATCATACATATCACTTTTGTTTGATTACTTCACTTGTCTGATCCAGGTCCCAGAATAACACATCACATAATATATGTTAAACATATACTTGGAGCTTCTGATTTAAAAAAAATGAGCTCTCTTTTCCCTTGGACGGACCATCCACACATAAAACTATATCTCGCTTATTTATAAAAACTATATCTAGCGAGCTGTATAAGGCATTAATGCCGTGTTTCCCAAACATTTAAATTAAAATTCCTGATTTCCAAACATAGTGTTTATTCAAAAACATCATCAATGTATAATACAGCCAAGGATGGTAAACTAGAGAAGGATGGTTCATTCAAGCCATTCTGTTAGACAAAAGGCGTGGCTTCCGAAGGCGCGCGATGACGTAGACGACGGCCCTGAATTCAAAATTATTAATTCTGAATATACATATCTATGCTTTGAAAATCACTAAATGGGCATTAACAATAATATCACTATGATATATCTATTGATAATCGATACATATTGATAATTGATGGTTATTGGTATGATATGACTTCAATTATTAGTAATTTTTGTGAAAATAATAGGTACATGAGACGATTTGAAGTTTACAAAACAGGGAATATACACTGTGTCCAAGATAAGAATGAACAGCATGGGGATTTCGGAAACGGTAAGTGATACGGGGTCGATTAAATTAGAGAAAAGTAGCGCATTTATGTATCTAATAATATGACATTCAGAAAGTTTTAATATTCCAAGTAGTTTCGGAGATATCCGAGAAAAACCGAAATTTGAGAATTTCGTTTTTATTTTCTCCTAGCTTCATTTTCAAAGGAAATGTGAAACAAATAGCACTTCGCCATGGCCACTTTTTAAGGACTACACGATAACATAAGCAGAATTTTTTTGCGACGTTTCGTCTTTTAGAAAACATCAACTTTGTATTTTTATATGGGCCGAAACTGAAGTATACGACACCATTTTTCATTGTGTCACACAATATGATTTCGGAACCATTTCTCGCGCAAAATGTAATTTAGTGATTACTTAATTTGTTTTTCTTCAATTTTAGATAGTAGGCGTCTAAATATTGATTTACCAGGTTGTCGCCTCTCTGAATACTTATTAGAGTACGCACGTTCAGCATCAACACAATTTCTTTGGCACAAAATGTAACATGACAACATATAAAATTTTTCAGAATTCGAAAAGCTGCCGTTTTCAGTTTTTAACACAAATTAGGTAGGTAACGAGATGTAATAGTAGGAACGGTAATATGTCAAAAATTCTACCAAACTACAGTATTATTATGACAACAGAACATAATGTGGTCATTTTTCCAGAGCCTACTATCTAAAATTGAAGAAAAACAAATTAAGTAATCACTAAATTACATTTTGCGTGCGAAATGGTTCCGAAATCATATTGTGTGATACATTGCTGTATTCACAATGAAAAATGGAGTCGTATACTTTAGTTTCGGCCCATATAAAAATACAAAGTTGATGATGTTTTCTAAAAGACGAAACGTCGCAGAAAAATTCTGCTTATGTTATCGTGTAGTCCTTAAAAAGTGGTCATGGCGAAGTGCTATTTGTTTTACATTTCCTTTGATAATAAAGCTAAGAGAAAATAAAAACGAAATTCTCAAATTTCGGTTTTTCTCGGATATCTCCGAAACTACTTGGAATATTAAAACTTTCTGAATGTCATATTATCAGGCACATAAATGCGCTACTTTTCTCTAATTTAATCGACCCCGTATCATTTACCGTTTCCGAAAACCCCATGCTGTTGATTCATATCTTGGACACAGTGTATATCCATGAAAAGGTAAATACCTTATACCTACATGTCATAATGTGAAAACAATTTCGAATTGTATATTCTGCTTATATTAAAAATAGTGAAATTTCAATAAATGATTCATATGTTTTGAATGATGCATATAATGTTGTTTGCATCATATATTCAATGCACAGCAGGTTATTGAATGTTCATAATGAATATCAAGCAAATATCAGTCTTGTAGAAATTGTGGCCATATTTGAATACAAAGTATTTGTAAATTTCCAAATATCGTCAATATTCTTTCCATGTATTGAGAACTTGTAGATATTTTTCATTCAGGATTCAAAACATCTGCATGTTCACAACCCATCCACCTTTTCAAAAAAGTATCCCAAACAAAATCAGTGCCTTTTGGAAATGTGTGGTAAATAATACTGGAATCCTTTTGGTTTTGTAACACTATGACTATAGTTGTAACAAAAAATAGCACATCTTCTACCTGGCATACTGGTTATCAGATGGGATCTGAAATGATTTCATAAACACTACACACTTTTCAATGGAGGTGATGTAATAATATATTAATATCATCCACACTACTAAATCTTATTCTTACTGAGTATACATAATTTGTCTATACCTACAGGCAATTATTGGTGAACTCTATTTTAAGAGACAAAAACAAACAATTCATACAGCCAAAATCCACAGTATGAATATCGAAACACACACATAAACAAAGATTGAGGGGCGTCAGTGACGTCACGAATGCTCGCCTCGCGTCGATCAATGTGCCAACATTGCGTCTTATCGTTTGTATGTAATTGTATTAGAAATATTATAAATTGTTTTCGATTTTTTAGATGTGTGAAAGAGCAGAGGAAGCGATTTGCGATCAAACCTTGGCCGACGTGATTTACCTTACTGAGAATGAGGGAAAACTACGATTGGATAGTTTTGTTCTATGACAGTAATAATTGTTTTTTTATTTTGTGTTCTTCAATATACAAAAAATCCATTATCTTGAACAGTGTTTAGGGCCGATACCATTTTCAGTAGATCTCAAAACAATATTCAATTTCTAGAATGTTCCAGATTTTGTTGAATATTCGAAATACAATTGTCAAAATATTTATTCAGTTCTCCTGTGTAGATGGATATTAATAAGTTCTGATATATAATACTGGATAAATTGTGTGATACGTGAGTCTCATATCAATCAATTGAGTACCTTGTGAACATCAAAGAAATACAGAATTTGCCTTATATTTGTATCTGAGTTATTTTTGGCAATAACCTTCCTCACGATACAGGAAGTCGGCCCTGGTATAATTTTTGTCAATAAAATTGGATTTGTAAAAAGATATAATTTATTTTTAATGTCATAGGCGAATCAGCTCTCAGGTGCATGAAAAATCTTCAGAGGTTTTTGGTCGAACGACAATAATCAGGGATGTTTTGTCAGGATTTTTCACAATTTACTGTGTATCCAACTAGATGAGTAAAATTTTAAATATATAATCCGTTATTGCTACCCCTTTTACCTATTCTACAATGTCTACTGAACTTCTGAATCCATGAAATGATAAGCGCATCTCCAGAAACTCCATGTCCATAGTTTTGATTTGAATTATGTTGAAGCAATAGGGTATCAGACTGAAATTGTGGCTAAAGTTATATTTACGAACAATTGGCAAGACTTAGCAGTAAGCGGGGGGAACATACCTTCGATGAACAAAAAAGTGTACATTGCTCAAAAAAAAATGTTTTTGGATAAAAAGTATGTGGGGCCTTATTTATTAATTACTTGTGATAATAGTATAGCATAAATAAAGGCCAGAATCGCAGTATTCCGTCAATTATAACATTTATTTTATACATATTCTGTTATCAATACGAGAATACTGTAATCATAATCTGACAATCTTCCACTAACCTCAAATATGAAATTTTGTTACAAATGCATTATGGAATTATAGAACTGAAAATTATTTTTTATACAGATTTCATAGAGGCTAATCTGTTTAATTCGCGATAGGTGCTAAGCGATACGCTACCTAGCGGTGACTCGAGAACTACTCGTAGTGGGATAACCACCGAACTCTCTGAAGGATAACCCACAGACAAACTCAACCTCTGTTCTGTTTATGTTCGCTTCTGATGTGAAAGGTGTACTTCCAGCAGTTTTTCGAGAGATGTTCTGGTGAAATACATGTGGAATCTTATCGTATTTCTCGTTCCAGTTATTGTTTGGTGACAACGACACCTATGTCACAATGACACAAACATCAAAAATATGAAAACAAAACAAAAACGATACTACCACTTCGAGAAGTTCGAGTTGTTACCATGAGATAGTGCTACGTGTTATTTTCTATCGCGAATACTTTATCGAAGTCAGTTTTGGTCGCCCTTTGGTTTTCGATGGGCAGTAGCGCCAAATTGGAAGAAACTGGGAAAAAAAGAACTGATAACACGTCATTGGAAGAAAACTCGTTTTTCGATGAATTAGTAAGTTATTGGGGTTGCAGAATTTGCGGTATCCAAAACATTTTTAATCTCTTGTCTATACAAACATTTCCTCGATTTTTCACTCATCGCAAACTGACACATCTATATCAGTACTCAGTAGTAATGATTCAAATCTTGTTCTTAAGATCCGAATACTCTTCAACGCATTTTGAAGCTAATCATGTACGAAAAGCCAAAATCGAACTTTTCTGACAGCATCCCGTATAAAGTATAATGTAAAAAATATTTTCAAAATATAAGTTCCGGCTGTATGATTTTATCATTTCATCTCCAGCCAGGAGGCCCCCTCAAGTCGGGGGCCCCGGGGCATCGCCTCGGTTGCCCCGGCGTAGTTCCGGCCCTGTATCTCTCTTTAATGTTGTTCAGAGAGAATCAGACAACAAAAGACCTAGCGAAAAAATTATATTCCTGTTTGAATTTCAATATCCATTTATTGAATTATCCTCCCTTCCAAAGCTTGAGAACTGTTTGCTTGAAGATATTTGTCATATATTCTATCAAAGTCCCAACATCATGTTTTCATGAGCACTGTCTAATACCCTATACCACGGCCTTCTTCAACTATACTCAAGGATAATAACCTATTTACAATGGTTAAATATTGAATATTTTCTCCTTTATTGGGTTCTGGTTCTGATATTAAAAATTAAAATGTAGCTGCCCCAACATCTAGTATGTTGAACCCAAAATTCTCAAAATTGTAACCCTCAATTAGTGAAAATCTTGTAGTGTTGTACATTAGAATGGATTTTCATCAAGTATCGCAGTTGCCAGAAGAAATAAAAAACTGCACATATTTACACTCCATGAGGAGAAAGTTGAAACTATATACCTATCAACAAATGAAGTACCCTGTGTACAATATCGATAATGACTAGATTGTTCATTCTCATTTGAATGTTTCTGTGACCTGTGTACAAATGTGTATGTCTAATTTTATGTATTTCAATTTAATATGAAATTCCAATTTATTTAATGTGAGAAGAATTATTTCAAGTAAGAGACCATAGGGCTCCCCATCGTTGGGTTCATGCATTACAGTATATATGGGTTGCAGCCCTATGACTTTACCACAACTCTGCACACCGTTAGTGGCTTAATTCTGACCATTTCTATACTTCGATCCCATAGATATTCATAGTCTACGATAAATCTTAGGCGTTTCATTTTCTGATCACATTATATGTCTACTTGATCAAGAAAAGTTTATCTATAAAATAAATGCAACGATAACAAATACATTTTATTGCAGGAAACTTCTTACAGAGAGCTACCTACCAAAATACTACCCATTTGTATTGAAATCACAATCATAGTTCCAATGAGGTGTTTACAGTCAACTGACGTTATTTCACAATAACACCCAGGAAAGCTCGCCAGGCTAGATAATACATACCATACCAATTCATTTAAGCCTTAAAAATACAATTTATCGCACAATTTGACATATAGAAATTACTGATTATGTTATTTAATTTTATATCATTTTCCTAAAATTATTTTCCATATTTATAAATGGTTAATAGAATTCATTTCACATCACCTTGAAATGACTGTAAATTAATAAAAAATACTAAATTATCAAAGTTACTCGTTTAAGTAGCGAATTTCTTCGAAAATGTCGTCTCGAAACTGTAAACACCTGTTCCACTCTGTCTACACCCATAAATTAACCCCACATAATATCCACCGTGTTGTTCAATTACTTTAAATCCTAAATAGTATTTACAAATATATGTATATATGACTCTCAATTGCATTAATAAATAAAAATTATAATTTAAATAATCTTTTCAGTCGTTTGAAATGATCTAGTGATGGGAGGACGAAGTGTGTCATCATTGTGATGCTTCTCTGAAGAAGGGATTCACCCCTTTTATAGGAAGGGGATGGGCTTCTGTGTTGTACACCCATTCGTCGAATGACAGGAGGCTGTCGTCCGAGAAAATGAGGTAGAGATACTGAAAGAAATAAATAAACCGCCATCAGAACTATTAACTTGGCAGACAATATTTTTTACAAGAAAATGTCAGAAAATACTGAATTTGCGGAATCATTGATAATATGTTCAATATGTTTCAACCTGAGATTATGTAATTTCATAAAACGCAATAAAATCGTTGCTATATATTTTCTCTCATTATCATAAAGAGACCGGCGAAGTATAAATGGACTAGAATGTAATGACTTCACTTTTTCGATATCTGCAGAAAAATTGTCGATTTAAAAAAGATGAAGAAACTACAACCATAAATCGATTCACTGACAAAAAACTGAAACTAATGAACATCGGACGACTTATTTACATGGTGCACCTCTTAAAATGGAACCGCCCTTTAACTTTTTTGTTCTCTGATATTAAAAAATGTTAAATAGAAAAGTTGAATGAAATAAGTAAAATTTTGATTAACAAATATTTTTGGTTTGTCAAATGGAAAACTATGTATATTTTATTTTTTCAAAATTAGATAGAACTTTCTTTTCTGATTTCATTGATATTAACAATGTGCATATTTTGATAGAAATTTACTGAGCACTCTAAATTCCAAAATAAACAATACCTTGACATCTCCGTTTAACATTTTATTAAAAAAAACCAAGGGGGGTTACATTTTAAGTGGTGCACGCTGTACAGTAGCGACATCATCTTGGCAGACATGTGAAACATTATAGAACTGACAGAATAGCCAACTGAGATTTCATGTGAATACACAATTATTTAAAAAAAATTTCGTAAGAACAGTCGAAATAGTTACAATTAAAATTTCCACAACTTGATAGTTAACAAATAGTTTTTATTCTATAACGAGTAACGGCCATAGGAATATTCCAAACTAGCAAAAAAGTTGGCCAGTTTGGAATGCTTACCTTCTACGATTTCAGGTGAAAAATTAATTGAAAAATCGATTTTTTCAAGTATTTTTGTACTGGAGTTTGACTTACGGATTTTTTAATGATGCTTTCTTCTATCGAAAGTTAAAAATAAATTCATATGCCAAAAACAGTAAGATATACAGGATGTTTCAGAGTTGAAATGCTAAAAAAGCAGAATATGGAAAAAAGTACACATGAACATAGGTCCGAAAATGCTTCGTTTTTGACTTACAGTGCCTTGTTTTTTTTTAAACAAGAATTTTACACTTTTCTTTACAACATTTTCGTGAAAATCTAACCGTTCTGTGTTATTCTACAATTATTATGGATGTCCATCAATTGATGGCCAAGTCAATTGAAAAAATAAGGATATTTTGATTGATACCGCATCTTGTTATTTACATCTAACACTGACAGTTTTGAAGTTCACACTAAACGGGAATCCAAGTAGTTTTAGTTCGAATATTGAATATTCACTTTCTGTACCTTGTTAAAGAACGAAAACACATGCAATACACATAAGGATCAAGTGTCATGTCAAAGTTGTAACTTGAGCATTCTCTATAATTTCAGGAAGTGTCGATTCGATATTTCTTGCTGTGTATTTCCATATTATAAGTAATAATTAAAAACTTTTTCTACGATTCCAGATGTGAATTACTGAATTTTCTTTGTTTGCAAAAAAATTTCAGTTATATATAAAACTACATGCCTACACGAATGTAAAGAATAAGAAAGTTATTTCAAATGTCACCTTCTATGCGTGTCGCCAGTGGGTAATCACGCTACCAGAAATACATGAATCCATCAAGAAATATGAATTTGGTGCGTTATCTTGAATGTAAAAAGTGGAAGCCGTACTCTATAATAATAGCAAGCTACCTCAGCTGCTGCAAACTTAACACTGAATTTTCCTGTTCTATAGGTATGTCTGAGAAACACACTTCGTACATGTTTACCACAATGACTCTTTCTGGCGCTGGCACTATAGGTCTGTTCGCTGTTTATGCATGAAATTTATATTGTACACTACATTTTCTTACACCCACTGGACGTTGTAGATGAGTGTAGTGAAGTGGAGTGTAATTAGTTCAACATCTGTTCGGTGCTTTTACTCTGCTTTATGTTAATCCTAGGATTTTGATTTGGAGGTTATGCTTCTAATTATTTTGTATTTATTCGTTGCTTGTGAATCTCTTTTGAATGTATCAAAAATGCACAGTGATGATGCAATAATAGAGAATATCATCGCGAATTTGTACGATGATTTGTTGACAAGTTCATCTGACGAGGATCAATCAATGGCATTGATGTCAATTCTTTCGATGCGTTCGTAAATGGGGACAAAAGATTCCCGGGTAACAAATATAACCATTACGTACTTTATCGAAGAAGTTTTCAAAATATTATTATATACATCTAACCTCATATTATCCAATATCCATTTGCACTACACTTATTACACCTCCTTTAAATCGATTGTAACAACTGGTTTTTTCGTGCTACAACATTTTAACAACGAACATAGTGTAAGTGTACACGGGAAATCACCGAACGGTATCAGTGTTACACAATCTACTATTCTGTACAATAGTGTAGTTAATGGAGACACAGCGAACATACCTTATATGTACTCATGCAGATTGCATCAGGACCTGGTTCTGGGTTCTTTGCCGTAATTAATCAAATATCGATGTATCCAGAAGTTAAATAATGGTGAACTAAATTGTTGATCACAGGTTATTACCATAATTTTTCGAAATGGTCATAATAGATTAGGTGGCTGGTGAACCGTAGCGGCAGGCTATGAAAACTGCCAGGTGTTAGTGAGAAGTGAGAATCAAATTCATGTCCGGCGATTATTGAAATCGTACTTCTCGATTAACAAAACTCAAGGTAAATATAATAGAAATAAGACTTAAACATTCAATCTCGTCAACTTTGGATTTTATTTCACTGTTTGTCGCAATATTTCACATTGTGTAATCTTGTCTGGCTTCGAGACCAATGAGAAGCGAGGAAAAACCTTCCCTATCTCTTAAACACTGTATTCTTAACTAAAATGGACTATAGAAGAATATCGTCACAGTTTTGATTTTGTTCATATTTCGCCATTCTGTGAAAAGTTGATATTCGTGTTCATATCTCGACCTAGATTTTACTGGTATTAAATTCGAGGTCGTTAGTGCCGCTGGCTCTAGGATATTATCGGGAATTCCGGGATTATCTTCCGAGTTCATTTTGTGGGCATAAATTGCAGCTGCTTACTAGCAATTCACTCTATAACTGGTTGTATAGTATCCACAAAATAGAAAAAATACGGCCATTGATATCTTGAGGAAAAATATTTTAAGTTTGGTAAAATCTTTGTTGAAATGAATGTGAATGTAGAGACTGCCAAAATACATTCAGGGATCCTGTTGAAGAACAGGAATTAGAAAATGAAGAAGAATATTGAAATGTACAGGGTCTTCACGTATATTTTGATAGGAATAATAAAAAATATTTGGTGTCTACGATTTTAAAATATTGTGCTTCTGCTTTATTTTCCATATTTCTCCAGGAAAAAAACCAAGCTTTCTCGAGGCATGTGCTATAGAATTCATTTTATGTTCTTCGAAATAAAACGTCAAGTTTGTCATCGTCAATTTGAATCCTTTTTCGTTTTCTTCGTTAGAGAGAATTCGTATAATTCAACAATGTTTTAATATTTTTGAAAGTATTCGTATAAAAGGAATCACATGGTCGCCATATAACACTTCTGATAGTAGGTATAACATATTTTTCCTGTTATTTCCATCGCTACCTTTTCCATCTATGTCCTTAATTAGCTAAATAATTAAGAATAAAAATAAAGATAAAATCTTAATTTCAACTACAGATATCTCGAAATCAATTGAAGATAACATGATATATATTTGAAATCAGATTAATATACTTTATCCAATAATATATATATATATATATATATATATATATATATATATAGAAATAGAAATATTTATTTATCCTTTCAGACATTGCAAAAATGTATAGGACAGGTCAGACAAAGATCATCTCAAAACATTAAAACATTATACACTAACAAAATACAAGTACAAGCAGCACAATTGAAAAGTGAAGTTCCTACAAGCTATCATGGAGGTATTCTTCTACACTATAGTAGCATTTTTTCAACATTAAACATTTTATTTCTGTTTTGAAATTTATAAAGGAATCTATACTTTTCATGGTTATAGGGAGTTTGTTGTAAATTTTCATTCCCATATATCTAAAACCATTTTCTAGTTTTGTGGTTTTGTGCCTGGGAACACGAAGGTAATCAGAGTTTCTCGTATCATAATTATGGTTTGAGGAATTTAGCTGAAACTTCTTCAAGTTTTTCCTAACATATAAAATGCAGTGATATATGTATATACAGTAGAAAGGCATGATTTTATATTTGATGAATGTGGGCTTACACGTTTGTTTGAATTCTAGGCTGAACATTTTTCGTATGATTTTTTTTTGTGTAATAAATATTTTGTTGGCATCTATGGAGTTTCCCCATAAGATCAAGTTATAACATAAGTGACTGTACACTAAACTGTAGTAAACGTTTATCACTGCACTGGTGGGCATGCAGTCTTTGATTCGTGAGATTGCATAAAAAGCCTTATTCAGTTTAGTGTTGACTGCGTTAACTTGCTCTGTCCATCTGAGATTTGCATCGATATGTAAGCCTAAGAACTTTGTTGTTGCAGTTGATTCAATTGTATTATTGTCGAATCGACACCTAAGAGATGATGAGTGTGAGGTGTTATTATGGGAGTGAAAATATACACATTCTGTCTTATCGATATTGACCATCAAACCGTTACATTTACACCAAATCACGAATGAATTCATAGTGTCTGTGATAGATGACCTGAGTTCCTCTGCAGATTGTGCAGAGACCGCTAGTGAGGTGTCGTCGGCATAAATTGTCAGCAGTTGCGATTTTATGTGAACTGGTAAGTCATTTATGAAAAGAAGGAATATTAGCGGTCCCAGCACAGATCCCTGGGGAACACCTCTATTCATAATATGAGGGTTGGAGGTAGCATCCTTCACTTTGACTATCATTTTCCTATTGCTGAGAAAATCAACAGTCCAATCCAAGAAAATACCTCTGAATCCAATATTGTATAATTTATTTTTAATAAATTGTATGTCTAAACTGTCGAAGGCACGTGATAGGTCGAAAAACAGCCCTGCCACGTGCCTTCCACTGTCCAGTTCCATGTAAACATATTCGAAAAGATTGCATGCAGCAGTTTGTGTTGATCTGTCAGCTCGAAAACCATGTTGATGTGTAGCAATAAGATTATTGATATTTAGAAAATGAACCATCCTGCTACAAACAATCTTCTCGAAGATTTTGGAGATAACACTCAGCACTGATACTGGTCTATAATTAGCTAGATTTTCCGGATCACTTTTTTTGTGAATTGGAATGACTTTAGCAAATTTAAGCATCGTTGGAAACTTGCCTTCAATAATGGATAGATTTATAAGATGACTCAGGGGAATCGACAGATATTGAACACCTGTCTTCAAGATTTTTGCTGATATATTGTCAACGCCTGTACTAGGCTTGGTTTTCAAATTATTAATTACATCTGAAACTATAGGGTGTTAAATCTAGAAACAATATATTTGGAGCCCGTAACTTTTTTATATCTTCATCTGTTTTTCTGTTTACATATTATAGAATTTACAAGGAAAATTACATAAGATCATATTTTGGAAAACAAATTGACAAATGATGAAAAAGTTGAGGGGGGAGTTTAAAATATACGTGAAGTTTTTCTTAAATAGTTCATTCAAAATTCGTTTGTAATTTATAAATTATGGAATGTAATATTTTTTTGTACTTGCATTATTGATTTTGAAACCATTGAATGAACAATTTCTCAACATAACATAGTGTGCTAATGGGCCGGGTATTGAGAATAGGCCCTGGTATTGCGTCGAGCGCGAGTAGTTTCTGGATGCGTGGAATTTTTGAAAAATCATACCGCGAAAACCATTACATATGTGTTATATTTTTTCATTCTAAAACTTTTTTCAACTCTTCATCTCAATTTTCTTCGCTGCATGTACATCAATATTTCGAATAATAAAAAAGTTTTACAATCAGTGAAAATTTGATCTCACGGTTTCTACTATTTCACCACAGAGTAGAGAAATCATACAGAGGTGAAGGATAGAAAAGGCAACCGACATAAGAAAGAGAATTGTACCAATTCAAAGGGCTTTCGGCTATTCCCGCCAGGTCTCGGCTGATATTTGTGAAACAGCTGTTCTCTGTCGTGACGCTGTGCAGAAGCTGAACATACGACGAGACACGAAGATGTTGAGTGACCGATCGGGTTTCATGCTTTCTCAATTCTTATTGGTCACTGAGTTTGTGGCATCAGTGTGAGCCGTCATATTTCAGAATATCATGTAAAGGCAACATTCGTACCAATTTGAAGGGCCGAGGTCATGAAAGCGGCGAGTGCAAACATCAAACAAAAGGGGCGGAGCTTCTCATCTGTAAGGTTCTCTCATCTGTGATTTCACATTCTCTATTAATTCAGATGGAAACGCGATTCCATTTTATCTTTCTCATAACATGTTGAGAAGTGCTAAATGATTCTTTTTCGACTAACGAAAGAATCAAATCGATATCTTGATTAGTTCTCCAGATATTGAGTGATATGTTTAGGAAAACTCGTTTATCGAATATTCTATTTTTTTCGTACTTTTTTGAATAAAAAAGTTCAGCCCAATAGAAAAATGTCGTCCAGCTGGATTATGATGAACAATCACATGAAAAATGTTATCTGATAGGTATGATTTGGTTAAACCCCGGAAAAAAAAACGATGGATTTTGACCCCGGTTTTACTCCACTAGATGAAAATATAGTAATTTACGTAACAAGCCCGGAAAATACTGTTTTTTTGGATGAGTGGACAAAATTCTAGGACGAGCGTAGCGAGTCCTGGAAGTCTGCGAGTCCAAAAAAACTGTTTTCGGGCGTGTTGCGTACACAATTTTTTCGGCAACCGTGTAGAATAACAAATCAAAGAAACACATTTCTTTATTAGAACAAAATTTCGAACATTTCAATTCTTATTTATATTAATATTTATATTAGAATTAGAACAATTGTTAATATTGAATGGATTCAATTTGTTTGAAATGCTTGGTATATTTAAGTGCCTTTTGTTGAAGTCAGAACAAGAAGGTAAAGTTTCCGTTACACATTGATTGTTTTCATCTGATAATTTTGGAATGTTAGCTAATTTTATGTCAGATAGCTGTCAGTCGTTATTTTGCTGCTATGGTAATGATCAACTGCATTTATCAAAACCATACTACCAAGAATTTCATATTTACAATGACAACAACGATGTGATTCTTCCCGGCCTAGTCCGGGAAGTACGTACTTTCCGGACTAGGCCGGAAAAATGCCACTTTCTCAAAAAAAAAATCGTCTGGAAAGTACGTACTTTCCGGACGGTTGCCGAAAAAAGTGATTTCAATGAAGTATGATAAAAAAGTCGTTCCGCTTCTCTCCGCCCACTGACCTTAAGCGTCTCGGCGAGGAAGAAACTCTGCTGGACGTCATCCTGCACCGGCTCCTCCGCGTACACGTTCTTGATGCCGGTGTAGCCGCCGGCCACCTTGCAGTGCTTCTCGAGCGCCTGCACCGCTTCCCACGCCCAGTCGCGGTACTTCTCGTCCTTGGTCAGCCGCCACATGTAGAAGTACGTCTCGACCACCTCCGGCCGCAGGATGTAGTACTTCTCGGAGCTCTTCAGCGCCCTGGCCTCCGAGCCCTCCGTGAACCTGAGAAGGAAGCCCACGTGATGCTGTTGAGTGGAGCAGTTCGAGACGGATATGACATATGGTTTTATCAAGTTTTATAATAGACTACCAGTGGAAGTTAAAATCGGACTGTTTCAAAAAAATCAAACATGATGTACAGGAGTTATTAACCAATTCAGCATTTTGATCATTTGATTCAGAATCAACGAATTATTTATGTAAATTTCATCTATTTCACCTAACAATTTTAATATTCACTTTTTGTATTTTCATCATAAGCGCAGATGCTAGTTCTATTTTTGTTTTCTTTTGATAACTTAACATCTCTATTTTGACGCTGGTTCACCTAATTGTATTCGTGTATTGCAAGATGTAAAAGTACAATTCTTTGAATAAAACTATCTATCAGATTGAAATTACCAAATCAAATCATATTATGCAGGGTAGTCCAACATGCGCGTGTCGAACGATAGTTGCTAAGTTATAATAATAATAAGTTTATTTTCATGAAAGGTTATTACATTCCAGCGAATATAATAAATTAAAAATAAACTATGAAACAATCCAACGAAGTCACTTGTTGAAATATTCAGTAAGAATTATCATTTTTACATAAAATTATGTACTTTGAATTTTAATCATAAACATAAGGAGAAATGACTATACAATTTTTTGGCCTATTGTTTTATCACCCTTATTTTTGTTATTTTTTCATTTTTAAATCTGACAATACAAATGTGTAATTTGCAAACATTATTTCATTTTTGTTTTTAAAAAGGAAGGACAGTATATTATAACAGTAATATTTTCTGATGTCCATATTTTGGTTTTCTTTGAATGAAAGATGAGATACATACCTAATATTTTTTTATACATGATTTCAAGAAACCATTTCTGAAGAAGAAAGGATTTAGCTAATTTCCAAAGAAAATTTTTGCTTAAAACACACTTCTTACGAATTGAAAAGTCTCCACCACTATAAGCTCATTTTTCTGATGAATTATTATGTAGTTCAATGTTGGCCTGAATTATCCCGAAATATCTTCACCTTTTGATTAAATTATACAAGGCAATCAAAATATTTGTTCCAACATCAATAACAATAATTAATTCATTAGGTATTTAAAGAGTACCATTTAGTTGTAAATACATGTTCAACTCGTAGGTTGAAGATCTGTTTACATTGTTGTTTGATTTAAGAATTCTTGTGGAAAATGTAGCAATAAAATTCGGGTCCGTTCTGATGAATCTGTAGCATTTGGGATACATGGTATATTATTGGGTGCAATTTTTCTATAATCATGTTCACGATTATCATGATTATTGTTTTTGATTTTTTTCGCACTTCGCTTCGATTTCCTGCTATTATCGCGCATGCGAATTGGTATCATCAATCTGTGCGTCGCAACCGCATCTTCAATATCAAGTACCTACAATGAGAATTTACAAAGCTGGTCTAATATGTTCATCTATCAGGTACCTAGTTATACTCAGGCGAGTGAAGTGGATTCCTCGTATATAGTAACAAAAAATAAAGATATATCAAGGTCAATTTTCACTAAGTTCTATGTGATTTGAACCCAAATAAATAAAAAAGGTACAGTGCACTAACATATCGAAAGTAGCAAATGAGCAATCATGTGTAAAGTGTATAATCCTAGATATCGAATGACATCAGGCCTTCATGATCTAAGATTATCTCACCTGAAGGATTCAGGGCCGAGCTTCGTCTGGGTCCTGTCGTAGGATTCGTGACAGGTCCGAGTTATCTGCTCGGCAACGTCCATATACCTGACGGACACTTCGTTCTTTAGACTCTGAGATGCTAACGCTAGTAGTCCACCTAAACAGAAAGACAAGTTGGAAATGGTGACATAACATATAAAATGTTATTGAAGTGTATCAACAACATTTTTTATTGTGTATAGATTCTCTAACCAGGCAGTCGAGGGCAATTCCAAGATATTTCGTTCTCCATATAAAGACTGTGTCTTTATAAATGAAGAGAAGTTGGTATAATGTTTTGGACCAAAATCATGGTAACAGGTTCACCAAAGCTTGAAATCCTGATTTCATTATTCGCAGATTAGTTTTGAATTTAGTTCCAGAGTCCAGTGACTCTTGTACTGACATAGTGAGGTAAGTAATTAATTTTTTTATAACATATTTGTTATAAATCTCAACACAATTCTCATATGCAGAATATTGTTACGAACTGTGCTGCCTTCTGAGAATACGAGAATATCGGCGGCGCGTGACTGGGATAACATCGGTCGCCGACGTACCTTTATGTAACGGACATTAGCAGATGATTTATTGATTTTTTGTCGGTAATTCTTAGAACTTCCTGTAATTTCTGTAAAATTAGTGATTTTACAAGAATGTTTTAGAGTAAGTTTAGAAATAAAGCTAGTATTGTGAACATAGAGAATTGTATAGCAAATATCACAGTCATTCAACTGAGTTTTTATCGAATTGTATTTTGAGTGTTTAGTGGAATGAATGCTTCAGTTTTGTACTGTTTATTCTTCCATTTCTGTGAATATTGAATTAATATCGATATCAATAAAGATTCTAACGTTGAGTTGAGAATAAATTCTAGTCACAGTCACTTCCTTGTTTGATTATTGTTGCTCCATTTTATCAACCGCGCATTATTTTAAACTAATATCCTGATTAATAGATATTTTATGAGAATTCCATAAAACCAACATTACAAGCACTAAGAAATCACTCAGTGTTCACAGTGTTAGATAAGTACGTTGAAAATGATTTGAACAACAAGTTCATATAAACTAATGTCTCAAATGGCTCAGTTTTCAAGATTTAGGGTGATCAAAATACACTTTTTTTAATAGTTTTTGGAGTCAGATTGACTAATTTCGACAGTAAACAGTTCTGAGCTATACAGGGTGTAACAAATTCGTGGCTGAGCATAAAGATCTCAGTACCCTTCATAAATAAAAAATAGGTAAAATAATGTCAAATAATTCCATACTTTTATTGAAAATTCTTTCCCTGGTGAATTTTGGTAGGTCACTTCACATGAAACAATAAGATTATATATAAGGGAACTATCACTAAAACTGAGGAAGAATTCAGCCTGCAATGGAACTAATACTTATTACTCTTTTTGAGGAAACGTTTCACGATAAGAAGACGTTGCATAATTTGTTGATGATTCTTTCACATTATTGTCCGTTATTGTTCGGAAAATTGTAGACTTCAATAATTTCATATAAAATTCCGAAAATTCATATCGCCAATCGTTTTTTGGAAAATCATTAAATTATACCCCCTTAGAACGCCACTGGGTGAACTGTCTGACACATAGATCTTATTGCTTACGCTATATCCAGCATCTTGTAGTAATTTTTTGGTCTAGAGGGGTCTGCAAGAAAGTATGTACTACATGATCACGTGGTACAACACATGTATGGACAGAAATGAAAGCGACCAATCAATGGCTTAGTACTTTCAACCGCCCCCCCGGACCTACAAAACAAGTAACCTGGATACCGGATATAGCGTAAGCAATAAGATCTATGGTCTGACATGATCCTTTTGCACATAGGTGCCTTATTTACGGGAGTTACCTTCTGAGACACTAAATGATACTGGTAACAGAAAATTACATCATAAAGTGACATAGAATTAGATTTTCTACAGAATTACGTGAAAAATGCCGTTTCGAGATTTTGCAGAGCAAATCTGCTGGCCAACTAGTTGGTCGAACGAAGCCAATCGAAATTTTCGATATTTGCTCACCGGAGAAACACGCCAGGTGGTCCATTTTGTGCTCGGGCCTGTCGAACTTGAGCTCGGCGAAGTACATGAGGCCGTTGGCCGACGTTTTGAGCATGTGCTGGAAGATGGCGCTAATTGATTCGTCAAACATCTCCCTGGCTTGACTGTCCTCCTTGTTGGATTGCAGCCACGCCTTCAACAAGTACTCGTAGTAGCTGTCGCCCAGGGCACCAACAGACATGTGATCTGAAATGGATGAATATATTTATCATCGACAATTTGTGAACAAATCCACAAGTTTTTTTTATGTTCTGGTTGTCACGAAAAGAGATATCCTGTAATGTTTAGAGAACATCGTGAGAACAAAGGAAAAGAAGGTAGGAGTTGGTGTCCTCGGGGAACACCTCCCTAGGCAATGAGTTCCAAAGTCTCGATGTTCGTTGGATGAACGGGTCTTTGGATAGGGACGTTCTGCAGGTCTCTAAAGTGACTACAAAGGGGTGTGAAGACTGAACTTGACGGATCAATCTCTAAGAGACTGCTAATGGAGAAACGATTGTTGATATTTCAGAAGAGCATCGCCAATGGAAATATCTATAAAATAGAAATAAATCACCAACCTTTCTACGGTGTTCCAGATAAGTGAGCGAGTTTGTGAGCGAGGCATCACCGACAAGACGAATTGCCCTTTTTTGGACAGAATCCAATAGTTTCATGATATGTTTAGGTGCCGCACCCCAAATATGGAAACAGTATTCCAGGACAGGTCGGATCTATGCCTTATATATCATAAGCAGCTGACTGGGAGTGAAATAGCTCTTGGCTCGAAACAGAAAACCAAGTTTTTGGGATGCACTTTTGGCAATGAACCTCACGTGATTTTCCCATAAAAGGTTATTGCTGATAGTAACGCCAAGCATCGAAATGGTAACTTCAATGGTATGGTTACTCCTGATTGAATTATGTTGGGCACAGTGAGATCGGCTTTTCTAGAGAAAAGACATGCTCGTGTTTTGTTTGCATTGAATTCAAATAATGATAATATTTATTTACCAGAATTATATGAGCAATAGAGGCTGGTTCATGCTCATGCGAATTTCGTAAAATGTATGCGAATAAAATGGCCGCTGAAATGAAATATCGCAATAAAGTTGAAATATTTGAACTTTTTTTGTGGATTTTTTCATATTATCATGATACCACCGAATGCATACATCAATAGTGTTGTAGAGTAGGAATATCAATGTACAATCTACAGATACTTCACTAGAAAGTGATTAACCAAATTCTATATAAATGGCGCAGTCGGTAGGATGAATTCAAGTTGTCTTGATATGAGGTATAGATTCACTAAAGATACGTCATGACCAAATGTACGACGTTGTCGGCTTCATAAAAGACCAATATTCCTAATGAGAATGTGTCAATCGTTGGACATAATGTCATGTTCCTACTTTTAACCTGAGAAATCACCATATTCAAAAAAATCCTCCAACAAAAAGTAGCACGTATCTAACCTAAATTCATAGGTAGATAATGAAGAATTGTCAATGTGTCAATTGTCTATTGTATTATACAACCAAAATAACATTCAGTATCCACCAAATTGTGAACCAAATTGTATAAAGCTGTAAAGTCTTCTAGAGGTAATAATAGAGATTATATAAGAAATGTATAGATTTGTAAATAACTTATCATAAAAATGACACAAATTATTTGCGACCTGTTAGAGATGGGCATCGATTGGCAGAAAAGTATATGGAAGATTTATATGTTAGTTTACATCAGTTCATATGTGAAGTTCATGAAGTCATTTCAATACATACTGAAATATAAATTTTTTGTCATTGGACCTGTTGCTAGGTATTTTTTGAATTATTAGGAATATTGATTATAATACTAGATATTTTGACGTGAGAATTTTCGATTGAAAATTAGGATGCTTCTTCGATGTTAAGTCAAAATAAGACTAAAAAATGAATATTTTAAATAAAAAAAATCAGTGTGTATGAGATATCAAAAGGTACGTTTTCACCAAGTTTCGTGAACAATTTTTTTTTGTGAAAGATAGAAATAAAGTCTTTTTCACATGAATTTTGAGGTTAAGTGAAAAAGTTTCGATACAAAAGTTGTAGATCTTCTGATTACCTCTCAACAACTTTTTTCTATAGGACTTGTAGTTTTGCCGGAAAACAGTTTTTTTACCTTTAAAAACTCACCACCTTCCACTTCTCGTCCTCAGTTCGCCGTATATTATTTTTCGTTTTATTTTCATTGAATTCTCTTCCTCTTCCAATAGGTTTCATTATACATTAAGTTAAAGACTTATAGTGGCCGAATGAACACACAATCGAACATCTCGATTCCAAACGAATAATTGTGGTAATTTTTTTATCTTCGTTCATTTCAGTGACACCAAATACTTTTTCTTATACTCACGTTGCCCCCACACTCCTGATTTGGGATTGAGATAATTGGGATAGAGGCCCTTCGGCTTATCCAGATCGTGCAGCACTTTCCGTATCTTCTCCACCTTCGAACGGTACACGGCATCGCCGGTAACGTCGCTGAGGTACGACAGTTCTAGGTGCAGCGTCCCGAATTCAGACAGAATGCTGGAACCGCCGCTGGCCCATCCGTAGTTCTTGCTCACCTAGAAAAGGTCGTAGTGGTCAAATGGTAGAATTCAAACAACTCAGATTTGTATTTCATGCAAATTACATTTTTCTAAAATCGTAAATAATGATGATTTGTTGTTAACAATTTACCATAACTTTTCAAAATAACCGATACGGATTTGGTGGCTAGTGGACCGGTAGCGGCTGACTATGAAAACTGACAGGTGTTAATAAGAATCAAATTCGTGTCCTGCGATTGTAGAAATTATACATCTTGATTAACGGAACTCACGATGCATATAATAGAAATAAGACAAACAGTCAATCTCGACAACTTTTTATTTTATTTTACTGTCTATATACTGCCGTCCGGTCAACTGACCACTTCCATTCACAGACCAATAAGAAGCGGTAATATCAGTAAAAATTTTGTTTCTTGGGTAATCATTAAATTATATACCTATGCAATTTCAGCGTCCTATAGCAGCTAAACGACGCATTTTGTTAGTTTAGTTCAATTACCTTATTTTGGTCTCACTAGCCTGTGGTATCATTTTGCAGACAGTTCAAGGGCATGTTGCGTATTATAACTGATAACTCACCCCAGTCTTGAAATTGACCAGCGCGTTGGGGATGCCGGTAGGAGTGTTGAAAGCCGGCAGCAGCTTGTCGGCTATCTGTTGAGCTTTCTCTTTGAAAACGGTGTCACCCGTCAGGGCGAAACAAGCGAGAAGTCCTCCGACGAATCTGATGTTGACTTCGAAAACCGACACGTCTGCTACCTGCAGAAAAAACGGCCATACAGAGTGGTGCACGACAAGACTTTTTTTCGTTACTTTTTAGTCAATGAGCTTTCAAAACACACTTCTGCTAATCAAACCATATAATATGCAGAAGATATATGATTTCGAAGATTCGTTAACGAAATTTTGAAATGTATTGGCTGAAAAAATTACATCATGATATTGAAAAAATCACTTCATTATGAACTGTGATGAAACAATAAACACAAAACAACATTTTATACATAAGTATTAATCTAAATCGAAATATAGTGGGCTACATCTATGGTACTATCTGTTCTTTTAAAAAAATTACCCCACTTTTTCTTTAAAATACCTATTGCTATTTCGGGTCCTAACCATAAGTTTTTATCATTTTGACATTCAAATTGTCTACACATCAAATTTTTCTCCTATTATTGTTGGTATTGGTTGTCTTCAAGATATTACATAATATTCGAGATATACTTTTGGACTTATGTCTGGAATGTAGTCACTATATTCATCTTCTATTGGTTTTTTTACTGTGAAAAATTTCTAAAAATTCTCCACCCCTACTGTATTTATCAGTAAATGCTTGGAAAGAGGTAACTAATCTTTCTATTTAATTAGATAACCTGCATTTAGGTGCCAAAAGTCTGTGCCAGAGTTTATGGGTAGGAAATGAAGAAACCTTTTGTTTCTATAGCTTCAGTTTGTACATGTATTTATACAGACTGCTGATCACACTAGAGCCTGTCTATGCATCATAAATGTCACAACCTTCCCCAAAGATACATAGTACTTTGCTACCTTTGCTTATTTACTGGGCCACACTGAGAGTAAGCTTATGGTTAAATTGGGTAGGAAAGTACTGTACTAACAGACTTTCCGCAAATCATTGTTGTCATTTCAACATGTCCTGAACATTCAACAGTTATTTCTGTTATGTCTGCTTAAAATCTGCAATTTTTGTTTTTAGTTTTTTGAACAAAAACGAAGAAAAGTAGACGTTTTTAACTAGGACGTTCTTGAGGCACTTTTTCACAAGGAATATAAATATGTCGTCATATTTCCCAAGGCGTTCTTAATATCAGAGATATAACAGACGACTTTGATTTTTCTTATGGGTGCCATATTGAATTTATACATTTTCGAAGTCTGTTATTTTCTGAATACAATGTTGTATCACACGATATATGTTTGAATCATACATGCTTACAAAATTGAAAAAAAAATCGTTTTTGAGAAAAGTGCTTTGGAAAGAACGCAAACAATTTAGTTTCACTAACTAAATTTGACAGTTTAATTGAGGATCTGGAACGTTTACATTTCTGTCAAGCATATTTACTCAAAACCTGAGGTTTTTCCTCTGCAAAACGAAACAAAATTATTAAATACATAACAAAGTTATAAAAGATGCTTGAATACTCTACCATTCACTTCTAGACACAATTTTCTCAGCTCATCCATTGGTGATTAATAAAAATCCAGTATTCTCTCTTGTAAGTAATGTAAGTAATTCTTAGAAATGTACCCATCGATCGAGGTATTCAGAACTTGGAAAAAATAGTAAACTTGTGTTTAGAAGTGAAAGGTGGAGTATTCGAGTTTGTGTTTTCTTTTTCAAAAACAAAACATCCATGGGGGCTGACGTGAAAGTATCTCGCCATTTCATTCAAAAACCTCCCGACATATAACTCACCATCTGTTCCAAGTCCAATTCGTTGGCCACCCAGTCCCTGGCCTGCTTGAATTCGTCGTCCATGCCCATGATGTACAGGGTGTCGAGGCCGTCCAAGATGGTGGCGCCTAGCGGCATCGAGCCGAATACGCTAGCACCATGGCCGCGCCTGCTTATCGGTTTCAGCTCGTTCTTGCCCCACGCGTACCGAACGTAGTTCTCCCAGGCGTGTTTCATCATCTGCGACGAAAAAAAAAATGAGGACGTGAGATAGGAAAACGTGACCGCAGACAAAAGTACTATACCAATAATATGAGAAATACTGAAAATGAGAACAGAAAAGTGTGTTGTATAGACTATTTCACGCACTTGCCAAATGAAACAATCAGGAGCTCTGGTCAAGTTCGGATTATCGAAAACACAAACTTGACTCTTGACTCTGATTGGCCTTTCAAGTTCGGTGTTTTCAGCTTTGTGCACACATTTCAAAATGAGCAGATTTGAGATAAATTTCATCGAATTAATCAAATCCAACCATTCAGTCTGTTTGAGAAAATTCTACTCGTGATTGGATTCATCTCATAAGTCTGTTTTTTATTTCAGTTTCGTATGGAATAAATCAACAGACTTATGTTATGCCTGTTGTTTCGAGCCAATCCAATGCGTTAACTTTGACAAGTTGCTATGACAACCTAAATTGGAGGTCCGGAAGGGTTTAAAGTGTGTCATACCACGTGATATCGTAGTACTTTCGACGGCAGAATTCTCTAATGCATACTACATGATGCCGGATCTAGCGTAAGCCTATATGATCTAAGGTATTATCAATCAATTTACTTGTTATCTTGACGTTCACAATACATAATAATATGGCTAACTTTTCAAGGAGTTCAACTTTTAGGAGAAAAATCATTACCCATGGTAAAAAAAGAGATACAAAATAATCAAATTTGGCATTGAATAGGTGAAAATAATTTTGCCATTGAGTAATTAGGTATAATTAATTCATAGTTACCAAAATAATTTCGATAAAGATCTTGGGACTGAATAGAATTGAATGACCTTGGTAGTGGCATTAAAAACAAACAAATGACGAATATTCAGTTTTACACTTCAAGTTACAACGGATATAGGAGCTTATCAAACTTTTACCTACTATCAGGTTTCTGTAATCACCAAATGAATTCCTACTACAATAATGAATTATCGATTATCTTGTGATATTTAAAATATTCGACATCCTGAAAATAACTGTGTCATATATATATATATATATACATTTCTGTTCGTTCGACCCATTACCTCTTTATTGCCCATTCGGATATCGAAATGTTTAACCCTATAAACATTACGTTTATAGGGTTAATCATTATATTCTGATACCTCATTTGACTAGTTTATTATAAGTGCTATAAATGACGTTGATTAAAAAATTGTTTCATCTAGATACCATGATAAGCGAATATCTGGGAACAAGGGAGATATATTCAAAGAGTTTTTGTTCTGCAAAAAAAGATGATACGATTTATATTTGATCTCTTTTTCATAAATAAATTCAGATATTCCACTGACCTCTTATGAAGCAGCTGGATACATGGCAAATTCACAATTTCAAATTTTCTGTGAACAAAATAGAAATAGCTTGCTTATCAATACAAAATATTATTAAAAATATCACTGTTGGCTTAGCACAAAGTTTTTGTGTTGAAAATGTAATTTTTCCAAATTGATTTTTTTATAGCAAAAAATTGATTTTTATTTTTTTATCTCAGATTTCTTTCAATCTGTTTCGATGAAAACATTTTTTGTGTTTTTTATAAATATGTAATTGATATTGAACTGTTTCAAGAAATATTTCTTCATTAACTATAATGAACGATATTAATTAAACGGGTCAACCAGTTCCAATCTGTGGAAAATCACTTCGTTGCCACATGTGATTGAACATAATAAAGCTAAGCTAATTATTGTTACCTGATCGAGGTCATTTGATAAGTAAAGCAACTAATTAAATATTTTCAGTAAATGACCCAAAAAAATCGAATACTTTTATGACACATTAAATGTGGTTTATCTACAACATTATTGACGAGATTATTAATTACCATTTAATGACCAATACATTACAGTTTTATTCTTCTTTGTGCCCAATATTATTAGACAGTAATGTGCTTTGGCCATCTTACATCTGAGGTTCAACTTCAAAATAATATTGATAGTAATAAAATTCTAGTAGGGGATATAACAAGGTATGATCGAATTATACATAGTGTCAGGTTTTAGGAAACTGACGTGGAATTGTTACCAAAAATTGCCTCCTTGGATATCATCAGTATTTTGACTCTTTCGGGACCAAACATGTCTCAAGAACTGATTTTAAATACTTCCAACAGAAAAAAATCAACTCGAATGACAGCGAAAATATGTGTGGTTATGTTTTTTCTGGTCCAGCAGGTCTAATTTGACAGCATTCTAAAATACTCTATTAGGAAAAACGATAACGAATTTATAGTCATAGAACAAACTTGAGACTAAGATGATCGAAGCAAGTCATTTCTTTTCACTTGTCAACACCGCATTATTTGAAAGCGTAATCGCCAACTTTCAGTGAAATTATTATAAATCTGGTGTTCCGCAGGGATCAATTTTAGCACCAACACTATTTCTACTTCACATCAACGATTTGTTGGAAGCAACTTCATGTCCTATACACGCGGATGATAGTACCCTCCATACCGCTTTCTCTTCCAGGGCTCCTATATCGTCCAGACAAACCAGAAATGAACGAGGAAGAAATTTTAACAAAATAAATATAGACAATTCTCGAGTGGGGATTTAATCACCTGGTAGAATTCAATGCAAACAAAACACAAGCATGTCTTTTCTCTAGAAAAGCCGGTCTCACTGTGCCCAACATAATTCAGTCAGGAGTAACCATACCATTGAAGTCATCCATTTCGATGCTTGGCGTTACTATCAGCAACAACCTTTCTTGGGAAAATCACGTGAGGTCCATTGCCAAAAGTGCATCCCAAAAATTTGATTTTCTGTTTTGAGCCAAGAGCTATTTCACTCCCAGTCAGCTGCTTATGATCTATAAGGCACAGATCCGACCTGTCCTGGAATACTGTTCCCATATTTGGAGTGCGGCACCTGAACATATCCTGAAACTATTGGATTCTGTCCAAAAAAGGGCAATTCGTCTCGTCGGTGATGCCTCGCTTACTAACTCGCTCACTTCTCTGGAACACCGTAGAAAAGTTATTTATCTCTATTTTATAGATATTTTCATGGGCGATGCTCTTCTGAAATATCAACAATCGTTTCTCCATTAGCAGTATTTTCGAGATTAACCCGTCAAGTTCAGTCTTCACACCCCTTCGTGGTCACTTTAGAGACTTGCAGAACGTCCCTTTCCAAAGACTCGTTCATCCAACGAACATCGAGACTTTGGAACTCATTGCCTAGGGAGGTGTTCCCCGAGGCATACGATCTCCAGAAATTCAAGAAGAACACCAACTCCTACCTTCTTTCCCTTGGTTCTCACGATGTTCTCTGAACATTACAGGATATCCCTTTTCGTGAGAACCGGAACATAAAAAAATCAGGAATTCTAATTCAATCTCGAACTCACTATTCATATAATTCTGACAATATAAATTTTCACACAACTCCGTTACTAAAGAGAGGTAGCGTGCATTTGAGTCATTTCATGCCTACTGAAAATCACTCGGAAAATCATAACAATGATAGTTATGTAATTCCTAATACTTGAGAGGTCTGCTACTTCAGTAGTGGTGGAGTTAAGGGTGACAACATATAAGTTGTTGAAAAAATAATGCTATAGAAGAATTTTCACCACGTGCCGAAATTGTAATATAAATTAATCGTACAGTTAACAACAGTATTGCTTTCAGATGAATGTTTGTGGGTGTAAGATCGTCGGTTAATTTGTTGATGTGACTTCATCGCTCAGAAGCAGCTGTTTTCTTCATTATTTGTAGAGCATGAAAATTTAACAACAAAGAAGCTAGCAATGCCACACACAAATTCCTCCTTGAGATAAGTCCATTAATTAAGGATCATTATATGCTTATTTATTGGAGAGTTTATTATCTTATTTCCAAATTGCTTGTTCATCTCTTTGATAAAAAAAATCTGTGGCTTTGCTAGCTTCGGGCGAACTCAGCAGAGCAATTTTTTAAAAACAATTTTTTCACTGCGAGTCAATTGATATGTCAGGATTAATTCACGGTACATTAATTTCCTTAGTTTCATATTTTTCGATACACGCGATTCAGAAAAAAAAACAGTATAAATCGATTTTCGCAAAATCATGGCTTTGCTAGTTTCGACAGAACTCAGCAGTGCTGAAATCAGCATTTTTCTGGGAATGATATTTCAGGACTATTTTTAGGAAGATTTATAGGAAGAATATTGATTGATTTTGGATTTTATCGTTTCTTTCAGTCGAATCATCTAATAATTACACTTTGTCAATTACAATTTATCGGTGAACATTATATTATTTTCAACAGATACAAGTCCTACTACTGAAATTCTGAAAATTGATAATATACGTTGGAGACACAAAATCAGGGCCGATACTTTTTGGGTCGGCACTTTTAGAGGAAGTTTTATCAGTCCCTATAATTTTGAGGGGTTCCCTTACAGCGGCGCGATATCTGGAAATATCACGGGAATTTGTTGAACCAGTTATTGATTATTTATCATTAACGGAAATCGTACACTTCCACCATGTTATAAGGCACAGATTATTAAACCAACAATTTGAGGACCATTGACTTGACAACTAAGACACTGTCCATTGGCCGCCAAGGTCATAAAAGACATAAATTGAATAATACTGTTATTCATGTCAGATAGCAGAAACAAATAAGTTTCGATTCAAATGGTGTTCAATTTGAACACATGTTGTGAAAAATTCTATTGCTACATATCATAATGATATTTTTTGTTAATAACAACATAACATAAATTGAATCAATGCAATATAACGTTTTGTTTTTCAAGCATGGCACGCGAAATTTCTCAATATACATCGATAAAAAAACATGCTATGGACTACTTCCTGGTATTAATAAAAAAAAGTTTAGAGAGGGTCGCAAGTATTACACTATATATTTGAAATTTAATTTTCAAGAAGAAAATGCAAACATATAAAGGGTGGTCCATAAGAAAAGTTACAAGTTCATGTCATTTCAAATCCAATTTTTACAGCAAATGAAAGCTAGATACACCACTGGTTTCCTTTCGAAAAAGTGCCTGCTGAATGATTTTACGGAAACAAGAAATAATCATGAATGAATAAGTTGCGGGGTAGGTAAAAATGCAAAAAAATTCAAAATTACCACAAAAGGATCAAGATATCAATGTGCGGTTTTCTCACAAAAATCGACCTCGTAACATGTAGGTTATCTAACTCCTTCAGAAATCGGCGTTTCCTTTAAAAAATCGTACAATTTTTACCACCCCATACAAATCAGTTTTTTTTTTGTTGGTTGACGAGGTGGTTGAAACCATTTATGGGCACCCTATTTCTCATAGGGTAGTGTGGGAGTCTTCTGAGTCCTGAACTGAACATCCTCAGACATACCCACTAAACACTCCACCTCGCGTGGTATGGCTCGCCCCTGCAAATCAGGACCTTGCGACGACACTTAAGCCGAGAGGCCTTTGGTATCTTACCATACCACTTTCTTGGGCCATCGGAAAAATTCCGCCGTCGGTGAGAATCGAATTCACGACAGGCAGGGCAGAGATTGAGAGATTGACGCTCTAACCACTACGCTACCTGGCCCCCCATACAAATCAGTTAAGGCGAATATAATGATAACGAATAAAAATCTAAAGTAGTCTGGTCCGGACTGCAATGTCTTCAACAATATTTTCTGTTATAAAAGACGTCTTTGACATTCGCTTGCAAATGCAATGTGTTGCTTCGTATTTCTCAACAAGAACGTTTTTGTGATGTTTGAAACCATCAATATCGACTTCTGGAAAACATCGGAAGACTGCTCAATGCATAATTGTAGGTAATAGCTTCAACTGGGTTGGTGGTCGAGTGCGTTGAGGCGCTGACCTTTGGGCTCAGAGGGCCCGGGTTCAAATCCCGCGGCGGCTATTGGAAATATTTATTCATTTCTATAGTATCGTTTAGCGGGAGGAGATAGATGACCAACGGAACATTCTTGGTACCTAGATTTCAATCCTTCGGACTCTCAACGATAACCAGCCGAGTAGTGCTTCGGATGACACTCAAAAAGCTAAGGTCCCCGTCTTCCAAACTTTAACAAGCCTCAATCAGACTTTGAGAGTTGCTTTGCAACTAAATTGGCGATAAAAAACACTTTTCAAACACTTCCATTAAGAAAGAGAAATTAGTCTATCCAATTAGAATATCAAACATAGTTTGAAATGAATGTCTGGTAGACTACGAGCAGAAAACAACTACTTTCCTGGTAAATACCACGCAGAACATTGAATTATATCTGCTCGTAATCCATGCAACGATTCACACTGTGAATGCAGATCGCAAATGTTTCTTTCTTCCTAAGACGTGACAAATTCACATCGGGACAGGCACGCCTAACAACCTACAGACCGGTTTCGGGCTTATTGGCCCTCATCAGTGCAGGGTAGTTATCCGAGTAGAGACCGTAAGATCTCCACTCGAAGCGTTGCCTGTCCCAATGCACCTTCGTCGCGTTTATTTGATCGCACTGAGCCGCGTTCCAACAGACAATTGGAAGTGGCGACACCATGCGGCAGAAGAAAGAAACACTCCAGAACTAAATCTCCCAAATCACAAAACTTGGAAGTGGCTTATAGCTCGACTAAGCTAATAAATGAAAAATGGAAAGGCCATAAATTGGACAACAATTTTAGAAAGAGAAATTAGTCTATCCAATTAGAATATCAAACATAGTTTGAAATGAATGTCTGGTAGACTACGAGCAGAAAACAACTACTTTCCTGGTAAATACCACGCAGAACATTGAATTATATCTGCTCGTAATCCATGCAACGATTCACACTGTGAATGCAGATCGCAAATGTTTCTTTCTTCCTAAGACGTGACAAATTCACATCGGGACAGGCACGCCTAACAGCCTACAGACCGATTTCGGGCTTATTGGCCCTCATCAGTGCAGGGTAGTTATCCGAGTAGAGACCGTAAGATCTCCACTCGAAGCGTTGCCTGTCCCAATGCACCTTCGTCGCGTTTATTTGACCGCACTGAGCCGCGTTCCAACAGACAATTGGAAGTGGCGACACCATGCAACAGAAGAAAGAAACACTCCAGAACTAAATCTCCCAAATCACAGAACTTGGAAGTGGCTTATAGCTCGACTAAGCTAATAAATGAAAAATGGAAAGGCCATAAATTGGACAACAATTTTAGAAAGAGAAATTAGTCTATCCAATTAGAATATCAAACATAGTTTGAAATGAATGTCTGGTAGACTACGAGCAGAAAACAACTACTTTCCTGGTAAATACCACGCAGAACATTGAATTATATCTGCTCGTAATCCATGCAACGATTCACACTGTGAATGCAGATCGCAAATGTTTCTTTCTTCCTAAGACGTGACAAATTCACATCGGGACAGGCACGCCTAACAACCTACAGACCGGTTTCGGGCTTATTGGCCCTCATCAGTGCAGGGTAGTTATCCGAGTAGAGACCGTAAGATCTCCACTCGAAGCGTTGCCTGTCCCAATGCACCTTCGTCGCGTTTATTTGACCGCACTGAGCCGCGTTCCAACAGACAATTGGAAGTGGCGACACCATGCGGCAGAAGAAAGAAACACTCCAGAACTAAATCTCCCAAATCACAGAACTTGGAAGTGGCTTATAGCTCGACTAAGCTAATAAATGAAAAATGGAAAGGCCATAAATCGTTGCATGGATTACGAGCAGATATAATTCAATGTTCTGCGTGGTATTTACCAGGAAAGTAGTTGTTTTCTGCTCGTAGTCTACCAGACATTCATTTCAAACTATGTTTGATATTCTAATTGGATAGACTAATTTCTCTTTCTAAAATTGTTGTCCAATTTATGGCCTTTCCATTTTTCACTTCCATTAAGCTCACGATTATTACCACTGTCAGAGATGTGCCGTAAATATGAAGGCAAAAAAACTAACCTAACCTCTCTACAAAGTAAACAAAACTTCAAAGTCTATGGTGACAAAGAACTTATTCAACTTAAGTCAATATCTTCAAAGTATTCCAGAGCCCTGAAAAGAACTGTTTTAATAATAATTTCGATGAAGAAATGCAAAAGATTTACAGACATATTCAATATGCCCTCTTAGCACACTAAACGACGCTCATGAATTGACATGAATAGAAATGATGTAGCGACAACCTGAGAACGACAAATTTTATTTGTAATTTGATCACGTGTACAATATGATCTCTTCAATACAGCTGATTATAATTTTTTGGTTGAACAAGACCTGAAAACTCATTCCATAAATTTTGACAGGATGTGAAAGTAGTTTTTCCAACACTTCAACATGCTATTCTCAATTGCAGGTGTTACAACTTACACACATTCTGCTGATTATTGAATATTATTCAACTAACATGAATACAACAAAAACAGAGTTCTTTATTTTTTCATACAAAACGAATAAAAGTTGAAAATATACCTATGAAGATTAATTACAATACAATCAATCAGAACAACATCATCAAATTTCTAGGCATGACAATCGGTGATACCTTAGACTAGGAGAATTACATGGATAGTATAATTAAGATAGTAAAGGCATTTTTTTGCGAGAAACTGTTTTGAAACCATTTGAAACAGTTTTGAAACACTCCATTTTCTTGAACCATTTGTGACGTCACAATTGATTCTGGTTCAAAACGTTTTGAAAGCGTCTTTTGGACCGTTTCAATCATGTTTCAATATGGCGAACTGTCATCTGAGGTTAAATAACTATGACACATGACGTTTTGAAACGTTGCATTTTTTCGGCTTATAAAATGATGACGTAGACGTATAAACTGTTTTAAAACGGTCTTTGAAACCGTTTTGTCACAAAAAAATGCCTTTAATACCAAAATATTTCAAATACGGTGCATGCATAGAGTACTGACACTCCAAGTACTGAAAAACTTCTATTATGCAGAGATCCAATGGTATGATAGATACTCTGGGGACAGTCTACAGCCGCAAATGTACAATGTACAGAAAAAATGTATTAGAGCTCTGCTATGCAAAACTCAATCCAAACCTAGTAACCAACTAAGAAAAACTATGAGAACCTCAGAATTTTGGGTACATTTTTCTTTTTGTCCCTCGATCGAAAGGGTCTCAAATGAAAAACAACCCCGAGTTTGCGCATGCGCAAATATCACCGTTCCGCCGCCATATTGAATTTGATTTCATTTTTTGAAACGCTCATTAATAAATGCTATTTATTGAACCAAGTAAATTACAAGATTCAACAGGCTATTGACCTAGGTCCTTCTGCCTATTGTAATTATAACACAATTGAAACCTTAAATAATTGAATACAAGCTATAAATAGATTGAGAAAAAAAAAAAAAAAACAAATCGAATTGTAGAGTCAGAAGTGATACATACACACACAAACGCAAATATACAAGAGTTAATTAAGAAGGATTTGATGGATAAGTTCCAGAGTTGTATGCTGAGGATGTCTGTGTAAGGGGATAATGCCTGGTAATCTTCTTATAGCGTATTTTTCCAGTATGTCCAGATTTTCTGTTTTGCTGAAGAATTTCAGGGTTAACTGTTGTAATCGTTCGTCTATTGGCTTGACTTGGGTTTTTTTATTCCGTGTTCTAATTATCGTAAAGCGTGCAAACGGAGGTAGTTGGATTCGTCATGACTTGAACTTTCATCGATCTTACATGACAAAAAAACCGTCTGATGCGTCAGAAGAAAGGTATTGTTGTCTAAAGTCGAGTATACTCGCCAAAAATCTGTTGACGTCACTATTTGTGGGCGTAGCTCTGTTTTGGCGAACTGACGTCAAATATACCTATTATAAAAAAGCCAACGTAATTTCTAGCATTTCGAGATAAAAAACATTCTGATACGATGATTCCTGGCTGACCAATACACGCTCAAAGTTATCATTGTCTCTTCCGGCGCGAGTCCATGGCGCGTTTTTACGGTATTTCCTTGAGAGGCCCATTCCACGGTTTCCTTTAGTTAGTGCGTATTTCGTCATCGTCATCATCATTTCATTCGTGTATTTCGACAACGTCGTTATTGATGTCTTAGTTCTCAGCTATTGTTATTGATTCGCTCGCTTTTCTTTACCCCGATGTTCTGGTTCTGGCCAATGTTTGTGGGTGCCAGAAAACCGAATTGGAATGTTCCATGATTTGCAAAAAATGCTATATAATTATGAAATTATGCGAGAAATTCCGACTTCAGGACTTTATTAGGAATAGTTAGGAGGTGAACATACTAAGAGTCCCCACACTTGGGAGGTGAGCTAAGGGTGAAAGGGGTGTGGAAATGTACCATTTATAACTCAAATTCGTGCACTGTGAAAGAAAATGTTTCAGATGAATATGAAAGATGATTATATTTAATATGGAATTGTACTCTGATATATTTGTCGAATTCCAAACGGTTTTCAAGATATACGTTCGAAACATGCACCAACGCTACACAAGACGTCAATGAAATTCCAGAAGACGACGAAGACGATGACGACTACCCAACAATTGGTCCATTACCCATAACATCGAGGAAAATAAAAGCGAGCGAATCACTTCAACTATTGACAACGGTATCGATTGACGAAATACACGAATACAATGAAGATGACGAATAGGCCTCTCGGGAAAACACCGTAAAAGAACTGAATTAAAATGAAATAAATAAAAATTGTATCAAATATGTTTAAGAGTCGTTATTTTTTACTTGAAATCTACCCTTAATAGATAATTCCACCTCAATATTGACGTAGGAGGCATTTTAAAAGCTTCAATAGAGCACATGCATCTTTTGGTTCCGATAATATTTCGAAAAATGGATTTTCGGCACGAAGCGCGACCGCTTCGAAGCGAGCAGCGCCTTTAGAAGCCTTCAGACTCGCGCAGGAAGAGACAAGGGTAACTTTCAGCGTGTATTGGTCAGCTAGGAATCATCGTATCACGATGTTTTTTATTTCAAAATGCTCGAAATTACGTCGGCTTTCTTATTTATAAAAGGTAATTTTGACGTCTGATTCGCCAAAAGGTAACTACGCCCACAAATAATGACGTCAACAGATTTTTGGGTAGTATACTCAACTTTAGACGTCAATACCTTTCTTCTGACGCATCAGACTGTTTTTTTTTTCATATAAGCTGGATGAAAGTTCAAGTCATGACAAATCCAACCATTTTCGTTTGCATTTTGTACGATAATTAGAACGCGAGATATGAGCGTTTCAAAAAATAAAATCAAATTCAAAATGGCGGCGAAACGGTGAACTTTGGCAATTGGCATGCGCAAACTCAGAGTTAAGCTTTTCATTTGAGATCCTTTCGATCGAGGACAAAAGAAAAAATGTACCCAAAATTCCGAGGTCACCACCTAAATCGACATAAATGCACTGGCCTATCTATTCTAAGAGATACAATAGCGTAGTGGATAGCGCGTTGGCTTCTTTCGCAGGGGTTTGAAACACATAACGACTTTTTTTCAATTGTTCGATCATCAATCAATTGTTCCCCTCTCAAAAATTTAACGAAAATAGTAATCCGGACCCTTACTGACTGGTTAGTGCGCGAAAGGATATGAAAAATGATATAGTATATTATGATACAAGTTTTATAAGACGCTATTTTGTCGCACGAGTTGTTTGGAGCACGACGAGCGAAGCGAGGACTGCTCCAAGTGAACGAGTGCGACAACGCGTCTTATAAAACGTGTGTCATATGCAATTTTTTCTGAAAAATTCAATGTTGTTATTGTTTTTATTGAATTGAAATTCACCAAGTAAAACATTGAGTTCTTCACTGCTAATATCACCAAATCGAAATCGATCAGAAGTAAAGTGGGCCTAACTCTTCTGACTTTCATTTGACAGTTCGATTGTACCAATCTCCGAATAATAAAAAATACGTATCAAAAAAGAGGCTATTTCGACACGGATTTGCGTTGCACAATAACTTCATTATACAACCAAAATAGAAAAAATACTTTTTGGTATAAAATTTTCGCATGAAACTTGAATTATTCTCCGTAAATTTTTCAAGCTCTAGGCAGATTATGACTGGAAATACAACGCTTTCTCCCGTTCTGGGTGCAATGACTCACCTCCTTGACTTTGTTCCTCCTCTCTCTGGCCACGGGATCTTTGTCTTCTCCCCCTTTCACCACCGGATAGCGGTCGCTGATTGCCGGAGGAACCGTCAAAATATCGTCTAGTATTTTTATGTCTTTGACATGATGCTTTTCCCCTTGGCTCGCTATACTTCTTCGGGTGGAGGACGTTCTAGGATTGCCAATGTCGGGTCGCTCCAACACCTTCAGCTCGCTATCTTGCTCTATCTTGGCCTTCAGTTTCGCCCTAATTCAATGATAAGAATAAAAATTGATAGTGATAATCAAAAAAATTTAGTTGATGGTTCTCCACTGGATTAAATACTATGTTATTTAATTACATATTCTTCTCGAGATTCTTATTATACCAACCCGATGACCAACCAGTAAAGGTTTTTTCGTTTTTTTTTACATTTTTACATTTAAAAACCCGGTTTCGGCGTCAGGCATTTTTTAAAAATATCTTGGAAATCATTATAGCCATCGCTTCACAGCTCGCTTCACAGTCAATGAAACTTTTGTAGGGAATTGAAGAACTCACAAAATGACTTTTTGTGCGACCAGATCAGTGCATTTCTTACTGGGATAAACACTGGGATAATCAGGACCTATTTTTATGAATATAAAGCTGGACAACAATCTTGCGGGAGATGATGGATAATAACATGTAGTTCAACTGTGTGCAAGATGGTTCTTCTTGTTTGATGTGTAGTTTTAAAACATCTTTTATAGTCCGGTCAAATTAGCACGAAAATTAGTGGTCAAATAACCAGAATTCCACACAGAGCTTGGGTACACCATAACAAATAAATTACTAAAAGTCCAATTCGATCCCATATGCTGAAAAAGATATTCAAGATCGAAGATCAAAATTTTCGTTTATTTGAATTTTTCATGTGAAATATAAGTTTCGAATAATAACTGATAAAAGTTGATCATAAAATTATCTACAAGAATTGTCCTTATAGTTTTCATTCTAAGAGTGTCCATTTCTGAGATATCGTGATTCTAAAAGTTTAATGAGTTACATTATCTCTCGCATTATTATAATACGAGCACATTTTTTATGACGAGTTTTTTCGAGGTTATGGCATGGTTTCACCAGCGGTGAAATATGCAATGTTAAGTATTGTAGTTATTTATTTAAATCAAACCACAATCTAAATTAGAATTTATCAATAACAACATTACGTTCTTCACTGCTGGTATCACCAAATCATCTCTTCTGACTTTCATTTGAGCAGGTTTTCAATCAATTTCACCAACCTCCGAATAATAAAAAACGCTTATTGAAACAGATTTGCGTTTCCTAATGACTTCATTAGATAACCAAAGTAGAAAAAAATTATCACACATTTAAAACAAACTATTGGGAAATCAAATTATGATGGATGAAAACTATTTTATCGAGTATTTTACAACCTCTGTTATAAAAAAAATTGAATCACTCAACTTGCCCAATGGCATGTGCACGAAAAAAGAGGTGAAAGGTCCGAATTCAATGTTACATAGCATATTGAACTTGAAAAATAATATTCAACTCATATGGTTAGTGAAACTCGTGAAAAAATGATGTTGTACCTGCTTAACCTCAAGCTAGCACAACCCTTTCCCAATGTTTTAACCAAAGCAGCTAAGGACTCGATTCAAATGCTTAAATATCTAACTTTTTAATAACTCTGGTTTATGAATGATTTGTATTTGTCCTCTATAAAGTTAGCAAAACACTTGCGAGGAAATCAATGGAACATATCCCAATAATTGTTGAATAATTGTCGAGAATTGTCGAAATCACTTATTCTCCAGAATGTACAGGAACTTCTTAGAACTACTTGTAATAAATCATCCGCTCTAATTGATACGTCGGTGACCGATTTTATCGCGAAGCCATGAATCACGGCCTAGACGCGATCTGCCGAGATAATTACTTCCGGTCTTCTTGGAGCACAGCGCGTAACATCATCCCCCTCTCAGATTTGATCGTCCCGATCAAATACTTCACCATTATAATGCTTCAACCTCTCCAGGTGGACGACTTTCATCTTAGCTCTGGGGCTGCGTTGGATTCTATGTATAAACCACATCATTTAACCTTTTTATCACCTTATATGGTCCTTCCCAAGATGGTGTTAATTTGGGACATACACCTTTCTTTCGACGTGGATTATAACGCCATATTCGATCACCTAGATTCATCTCTGGACTCGTCTCTGGATATGTCGCGGGTCGAATAATGATTATTCTCAAATTCGTAACTCAGCTTGCCTCTTGGTTTTGTTCTTGGAAACTTATTCCTCTGACAAATTGGACACTTTCACGATATTGGACCCAGTAGAACCGTTCCCCTCAATTTGTACAATGTCCCATTTGCACTCAGATGTTCACCATGCCTTCTGCCATGGATTTCTTCTAGATCTTCGTTCATTCTGTTTTTTGGTACCACTAATTGAGAAATGGATGATCTGTCATCGGCTGACTCCCAAACTCGCTTCAGCAGACCATTCTCCATTATCAGGGAGTCCCATTGTGCCCACAAAGACTTAAAAACTGTAACGCTTTCTGTTCAGGGAAGCGTTATTCGTTTGACGCTCTAGCTCGGGTGCTAAATTTACAATTATTCTCGGGCGCCACCTATCTTATAGTGGTAGGTCCACTTGCACCAGAGATAAGTAACCCACTAACAAGATGTGCACGTCAATGCGTAAATTTGGCAATATATTTTTCATGCTTTTGGAATCAACCACAAGATGGAACTAGTGCCGTTGATTCCAAAGAGTGAACATAGCTTTTTCAGCTGCCATATCTGGCTGCCATGTTCAAGGTCAGATATTTCTGTCTTTTTCTTCACCAGTTTGTCTTTGTCTTTTGTATTCAACTGTCTTCCACTTTGTTTATTTTTATTGATTTTTATCGACTTTGTACGGTGGAAATTTTTTCCCGTTCTCGTGAATATTGTGGTTTTGCAACAGAATTTCATTTATATCTTTATCAAAGTACTATTGAACAATATGAAATACTCCAGTTGCATATTTGTAAAATCAATTTATTATTGAGAAATGCAGTGACAGTGGCAATGTCATGATCAGGAAATAAAATTGCGAGTACTTGAGCTGTGAAAGAACACGTCGCCGAAATGAGGATTTCGTTTCCCAATCAAAGATTTTCTTCGAATAAAAAATTGGATCGTTAATTATTCAGGTACGTCACACTACCAGTTGATATTTTACACTCACTATGTTCTGAGTGATATACTTGATTATTCTTTTTCTGTTACAGGAGATGTTGAGCTAATAGATTCGAGTTGGGTAGAACTGTACAAAAGGCTAGTTTGAGAATATCATTTCACTGAGGATAATAATACATTGCTCAGTAATAGATTGAATATCCAAAGCACCTATGAGAACATTTTCAAGAAAAAAACGTAAATAAATTGATGAGGAGAGGGACAGAAATGCATCAGCCAATGTATCTTCAACTAGTCATCATTATTAAATAATTATCACTTCCAATGTGTTGTTGAATATTGTATAAAAATAATCACTGACAATTCAATATTTATTCATACAACAGTAAAAGATATTTTTCATAATCAATTGATATTACATATTGCTCGTTTTTTTTTTTTTCAAATTGTATGATCAAAAGATCCCTAATGAGGATAGAGATAGAAAGAAATGAAAAGTGGAAACCCAATTTCAAAGGCAAACAGCCTCTTCATACTAAAGTGGCAACTGAAATTATGGTCATGGCACCATATACCAACAAATTCCTGAATTTGATTTTTTCAGTAGTTATTTCATTTGAATCTGCTTCAAAGGCACATCGCGCATCTTCAATGCAGAGCACTTTTTTCCAATCTTCAAGTTATTATCTACACATGTCTTATGTGTTAATTTTGTTTAGACCAGGATGAATAGTTGATAGTGATTCATATTTTCTCACCATATTAATGAAACCTCTGTTATCATTTATCAAACAAAACTTAACTTTCATCCTTAAGAAAATGAATAATAAATATAAAAAACCACAGAGTAAAACGTGAAGTGAACAAATCAACTCGAGTACTGTAACACACTGTAATGTAATCTAAGTTCGTGAAAGTTCGTAATTTGAATTAGCTGCGAAACGCTAACTTCATATCAACAAAAATTGAGATTCATGCGTTAAACGCCATCTGTGATAATACGTTGAAAGGAAAATAAATCACGTGACTATATTTCCAAATCTTCCATAAGACGTGCACATCTTGTTATTACTTATCTCTGACTTGCACCGGGTAACTATCAGTGAAGAAAGTTAAATCCAGGGGTCTTCAGATGTTAACTGTCAAAGTGACATTCATGATTGTGTATCAATTCCCTGAACCTGGTTGCTTTGTTCTAAAGAAAATCAAAACTAAAACTTAATTAAGTGAATGAAACTACCAATAATAATAAACCTATTATTTTATTCATCCAATATATACAAAACGAGAACTCAAATGTTCACCAGCATATTCCTTATCCTAAAATATCTCTTAATTAAACTATCAGGTTTATATACAAAGAAAAACCGAAAAAGAATTGTCAAATTCCCGAATTCTCAAATCCGGCAAGCTATCTTTCTACGAATTTCCTGACCACTCGGTATAGCCCACGGCTCGTTTCACGAGTTATTACAAAATGAAAATCCAGCATAAAACTGTTAAGCAAGGAACTACGCCTATCAGCCAAAAGCAAAGAAATCAAGCTTTTCCATGTGCACTCATTCAGTCATCAGACAATCCGTGAACAGTTCAGACTGGGTAACCCCGCTCCTGTACTGTTAGCACATTCTGAGCAGAACCCTCTTTTCCTGACATGAATCTCAACACATTCGCTTGCTCTTTCTCACCTTGGATTACGAATCACCTACTCCTTGCGGTCTCAAGAAGTCGGCTATCTTCGGTTATTAGTTCGCGGTATCGAATTTCTCTCTCTTCCAGACCACTCAGCTGCGACTTCAGCAGTGCGGTGCTCCCAAGAGAGTCTAGTGTCCAGCTTGCGGTCTCAAGCAGGACTGGTTTTCTCGTCGCGATCGCGGGTATATCTCCGTTCGCCCCACTCTACTCTCGGTCTGATTCAGTGGGGATCGTTCGAAGCGCGCATCGCTGCAAACTTGACTCGATATCGTCGGATGCCAGCCTATCTCGCTAATTAATATCAGTAATTATAACTATCAAATCATGACTTCGCGCTAACTTGATATTTACTAAATCACTTCCGGTGTGTGAAAACAAATTGTTACGAAAAAGAACGGAAATCCTAGCACGATATTTACCCTAGGATATTACCCGATTACTACTATATACAGTATGTATCAAAATTTTAGTAACCTCGTTACAAAACTGGACCTCTATCTTCGATATTGTTCCATGAGGGTCTACTCAAACCATTTTCGTTCCATCGTAGAAAGTCAGCAATATCCGGGTCCTTCTGTTGGTCTCGTCTCATAGCAGCTGTTGTTCATTTTATCGTCGGTGTCTTCAGGACGTCTTGTTCGCTCATACCTCGTCTTGTTCGCTCATACCCCGTACGGTTTCCTCGAATGGATCTATTCGATATGGCATCCACATTGTGATGAACCTGTTCTTCTGATTCATCTCGTTTCTCAGAACTAGGCACATTTCCAGTCTCTACCAGGGCTCTGTTAACGTGAACAACCCTAGGAGCTTCATGCTGTTCAGGATCTTCTGATGGCCTGCGCCACAAAGTGCCAACAAAAGTGCTTTCTTACCATTCATTGAAAACTTGCTGGATGTATCATTCCTACTAGTCGAGAAGAAACCTGGGGATACTTTCATCCTGCAGTACTTCTGGATGTGCCCTGTCTTACCACATCGATAACATGTTCTCTCCTCTTGTTTTATCGTTGGATAATCCCTCACTGCCTCAGATCTACTAGACCAAGTCCACTCAGATGTGGCGCACTGCGATGGCACATATTATTATAGTCTACAAAACCTTTGTTTATGTCCAGTTCTGCTGCATCTGAAACATGTTCGTTTCTGCTGGTCATCAGCATTCTTCTCTAGGACTCTTATCTTCTTCAGCAACATTTCTAATATTTGTGTCAATTCTTCACTCTGCTGGGTTCGTTCTCTAATTGGAACTGATCTTGCTGTTCCACACAAAGCAAAAAAGCTGCTTCTACCTCCAAAGCTCGAATCAAGGCACCAAGACTTCACTGCTTCTATTGAAGGTCATCAGTCGAAGAGTCCTCTCAATCTCAGGATCTCTGAATTATTCTTGTGCCTGTGGGTAGGCTAACTGGATCAGTCTTCTCACATCTGCCTCGAATTCTTTGCAAGGTCTCCCCAGATTTCTGCCCCGCGTTTTCATTTGCGCCCGGTATAGCTGTTCTCGATGTTCATCACCATACCTTATCAAAGCATGTCCTCTCAAGGCCACTATAAGTGCAGTAGCCTTTTCTTCGTCGTTCCACCCATTGGCCGAGGCAGCAGCTTCAAACTGCCATCAAAAGTCGGTGGTTTCACCGAAATTCCCGATGTGGCAACCCTTTCACGCCGATCATTAATCTCGAGCGAGGCGATTTGACTCTGTACGTCTTGTTTGATTGTGTCGTGTCCACTTCTTATTTGAGCTTCAAGTCGATCTCATTCTTTATGTCTCCATACTACATTCGTCGATCTTCTTGACATCTTCCTTCAATTCCACAATTTGTTATCCAGTTTTCTGTAGTATCTGTTCTAGAAGTTTCTTATGTTCTTCTCTCTCTTTCTTCTGTCTCTTTCTTATGTTCTCTCTCTTTCTTCTGTTCTTCTAGAAGTTGCTCGAAGTCTTCTTTTATTTCCTCTTGACGACGCTGTTCTCCTTCTAGACGACGTTTCTCTTCCTCTAATTTTTCCTCCTGACGTCGTTTTTCTTCTTCCAGACGGCGCTTTTCTAATTCCGCAAACTGGTCTTGCATGAATTTTATAACGTCCGCCATTGCATAGTATTCACCATAAATCCAAAGTCACGAAAATCCTCACTTCTGACACCACTGTTACGTTATTTCTACATTGGTTCGTAAATTCAAAACACTCAGTACAAAACTGAACAATTTATTTCACTGAACACTCAAAATACAACTCAATAAACACTTAGTTAAATCACAACGATATTATGTGGAAAAAAGAAAATTTAAGAAAATTTAACCAAATTACAGGAATGTATTTATATGTGAATCGCTGAAAATTTGGGCTCTTTTGATTATTCCCTCGATTATTCCTCATTTGAATGCAGTTTTTTACGTGTTGAAGAATCCGAGGTTCCACGACAAATATGATCCAGTCGTTCGACAATGACAATTCCCATTCATTTCCGTAAAATTCCTCGAAATTCCTTTATTATTTATTCGATTCCCTTCATTTTTCATTCTAAACCAAAGTCCATAGGCGTACTGTACCTATTGAATTAATTCATAACATTGCGTTTCCAGAGGCGTACCCAAAGGTCAGAATTCAGGAAATTATTCAAAAATCGAATTCTTGAAGTTCGATAATTCAGTATTTCTTCAATATATATCCATATAATTATAGAATATCGAAACCGCATCTCCATGAACGTATCCTAAATATTAAAGAAGCTTCAATAATGTAAAAAGTTGTTGCAATTTCGAGATTTTGTGTCGAAACTATATAAGTACTTTCATTATTAAAAAACGGCTTAATGTGGGAATTTCCGAGAAAATAGAGGAATTTCGGGGAAATGCAGGAAATAGAGGAATTTAGGGGAATTTCCGAGGAAATAGAGGAATTTCGGGGAATTCCCGAGGAAATAGAGGAATTTCGGGGAAATGGAGGAAATGGAGGAATTTCGGAGAATTTCCGAAGAAATAAACTACGCAACACTAATTACGTCGCACCCCGAAATTTTGCCCTTGTTTAAATTTGAATAACTTTTTTCCACTTTGAATAATTTGAATTCTGTTTACACTGTTCGCTAGCTCAGTCCTTCAGCTATAATCTCGTAATTCTTCGATAAATAAGGTTATTACCATAAAATTGCTACAGGATGTTTTTTGGAACTGTGCAAAATATCGAAATTTTCAAACAGATCCCAAATGAAGAAAAATAGTTTTTTTTCAACTTTAACAGCAGAGGCATGAAGATTATCTCATTACCAATTTAGCCATTTCCAAAATTGTCTTCTTATCACTTTTCTTTACAGAGTGATCTCAAAAAATCAATTTTTTGGTTTTGCAGTCATAACTTTTCTCCTCTTCAACCGATTTTTAAAATCTCAAGCTCATTTTGAAGCTGAAACCTCATAAGAGAAGATTTGAAGATCAGACTTAACTCAAGATGGACATTCAGAATCGAGGGTTTCCTCAAAGGTGACCCAAATCTGAAACACTAAATTCCGACTGGGAGGAGAATTAAATGATAATCAACTTGTTTTCGGAAGGATCTTTCATTCTGGACACATCCAGATCTTTTTTTCTTTCAGTAGTCAAAAATTGTGCGTGAGAAAACCGAATTGAAACACCATGTTCTAGAAAAAAAATCAGCTAAAAAAAATGCATGGTCCGTAACCAACGTAACAAAAATCATAATGAGTGACTGACAAGACAGGTTGAAAATTACGTTCTCGTGAAAATAAAGACCAGGACAGAAAAAACTATTCGTAGGTCTTTCTTTTCTGAAGATAGACTTCATAAAAAAATTCAAATTAAAAAAAAAATCTGAATACAACAAAATTTCAGGGTAACCTTCTCACCCCCTATACAAAGACTTCCATCATGTTTTGAATTTTTTTCAAAGAATTTAATTTTTTAGACCTCCAAAAAAAATTTTTACGTAGGTACGCCTATGAAACAAATTTTTTTAGCTGAACACAGCTATGGGTACCGCTTGTCTCGATTCTGAATAATAACTTTTTTTCGCCCTGTACATCAAACTATGATACTTGGAGAACTCGAGTTTGGGCGATTCTTAGTAGTTTTGTACGAAACTCACGAAAATTATATGTAAAAAAATCACAAAAATCTCATTCCCCTTCATCCGTACCCAAAATACCCCAAGGGGGCAAGGAGGGCGAATTTTTTTTTTAATATCCGATCCTGATGTGGGGGTCAGGTGAAATATGTTTACCGATATATCTAACCATTTGACCAGCAAAAATTTTACCTGCAAAAAAATGTTGGGGGGGATGGGGTAAAAATTTTTTTTTCAGTATTTTTGGTGTTGATATTTTCATTTCGATCAAACAACGTTTTGGATATTTTTCTTTTTTAATCGGGATTTCGTGGGGGATTTAGATTTGGGTCACCTTTGCAGAAACCCTTGATCTTTAATATTCATTTTTAGTCAATTCTAATCTTCATTTCTGTTCATTTAACGTTTCAGCTTCAAAATGATCCTGAGATTTTGAAAATCAGTTGAAGAGGAAAAAAGTTATGACTGCAAAACCAAAAAATTGATTTTTTGAAATCACTCTGTAAATAAAAGTGATAAGACAATTTTGGAGATGGCCAAAGGTAATGAGATAATCTTCATGCCTCTGCTGTTAAATTTGAAAAAAAAACTGTTTTTCTTCATTTGGGATCCTTTTGAAAATTCCGAAATTTTGCACAGTTCCAAAAAACATCCTGTAGCAATTTTATGGAAATAACCTTATGTATTGAAGAAGTACGAGATTATAGCTGAAGGACTGAGCTAGCGAACAGTGCAAACAGAATTCAAATTGTTCAAAGAAGAAAAGTCATTCAAATTTAAACAGGGGCAAAATTTCGGGGTGTGACGTAATTAGTGTTGTGTGGTTTAGAAGAATTTCGGGAAAATGAAGGAAATAGCTGAATTTCGGGGCATTTCAAGGAAATGAGGAAAATAATAGGCATATTTTAAGGAATTTCCAGTGAGATTAAATAATCAGCCAAGGAATCAATCATCTTGGTAATCATCATAGTACAAGTTAATGAATAGAGAGTAAATATACCTACAGTGAGTTGGCTAAACATGGGAAACTTTTTTATTATTAATGCCTATTTCCCTCATTCTCTCGAAATGCCCCGAAATTCCTATATTTCCTCGGAAATTCCCTGAAATGCGCCAAAATTCCTCTATTTCCTCTAGAATTCCCCAAAATGCCCCGAAATTCCCCCATTTTCTCAAACTTCCCCACAAATTCCTGAATTTCCTACAAGATGTAGGAGAAATTCCCCTGTGGTTAACCACTTGATAATTTGCAAGAAATTATTTTTCTTGAGAGTAACCTTTCCAGGAGCCTTTCCAATTTTCTTTCCATGAATCAAATAAAAAAGTACCTATAGATGTTTACAAAAACAGTTTGATTAAGTTAATGTTATCTCCTTGGATTTATTTCATACTTAATCCCAACTTATCCATATCTAATTTCATTAAGTATAGGTATATTATGAACTAAGGCATGCACTCGGGCATGCATAAGTACATACTCAAGTACCTAACTACCTAATCAATTCTTATGATATAATGTAGGATTCAATTGAGTTTAACCAAGTTATGGTTGAACAATTTTACCAAATGCAAAAAACAATATGTGCATAAAATGAAGCATAAAATAAAATAAAATGAAATAAGTAGGTATTAGGTATAGGTAGGTAAGAGTATGATTCAAGTATGATTCAGTTGACCCATAATTCATCAATTAATCCTACTTTCTACTTACCTATCACCTATAATATGGGGGTCTTCTCCCTGCTCCTCATGTTTAACTACTTTGACAGCCTCTCTGGTGTCTATCATATGAGGCGGAGGTGGAATCAACAATTCAGGTCCTGCTTTCTTCATTTGATTGTACATTTTGAAGACACTTTCGGCGGTGCCCCCGGACTTGAATTCAGGCAGGAAAAAGAACGTACCGAAACATACTAATCCAAATGTTCCGAAAACTAGAAATATCACGTATTTTTCACGAGCACGAAACGAACGTCTACCCCACGACACTGGTACTCCATTCACAAACCGTTGGTAGGTCGGTAGGATACTTGTAGAAATGCTCATCTTAGATTTTTGTCCACTAGATCTTCATCAGGAATACTTATTTTTTTGTGCAAGATGGACCATTCATCACTTTCCTTGAGCTATATATTCGAAGCTATTACTTACTACTTGGCAAAACAGTAACCATGAGAGAGAAGGGGTTTCTATAGATTATTCCGATACACTTTGACCTTATCTATGTCCTGATAATGAATTGATATCTACGAATTATGGAACAGCGTTTATCACACGCACTTGAAATCTATTTACATTTTATTATTCCATTCCAGCTCAGAGCCTTCAACCTCCAAATATCTAAATCCAAATGAAAATAAATGAAATGAAAATGGGAGGGGGGACTTTCATGAACAACTGTCAATCGTCAAATTTTGACATCTGCCAATCATAATTCCTTAGACCATATAATTCATTTGAGTTTTAGGTAAGGTCCCAATGCAGCGTCACCTCGCGTCGCGCGTCTATTGTAAGTCACTCTGATTGGTGGACCTCAAGCTCAAGGAATGATGCGATTGGTGGGCTCAATCAAGGTAGTCGAATATTATTGATGGAAAACAGTTTCATAGTTTCTTGCGTCGCTGCTTTGCTCAGGTCATTCATATGTTTATGGCATGGTTTAGTTTTATGTGAAAGAGAAGGATAATCGAGACAGTGAGACAAAATTGGACTTTTGCCAATTTCACTTTGAGCATTTTAAACAAATTCGGGTGATTGAATGCGAGAAATCTGCCTACTTACGACATCTCAAGTTATGATTTGAATTAACATATTTACCATTTTCAACCACATGTAGGAGATCTACAGAAATTCAAAGCGTTTCGGTACTTTGTATACAGTGACTTGGGTACAGTGACTCTATACAAGTCACTGTACAATCAAACTGAGATCGAAAATTTAAGTATTATTATTTTGGGGCGTTATGATTGGTTGAATATTGAACCTGAGCTGGGACTTCGGTAAGTGCCGGTTGCATAAAAGCCCGTCAAGTCTTCTGTTAACTTAACGTGGGATTAACTTCTTCTTAGATTTAAGACGTAATTTGTTATGACCTGAGTTTTTCAACTGTTACAAATTGAAAGCTTCAATAAATTATCTATCTTATCTATCTATCTATCTATCTAACTCTGCTAATGCGCGAACTAAGGCATGCGTTGGCAAGAATTCAAATCCACATGAATACAAGCATAGCTGTTAAAATCCACCATTTACGTTTTGGCGGTAGGTGACGCCAATGGGCTAGCGGCCGCCATGTTTAGGGTATTATAGGAGGAAAACACAAAATTCACGATTTTTGTGGAATTGGACTATAATTTATCGTGATAACATTCTGATCATGATGTACTATTATACTATCTTTATTGTGATTAATTTTTCAATGACTTATACCTTATAAATGAAGTAATATTCAATTTCGAGAATGCGATTATAACGCGGGTAATTCAAAATTTTGAATTATTCGCGGTAAATACGAATTTCAAACGATGCTTCCACACAACGTTACTACATTTCTGAATAAACTTAATTGATCAGAGTTGAACTGGTATTCGAGTTAATCGACGAATTATATAATATGAGAATGATGAATTGATTATTGTATATCTTGAAATATTCTTCTACATTCTACTTACCTCATTTTAAGGACATGTATAAGAAATAAATAACAGACCACTCAACAATACATTCATTTTATTTTGAAATGATAAATACATATATGAAATAATCAACACTTCATTTATTTTTAAAACACAATAATATGACAAATACATTTACTTCATTTTCTCATAGATTTACTGCCATAATTGTTGACTTTCTGCACAGTTCAAGAAGGATTCTTGAACAGTTCTGAAATCGGAACCCGAATGAAACTTTTATTGACAATCTTATTTTTTTACTTGCTATCTTTTCCAAATTATGACAACAAGAGTTTGTTCCCACATATCCCCCTCAAAGTGAACATATAGAATATGGAACAATATTGTATAACACACAAAACCACAAAGAACTGAATAGTTTGTTGGTTGCCAGTTATCTCGCCGTACTTTGGCTGTCCAAAGTTTTCTTCTAGCTGGGTCTCTGGGAAAAGTTTCCATCAAAAACCCTTTAGCTGCAGAGTTTGTACAGTTGAAAGCTGAACATCCAGGCATTCTTGCGTTTTAATACCTAAAAATTATACCACTTGAAAATATGCATATTGAACACTATATTGTAGGTTAGATAAACTTTTTGTGAAATAATAATATTCATAATATTGATGATTATAATATATATTAACACAGATATAGGAACTATACAACTATCTTAAATGGAGATATTCTCATAATTGTTTGTTGTTTATTTTCATAATATAAACTTGTCTCCAGTTTCACTTTATACCCAACAGAAATACTCGATATTAGATAGGATTGAGGGACTTACCTGGGCATGTCGAATTCCAAGCGATTATTTATTCAAAAGCCACGAATATACAAGAATTTGATAAAAAACATGATATTTCCAATGCTTCTATCACAAATTTAGCCTAAACATGGCGGATTTACGTCGACCTTGAAACAACCAATAGAAAAGATGACATTCCGTTGTCGTCACTAAAGTTTATTGCAAGGTGGATTTATTGACATCAGTGACGGCAGGGATCATTACTATTAGCAGAGATAAGATAAGGGTGACTTATCTCTGCTATTAATGAATTTTTGAAGAAGGAAAATTTGATTGAATAAAAAAGGGAAATTTGAACGCGCTATCGCGCTATATTCATCCAATGAGACTTATCTGACCTGAACGTACTAACCCATCAGAAGATCATTATTTTCAGTAGATTTTTGAAGAAGGGAAAGTTGAACGAAAAAATTCAAATTTGAACGCGCTATATTCAATGATACTTACCTGACCTGAACGTACTAACCTATCACTAGATCACTATTTGTCGGGACTTTTGAGGGAGGAAAATATGAAGTGCTCTTGAACGGGAAAAAGTATTTTGCTGACCAGAATAGAATATTCCATTGGATTTCAGACTTCTACTGCGAATATCTGAATTACTGAAAGACAATATGGGTTTTTGAGTAACAAAAACACAGAAAAAGCTGTTCTTGATCTTGTGGAAAAAACGGTTAACGCCTTGGATGAGTCGGAAAAATGCCTTGCTATCTTTCTTGATCTTGCCAAGGCATTTGACACCATATCTCATGAAATCTTAATGGAGAAACTTTATAATTATGGTATAAGGGGACCAGCCCAAAATATTCTACGAAATTACTTATATAAGAGATCTCAGAGAGTGAAATTAGGAGAACACTGTAGCAATCCATCAGAGATAAAAATCGGTGTACCACAAGGAACAGTATTGGGTCCAATACTGTTCCTTATATATATAAATAGTATTGGATATTTAAAGAACTGTGAAGGTCACTTTATCTCCTATGCTGATGATACTACCTTGATTTTTACAGCAAAAACATGGGATGAGATTTTTAATGATGCTAATAATGGAATAGAACAGGTCAAGAAATGGCTTGACCAAAACTTATTGAGCCTGAATGTTAATAAAACCAAATATATAGCATTTTCACTAACATCAAATGATCAACCAATAGGAAATAATACTATTTTAGTACACGAAAATAATTGCCAAAACCAGCTAGCGTGCATTTGTCCTGAAGTAAAAAAAACAGATAAAATAAAGTACTTAGGTATCATAATAGACCAACACTTGAGATGGGAAAAGCATACCTCCCTATTGACTCGTAGACTGAGGCAGCTAACTCGAAAAATGTATAATCTAAGAGATATCTTGAATAATAAAACACTTAGAGTAATTTATTTTTCTTTGTCTGAATCTATAATACGGTATTGTATCAAAGCATGGGGAGGTCTCTTCCGAAATAACTTAATTCAACTCCAGTCTATGCAAAACAAACTTATAAAAATAATATTTAAAAAAACAAAACTACATTCAACTGTACAGTTATATAAAGAACTAGAGCTATTTGATGTTAGAAGCTTGTATGCCTATCAGTGCCTGGAATGGATGTTCCATAATGCAAATCGTTTCAGGCGGCCTGAGGAAGACATAAAAAAAATACTAGAGCAGTACAAAATCTCATTCTAAATACGCCATTATTCAAAAAAAGACACACACAAAGATATATCTTCTTTTTCGGACCTAAATTGTATAATCTCTTACCACATGAGATTAAGAAAATAACAAAATTCAATAATTACAAAAAACAAATCAAATCTTTCGTTCAAAAAAATACAACGCTAATCAACAATACAATAAATTGATTGATGTTCTTTCTTTTTTATGCTCGCCAGATCTCACAAATATTTCACTTATCAATATTTGTACAATTCACAATGCTCCTTGCGGATTGAAGACTAGCACAACACAAGCATACAGCATGCTTAGGTGCAGTCCTTTGATCCAAAAGGAACACTGAAAAATATAATCTAATATCAACGTTATATGTACTTTACTTTTCTGAATAAATTTCTGAATAAAAAAAAAAAAAAAAAATTTCTGAATAAAATATCGGGCTCATAATACAAAACAGATATCTATGAAGAAATACCTTCTTGCCACCATAACAAAAATTTGAATACACCCCCATACGGGGGTAGTTTATACTTGTGATTTTTCTAAAAACATTGCTGACCGAGGGGTTCCAGTTGAAATATTCCACTGAAACATCATATTATGAATGTTCGATGCGGATACTTCGTGCCACCATAAAAAAATCTGGATCGACCCCCTCACAAGGGTAGTTTATACTTGTGATTTTCCTCAAAACTATGCTGACTGGGGTTTTCTAGTGCAGATATTGCAGTGAAACAGTAGATTGTGATTGCTCAAACCATACTCTTCATGCCACCATAGTAAAAATTTGAATCAACCCCCTCGCAAGGGTAGTTTATACGTGTGATTTTCCTTAAAACCTTGCTGACAGGGGGTTTCTAGTGTGAATATTGCAGTGAAACAATAGATTATGATTGCCCAAACCACACTCTTCATGCCACCATAGTGAAAATCCGAATCAACCCCCTCGCAAGGGTAGTTTATACTTGTGATTTTCCTTAAAACCTTGCTGACAGGGGGTTTATAGTGTGAATATTGCAGTGAAACAATAGATTATGATTGCTCAAATCATACCCTCCATGCCACCATAGTGAAAATCCGAATCAACCCCCTCGCAAGGGTAGTTTATACTTGTGATTTTCCTTAAAACCTTGCTGACAGGGGGTTTATAGTGTGAATATTGCAGTGAAACAATAGATTATGATTGCTCGAATCATACCCTCCATGCCACCATAGTGAAAATCCCAATCAACCCCCTCGCAAGGGTAGTTTATACTTGTGATTTTCCTTAAAACTTTGCTGACTGGGGGTATCCAGTGAAGATATTCCAATGAAATAGTAGATTATGATTGCTCGAATCATACCCTCCATGCCACCATAGTGAAAATCAGAATCAACCCCCTCGCAAGGGTAGTTTATACTTGTGATTTTCCTTAAAACCTTGCTGACAGGGGGGTTGCTAGTGTGAATATTGCAGTGAAACTAAAGATTATGATTGCTTGAACCATGTTCTTCATGCCACCATAATGAAAATCCGAATCAACCCCCTTGCAAGGGTAGTTCATACCTGTGATTTTTCTTAAAATTTTGCTGACCGGGGGTATCCAGTGAAGATATTCCAATGAAATAGTAGATTATGATTGTTAAAAACATGCTCTTCATGCCACCATAGTGAAAATATGAATCAACCCCCTGGCAAGGGTAGTTTATACTTGTGATTTTCCTTGAAACTTTGCTGACTGGGGGTTTCTAGTGCAGATATCGCAGTGAAAGAGTAGATTGTGATTGCTCAAACCATACTCTTTATGCCACAATAGTAAAAATCTGAATCAACCCCCTCGCAAGGGTAGTTTATACGTGTGATTTTCCTTGAAACTTTGCTGACTGGGGGTATCCAGTGAAGATATTCCAATGAAATAGTAGATTATGATTGTTGAATACATACTCTTCATGCCACCATGGTGAAAATTTGGATCAACCCCCTCGCACGGGCAGTTTATACGTGTGATTTTCCTTAAAACCTTGGCTGACAGGGGGTTTCTATTGTAAATATTGCAGTGAAATAATATATGATGATTGCTCAAACCATACTCTTAATGCCACCATAGTGAAAATCCGAATCAACCCCCTCGCAAGGTTAGTTCATACCTGTGATTTTCCTTAAAACTTTGCTGACCGGGGGTATCCACTGAATATATTCCATTGAAACAGTAGATTATGATTGCTGAGAACATACTCTTCATGCCAAGGGTAGTTCATACCTGTGATTTTTCTTAAAACTTTGCTGACCGGGGGTATCCACTGAATATATTCCATTGAAACAGTAGATTATGATTGCTGAATACATACTCTTTATGCCACCATGGTGAAAAATTGGATCAACCCCACTGCAAGGTTAGTTTATACAAGTTAATCTTCAAAAATTCTACTGACTGGGGATTTTCAGTGGAGATATCCAATCAAATGAAAGAAAATCTATGCAAATTTTATATTATTTTTGCCTTCAAGAAAAACATATAAATACATTCTAAAGATGTACATACAAATAAAAATTAACTGATGGGAAACAAATAATAGAAAATAAATATTTAATTCAGTCTCATCATAAACTGTCTTGTACAGTGTGTCCAGGTTTAGTCACTTTTGCACGATATCTCAGTTGTCCTTGGGGATAGAGAGTTGCGGTTTTCACATTACTGTCCTACTTTTTTTGTGAAACAAACATTGCCGAAAACAAAACTATCGTACCCCTTTCTGTTTTTGAGATACAGGGCGGAATTGAAAATATTGCATTTCAAGACCACCCCTGCATCTCAGCTATCTCTCAACTTATAGGAAATGTAAAAACCGTATCTCATATATCTTTTGATTCGATATTTTCCTACGGTGGCACGAACACCTCATCAAACACAACTCAGATTTGGAGTTTCACTCGATTATATATCTTCCAAGGTTCGGATTGGCAGGATTATTTTTTGGTCAGCAAATTATCCACACTCCTCTTGAACTACTGGGTGCCCGGTCAGAGATATTTGAGACTTTTGACAAAAAAAAAAAGAATTAATAGGAATTGAACCCCAGACGTCAGCTTGAAAAGCTGGTATTACTCTTTGTCTATCTAGCTTGTACATTTTACTTCTGCTAGCTTCGTTTTTGATCGGACTGTTGTCAATATACACTCCTACACGGAGAGAAATCTAGAGAATATATTTTATTGTAAAGAAATTATGTGGCTCCTCGACATAATATATGTATTCCACTAAAAGTTTTATATTTCTGGTAACAAAATTTTTATGTGACATACAGTCTCCCTATTGTTAACAGAAGAAAATGTTTATATTTACTGGTAATTCGTATTTCCAATATATCTTCTCTCAAACATTACCATTTTATATATTTGATAATATGAACATAACAATTTTCCATTCGTAAGCATATGATTTGTCGCTCATAGACATCTACTCCTTGATTTACCATCTCTTATTTCTTAAAAATCACAGCATGTATGGTGAATATTAATATAAATGATTTCAGAACATATCGAATGTTGGTGGTTGGGCCAACGCCACGCTTCGTTATTCGTGTATCACATCGAACTGTGCAGTTTTGCATTGTATTCATTGATTAGTGTGTCAATTCCGGCAGCAATAATGATTTCTTTCAAGTTCATAACATTCTCAACACTGTGGCTGTGCGACGATTGAAAAGTGCGAGGATATGGGTATGGTGACTATCCTGAAGGAATGGAGCTTTGATTAGCTCATAGACCTGTTCAAAGGTAAGGTAATATGTTGTATATAGGTTGGTAAAATTTTGAGAGGAGTTGATGTGTTCGTTCCAGGCTTGCATGGATAGATACTCAAACTTCATTTCCAATATAATATGACTACAATCATTTTACCGTTGATAAAATAACCTATAAATTGTGTCGCGTCTGGTGTTAGCTTGACCTGTTGACCTTTGCCATCAGAAATTTTCCAAGTGATTCTTCGAATGGTTCGTACAGGGTCCGATGGGATACATCGAGAGTATGATTTTTCATGAATAGGTGGTTTAGGTGTGTAATCCGATCGTCATTCTCCAGACTTTCTCACAAATTGTATAGTTTCGTCTCAGATTTATATACACGAATCTTTTGAACAGGCATTTATGTTGAGATGACATACCTAGGTATATGACTGTTTACATTCATGTTGGGTTTACTTTCAGATAACGGAATTGATGATGAAGCCTTCGTGATACTGGAGAATAATGGGTTGAAAGAGTCGTCTCTTGAACCGACTTCACATTCGTTATTGATGGTCAAGCCAGTAATTCTGGATGAAATTTACTATATTATTATATTGATCACAAACCATATGACGTGTGTTTATGTTGATACTGAATAAATTATATGTATTCAATTTGTACTATCATTCCAATAGTTTCATAGTTATCATTCAATGGTGAATAAATATTTCTTTATATTGAATCGATATCTATTTTAATTATCATACATAAAAAATATATGAATGGTAACTAAACAGTGATAGTAAAATTAACCAAATATTTTATTAATATCCATATTGGGAATAAACATAAACATACAACTTGTTAACATTTGAAATAAGTTATATTTATCGTAACCATAATCAGCCTCTGCTGATGAATATATTAGTTTAAAGTTCAAAACATAATTTATGTATATGCCAAATATACCAATTTTTCAGTATTGTACATAAAATATTTCACTATCGAATATAATTTATAGTACATACTACTCACCACATATGTTAGGTACAAACAAAAACATATGCTGTAAAATGATAAAAAGTATATTCATGGCTTTTAAAATAATTTATGTTTATTCCTGCCATATATCTTTTAAATAATTTTATTTTAACGCTCACTAAAATTTATTCCTGTCACATATAGTACCAGAAATTATGGTAGTAATTACCATATTTCTAGTTATATCTACTATACATTTTTCTCCGTGTATAATTTGGCTACCTATTTTTGTAGAAACGTAAGGCAACATGGTGGTGTAGCTATATTTGTAAAAGAAGAAGTATCCTTCAAAACAATTGATGTGACCCAATTTTGCGACGAAAGCAACGCTGAGTTTTGTGCTATATGTATTTGATAGGTATTAAAACTGTTATAGTCACAGTGTACAGATCATGCCTAGGTGATGTCTCAGTTTTTATGTCCAAATTTGAAGAACTTTTGAACTTCTTAGCCACAAGATTCGAAAAGCTTATAATGTCAGGTGACTTTTAATATACATTTTGAGCGTAGCACATCAATTTTGACAGACTTCATCTGTTTGATTACCTCATTCGAACTGAACATCACAATCTCAGAGTTCACTAGACCAACCGGCTGTATTGATAATATACTCACTAATATCAATCATGATTCTTATGTTACAGAAATCATTGATCCAAATTTATCAGATCATTTTGGTCAGGTTATCTCAATTAAAGGGGATATTGTATCACATCCGAAAGCAATGAAAAAAAGAATTATCACTGAACGAGGAATCGAAAAGATTAGGCAGTCTCTAGCTGAGATTGACTGGTCCATTTTTCTTGTCAACCCAAATGCTGACTTACCTTGTGAATACCCTTCAGAACTTAATTCATAAACATTTTCCGATGAAAAATATATACCCAAGAAAAGCTCCATTGAATTTCTTCAATGACGATCTCAGGGAAATGAGAAAGAATCTTGCCGTCATAAACAAGTGTATGATACCTCAGAAACTGAAATCGATCAACGAGCATATAGAACATAAAAAAAGTTATCGTTCTGCAATTTCACTTGCGAAAAAGGCTGCTTTCAATTCTTTCATCGCAACCTCATCCAACAAACCTAGAGACGCCTGGAGAATAATAAATTTTCAAAGGAATTCCAACACCCCAAAAAGAGAGTGCTCAATAACTTCTGACAGATTTGTTGATTATTTTGCTATACGGTGGCCGAAAATGTGATTAAAGACTTACCTGCTACAGATGTTAACCCAGCTGACTTTCTAAAACATATATATATGTTCCCTCCCCAAACGTTAGTTTTTTTCTCGATCCTGTGACAGTCATTGACGTTATGGATGCAATAAAATCAATGAAAAACTCTAATAGTTTCGATATTTATGACATTAGCTCAATTATATTGAAAAATACTGCCGATATTCTTCTTCAAACACTTATGTGCCTTATAAACTTGTGCTCCTATACAGGAAAATTTCCTGATTGTCTGAAAGTTTCTAAAGTTATTGCCATTTTCAAAAAAGGTGATCCTGATATATCCCTGACAATTACCGCCCGATATCCCTGATTCCGGTTATAGGTAAGGTGATTGAAATAATCATGAAAAAAAAACGCCTCATAAACTTCTTTTAGAAGTATTCATTGATACATAAATTTCAGTTTGGATTCAGAAAGAACTTAACCACTGAGCAATGTAATATTTATTCAATATTACAGCAACCCAACAATGCAAGGTTGTAAGGTTTTTGGCTACCTTACTGAAAGATTTGCAGCAACCGCTGAAACGGACCTTCCCTAATATAACAAATTTAATATTTCTTGATAACACATTCTAGAGCAAGGTTTCTGCAACATTACATATAATTTGAATAAAAATTATTTTTTTTATATTGTGAATATAATGTTTCCAGTAAGGTTACTGCAATATAACATGTGAAGTATATGAAAATTACATATTGAATATTCCGACTACCACCTTGTTGCAATATGACAGTGACTACTTAATAGAAAAGTATGTGTGAAGCATATTGAAATCTTGAGAATAAAAGCACAAATTTCAAACATAAAACATATAATTCACAAAATGAACGCAAAATACACAAAAAATAAAATAAGTAATAAACTAAAATTAACATCCGCAAAATACTTCTTGAAGTGGCAGCCCAATATTCAGTAGGAAAACTGAAACAAAAAACTACAGATGAAATATGGTGATAATAATAAAATCAGTAACTTGATCTAATCATTATTGACCTCTGAGTATATGGCAATCACCTTTTCTATTCTATTCTTTGACTTTATCAAAACGACTATACAAATACACGTAAACATTTTATTGACATTTGAGAAAATTTCTTTCGATGATTCTGTTTCTAAAAACCTGACATTCAATATCACAATAAAAGGAAACATTCATCTTACCTTCGAACTATCCACAATAACAGCTTCTTTTTTGATGAGAGTGCACTTTATCACTTATTCCAATATGTCAGTTGAAAGGAAACCTGTGCAATAGTCTTGTGAATTGCAAACCGATACACAAAGAACAAAGAACTGGACGAAACAACAATAGCTGACTGCCGATGCGACTGATGCGAGATCTATGATGGTCTGATGCAATGATCCAATGATGGAACCGATTCCACCCGATACAACACGAGTGAAAATGTAATGAAGATACAAGGTTTAGGCAATATTACAAATGAAATTGAATCAAAAATTAAATTCATAACTTGCTATAAAATTGTTTATATATTGTTCATAGAATGTGAAGAAAAGTTTCGGACTGCCATTGTCTAAAGGTATGAAGATTTGAATCCTGAGAAAAGAAAAGATGAGTTATGCTGAAAAAACGAAATAAGTGATGAATAAAAATTAACTATTTTATCGAATCAAGAAAATTCGAGTATCAATAAATCAGGTTAGTATTAGTGTTAGTATATATGAAGTCGAAAAATGTAGATTTAAATGGGAGTTTAACTAGTCGATGAGCCTGAAAAATAAGAAAAAATTGAATTAGAAATCAATAGCCTGAAAAAAGAAAAGTTGAATAGCCTGAAAAAAGAAAAGTTGAATTAAAAATTAAAATAAAATGAATGAATAAAGAATTAAAATTATGAGAAAGATTCAAATCGAGTTTGTCACGACGTTTCGATTGTGTGTATCTACAATCGTCTTCAGGTGAGAACCTTTCTTTTTCAGGCTATTGATTTCTAATTCAATTTTTTCTTATTTTTCAGGCTCATCGACTAGTTAAACTCCCATTTAAATCTACATTTTTCGACTTCATATATACTAACACTAATACTAACCTGATTTATTGATACTCGAATCTTCTTGATTCGATAAAATAGTTAATTTTTATTCATCACTTATTTCGTTTTTTCAGCATAACTCATCTTTTCTTTTCTCAGGATTCAAATCTTCATGTCTTTAGACAATGGAAGTCCGAAACTTTTCTTCACAACTCGAGACATTGTCAGCCACCTTCAAACAATTGTTCATAGAATGTTGCGAATATAATGAACTTTTATAGTTGAGACAATATTGCAATTGAAACTCGATCAAAAGTTACTTTTGTAACTTGCAATGTATTTGTTGATGGATGGTTCATGTGATGTTATAAATGTAATGAGGTTACAAGGTTTAGGCAATATTACAAATTAAATTGAATCGAAAATTGAATTTATAACTTGCTATAAAATTGTTTATAGATTTTTCATCGAATGATGCGAATGTAATGAACTTTTATAGTTGAGACAATATTGCAATTGAAACTCGATTAAAAGTTACTTTTGTAATTTACAAATCATTTGATAGTAGGTTTTTCTGTTATGGTTGGGAATATAACATTACAAGAAGCCTTATGCAATATTGTCATGCTATATTACGGGAGCAAGCCGCACATAATATTGAGGCAATATTGTGTAACATTGCATGTTCAGTGGGTAAGTACTCTTGACGCTATTTATACGGTCATAAAAAACATAGTAGATGGTTTCGATGAAGGAATATATACATCAATTACACTGGTAGATCTTAGTAAGGCATTTGACTGTGTTTCTCATAATCTTCTGATAAAAAAACTCGAACATTATGGCGTTAGAGGCTCACCACTAAAACTAATTGATTCTTATCTCACTGGAAGAACCATGAATGTTTCTGATAACACCAAACTTTCTGAATCACGTGAAATTAAATATGGTGTACCTCAAGGCTCAGTATTGGGTCCACTTCTCTTCATAATCTACATTAATGATTTTTTTTTCCACCTTTTTCCCAATAAAATTGTTATGTATGCTGATGATGCTACTTTGATTAACCAGAATTAAGACCTGTCCACTCTTGAATACATTGAAACTGAGGTAAAAAATATAGCAGATCATTTGGTATAGAAATAATCTTCTCTCCCTGAATGAAAATAAAACCCAAAAATTGAACTTTTTCACAAGTCATACACTTTCTAATGGTGATACTGCTAATCTATTGGGAATAACTCTGGATGATAATCTAAACTGGTGGCACACATCGACGACCTGTGCAAAAAAATATCAAAATTCGTTTACGTGCTACGTCAATTAAAAAAATTTGCAAATGAAGACACACAATATATACAATCAAACCTAATTCATGGTGTCATTTTATGGGGAAATTCACCAGCCTCTAAAAAGGCATTCATCATTAAAAAGAGAGCCATCAGAATAATAGCTAATGCAGGATACAGGAATCACTGCCAGCCGCTATTTGGCCAGTACAGAATTATGCCCTTACCTACTCTATATATATATCAGTCTCTATTGCACATACACAAAAACAAAAATATCTATCCAACTAATTCTGAGTATCATTGCTATAACACTAGAAACAGAAATAACCTCAGGGAACCTAGACATCGTCTGTACAAATCAGCTAAAAATTCTGCTAACATCACGCTATATAATAAGTTACCGAACGAAATCAGAAACCTGAATCATATATAGTACAAAACAATAGTCAAAACAATCTGCCATCACCACTGTTTCTACTCAGTGGAGGAATTCATGGCAAGTGATATATATAGCTACTTTATTTGCCATCATATATTTTTAGGATTTATACCCACAGATTTGCTCATTAGCACATCCTCTATTGAACTATTCGCTACTTTTTATATTATATGTATGTGTATGTTCTGAATGTGACTCCTATGTATGTATATAATACTGTTTTTATATCTATACAAGAATTCGCGATCCATGACCTGCTACAAATGTTAATTGAATTTATGTAACGTAGTCAAATAAAAATCTATCTATCTATCAAATCCTTCGTAACGCGCAGGCGCAAATATAATAGTTCTGATTGATGGATTTTAATAGCTATGCTTGTATTCAAGTGGATTTGAATTCTTGCCATGCGTTGCCGTAGTTATAAACAAATTAAATATTTAATCGTCTGTCAAATCTTTATGATTGAAGTGTCGCGCGCGAGGTAATTTCTAGAAGGGTTTTTGTGATTTTTTTAGATTTTTTGTTTCGAGTGAAGAGTTTCGGTGGCTCGAGTACTAGTAAGGATTAGTGATTTCAGAAATCGTGGATTTTTTGGCTGTAAATTCAATACAGTCAGTGGCGGAATGGGAGGCTGGGCGATGGGGCATCGCCCGATGGCCATCAGGTGCCTCTTGGGGCTGGTACATTACGTGAAAATTCTTGATAATCGAATTTTCTGTGAGATAAGAAATATGCCAATTAGACATCCAAGGATTAATCCGGTAATTTTGCACTTTATCATGCGATCTATATTTTGATGGAAATTGTTGTTGGAACTTACGTATTTTGACCTGAAAAACACGAATTTCATAATATTATCGTGAACATATCTCTAGTTTTCGAGATAATCGATGCCAAAGTTCGAAATTTCACCTTCTTCAACTGATAACCATCTTTATTCTTTTTGACGTGTATTGAAGAGAGAGAACACTTATCACTGACTGGTGTTGCTATAAGGCAGCTGTGAATCCACCTTTATTCGCTCAAGATTCGCATTGATGTTTTCAAAATGGCCGTTGTTTATGTAGCCTAGTTTAAGAAATAATATTAAAAATACGGAAAAATTACATATTTGTGATGTTTTTCTTACACAAAAATAATAATTAACCATGGTAAATGCATGTAATATGTCCTGGGATCTAAGAAGATACAATACTTGCCCAAAAGTTGCCATACAAAGAAGGTGAAATTTCGAACTTTGGCATCGATTATCTCGAAAAGTAGAGATATGTTCACGATAATATTATGAAATTCGTGTTTTTCAGGTCAAAATACGTGAGTTCCAACAAAAATTTCCATCAAAATATAGATCGCATGATAAGTGCAAAATTACCATTAATCCTAATGGGGTAAATATATATTATTGTTTTAATTATTGATCCAATTATTGAAATCAAAGAACTAAGAAGCAGCAGTATTTACGACAGAGGTCAAGCAACGATAGACGCAGTTAAGAGTTAAGGTTTGGATGGGTAACCGCTTGAATGCCATATAAGCTTTTTTCAATTTATTTGCCATGGGATGTCCCTACGGGAAATCCATAGGATGTCCAGATGGGACATTCCATAGATGTCCAATTTGTTGTAAAGTGAATGTCCCATGGTTTGCCATATGTAATCCAGTCTACACAAACTGATGGTTGTCCAATAGATGTTCACAGTAGTTTGTCCAATGGATATTTGTGTTATAAGGGATTGGGGTCGGTACGCATAATGGCAAGCAATAACGAGGCCCCATCAAGGTCATCCATGTCAATAGGATGAGAAGAATAATGGGATAGTCTCACCATTAGAGGGAAAGTGAAACGAGAAGATGCAGTGTGCACCATAGAAACCGATACCGGTGCATCAGTTTTCCTGGTACGCAGCTACATTCTTCGCCCAGAATGTGTAAAACCTATACTTCTTCCAACTTTGTTCTTCGAACAGGTACTGGAGAAAATGCACCAATAACAGGAGAGGCTTAAGTCACACTGACTCTTGGACTTAACATTGTGGATACAGTGTATGTCGGAGATATAGAAGATAAATTCATTCTCGGAATGGATTTGATCAGCGAATATACGCTTTTTTGACGGCGAACAATGAAGCATCATGAGATTTGGAGGAGGAGAATATGTCTTGACAACACCAGCTGGGAGCCTGTGAAGATACGGATGAAATCAATATAGACTGTTAGAATTCCAGGACTTTCCGAGAAGGTAGTCTGTGCTACATTAGGGTGTTAACATATGATCGTAATAGTTATTCTTTTACTCAACGCTTTTACGTTGGCCACATTGTTGTGTGCAATTCTACATTCTCATACATTATGTCCATTTATTTTCTACACATAGTGAATGTTGATGTGATATAGATGTCAGTATGAAAACATCAGTCTGAATAAAATATAAGTCAGAAACACTCGTTTTGTTCATTATGCCGAAATCAAGCTGAGACAATAACGTGGATAGTAATGTACATTTGGAAAAAGCTGCCTGCCTGCCTGCGTCAGTCGTTCTGAGTTCTGAGGCGGTCGTACGAAGCAGACGTCAGCTGACTCGCTACGTGCATCCACACCCACATACATACAGACTTCCTACCATACAGTCTATCGAGATAATTACATTTTATGTGTTGTTGTTACATTCAGTCGTTTATGTAATTAAAGTGTTTTGCCATACCAACTCACTTGTGTCACCCACACCGCCCAGCATACTACATTTGGCGACGAGGATAATCGATTGTGAAGTGAAACTCAAAACGAATTTTATTGTTGGAAGCCGTTTTGGATTCTACTGCAGACATGGCGACACCACCTCTACCCTCGCCATCACAGACACAACGTCGTGATCATCATGAAAATGAACTATACAAGAATTTTCGTTTCGATAAGTTCGATCCTAATACGGAACAATGGGACTACTATATGCAACGGTTAGAGTTAGAACTGGAAATGCATGGACTAATGACTGCCGGAAATGCTGAAGTGCGGCGCAATTTATTATTATCAAAAGTAGGTCCACATGTTTTCAAAATCCTAGCCGATCATTTTAAACCTGCAAAGCTGACAACAAAGACCTATGACGAGCTCATGAGCGTGCTTGATCGTTTTTATGGCAAAAAAGTGTATATTTTTGCTGAACGAATTAAATTCGCTAGTTGTTTTCGGAAAGAAAATGAGACTGTAACAGAATTTGTGAATCATTTACGTGCATTAGCAGGGGATTGTAGTTTCGGAGGTGGTCTGAATGAAAGAATGCGCGACCAATTGATATTTGGCATAAACAATCGTGAGTGGCAAGAGAAAATTACTCGGAAAATTATCGAAAAACATTCTACATGTGATACAACCTTAGAGGAAGTGGAAGCAACCGCTATTGTTCTAGAACAAGCGTCGATACAAACCAAACAGTTGACTTGTCTACAACCAAATAATCAACAATTAGACAATCATGTGAATCGTATATTTAAACCAAATAGAACAACAAAGAGTGAAAACAAATCAGTTTCTTCCAATAAACAGAAATCAAAAGTTCGTGAGTTACACCCGGATACAGACTGTCTTTACTGTGGGGATTCTAAACATCGCCAAAAGAACTGTCCTGCTTTTGGAAAGACTTGTAGTAGTTGCGGCGAAGAAAACCATTTCTCGCGTGTGTGCATAATATCGGGACATTCTATAATAAGACAATCTTCTAAATCTACCAAACACGGGGGAGCTTCAAAACATTCTACGCGCTGTGTGCAGGATCATGTTCAAAGTGACAGCTATGATTCCACAGATGATGAAAGTACTTCAGATTTTGAAGATGGAATTCGTGGCTCAACGGCAATGAATATCCGAAAACTCGGGTCATCCAGTAAAGTTATGATATCTGCTCGCTTGAATGGAAAATTGATGGAAATGCTTTATGATCCAGGCTCGGTACATGCTGTGATCGGAAAATCAACTTGGAAAGAGATCGGCAAATCAGAATTAGCCAAAACAGCTGATTTGATAGCGTATGGTGACAAACCGATCAAGACACTTGGGAAAACCATGGTAGAAGTGAAAGCTTTCAAAACAAAACTACTTCTACCATTGTATGTGACAGAAGATGATGACATTCCGCTTTTTGGTTTGGATTGGTGTCTAGCTTTCAAGTTACCTTTACCCCCAGGTGCAAAAGTTTGTCTTTTGAGAAATAATGAAGATACTGACCCCTATAGGAACATGGAGAGAAAAGATACTATCAAAAAAATTGGGGGGGAGGATATAAAACAGAATACTATTGACGAAGTATTGCGGGATTTTCCGAGTATTTTTGAGAACTGCTTGGGTACTATTAAAGGACACCAAGCGAAGATCCATATTAGTGATGACGTCATGCCTAAGACATTCCGCCCAAGAAGTGTACCTTTGGCATTACAAGACCACGTTTCCGCAGAGCTGGATAGGTTGGTACAAGAAGGGGTCCTAGAACCAGTAGATACAACCAATACACCAATTTCGTGGTCCTCACCCATCGTTGTTGCTATGAAATCAAACGGAAAGCTGAGAATTTGTGCTGACTTTAAGGTCACCATAAATAAATATGTCCAAATTGATGATTATCCCTTACCACGTTTTGAGGACATCACAGCAAAGCTTTCTGGGGGAAAATATTTCTCAAAAATCGACCTAAAAGACGCCTATCTACAAATGGAAGTTCACCCAGATTCTAGGAAATATCTGGTAATTGCAACTCACAAGGGCTACTTCACCTATAAACGTTTAGCATTTGGTATCAGTTTTGCTCCAGCATTATTCCAACTTACCATGGACCAGATTCTCTATGGAATAGAAGGTGTTGTTTGTTACCTTGACGACATCCTTATCACGGCGCCGAATTTTCTATTGCATTGCAAACGACGAGAGGTTTTACGCCGTCTACAGTGCTCTGGAATTAAAACTCAAAAATCAAAATGTGATTGGCTCAGAAGTAGCGTCACCTACCAAGGTCATAAAATTGATGCGGCAGGGTTACATTCAACTGAAGACCGAATTGAGGCCATAAAACAAATGCCTGTTCCGAAGAACACTACACAACTCCGATCTTTTCTGGGCACTATCACAAATTACGGACGATTCATCGAGAACCTTCATGTGAAGTGTGTCCCTTTACACCGACATCTGAAGAAAAATGCGAAATGGGACTGGTCGACATACTAAATACATTGAAGCTGGCATTAACCTCTAATGACACATTGATCCATTATGATCCTGAAAAGCCTTTAGTCGTTTCCAGCGACGCTACAGGAGCCGCTACAGGAGCCGTTCTGTCACATAGACTTCCTAACAATACCTTGAAGCCTATTGCCTTCGCGTCTCGTTCATTCAGTGATGTAGAAAAACGTTACTCGACTATCGATAAGGAAGCACTTGGGCTTGTGTATGCTGTTACCAAATTCCACCAGTATCTGTACGGCAAAAGATTCACACTAATTACCGACCATAAGCCCCTAGAGCGTATATTTGGGGAAGATCGCCAGACTCCAAAAATTGCAAGTAACAGACTCCTACGTTGGGCTATGACCCTTAACAGTTACAACTTTGATGTAATGTACCACCCAGGAAAAGAAAACTGTCCTGCTGATTCATTGTCTAGACTTCCACTGCAGAAAAATACGGAACTACCAGGATTACAAAACCATTCCAAATTACTTCATGTAAGGGTACATAAACTTTCAATAAAGAAACATGTATTAAAAACATAAACATACAGTGACAAAACCCTTGCAAAAGTAATTCAGTACACTCAGACATACTGGCCTGAAAAGAAAAACCTGAGGGAAGACCTTCAACCTTTTTATGACAAACGAACCGAGCTATCATTTGAAGAAGATATCCTATTGTGGAAAGGACGCATTTGTATTCCTGAAATCTTGAAACGTGAAGTGCTAGCAATGCTACATGATGGTCATCCAGGTACAACAGCTATGCAGTCTTTAGCTAAACTACACGTATATTGGCCGAACATCAATGCTGACATAACCCTTGAAGTGAGCAGATGCAATTCATGTCAACAATCAAGACAGAATGACCACAATGCACCGTTATATCCATGGAGTACATCACCTGACCCTTGGTCCCGCCTACATTTGGACTTTGCGGGGCCTTTCGAAGGGAAAATGTGGCTTATATTGATCGACTCTTACACTCATTGGTTAGAAATAGTGCCAATGAATAATATAACATCTGTTAGTACGGTAGAAGCCCTTCGGACCATATTCGCCCGTTTTGGGTTACCAAGGTTCCTCGTTACCGACAATGGTCCTCAACTCACATCCAAAGAGTTCAAGGAATTTTGTGAAGAAAACGGTATAAAACACATTAAAACAACACCATATCATCCAAAATCCAATGGGCTTGCTGAACGTGCAGTACGGACATTCAAGGAAAGAATGCGTGCCAGTGATCAAGTTCTAAGTCAGTCTCTCAGACTTCAGAATTTTTTGTTCTCCTATAGAAACACCATTCCCAGTTAACCAGTTTCGGTGGCAGGGAAGTTGCAGGGAATTACTATCGTGGTGATGCGACTTCACAATGTTGATATAAAAAAGGCGCTACAGTACTTATTGGCGAGTGCTTAATGTCCGCAACCTCACATATCGCCATGAAGTTGCCAGAATATCGCAATGAAAATTTATTTCAGTTACCATATACTGCAATTATGCGACGTCTCTTTATGGTAGAACTTTAAACATCCATGGAACAAATCGAAATGAAATCCAATAAAACTTTCGTGGATGTTGAATCCGCGAATTACTATTCACATCGCAAATGGCCATTCCATTTCACGTTGATGAATACGTGACTGGAATGTTTACTATCGCTTTCGAATATGTAAATTAATTTTTCATTTTATAATGGATTTCAACATAATGTTGATATTGTGAAGTTTACTGAATATCACTGGGGACAGTCAGTCAGAGTTCCATTCTTGTGTTTGAATGGTAATTCTTATGTAAGGTATTTGTTACATTTGGGTAGATTATCTGCGGTTGTTGGTAAGGAGCGCCATCTTTCGATTAGGTACCCAATTACTAATTTGAATAAACACTGCAGGTGATATAATTTATTTCTGATTATGGAGCATTCGATAAGCATTTTCGGATGTCGGATAGTAGATACTGTTACAACTTCGATTATGCATTTTCGTAAACTAAATGAAATACAGCTGAGCTCTAAATGAGCAGAAGCTGTACCTACATGCATTATAAAAATGATCGAAAATCGGTTATTTACTTTCTATATACCGATTATATTTTGCCGTCTTTGCCCTCTGCCGTCTTATTGCATTTCTGTCTTTCGGTGTCCTGAAGTCCTGACTACGTTGATGTCTCGCGATAGTTCATGATCTAGGCATTTTATTGGGCACCAGAATGTGAAACATAGCATCAATTTGAACCTCGATTATTTCAGGGATGAAATTCATGCATTGCAAGAGATATTTTATTTCAAAATAAAAAATCTGATTTTTTATGAATATGCTCAATTATTGAGATAGTGATGAAATAATTCCATTTGACTATTCCACACTGCATATTCACGATTTGAATATCATTTGATCATTACCCATCTGATAAATGTTTTCAATTATATATTTCACATCAATATTATAGAGTTCAGTAGCTACCAAAACATAAGAATTGAAGCTAGATGGGTAATGGTGATTATGAAATGTATAATGCATATTCAGATGAACCATTAATTAACATAAAATGTTTCTATCATTTATTTTTTGTCTCCTGAATTTTGTATCTATTAGTTTTTGTTTTTATATGTCAGCTATTGGGTACCTACTTAATTAACATATTGTATTTATTACATCCATTCATTACATTCAATTAATTTCATTAAAGAATATTGATTTCAACAATTTTCAGATTTATTTTTCCTGACTTTTCAGATGTCTAATGAACTTATTCAACATCCAGGTTGTAGGTAAGTACAATGGACCATCTTTATGTATGTACATTGTGCGTCCACGACGTACGTACATAAGATGGTGTTATATTTACTATATCTGTACGTTAGGTGGACCTATTTCGGACCTTCATGAACGTATAAGTTTCCCGTTGTACGTCCAATATATGTTCTTTATGAACGTCCATTGGACGTCCACAGTGTACGTACATAGGATGTTATATCCAGTGTATCTGGACATTTGATGGACTTATTCCGGACCTTTTTGGACAAAACTGGATGTCCATTGGACGTCCCTTATGTTGTACATCCATTGGATGTACATTGGACGTACGTGTGCTATATGGGGCATGCGGATCGAACGTCACGAAGGAGTTGCCGATATCAAACAAGTATATAAATACTGATAACCGACAGCAGCCCATCTGAGACAGGATCGAGAGAGTGATCCTAATATTGGAGACTTTCTACGCTGGAAGAAAAGTGGATCAGATATACGCCTACCTGAAAGGATTTCCCTATCGAGCACCAACATTCAAAGCCATGTGGGCACAATGGGATTTCCTCATTATAGAGAATGGATTATTGAAACGAGTTTGGGAGTCAGCTGATGGCAAGAAAACAACTTCTCAACCAGTTGTGCCCAGAACAAGGAATAATGAAGTCTTTGAGGAGATCCATGGGTCATCAGGAATTTATGAAAACTGGTTTATTTGGGTCCAAAATGTCGCGATGAAGTAGAAAGTTGGTACCTATAGAAGATGCCCAGTCTGTGAAGCGAGCAAATAAGGCACTAAAACAGGATCTAGAGGTGAAATGAAACAGTACAGAGTGTGGGTACCCATTTTGAAAGAATGACCATTGACGTAGCTGAGCCGTTATTCCGATGAAAAATGACAACAACAAATACATACTAGTTGTTATGGACTACTTCAGTAAATGGGTTGAAGCCATGCATAATCGAGAAGAATCCACAGTTGCGAGAGCCCTGGTGGACAACATGGAAGAAATTTCGAATAAAACCTATTCAAAAAATTTTTTGAATTGATGGGAATCAGCAAGATTAGGACTACTTCCCTACATACACAGTTAGATGGCATATGGTTGAAAGGTTCAATCAGACGATGGATTTTGGATAAACATCTTTCCAAAGTAGTAGAGGAACATCAGAAACACTGGGATCGACATCTTCCACTATTTTTGATGGGCTATAAAGCAGCTGTTTTGCAAAGCTCACCCCAGCTAGCATAGTTTTCGGAAGGGAACTTCGTTTGCCCTGTGATTCGGGTCACCAAGTGCTGAAGAGAGAAAGATTATGCAGATGGTTACAGAGTAGCTTGATTTTAGAATACATCATGAAACTGCTAGGAAGAGATTGAGATTGGCAAGTAATAGAATGAAGGCTCTTTATGACCTTAGAGCACTTTTGGAGGGATTCAAGGAAGGAGATCGAGTATGGCTGTATATAATACACGTCGAAAGAAATGTGTGTCTCCCAAGTTAACACATGGTGATAAAAAGAATAAATAAATGATGAAAGTCGTCTACCTAGAAGAGGTTATAGAATAATACATATAATTTGTTTTATGAATTAAATTGTGGGATTTATGACGATACGCCTAGTGCCTTATTCAATCTTTGGGAGAGCGCATCGGTCTTGTCAAGAGTCTTCATCCAGCATTGATCGAAAATACATTATCTATGCTACCAATGTTATCGTTATCATAATTGATGTGTATACCAAAATTTATATATACTTATGATTATTTCAATTCGGTTTTTTTTGGCCATGTATCTATCTAGAAATTTTCATCAATAATCGAAAATTATCATCGATAATCAACTTATAGTTTTGCAAATGAAAACCATCATCGCAAGGGTCTGTTTATTTCATCAATAGGTACTTGAAAAAAATACTTTTCCACAATAATCACCACAATTGCGGAGAAGTAGTTAATGGATTTTAAACAACAGTGTTATGACAATATTTGTGAATATTTCATGGCATCGATTTAATCTTCGTTATCTTATATTTTGAGGAGATAAGTAAACAAAACGCGTAGTACTTTATGTATTGTTCCAGATGTAGTAGATGTATTTCAATCTGACGAAAAAATCATCCAAAACATGATTCGTATGAGCATAACTTTATTGTTGTTAGTGTTATTAGTACAGCAAATTTCGGGTGAGTAAAACGATACTTCCTATATATAGGTATACGTATACCTATCCGGCCAGGAATTCGAAATATTTTAGGTATATATAGCTTATTTTTGTTTACATTTTCTGTAATACCAAATATAGAGACGTTTCTGAAGCTTTTAGGTATTTTCTCAGCTCTTCTTGTCGCTTTAATGACTCATTTTCTACTCGCCGTAACATTTATTCTCTTAGGATTTTATGAAAGTCTTTGTCTCCACGTCGTCATTATTATATTTTTGACGTCGTTCTCTCAGCTCAGCTTACCTAATCCTCGGATGAATTGCATTATCAATCATGTTTTTTGACGTAGCTACCTACTTCTTCTTCTATAATATTTTCGAAGTCACGATATATAAAATTGAATATGTACCCAGGTACTTACTATAGGTACTATAGTTACATACTAAATATTATGTCCTTATATACAGTCCATCGTAGGTAACGGTCCAACACTATATAATTTGAATCTATGATCTTTCGAAACATTGGGTTCTAAGGAACAAAATAATTTATTTATATCGATGCAACTCGTTATATACAAGGAGAAGATATATTTTCATCGTATGATTGTGTTATTCATTTTCATTTATTTACAGGATGCAAAATCTATTCTCTTCAATTATAATTGCGATGTTGAACAATGTTAGACGTGATGGTTTATGTAGGCATAGAAGTTGTTTTTCACTGAAATATAACAATAATTTGCCGAGATTTTCTTTATGATCATTGATTGAATTAATCATGAATTCGTGCATGATCTTTCTCTACCACTGACATGCTTGAAGACGTCTTTCTATGAGAAGAATGTTTAATTTGAAATGTTTCAGATACACGATATACATAATAAGCATACATATACATAAACTTACATTATATATACATTCATGACTAGTTGTTCCCTATATTTTGCAGCATCGTCAACAACTGCTAGTGATATTCACCATACAGATACTACAGTTGAAATTGGAGACTTTCAGAAGTCTTCTTTGGGACTTTACAATTACAATGTATCCGATAAAAAAATTAATTCCGTCATTATCAATAAAAATAATGCAACTCAGGCCTCAACCGCCACTTATTCGACCTCCATAAATCCATATGAAATCTTCTCAACATCTGAAAACACTGATGCAGAGGTGTCGGATCTTCTGGACCTACCGACTGTACCACACAAGACCGATAAAAACGAGCCAATCCACTCTTCTGAAGGAATCTATAGACCAACTGCAGAGGTTGATTTGTCCGTAATCTCATCAAACGACAGATATGATAAAGAAGTGTCATTTAGCGACCCGAATAAAAAATCGAATTATGTATTCGATGAATTCGAGAGCATCAATAGTAATGGAGATTCAAATCCCTCAGAACATTTTGTTGTCGTCCAAACTAAAATGGCAATCATTCTAGCTGGGGTTTTCGTAGTGATTTGCATATTTGGATATGGGACGTTATTATTTTGGAGGCGTTTCTTAGAGTAAGTACATATAACTATACCAGGTGTAACAGAATCATGGTACACCCCCGTATATCTCCGTTATTTTTCAGTAGTAATATCCCTAGGACATTGATAACAGACGAGATAATTTCATGACAATCGAAAGCTCGTTCCTTGGTAACAGCACGAAGCCGAAGGTAATCGATTGAAATTTGGGATTTCTCACTGCCGGTTTTTCCGGAAGTGATACCAACTTAAATTTCGATTTTTAAATGTAACAATCTGTACATTATTACATTTCTGAAATTTAATTTTTTTATTTTGGTTGTATAATGAAGTCATTGTGCAACGCAAATGCGTGTCGAAATAGCGTATATTTCGATACGCATTTTTTATTATCCGGAGGTTGGTACAATCGAACTGTCAAATAAAAGTCAGAAGAGTTAGGCCCAGCGATTTGGATTTGGTGATATTAGCAGTGAAAAACTTAATGTTTTGATTGGTAAATTTCAATTCAGAGTGTAATTTGATTTAAATTGACCAATAAAAACAATAACAACATTGAAAATGTCACCGCTGGTATTGCAATAATCAAAATCGCTCAACTGTAAACTGGGCTGTACGCTTGTGCGTCAGATTTTAATTATTTCAATGTCATCATTACCACTGTTCAGACTTATACAATAGTTGCGATTGAAGCAAGTAAACACCATGTACAAGATTGATAGCGACAAGCAGAATCCTGAGAAAGGAGGAGAAAAAACATCATGAAGGTCGTCGTAGAAACAAGACAATAATTTAATTAGCAAAAATTGAATCTTACAAAAAAACGTATGAGATGTATTTTCTTTGTTAATAAATAGTCAATTCATAGTTTTACAAACCGAATATTCCCTCAAGAGGGTGGTCCTTCGAATTGGTAATCAAACACGAAACGAACGTCAGAACCTCGAGCAAACGAAAACAACCACCGTTACCAATTGAAGATGTTTCTGTTATTTATCGATATCAAATCCATTTTTTTCTTCAAATTAATTCAAAATAAAAATTGCATATGACACACGTTTTATAAGACACGTTGTCGCACTTGTTCGACAAAATAGCGTCTTATAAAACTTGTATCATAATATACTATTTTAGTTTTTCATTCAGGTGTGCCATTATGGTTCCGATGTATTCCAATTGACCCGTCTGATGCTAGAAGAATCGAAATACCGTCAAAAATACTGAATTGCAAATAAACTAACGGAGGATGTACCATTATCCTATTACACCCGGTATAAATGATCATAATCACAATGGGTAACTTCAATATACAGGGTGATTCAGGTTTGAAGGCAAAAACTGAAATGGATGAAAGATCTTATAATTCTAATCAAAAAAGTTTATATAAACTTGAGTCCGATCTTAAGTATAGAAAGAATAGGTTTAACTATTTTTTTCTATCAATTAAAACATCTCGCTCACTTTCAAATATATCAATTTGAAAGTTGGTGTGGTTAATAATTTAAAAAAGATAATCATTTTAAGCATTTTGAAGATTTTTGAAATATAAAAGGTAATAACGTTTCTGGGGGTGCATCATTCAATTTACAGGCTTTATCGCTTCTCAATTTTTTTCAGAAGCGAACCGTTTTCGAGATAAATAAGCATATCCGTTTTGAAAAACGCGAATTTTGCCTATTTATCTATAGACATCTAGATATAGGTGACACAGTTTACACCTTGCATTCTTAGGTAAATCACTGATCGAGTTCTAAATTTGGAGAAAAACTTTAAAAAAATAAATCCTCATACAAGGGTGCCAGCTTCAGGATGTAAGGGGTGCACTTGCACCCTCCTGTCAGGAAAGAAAATACATAGAAAAGTACATTATGTTGATTGAGTTACTATTTGAATGAAAACTGAAGGGGTCTGGGTTTGCAGTTCAAGTTCGTTCATCACTTGTCAATAAATTCAGTAACTTCGAACGATATATATATGTTCAATCAAACACCGGCGAGATTTGAATATGACATATATATTACATTTATCTACATAATATACATAATCGATTATATATTAGGTTAGGTAATAGTACATCAGTATGGCTTAATAGGGGGCGGCGAGTGCATGGGGATATCAGGGCAAATACAATAAGTAACACAGAAGTAACTAATTACCTTTGTCTATATCAATATAAACTATAGACTTGAAACCCGATCAGTCACACAACACAAAAGATTATATTTTGGCCGAGGTATTTTACACGAAACGCGAAATATATATGCTTCTTTCTATCTTCAAATTTGAAAGCATTTGACCTTGAACAATGAAAATTTTTCCCTAACCCTTCTATGTTGGCACCCATTGGACTGAACAAAACTCGCTGTCACTGGTTAATAGTATAATGATTGTGTAGATGCAGTTGCAACTCATCCCTGAAAAATCCTGGCTGCGCCCATGCTCTCAAAGTATATTATATTCTATTACAGAAACCGTTATGGAAATAGTCAAATGCTTGTAACCGATGATGATGATATCCAGAGGGACGATTTGAAATATTTTTCGGTAAGTTGAATTTGCTATGATTTGAAAATAAAACTTGAAAATGGAGTTTGTTATAAAAAATTAAAAATGAAACAGAATGTATTGAACAAATCGATTGATAAAAATTCAACTGAATTGACAATAAGTTCAGCCGGCTTTGAGAGAGAAAAAATATTTCTGCCCTCAGTCTGCCCTAGTGTTGTCTCTGTCAAGATTGCAACTTAAAATAAAAAAATTTTATGATTTCGACGTAAAAAAAGAGAAGAAATGTAATAACACATTTATAATGTGTTTGGAATCATTCAACAATCATAAAAGGTAACAATGCTAACAAAATATTCTAAATAATCGGAATAACGAAAACAAACTACAAGAAAAACAAGTTATAAAAGTCTTCTTTCTTACGTCGCAATCATAACATTTTCATTATTTAAAGTTGCAATCTTGAGGACGAAGACAACACTATAGAGCAGACATATTTTTTTATTTTTTCTCTCTCCAAGCTGGCTGAACTTGTCAATTGGTGGGCTGACTATCCGATAATATCCTTTTTCCCTCCTCTCCATACGGATGATGTTATTGCTTTGTTTTTTTTTAGATATGATGATGAACTCTAAATGGTTTAATCAACCAATGACCGGAAATGACAGTCCAATCGTAACAATGAGCAGAGACAATTCATTCAGCACATTTATCTTTAGAGAGAAGATTCAGGCAAATATATTCAGGTTTATAGAAGGAATAATAAAATTATTGTTATACCTACTTTTTATAGAGGTAGATATGAGGTATTTTAAATTTGAAGTTCAAACCCCATCACACGTCGAGATTTGAAAAGTAAAAATATCCTTATCGATCCGCTCTGACTTGGTAGATGTTAATTTGATACAATAATTATTCGACGAGAGAAGCCATCATAAATAAAAAAAGTATGTAGTTGTTCTCGAGAATTATTCAGTTATTCCATGAAAATCTCCCGCTTTTTTATGAATAAATGCACAATCATCTGAAACAAGAAACAAGTCAGTGCCAGAGACTAGCCACGTAGTAATAAGGAGTACTAGGAGTAGCACATGCCTTGCGAATTTGTGAGGGCCCCACGTTCCAACGCCTGTCTGACTGTCATGAAAAAATAATTATGTTAGATAGGAGCGTTATGCTATGCAGAATGCAGATGCTTCACTTCCACTTGACAATAGAAAACTCGCTTTCGTCACATTAAATCGTAAAAATAAGTAGGTATATTTTACGAACTTTTTAACGTTAATGTTCTAATGTTTAATTATAATCGATAATCGGACTAGTTTCAACGTTGAAAAACGAGAATAATGACAATTACGTGGAACGGAATCCTAGAACGCTTGAAAGCGACTAGTGCTTCGCTGCAGTCGTATTTACCTACGCCCTTTATGAATCATTATATGGCTACGTCCAAGCAATGCGATCCACAATTTCAGATATTGAGGCAAGAGCCAAACTGTGAAGAATACCAGCAACAGACATCAAGACGAATCATGCGAAATACAAAGTACTTATACGACCATTTAGGCGGCTCTACTACATTTGACGATTTTGTTGAAAATCAAACAGCTGGACAATAATATTTCGAAGTTCAGGTGTTTATTGTTATTGTTGATATGTACTGTATGCTTTAACTAAACGTATGAAAGCATATCATATAAGATTAGTAGTGTTTTTGTATTTCGAAAGCTAAAATCTCTCACAACAGAATATTTTGGCAAAATCCTCGAATATGGTCAGTGCTAACGAAGACGATTATGAAAACAGCCTAGGTGGCGAATTAGTGCAATTCGAAGAGCTACTGAAAACATATGTGGTTACTGATGTTGACTGCAAGAAACAGGAGCCTCTGGAACAGCAATTTTATAATCTTTCATCAAATAATTCTTCAGAATCGTGTTTCCCAAACTTAGAAATTGCCTTGCTCATTTATACTTGTATCTCATGATCACTATAACTGCAGTGGCGAACGTTCTTTTTCAACACTAAAACATATTAAAATAAATTATGGAACACACGATGGGCCAAGAACATCTTGTCATTCACATTCTTTATCATCTCACTTTATTGAATATAGATCATGATTTGCTCAAAGAAGTAGGTATTGAAAGTGTTATCTCTGAATTTGCCCATATTAAATATAGAAAAGTTTATTTTTGTAACAGTTTTGTTTTATTTAATACCCTAACATTGAGAACCTAATAAGCAAACCAAGGGGTCCCTTGACATAATTTGCTACAGGCCCCGCGCTGGCTTAATCCGGCCCTGAAACAACTATATTTTCTATGAAAAAAGGAAATAAAAAAACAACCTATAGAAAATCGAACTAAAATCTCCGAAATATAAAAATTGATCAAATCGGTAACTGAATTTTCACAAATCTGACGATTTCGTGTATCACAGGAAAAATTATAGCGGTTTCTATTTTATTTCCTTCTCTAGGAAAAGAGCAACATTTTCAAACTTGTTCAATAATTATGTGGGCAACAAATTGTTTGGTTCCAAGGGTGCAGGGTAGTCAACCGAGTGGAGATCCTGAGATAGAAGCAAGCGTTGCCTGTCCCAATACTCCCAATGCAATCTCTATAAACACATATTCCATCGCAGTGAGCGAGGTAGCGAGTTTATTGGTGGTTTATTGGTAGGGTCAGCAGCAGTAGATTCCTTTATTGCTGGTTACGGCATTTTTCGACCCCAGATCAAGTGGTTACATTACTTGCCACTGTTTCTAATAAAATTTCTGGTAGGATAATTATTGGAACGGTCAGCTGCTGTTAACATTTTTGGAAAAAAATTGTTCACTGATTTTGAAAGAGAAAATAGTCTATCCAATTAAAATATCAAACATAGTTTGAAATGAATGTCTGGTAGACTACGAGCAAAAAACAACTACTTTCCTGGTAAATACCACGCAGAACATTGAATTATATCTGATGCTCGTAGCCAATATGCAACGATTCACACTGTGAATGCAGATCGCAAGTGTTTCTTTCTTCCTAAAGACGTGACAAATTCACATCGGGCCAGGCATGCCTAACAACCTACAGACCGGTAAGATCTCCACTCGAATAAGCGTTGCCTGTCCCAATGCATTTTCGTCGCGTCTGTTTGACCGCACTGAACCGCGTTCCAAGAGACATTTGGAAGTGGCGACACCTTGCGGCAGAAGAAAGAAACACTCCAGAATCAAATCTCCCAAGTTACAGTACTTGGAAGTGGCTGAGAGCTCGACTAAGCTAATAAATGAAAAAATGGAAAAGCCATGAATTGGACAAAAAAAATTTGAAAGAGAAAATTGTCTATCCAATAAAAATATCAAACATAGTTTGAAATGAATGTCTGGTAGACTACCCTGCACTGGTGAGGGCCAATAAGCCCGAAACCGGTCTGTAGGTTGTTAGGCGTGCCTGTCCCGATGTGAATATATTTGTCACGTCTTAGGAAGAAAGAAACATTTGCGATCTGCATTCACAGTGTGAATCGTTGCATGGGCTATGAGCAGATATAATTCAATGTTCTGAGTGGTATTTACCAGGAAAGTAGTTGTTTTCTGCTTGTAGTCTACCAGACATTCATTTCAAACTATGTTTGATATTTTAATTGGATAGACTATTTTCTCTTTCAAAATTTTTGTCCAATTCATGGCTTTTCCATTTTTTTCAAGTCGGAACGTAATCGACTTTTTGGCGGATAACCTTGATTGACCTTGATGCGTGCTCACAATGATCGGCCAATGGAATCACAATACGCCATAAGCCAAAACGCGAAAAGCCAGCATGTGAACGCGCTGTTCCATTCCATAGATCTTTGTTGTCTAACCAAGTAACCACTAATCTTTGGATCTTCCACCAGTAGAAAACCAATTAAACGCCAGATGATAGTGACACTGACAGATACGAGTGATATAACCTCTAATAATTTTGAGAAGTTTAGGAGTTTAGGAGGGTATGATATAAAGTGAACTTTTATCATTTCAAAATTTCAACTAGTGTAGTGTCCAAAAAATGGCATCAACGAACAACACAACTGAACATTGGGAAGAATTTTATGCCACTCATTTACCACCAAGTGATTTCGAAGATAACAGGACGTTGCTGAAGGAATTTTGCAAGAGGCACAATAAGGGAAATACATGTATTGTGTTGATAACTGTTGGTCTTCTCACAGCATGAAAGTTGGGAGATAAACGTCACAACAAGTATTCACCTCAGTACCCATTCACCTTCAAATAAACCAGAAAATAACCTGTTGAATATGTTTATAAGGAGCAACTGTCAGAAACATGTTATCTCTGATTTTTAAGGAATATCCCTCGGAATATCCTTAGCACTAAATTGGTAGTTTATAATTTCAAAAATATGCACCTATATGAAGAACCATGAATATCATTTATTTTACATTATACATATAAACAAGTAGGGAAAAGGTCAGTAGATGTCTTTGAAATAGCAGTATGTTTTAGACATATCCCCTCATCATTTCCTAGTGGCATACTGATTCTAGTTGTTTAAGAATAAGTAGTTCCCAAAAATATTCCATTGGATACAATAAAACAGCACTGTTTTACAAGTAGATCAGCTGTATTCAACTTATCAATTTATCTACTCTCAAATTCAAACTATATTAAATTCATTCTGTGGATGATATAAAATTATAGAGGGTGCCTCTTTCGATCTCCACTATAGGGATCTTAGTCATTATAAAGAGTTATAAGGTTGGTTTAATTGGGGCAAATACAGTACATCTCATTAGATATTCAAAATCTGAGGAAATGAGCAGAATTGTATTTAAACTTAAACTATTGGCAGGGAATGTGTACATTTCAGATCCAAATTCAATTGAACCATCAAAATTTTGTCTTGATCAGAATTGTTGGTGTTCTTTCCAAAGCAGTTTGTCATTTGAATCTATTTTATGAAATTATATCAATTTTTATTATGCCTTACATTTTTCATGGAACATGTATCTACTTAACAGGGTAACTTACATTTTTATTTTAAGAAAAAATTGTTTCTTCTGTTGGTGCCTATAGTGAAGTAGAAGATTTGTGTTGTGTCTGGGGAAATAGACAAGCTATCCACAGAAATTTAAAGAAATTATCAGGTCTGTACATGAATTAAAAAATTGATGATGGGACTTCAATGAGAAGAAGTCAAATTTGAAATCTGAGGATGTTGTCTGGTTGTAATAATTTTGAATGATATTTCCGTTTTTGAATAATATGTTGACGGCATTTTATTGAACATTTTAATCCACTTCATATTTCCAAAATCCCAATGGTGAGAAGCGAATTTGTATTTGTATGGGTGACAAACATTTGCAAAAAATAAAAGATATTCCTGGCTTTTCCAAAATTGGCCTGATCTTGTCATCTATTTGATTATATCTATCTAATAGAACATTATTCGATTCAAATATGTCTGTTTTCGTCGAGGATTTCGTGCTTGTTCTTGATTTAAAACAATAATAATAATAATAATGTTTATTTCTCTGATTGAAAAGTACAATTATTATACCCCAATAAACCTAGCAGAACCATTTTCGAATTTCAAAATCGTAATAGTGTAGTTATTTATTACTAATTTATTACTAATTTATTACCACATTCCCGAATTTATTACCCTTCATTAAGGCAAAAAAACCAACGGTTCTGCTAGCTTTATATAAACCTAGCAGAACTACACCTTCAAAAATATTTTTTTTCAAAGTTGACATAGGGCATAATTTGTTACTCTTTTATTACTAATTTATTACCATATTCCCGAATTTTTTACTTTCCATTTTGAGGAAAAAATCATCAATTCCAATATTTCGATCTAAACCTAGCAGAACCAAAACTCCAAGTATCCGTGTATAGAAATTTCATTCAGTCCTTAATTTATTACTAATTTATTACTAATTTATCACCACATTGGCGAATTTATTACTCTTCATTAAGCCAAAAAAACCAACGGCACTGTTATATAAACCTAGCAGAACCACACCTTCAAAAATATTTTTTCATAATTGACATATGTCATAATTTGTTACTCTTTTATTACTAATTTATTACCACATTCTCGATTTTTTAATCTCCGTTTCAAGAAAAAGATCATCAATACTGATATTTCGATATCAACCCATAGCATAACCCGAGAGGCAGAACCTAATCCCCTTGTATCCGTGAATGGAAATTTCACTCAGTCCATAGCTCATTACTGACTTACTACATCGAGGAATTCATTACCCTTCATCAAGACAAAAAAAACACGGCTCTGCTAGCTTTATACAGGGTGGATCACGGTCGATGGTATCTAAGACGTTTACGGTTAACGGGAGATAGGATCATTCTTTAAATTCGGGGTTTCTTGGGTCCTTGGTCAGTCAGTTTTTTTTCTATCGATTTAAAACATTTTCGTCGCTGCGGCGTTGCCGCTTCTATCGAAAAGTAGCAACAACTTTGTTATTTCAAATAGCACCCACCCCTGCATTTTGTAACATTTTCAGGTTATCATGAAAGAGCTGATTTCTTCGATATATTATATTGAGGTCTAACAAGAATGATTACAGATATATAGGGTGTGAAAAATCGATATTTTTCGAATTAGTCATTTTTTTGTGTCGAAACTATTTATTATTGCTCAAAACGGCTTGCATGTCCCTATCTTAACTCTTCATCAACTGTCTACTGATATCAAATTAAAACAAAACAGGGTGGTGCGAAACTCAAAATTCTGAACCACCCTTTGAAACTCTTTTTTTCATACTCGACATATATCATAATTTGTTACTCTTATATTACTAATTTATTACAATATTCCCGAATTTTTTACTCTCCATTCCAAGGAAAAAATCATCAATTCCGATATTTTGATCTCAACCTAACAGAACCAAATCTCCAAGTATCAGTGAATAGAAATTTCATACAGTCCATAGTTTATTACTAATTAATTACTAATTTATTATCACGTTGGCGAATTTATTACCCTTCTTTAAGACGAAGAAATCAACGGCTCTGCTAGCTTTATATTAACCTAGTAGAACCACACCTTCAAAATTCTTTTTTTTATCATACTTGACAAATATCATAATTTGTTACTCTTTTATTACTAATTTATTACCATATTCCCGAATTTTTTACTCTCCATTTCAAGGAAAAAATCATCAATTCCGATATTTCGATCTCAACCTAGAAGAAACAAAACAAAAACTCCAAGTATCAGTAAATAGAAATTGTATACAGTCCATAGTCTATAACTAATTTATTATCACATTGGCGAATTTATTACCCTTCTTTAAGACTAAGAAATCAACGGCTCTGCTAGCTTTATATTAACCTAGTAGAACCACACCCTCAATTTTTTTTTTAATACTTGACAAGGATCATAATTTGTTACAGTTTTATTGCTAATTTATCATTATATTCCCGAATTTTTTTCTTTCCATTTCAAGGAAAAAATCATAAATTCCGATATTTCGATTTCAACCTAGCAGAACCAAAACTCCGAGCAAAACTCCAAGTATCAGTGAATAGAAATTTCATACAGTCCATAGTTTATTACTAATTAATCACCAATTTATTACAACATTGGCGAATCTATTACCTTTAACCCATTAATGCCTGAGTAATTTTTTTTGTCGATTTTGGTTATTTTTCTAGGAAGAGTTCCAATTGGCATCTAGATTGACTATATAAACTTGTTTTACATTAATTTTTTGTTTAGGGTAGATTTTTTTGATGTATGATATATCATACGGTAGGCATATGGGAGTTAGCATCATGAGGTATGAGGGTAAAGTACAAAACGATGTAAAAATGCCTGAAATAAAAGTTTTATTGATTTAGATCATTTGAACTTCGATTATTGTTTTCAATAATTCAATTATTTTGATGGTGTATGATATAAGCGGAAACAGCTGTCTGGATGTAATCCAATATTACACTTGATACAGGAAAATTTGGTACATTTTTTACAACAACCACAACGTCTTTGTGTAGCCTGTTTATCAACTAGATGGTCGACACCGTCAAATCTAACCTCTTGCAGGATGTTTCTAGTGCATTTAGGCTTAGGTCCAGCTAAATACATTGGAGAACTCAGCAGAGAAAGCACAATCCTTCGTATAAACTGAATAAGGCTTATTTTGGGATCAGCAAATCTATATAACATCCACATATTTACAACTGCACCGTTGAGACAAAATCTTATAAATGGCCAATACCATTTCCTTGATCGAATTCTGACGCGATACAATCCTCGCATTTTGTCAAATAAGTCGACACCTCCCATTCCTTGATTATAAAGGTTTATTATGTTGGGTTGATCGATATCTACACGTTTCTTTTCTTCTTTTGACCATCTTTTGCAGAATCCTTTGGTGAAGCATGTACCATTTTCCACGTGATTAGTCCCGATGGTGACTTGACTATTGTCATGCCACCTGATCAAAACTAAATTAGTTTTTGTTTCCATCAACACATGCGATGTACCACGTTTATGCTTTTTCAGATCAGTAAATGGAGCTTTTTCAATTCTATCTGATCGCAGAGTACCAATACAATAAATGTTATTTGCTGTGAGAGTTTCCAATAGTGGAAGCGAATTGAAAAAGTTGTCGATGAAAACTGTTGACTTATCAGGTAAATAGCCAATGCAAAGAGTTTCAGTAACACTAGAACCTAAAGTTTTTCCTTCTATTCTGTATCCTTTACCACAATACGGGTTGAATTTCAACAAATATCCTTCTGAAGTAGTGAGGCACCAAAATTTGAAACCATATCTAATTGGTTTTCCTCTGATAAACTGTTTCATGTGGTGATTTCCAAAATATGGTTCCATCGCCTCGTCCAGTGAATAGGACTTTCCTAGGGGTTCGGCTAAATCTTGAGATACCTTGTTTATCTGATCTAGAAGTGGTTGAATTTTATATGTTTTGTTATTTGGATCTATGGAATTATTATCATTAAAATGTAAATAGCGATGAATTGTTTCAAATCTGTCACGTGATATGCTGTTACTTACAAGACTATTATATGTGTCTGGTTTAGTCTCCCAGTACATTCTTCGAGAAGGTTGTTTACAATAACCAGAAAGAAGCAGTATGCCAAAATATATGTACATTTCCTTAGAAGAAACAACAAAGTCGTGTTTTCCTTTGAAGGACGCATACTTTTGTGTTTCATTGCAAATTTCCTTGATAAACTCTTCTGTGAAAAACATTTTGAATAGATCCACTGGTGACATGTTATCATCCCTGATTTTCTGTACTATAGCGGGTTCTGCAGTTTTTTCAATTTTTGGCCTCTCTTTATTACCGTTTCCTTTCAACTGCTCTTCTGTCCAATTTCTAATGATTTTTTTCTCTCTTTTCTTTTTTTCCAAGGTAACTCCTGTCATTTTCTGTTTACTCTTCATATTCTCATTTACTTTTTCAGGTTTCTCTCGAATAATTTGAAATATTCCTGATATCCTGATCATATCCTGATATTATCAAGTTTTATTATTGATTTCTTAACGATTAATAGAGAGCTATGCGATGAAAACACCAAGTGTAGGTAGAAAATATTTTGCGTGGCGAACTAGGTATATTATTTTCAATTTGATCATATTTTCAACCTTCTAAGGTGTAATGATTGTCGATGAGTTTTTGATACTGTAGATATATTTATTGAAAGTGACATAATTTTCTCTCAGAGGAAATTCCGGAGAATTCCGATGGTTCATTTATTTCCAATTTTCGAAAAAACAGCATTTTTCAAAATTTCCTTATCATATAGGTACCTCAAATCTTAATGCATTGTGATTCTTGAAACAATATTGCCATCTTCATCTGATGAAGAGTCAAAAATTCATGATTATGGTTATAAGTAAATTAGTAATGGAATTGTTCCAAATTATGGTGTAAGTATTAAAAGTTTTTCTCCTACATATTCATGATATGAACATAATGAGATTGCCAGTGTGGTTATGAATAGTAAAAAATTATCAATAAACTATGGATTGGAGTTTTGTTTCTTCTATAGGTTGAGATCGAAATATCAGAATTTATGATTATTTCCTTGAAATAGAGAGTAAAAAATTCGGGAATATGGTATTGAATTAGTGATGAAAGAGTAACAATTTATGATCCTTGTCAAGTATGAAAAAAAAAAGAATTTTGAGGGTGTGGTTCTACTAGGTTAATATAAAGATAGCAGAGCCGTTGATTTCTTCGTCTTAAAGAAGGGTAATAAATTCGCCAATGTGATAATAAATTAGTAATAAACTATGGACTGTATGACATTTCTATTGACTTAGAGTTTTGGTTCTGTTAGGTTGGGATCGAAATATCGGAATTGATGATTTTTTCCTTGAAATGGAGAGCAAAAAATTCGGGAATATGGTAATAAATTAGTAATAAAAGAGTAACAAATTATGCCCTATGTCAACTTTGAAAAAAAATATTTTTGAAGGTGTGGTTCTGCTAGGTTTATATAAAGCTAGCAGAACCGTTGGTTTTTTTGCCTTAATGAAGGGTAATAAATTCGGGAATGTGGTAATAAATTAGTAATAAATTACTACACTATTACGATTTTGAAATTCGAAAATGGTTCTGCTAGGTTTATTGGGGTAATTATTATTCGACAATAACGCACAATAATCAAAGAAAGGGTCAAATGAAAAATATTCACAATTAAAGTCCGAGAATAAAATCAATAAAATGTAAATGATGCAGTTCCACTTATTCTGACAAATACGGACATAAATATTGTAAAAATAAAATAAATCACAAGAAAATTAGGTAAAAAATCAGTTATTAGTCACTTCCCTTGGCTGATAAATTCCTGGATACTATAACAATTCTTTTGAAGTAACGGTGTTTTTAGCCTACTTTTGAAAATGTGTATATTTGGAGAATTTTTGTATGTCCATAGGAAGCATATTATAAAGTTTACACCCATTATATTCTACACTTTTTTGATATAGTGTTGTTCTATGGACATTGACAATGAAAAGATCTCTAGAACGAGTATTGTAATCATGTGTTGGACAATATTATCGAAATTCGGATCTATGTTTATACACATATGCAGAAGCTTCTAAAATGTAAGTACTGGCAACTGTCAGAATCTTCAGATTCTTGAAAGCGTTACGACATGATTCCCTTCGATCTAGCTTAGCTATTATTCTTACTACATATTTCTGCAGAAGAAATACCCTTCGTACTGATGCACCAATACCCCAGTTCAAAATTCCATATCGAAGGTGTGAATGAAAATTGGCATGATATAATGTTATCAGAATGCTATCACTACAGTGATTCGACATGAATCTAATTGAATAACAACTCTTTTTGAGTTTTGCACAGATTGCATCAATATGAGGGTTCCAAGTTAACTTAGTGTCAAAAATGATTCCCAACATATTCACCGTCTCCATTGACGTAATTTATGATTTTATTTATGATTTTCAATTTATTATTCAAATATGTGGGATGATGGATGATGCAAAAGAAAACAACATACAAAAAATGGGTACTTCCGGTTATTTCCTTGACGCTCGTATGCGATTTTTTTATTAAACTAACAGACTACAGAAACGAGATTTCAGTATGACATCAGAGAGGGTAAAATTATTGAATATAAAAAATGAGTGTTTCGCATGGCTGGCATAGCCCAGTTTACACCAGCAAACCCGCCAAATTGAAATATTTTAGAATTATTGAGATTTCTAATGATAAATGAATTATTGAATATTTGTGTAGCTTCAATCAAGTGTATATTCTGCAGAATATAAAATATATTTAATAGTTAGTTTTTGAGTGAGTTAATGAATCTGAAAAAATCCAACAACAATGAATTGTAGATAATATTAATTCTGAAAAGTGGATCTCCAATCCAAAACGTATTTTATTATCTGAACACAGTAAGCTGGAAACTGCGCTCATTCTTTCTGTAGAATCTCATGAACACTAACTCATTTATCAATATTCACCTTCATAAATCTAACAAAATCAAGGACCTATGAGCCCCAACTGGTTTTAACCTCAGAGTGCAGCAAAACCAGTCGATTTTCAATCTGAAGAAATACTTGGGTGTACGTGTATCCCCCACATGTTTTCGCATTCTGATTTTGGAAATTGCAGTCTGGAGGCACTATCGTGCCGCTGGAACACAACACGGTCCGATTCGTCGACAACTTCAGCGGCGGCTTGCGAGGGGCGGCGTCTGCCGAATATTTTCTAGGGCACGGTTATGCAGTGATATTCATGCATCGTTTGAAATCGATGGAGCCGTTCACGAGGCACTTCAGTGGCCAGACGTTCTTGGATATGCTGGAGTTGAATGATAGGGGACCAAATACTACCATAACAGGTGATAAATAGTATATTACACAAGAGGGGAAAGTGACATATTTCACACGAGTAGTCGTTTAGCACGAGCCGCGTAGCGGTGAGTGCGGAAACGTAACGAGTTAAGGAAATGCACTTTCCAACGAATTTTGTACACTATTTTTCTTACGACTCCGAATACTTTCATTTCGCGGGAAGTCTTGTCAAAAATATAACTTGAGCGGTCTCTATAATTTCAGGTGGTTTTGATTCGATACCAAGTACTGTTTATTTCCATATTTAAGATGATATTTGAATGCTTCCCCAACAATTCCTTATTATGTCGCATCCAGGAATACAGAAGTACGTAGTGCGCAAGCGCGTACGAGTCAGTGCGTCCTTCGCGATAGAAAATAACACGTAACACTATCTCATGGTAACAACTCGAACTTCTCGAAGTGGTATCGTTTTTATTTTGTTTACATATTTTTGATATTTGTGTCATTGTGACATAGGTGTCTTTGACACCAAACAATAACTGAAACTAGAAAACTATAAAATTTTATATTTATTTCACCAGAACATCTCTTGAATAACTGCTGGAAGTACACCTTTCACATCAGAAGCGAACATAAATAAAACAGGTTAAGTTTGTCTGTGGGTTATCCCTCAGAGAGTTCAGTGGTTATCCCACTACGAGTGGTTAACGAGTCACCGCTAGGTAGCGTATCGCTTAGCACCTATCGCGAATGATGCAACATGCAACTGATGCAAGCTGCGCATAAAACTGTAGCCGTACTCTTTTGAATGATCTCACCCGCTGTCATCAACATCATCAGACATGTATAGAAATAGTTTCAGTCACTGACCCTAATTTTTATCAAAGTGAATTCAGAGGTTATGTATCATTGACACATTGAAATTAATAGATACCTAAAGAATTCTCGTTAGGTATAATTCGAAACAAGACAGAAATTTCAATAAATAATATGAATTTGATTTGAGAACGCTTTTATATTGACAGTGAGTACCAACTAATATATCTAATTATTTCTATCAATTCAGGCGAGCGTGTGATATTTTTCATTTCAACATGGTGATATGAGCTACTTTCCAAATAACAAAACAGTTTTCATACGGGGTCGTAGGAAAAGTCAGTAATCTGATCAGCACAATATCATAGTTATAGATAAAATCAGAAACATGCTAAATGTGTTAAAATTTGGGTTATATAAGAAATATGCCGAAAATATATAATTCCTGATTTGAAAATCATAAAGAAACAAGGTTTTTCATTTCAATAGATCTATAAAATTGTTGAAACTCAATAAAAACATTTTATTACACTGGAGATCTTTCTTGAACATTTCATTTGGAATAAATGAGTATAAACATCCCTCAAAAACAGTGAGGCAAAAACAAATAATTGTACTGGTTCGTGGAAAATTCCGGCACCAAGTCTACGTTGTGACACGTATACAGGGTGTCCCTTCGGTTATTGCATCGATCAATCCATGAAAAACTATGAGTGGGCCGAATTTGAAAATTAGATAGCATACAAATGTTGATGGGGGCTATAAGACATACTTCAAACTATAACATGATCATAGATCAGCCTGTAAAGAAACATGCCCAATATATTGCATACAATTTTTCATTCACTCATCATTTCATATGAAAGCATTAAATAAATCTTGAATTTTGCATTTTTACATGCATTACTTTTCATGTAATCTCCCCCGTTTCTTCTGTGAAACTCTGTATATTCCATGTGAGAGGTCTGATATGCAAAAATTTTTGGTTTCAGTGAAACCAGACAGCGTAGATGTCTTGGCGCCAGTTTTAGCAAGATACAAAGCAGCTCACGACTCCGGTAAAATATTATACGTGAATTTCACCACCGTATCTGATTACTTCTGGTTATTAAGAGAAGCTTGCGAATGTCTGAAAGATTTCGACTCCAGAGCGCTATTGTATCTATCGGCAGCTGTGTCAGACTTTTATATACCTTCCAGTCAACTGGTGAGTCTAGACTTCATGATATTACTGTCACTTGATGAATATACAGGGCTATTCAAATTCGTTTCTGTGCATGGGGATCTCGTAAACGATAAGAGGTAATAGTGTCGGTTGAATTGTTGCAAAGTTGCGTGTTTTAGAGACTTATTCAATGATGTGAAAAAAACGAATTTAGCTCTTTTGGTTCTGGAGATATACAGGAAAAACAAAAAAATCCCAAATTATTTATTTGCCTGTATCTTCTTTATTCGCAGACATATTGAAAATCTATCCACATTTTGCTATTGGCACTTGATGTGGGCTATCAGAATATGTTCATGAATCTTTTATACAGGGTGTCATCTGATTTGGGCCACCCCCATCTTTGAATTTTTAAATACGGACCTGTATTTTTTATAGTTTATGGATCGTCGACGTTCACTTCATACTAAGAAATTAAATTAAATTTTATATTTCGGGATGTTTCGGTAATATTTTATTATAATTGGGTGAATTATTCCAAGTCAGATGACACCCTGTATAAAAGATTCATGAACATATTCTGATAGCCCACATCAAGTGCCAATAGCAAAATGTGGATAGATTTTCAATATGTCTGCCAATAAAGAAGATACAGGCAAATAAATAATGTGGGATTTTTGGTTTTTCCTGTATATCTCCAGAACCAAAGATTTTTTCACATCATTGAATAGGTCTCTAAAATACGCAACTTTGCCACAACTCTATTATCTCTTATTGTTTACGAGATCCCCATGCACAGAAACGAATTTGAATAGCCCTGTATAAATAAATAAAATCCTGTATTTTACTCAATGACTAGTATCATTATTACAGGGAACTAAATTCAAATAATAGACCAATCACAGAAAACAAAAGAACCTATATAATACCTACATAATAAAGTTATGGCACAGGTTATGGTAGGGATAATTAAAAATTTGTTAAAATTGAAAAGGAGAAGTATCGAAATATTACAGTGGTTATCTGAAAATGTCATGATAACATCGATTTTATACAGTGTGACCTATTCAAAATGGAAACATCCTTATAAATCATGTATTTTCGATCTATCATATTCTGTAAAATATCTTTCCAAATCCAGTGGTATTTTCCAGATGATGCATTTTTAATTTTTTATCATTTCATAACTTTTTAATTGCTTATTATATAACTGTGAATAATCTCACGAGTTTATTATTGGCATTCTATCGTCTAGTCATGGCATTTTCCCAACTAATTTGAAACTTGCAACAGTATGTCCTTTATACAAAAAAGGTGATATAAACGACTTAGATAATTATAGAGCGATAAGTCTATTGGCAAGTCTCTCTAAACCATTTGAGTTGAATATCAAAAAACAATTGACAGTGTTTTGTGATAATAATAAATTGTTGTCATCTTCACAGCATGGTTTCACAAAGTCTAAGAGCATGGAATCAGCCTTGTGTGAATTTCAGTCAAGAATTATCAACACTCTTGAGAAAAAATGTGTATTGGGCCTTTTTATTGATTTTTCCCGTGCTTTCGATTGTGTAGACCATGAATTACTACTATCAAAATTGTATAGAACCGGCATAAAAGAGGAGTACCACATAACTTAATGAGATCTTATCTTGGGAATAGAAAACAAAAGGTGAAAATTGGCCAAACTGTTGGCGATGAATGTGATGTTGTACAGGGAGTACCTCAAGGTTCTAACTTGGGCCCATTCTTATTTTTGTTATTCGCTAATGATTTGATCGATTTCATAAGTGACACCCATTCAGCATTTGTCACGAATTATGCAAATGATACCAATATTTTAATAATCGAGGACAATATGGATGCACTACAGAAAACTGCTGAGAGTATCTATAACAAAATAATATTGTGGTCTGGAAAGAATAATTTAAAACTAAACAAAGCCAAAACAAATATAATATTGTTAACGAGTAGAAATCAGAGAGATTTGGATGTAACATTGTATAAGAACAGTGATCATGCAATTGCGTCAATGGAGACGGCGAATATGTTGGGAATCATTTTTTACAGTAAGTTAACTTGGAACCCTCATATTGATGCACTCTGTGCAAAACTCAAAAAGAGTTGTTATTCAATTAGATTCATGTCGAATCACTGTAGTGATAGCATTCTGATAACATTATATCATGCCAATTTTCATTCACACCTTCAATATGGAATTTTGAACTGGGGTACTGGTGCATCAGTACGAAAGGTATTTCTTCTGCAGAAATATGTAGTAAGAATAATAGCTAAGCTAGATCGAAGGGAATCATGTATTGCTTTCAAGAATCTCAAGATTCTGACAGTTGCCAGTACTTACATTTTAGAAGCTTCTGCATATGTGTATAAACATAGATCCGAATTTCGATCATATTGTCCAACACATGATTACAATACTCGTTCTAGAGATCTTTTCAGTGTCAATGTCCATAGAACAACACTATATCAAAGAAGTGTAGAATATAATGAGTGTAAACTTTATAATATGCTTCCTATGGACATAAAAAATTCTCCAAATATACACATTTTCAAAAGTAGGCTAAAAACACTGTTACTTCAAAAGAATTGTTATAGTATCCAGGAATTTTCAGCCAAGGAAAGTGACTAATAACTGATTTTTTACCTGATTTTCATGTGATTTATTTTATGTTTACAATATACCTATATGTCCGTATTTGTCAGAATAAGTGGAACTGTATCGTTTACATTTTATTGATTTTATTCTCGGACTTCCATTATGAATATTTTTCATTTGACCCTTTCTTTGATTATTGTGCGTTATTGTCGAATAATAATTGTACTTTTCAATCAGATAAATAAATATTATTATTATTATTATCTGATTCATGATTCCACGTTTTCAATACAAAAGTTTTGTCGAGGATTTGTGTTGTTTTCGTGCATATTCAAACAAGCAATATCACTTCGTTGACATTGATTCAATAAATATCCTTCAGATATTAGTTTTTAATATCTCGCTGTGAATTATTTGGAATATTCTGCCAATGATGTTTGACGATTGACACATTTGACAGAATAACTATAATAACAATTGGAGAGAATAGGGTGAGGGAACCAAATATGGAGAGACACTTGGTGTGGTATAAAACGGCCATGAGTATTTATTAATTATTAATAATGCATTAAAATTTGTCTTTTTGTTATGAGTCATGGTTAGCATTTTCCATCCATCCATCAACAGTTGTGTAACAATTTTATGTAACTGTTCACCTAATAAGCAATGCCCACTATATTACATTGCATTTCAACTCTGAATAACATACGCTTCGAATTTCAATCAAAACATTACTTAACGAGTGTTTCATTATCCACATGTACCGGGAGTACCACTAAGAAAGGACGCCGATTGTATCTCGGAAACTATTTGCCGCATAGGTTTCAAAAAAAATATTTATGATGAAAGAAAGAGAAATCTCTGGAAATTATTTTCAAGCTTCCAGGACGACCGCTAGAGGGCATAATTGCATTGGCCACTTCAAAAAACGAATTTTTATGAGAATTTGATATATCAGGACGTATCAAAAACACTCTTTTAATAATCTAGAGTTGATATCCAATCATTTCGATCTGAAAAAAATTGCGCTAGGTCTTAAAATGAAAGGAGGAGGGGAGGATGAATAGCACTATGAAAAACTCTCATAACTACAGTTTGGTGTAACGGTATTCAACGAACTTGGTCTCATTTTGAAGAGTTTTATCAGTTCTTCCAGATAAATTACGAATCGAGTCGATTCAAATCCCGTGGTGACCGCTAGATGGCACCGTTTGAAAAATCAAACGATTTTCCATTGTTTTTTCGAGAATTTCAAATCGAACCATATATTTTTCATGCTCCAATATGAAAGTAGAGCAAATGAGAAGGAAAATCGTAAATGGGGTCAAAATATTCCTTGGTAAACAATAATCATTACAAACTTTGTCAAAGAATTCGTTTATTTTTTCAAAAATATATTATTATATACACCTAACCTCATATTATCTAATATCCATTTGCACTACACTTATCACACCTCCTCTAAATCGAGTGTAACACCTGTTTTTTTTTGTGCTACAACTTTTTAACAATGAACATTCTGTAAGTGTACACGGGAAATCACCGAACGGTATCAGTGTAACACGATCTACTCGTCTGTACTATTGTAGTTAATGGAGACACAGCGAACAGACCTTTTAATACCAAGCAAAATATTGCAATGGAAAATGATAACACCTTCTTCTATGAAGAATAAACGAAACAGCATAAACAGCAGAACTATAAATAACCCCGAGCATCGTCGATAACATTCGATATTCACCGAAATCAAATAAACGTTAAATAAACGTATATCATTCAAAAAATTTTAAACAAAAATAATATATATTTGGTGGTCTTCCACTATTGAATATTTCGTCTCTGGAAAATCGTTATCTTATATGTTAGCTGTAAACGTATAATAAACAAATGATGTAAATAAATGTAAGCAAATAAATTGGGCACAAATCTAAAAGATAAAATGCATCTTCGGTAATACGATGTTATATTGTCTGAAAATTGTTTTTAACCGCCAACTAAGTTGCAAAGCAATACTCGTAAGTCTAGGACTTGTATGAGTTAGGAGTTATGTATGCTGTAAACGTATTATGAACGAAAGTTGTAAACCTATGGTATACATTTAGTATGAATTGATACATAATATTTGTATATGAACAATAACATTTATACGTTATTTCGATACGTATAATATGCATATATTTTTTACGATGGATATATTGAATACGTTTAATATAATGACGAATTTTACACCAACTTGTGTTACTTGCTCAATATTACGCATACAATAGAACAGCCAGCTAGTATCTATAATATATTTAGTGAATTTTTATGATTATGAAATCCATTGATGCCCAATTTTTGTTTTCTAGCCAACCCATAAAATACAATCGAACACTGGAGTGCCCAACATTCAGTTGCAATTGGTGCCGAAAATGTTGGCCCCTCTTGTGAGTCTCTGGATCCCCCGGGCCTTTGTGGTGTCGTTCAAATTGGAGACCGACGAGAACATATTGATTCCTAAAGCCAGAGGTGCCTTGAAAAACTACAAGCACTCGGTAAGCAAAATATGCCAAGTTGTGATTCAAACCATTTCGGTACGATGATTCGACCAGATCAAATCTTCAAACAAATCATGGAGCTAATATTCGGCGTTTCCACGTCTTAAACAATTCATGATTCCAAACACAGTTTTAGAGACAGATTAAAAATGAGCAGAAAATAATTACTTTCCTGGCTAATGCCACGTAAAACATTAAATTATAGCCACTCGCTGTTTATGTACCGATTCACACAGTGAAAGAGTTTCGAGAATATTTCATATCGGGTCCACTTAAAATTGCTTTAACTCTATATGGGGGTATTTTTGACCCATGTTTATATAAACTGTTTTTACCAATTTTCATAAAATCTACAGCTGAAATATTTCTATGTAATTTAGGGACATTTAGGGATTTTCTCGCTGAAGAGCAATCTATTATACTTGATTACCTATCTAAAGTTTTCATTTACTTTTGATTAACATTTTATTGAAACGAATACAGGGTGGTTATGAATTCTGAATAGCTTTCAACTTGGCTATTAACATTTCTTGAGAGAGTAGAAGCTTTAACCATCAAAACGGCGATGTTATCCATTATTTCAACAAGCGAATACAAAGCTTACAATCCTGAATAAGCCTCAGGAAGCAGATGCTAATCTTGCAGGTTTATAATGTTCCAACAAGAGAAAGCAAACTCTATAAGCTCTCTACATTTTAAAAAGCAAATGCAAAGTCTACATTTGATTGCTGCAATTTGAAAATCAGGCGTATGACCATAGATCATATAGGCTTACGATCTAAGGTCATGACACACCTTCGTTATTAATGCTTATGGTTAGACGTTTCAGCGTTTCAATTCTCTTCCTAATGGTATCATTGAATACCAATTGAATTCTCTGACATCATTTGTTTTATTTTCATTGAATTTTCTTGTTAAATTGATGATAAGGTATGCTGGATTGAGAAAATTGCAGTAGCACCCACATGAATCGTTTTAAAAAAATAGATACAGTATTCTCATTCTAATCATGCAAACTTGCCGATCAACCGCGTAAGTATTTCTGCTGCAGAAAATATTTCTATCGAAAAAAGTAAGCGTGGTTGAATTTGAGTCGTTTTAAATTAAAGTCTTTCGGCTTGTACAAAGTGGCGAAGAAATGCAAATGTCTTTTGAATGTCTATCTTCGAAAAAAATCTATTACTTGCCTTATATTATTCTTCCTCTGTCAGTTGAATGTATTTTTTTTTTATAGACCAACTGCATTTGGTTGAAGAAACGAATTTCTTTATTCAACTCTCACTTTATCTACAATAGGATCTCTTGAAGAACTTCAATAAAAATTTTCTTAACGGTATCATCAATACTCCTCATTATCATTGCTAACAAGAATTAACAATTAATAATTATGAATTAACAATTAGGAAGGTGTTTATATACAATACAATTAATCCTTAAGAATCAGATGTTGAATGTTACATGATTGAAAGCTCAATGTCATTTCAAAGTATTGAATTAAATGCTATTATTAATCAAATGAGCAAAAAAACAAAAAACTCGTGAACCTGAAACCTGTAATACTATTAGGAACAATTTACATCGATACTGCCATGCCCGCCAAAAGTTGATGGCATTCTAATCGTTTTGCGCGTTCTGTCCACAATATTTCTTAATTGTTAACTCGAAAGTTAACCAATTTCGTAATTCTTAATTATTAATTCAACTGGCAGAAATAAATGTATAAACCCTTATAGACGTTCTCGAATATTCAACATTCCTAATTTTTAGTTATTAATTTAATTTTTAGTTTAGGTATAAACCCAGCATAACTTTTTCAATTAGGTACTTTTTAATTATTTTTGGTCTATATTTTTCTTATATTCTCGTTTTGTATTTTTGCAAGCTAGCTAGTAACTTATTTCTTCTAATAATAATTGGAACACCCGATGATGGCAGATGTGACAGGTGACAAAATGAATTCGGTCTATGTATTTTGTTTGTCTGAGGTTAGTGCCCTACCAAAATCAAAGAATAAAGCGACACAAACATTTTCAGCTGGTTATTGGTAATCTACTCCAGACGAGGCGAACAAGGGTGGTGTTCGTAACTCCTAGTAAAAGTTACGAAGTAACCCTGACTCGCGAACAAATCAACAAAGGAATGGAGATTGAAGACAACATCGTATCTGACGTGGTGGCTCAACACTCGGATTTCATGAAAGACCGACACTACTAGAAAAAGGGCCTCTTACAATACCAAGAAAGGGTACTAGAGTAAAGTAAATTCCCTAGCAGAGGGGATTGAATACTTAGATAATCACTATCAGGGTAACTATGAAACCAAATCTAGCGGCTATAAAATGAAATGTTGCTGACATTGAACATTCCAATGATCAGGATACATTGTTAGGAGAAAAATTGAAAAAAAACATTCATGAATCGTTCATAATATTGGTTACGGGTATGATAGGTGATGTGTTCAGAAATGGTCACTTGGATGTCATAATGTAAGCAACATTTCTTCGTTTCGGGACTGAATATTATGACCATTTTGAGTACATATCTAAATGAGGAGATTTTTAGATTAGTAAACATTATTCATTTCTTTAGGCATATCGACTGAAAACGATATTTTCACTCTATTTATTTTTGCATTTTCAGAATCATGGTAGAATTCTGAATCTTACAACAATGCTAGCATACATATAAATAGTCCGTAGGATAAGTGAGTCTTCACTCGCCATCTGGGTATTGAATATTACTTATTCATTTATCTCATCTCAAGTTTTCAGATTTCTTTTTTGGGAAAATGTATCATTCTATTTCCAAGAACACCCCGAAATTATTATTGCAAAGCTTGATACAGTTTTGAATTTGAACAGTAAATGATATTTCTTAATAACATGCTAATATTCTTGGCTCCATTCTAAGACATAAACTTCACATGAACATAATGTCCTAAAGGTCTCAACATTCGACCTGCAAAATACTAAAACAAAAATCAAGGAATAGTTCACTGTTCACCAATTTTTCGAATAATGATAAAATGGATTCCAGTTGCTACACTCTACGAGTGTGTCATGAGACTATTTTTTTATATAAAATAGTCTCAAAATAGATTTTTTTTTTCATATGCGTTTCGAAAATTAATAGTAATATTCAGACTCCATTCAGAACCATATATAATGTATGGTTTGTATTGTCATATTCGGTTGCCGGATTGATCGAAATAGGCTCAAGAGGGTGGAAGACAGGCCAGAATAGTAAAAATAGGAAGTTATTGCAGCAAAAAAATTACGGCACATTCTCTATCAATCTGGATAACTATGAAATGAATGAAAGAAAATAAATGAATAGAGAAGCTTCAATATGTTGAACAAAGTTTATTGAAATTACCAAAAAACACAAGATTTCACATAATTCGATTGACATGGATCGACGCACAAATGACAAAAGATTTTGCTTGTCCCCACCTGTTGGTTTCCCACCAGTGACGCCAGTTCATGAACTCATGAATTGAATTCACATATTATGCCCTATGATCTTGAAGTGGTGGCATATTTCAGCTTCATGAAATGATCTGTGGGTTTTCTCAAAATGTTCTGATTTTTTTAGAATAGAAAGAAAGGACATTATAATTTGGTGGACAGGTAACAATATCGACTGGAACTTTTGAGACGTTATATAATGATCATGTGTAGTCATTGAAAATGTTTACATCATTAAATAAATTAAAGTAAGTTAATTCTAAACGAATCGTAAACAGAATAAGCAGTCATTGATTTTTGGATAATGATTTCTAGTTTACCCAATAAAAAAATCTGAAGATGTTCCGTTAATGGTGACTGGTTCTAGTGAAATAAACTCGTGCCAAAGTTTTCAGTTGATCAATTTTCAAAACAGCTCTAGGTTATTAGAATTTATTAATTTATAATTTTCTGTTTGAGCTTACTAAATCACCTGTAGTTGCTCTTTCCCAATGCTCATCTACAAAATAACGTAATGGTTAATGGGTTTTCCAATTTTTGATGAAATACTCAATTGCACTGGAGTACTAAATATATCTGATATGTTTTGTTTTTACGAGGTACTTCAGACCGAAAACAATTATTCAAAATAATAAAAAATATATCAAAGCGATTCTAAAGCATCTACAATGCTGAAGAATTGTTGTTCACCTCTATATTTGTTCTGAAATCCAACACGAGAGGCTACCCACATCACAATCTTTCCCCCAAACAAAAATTGGGTTTATTCATATCTGTATTACTAGACAAGACAATTTACCTATGAAGCTGCTAGTTGTACTTTTGAACTCAACTGTCATCTGTCTGATTATGCAAACGGATCATTTCGAAGTTTCAAGGAAATTAATTAGTATTTTTGTTCAAAATGTTCAATGGTTTCAGGATATATTCAACAATCTGAATGGTCTCGAAATATCTATTAGATTATGATCACTCCATAGTTCAATTCAGTTCCTGAGACTGTTATTATTGGACAATAAAGTATGAACTATCATGATCGTGGTTAAATGGTCACATATCAAGATTTTGTACCATATTCGTGTCACAAAGACCAAGACAGCAATCATAACCCGGGAATGTACAAGATAATATAGCGGATGACTTGCTGACTTGATACAGTTAGGCCGCTTTTTGTAGAAAGGAACCAAACACATGACTGGAAAAACTGGCGCTGAAGTTTGAGTTGAAATTTAAAATTCTCAATTGTTGGTTCCTTCATGTAAAAAAGCGGTCCAGTTATATTAGGGTGTCTAGGAAAAATTGACATTCATCGTTTTCTAGAGAGTGAGTGAATAGGGGTACGTTCGTCATATCAGATGAATACAGTGAGATTATGAATAACAGGTCTGCTAAAAAATATTGACGTCTCTCATCTTGACAGGTGTGGTAACCTTCTGTAACTGTGATTTTGATATACGTTTTATGGAATTGATCAAATCAGAATTCCACCATGGGAAATTCTGCATTTAAATAATTTCATGTTTGCCTAGCTGATAACTCCATGACCGAGAATTCAAAGTCACCCATCTATCAATATCCAGATTTTTTTCAGATTCATTGTTACATTCTGTTTGACAAAAACTCTTTTACTTGTTAGGGTCTTAACAGTATAACACGTATATTGCTCTTGATGCTATCTATTCAACCTCTTTCGTATCACTGCCCCTCTCCGAGCATATATATGTTCATGATTAACAATATGATTCATGATCAACCGATATAGTTACTCAATAATTCTAAAGGCTATCAACATACTCGAATACAGGGTAACTCAAAAATAATACTATCACTTGGATATCTTAATAATAATAACATCTCTAACACAATGCCATAGCTGATTTGTTCTATTGGGAGACTTTTTTTCAATAGCTCGATAGTCAGGATATAATTTTTTCCTCAGTCTTTCTTTTTCTCAACTGGGCTGGTGGTCGGGTTCAAATCCCGCGGCGGCTATTCATTTATTTTTATATCGTTTAGCGGGAGGAGATAGGTGAACAACCGAACATTCATGGTACCTAGATTTCGATCCTTCGGACTCTCAACGATAACCAGCCGACTAGTGCTTCGGATGACACTTAAAAAGCTAAGGTCCCCGTCTTCCTTACTCATACAATTCTCAATGAGACTTCGAGGGTTGCTTCACAACTAAGTTGGCGGTTAAAAACACTTTTTTAAACACATTGTTCATTGAGCTTTCATAATATGAAATGAATATTTTTTTTCGTCTGCTTTTCCTGCTCTGTTAATGGGGTAACCTGTTGAACAGTATATAAAAAAATAAATACACAAATGAATTATGAATAAATATAATGGAACCAATCGACAAACAGATAATATGAAAAAATAAAGAGTGACCAAAAGCTCCTTTAGTTTTTCAATGTATCATTTCACATTAGATAACATCATATTGTTCACATTCGAATAATTTCGAGATGAATATGCCGCCTCAATACAGTGACGTATCAAGTATATCAGTATTTATTACCTCCTATCTCTGGCAGCTAAAATAAGGGAAAAGGACTCACTCTCTGGTAAACGTTAATTGTCAAGTTGTTCTTGAGTTTGAGTAGGAATGAAACGATCAAACGAACTCACCTGTGAAGTTCGATCGTAATTATATGAAGCGCCTTGTCCGAAGATATGTACACTTGTAGTACCCTATTATGCCACAATGTTAATAAAAATAAGCACTGTTCTATGATATTAACCCATCTCTAGCTCCTCATAGTTCTTCATGTGTTCCATGGTTTCTTCAGTTTTGAAAATTAAAAAAAAATCATGGAATATGTAAGCATGGTTGTGTACCCCTTACTGATGATGTCTTAATATTATCTGTTATTAGGATCTGAATTTCTGTAGTGGATACAATGACATGGAAACTTTGATCAGTGCCAGCGTTTGAATCCTATGAGCCGTTATTAACGCCATAATGAGGTAACAACTTTCCTTGTTTGTTTTTCAAAGGAAAGTGATTTAAAGGCCAAGATTCTAAATATCTCTAAATGATTTGGGGTTCCCAAGTATAGTTATACCTTCTTCTAGGGGGCCTCAGTCTGTGAATGCCCTACATCTACATATTCGTGGATCTTCCCCAATTTTCCCAGGTAAAATCAATGATAGAGCAGACCTGTGAGAGTTAAACGTGCCGTAGAACAAGCCATTCTTCTTCAGTTGTTTTTGTGGTAAGCTTATAACTTCTGGTACACCTGACTCTAAAAAGTGTATTTTCTTATTTTGTAAAATATTCTCCATGCTCTGGAGAGTAGCGTTATATTGTTTTAAGGTTGCTTTCGACAAGGATTCGATAATTGTGGGTATACCACACTCCGGGACATTCTTCTATAGAAAAGCTTGCCTGATATGTTCACCACAATCAGGGATATTATCGGTGGTTGATGGGCCCAGAATTAGGAGCCTAGCAATTGAAAGCTTATGGAAAATTGGATACCACGGTTGAGTATCTATCAATTTTGGGACGACCACAATTCCTGTAGCCTGATCTTGAATTATTTTATTTAATAAACGTAAAATTAGAACGAGAGAAGAAAAAGCATAGAAAAAATGTTCTCTCCAACATATACTTAGTGCGTCCACAGCAATAGATTCGCGATCGGGTAACCATATTATATCTTTTATTCAGATTTGATGCAAAAAGATCAATATTAGGGTCTCCAAATTCCTCTTTTATTCTATAAGAAACTTCTTCATTGAGTTCCTACTCTGTTTCGACAGGCACCTTATTGATACCTAGTCAGCATGACATTATCATTGTATTTATATTGGTGGCAAAAATCCAAATATTTCTATTCTCATACCATTGACAGATGTCTTTAGCAAGTTTACTCAACTTTGGATATTTAATACTACCCATCCTATTCACATATGAAAGTGCTGTGAGATTATCTACCCTCAAGAGTACATTGCAAGAATATAAGTGTTCAGCAAAATTTTGTGTTTTTCAAGTGACCGCACCAACCCGTGAGAGAAGCATCTGTGAAAATTTCCAGATGAAAGGAATTTTTTTCTTATATCATTAAAACCTGATGAAATGTTGGAATCCCAGCAATTCAAGTCTTCATATTATTGTACATTTCTTTGTCCCTTTAATATCTTTATGATATTGGATATTTTCTTATCTGGTAATTGAATTAACATATTTTCAATATCCAATATAAATCCCAAGAAACTTTTGTCATAATTTATTGTAGAACCTAAAGATTCCAAGGATGAAAGGATTATTTCAACATTAATTCTACATTCTGATTTTGTTTTTACAAAAATCAAGAAATCATCTAAATAAACATTTGGGATATCACTTTTTCGAAGCAATGCAATTGGCTTCATGAGCTTTGTAAACACAAAAGGAGCCAAAGAAATGCCAAAAGGAATATATGTAAATTGATATAAAATGTCGTTGAAAGAAAACTTCAAAAATTGTCTATATTTCTTATTAATTGATAGAGTATAGTAGGCATTTTTAAATTAATAGAAGCTATGTACCAATCTTTGTCAACTAGTCGGATTGCAGTTCTTATATCCTGTAGCTTAAAAATGTGTATCAATGAAAGAGTTCAACTTCTTAAGATTCAAAATGAACCTCTTACTTCCATCGTTTTTATCAAGTAATAAGGAATATGTAGATAAAAACTGATGTTCCTTTTGTATAGGTTTATGTGAAAAAGGTATTTTATAACCTTCAATCCAGTCCAAAATTAACTTATTAATCTTCATAAAAAATATCAATTTTTCAGAAAATGAACTTGAGGAAACTTCCAACGTCAATGATGGACTCTGAAGTATTTTCTGTGGCTCTCCAAGTTTTGAGGGTAACGCCCCTTGTACCTTTGTTGTTCACGGTAACGAGGTGGGTCTTTCCAGTTCAAAGATTGGGTTCTCTGTTGAGTAGGAAACACCCTGGGTTTCTTCAAAACTGGTTTGGAAACTATGGAGGTATTTCTCATCAGTTCTGTGTTGGATTTCTCAACAGCTTTCTCATTCTTGAATCTTTCTGCAAAATCCTTACCGAATAAGAAATCATCAATTTCATTGGACTGGCCGATTTCACTAGCAGATTTGGAAATAAGTGGAGTTATCTGTTTTCGTCTTGAGACAGATATTATGGTGTAAACCTGTTAACAATTGACCAGCATCACACAGATAGGTTAAGAGCTCCTTATCTTGAGATTTCGTAACCAGTAGTTTGTTGATAGTCTCCCCAAAGCTACTGTGCCTGTTCTGATTCGGTTCCATTGTCTGAACTTTTTCTTTGGTGAGCTGAGATTGAGATATTAATTTCTTCATCTCAGGAGTAAGGAAAGGTGCATTCAGACTCAAACAATTAGATGGGGTTGGATACTTAGCTTTCAGGGTGACTCTAGTATCCTGATCTAGTCCCTTTTGTAATATTCTTGACCATCTAGAATCTAGATGCTAGCTCTATATGGCATTGGACATTTTTGTGGATGTCATCTGAGTCCCCCCAGACATTTCAATGTTTCCTCATCTAATGTCAAACTTATGTCTGTTGCCGGTATTTCTGCATCAGACATATTTGTTCATTTGCTCCTTTTATTGCACTATTGCTATAGCTTGAAGAGTGGGAAGTGTCAGCATTAGTCACTTCTGAATCTCTCAAACTGAAGTTATATGCTGAACTTCTTGGGCTATTGCCAAAGGTTGAGTTTCTCCGGTCATTTTGATACCCTCCTCCTGTAGAATCTTTTCTAGGAACATGATAACAATCACACCTACCCTGTCTCAACTTATTTCTGTCCAAACACTTGTTAGTAGGACTTCTATGAGTATCATCTTTTGAGATTCTTGAATCATGTTTCGTATCATATTCATGACTGCTTTTGGATGTGGCGCTCCTTGAAGTTTGGGCTGTCGAAACCTCTCGAGTTACGAACGATAGTCGAGTCTCTCGAACTTCGAACACTGCATTCTTCAATTTCTCGATCATTTTTAATAATTCCTGAACAAATTGCTCCGATCTACCATCTCTTGAATTCTATAAAAAAATGATTTTTAGAAAAAATGACACAAATAACTATTTTAGCGTATAAAAAAGCTAATAAAGAATCCATGGAACACAAGAACTATGAAGAGCTAGAGATGGGTCAATATTATCATATAACAGTGCTATTTTTTTTTCAACATTGTGGTCAACTAGTGCTGAATAGGATACTACAAATGTAATCATGGTGATCTCGAGGAAGAGGCGCTGAAATATAATGGAACTTGTAGAGTGATAGTACACTTTTTTAACTTCTATCCTCCAAACTTTCAAGAAAAATTCCAATGCATATTGCCTGTCCCAGTATACTTTTACTGGCTTGCACGATGTGCATTAAGGAGATGAAACAAATCACTGAACATATCTTGGTAGGTGATCTCACTTTTTTCAGAAAAAAAAATAAACTTGATTGTTCGAAAATGCATTGATAATGTATCAATTTGATGTACATATGTCTTCTGATCAATGTATTTATTTCTTTATTAATTCATTTATTTTATTGGATATTCGGGTCTATTCTGTTTTTAAATAGCAATATGGTTACAGAGAAGATATTGCTATCACAGCAGAGATTTGATGAATTATCGTTTTAAAAATCGACTTTGAAGTATATAATTTGTTAATTTCCATGAAATCTTGCTATTTCATGTCTTCATCTCGGCTAAAAAGTGAATATTAGAGTCATTATATCGAATTATATAAACATAACAATATGGTTATCATAACAAGATTCAAACAGAATTGACCCGATTATCTGTTATTTTGCGATTTGCGGTTCTATTTTTTCAATCATATTCAGTTTGTACGTAATGTATGGGATACATTTATTTATTACTCGATTAATTAAATCCACAATGGAAATTATTTTTTTGTGAATATTTTCAGACATCGAATTTTAGCATCAACAGCACATTGTATTCTGTATTACATTTATTTGCTACGTCATCACTATTTCGATGTATTTTTGGATGGAACACGATGTTTTCAAACTTTTTGGGATTACTGGGTGCGTTGTTTTCCCATCCTCTTAGAATTTTTTTTCGCGCAACATCTAAAATTATGTATTTTAACCCATTGAATGTAAAAGCGCATACATCTGATTAAACAGAATTTTCACATACCCACTTGTTTTTGAGATACAGAGTGAAATTCAACATTGTTGCTTTTCTTCCTGTATCTTGGAAATCTCCATAGACAATATGAAAGCTCACGTAGAATACAGTGGCGTACTTGTTTTATTTCCATAAATGTTCGTTTTATCAAAAGATAATTATTTTACTAGTTTTTGCGTTTTTTCATATTCATTCCAAGTAGGTGGGTGTTATTTATGACAGTTTGTCTGTTTGTTTTCGTCATAATATCAATTAACTCATTTATTGCCGTACGAAAAGATTCGTTATTGAAAATTCACGCATCAAAAGTGACTAGACATATGATACATGGTTAGAAAGGGAAAAACAAATTCGTTCCAACCAAACCATAGCAAACTATAATTCCCATTTTAAAAACTACAATTTTAGAACATACCTCAAAATTATTTTTTTTCCAAATTTTCTCGACGCTACTTGATTATACAGAAAAACGAAGAATGTGAGATTAATTATCTCTCAACTTCAAAAACAACCATCATGATATTCACATGTGTATAAAAGTCGAAAAATCGATCTATAGTTTATAACTCAAAAACGAAAGACGATAAAAAAAATGTATTTTCGCCAATGAATTTGTCTCAAAAAAAAACGAACGAGAATGATACCTCCATTTTCTTGAATCTCCTATATAGGTCGAGTTCCGAAATTTCCAACCAGTACTGTTCAGTGCTTTAGATCGTTCTAGAATTATACTGGTAGTAGCTTGCTAAACCTGAATTCGATCCGAAATTGCTGACTGTCATCAGTAAATTCAGTAATATCGAAACGCGACTATAGTTACCGAATTACCCTATGCCAGAGATGAACTGAGCTAAACGCAGCCGCCAAAATTGCATGGGCAGTCGAAAAAATCGAAAACTTGCGTGATATCTTCACCAATCTCAAGCCTTTGTGGATTTTATTTTCAATCTGAAGTAAGACAAACCTAGCCACAACGTACAAGGCACCAACTTTCTGGCGGGCCGCAAAATGATCAATCGCGGGCCGAGGATGACGTCATAATTACAAGAATAATGACGTTAACGACCTATACATTATGCAAGTTGAATGCGTCATTGCTCATCCTTTGAAAATTTTTTGCTCAAGTAGAAATTCAATGAAATCACTTAATTTGTGGTCATCTGATTGAACACAACCAATCAAAATTAAGATTATACTGAACAGCCCATGGGCTATGGATTCCTACAATTCGATTTCGACATTTCAAATATTCAATATTTCGAAATGTCACTATTTGTCAAGAATCAAATATTACCAAAGAATACTGTTTACAGTTAAAAATTGTATGGAAAGCGTTTATGGACTATTGCAATGTTAGGAAGTATGAACCAGCAAAAAAATTTCTATCCGAATAACACTCGAACATTGATAAATGCTCAAAAATTTTATAACAACTTCTGCAAGCTTGTTGCTTATAGGCAACAGACCTCCAAACAATTATCAATGTCCTTGGGTTATTACTACTGATGATTTCTAGAAACTGATGGTTCACCGGTGCATTATTCTCCTAACAAGTTCATATGTGTATAGATTCGTTGCTGCAATAATAAGTTCCCGCACAATTTTCTCTTTTTTCTAAATTGCCTTTGGCGAGTTTTTGATAATGTAAGTGACATGATAACTAGACACTTTCAAACGTATTTCAAAACTAAACGACTGATTCATGTTTAGATAGTTTGTCTGTTTGGCCAAAATCATATCCAACTGCGATTGTCTGTTCAATCTGAACTTTTCACTTGTACAACTAATTGCAAAATGTATGAGCCGTTTTACAGATGTGATACAGAATACGATGCGCAATTGACGAACTAGCTGAGAATGTATGCATTCACAGGAGATATTTCTGGCGAATCAATAATCAAGTAGTTTGTATAAGTGGGTATAATCTAACTACCTAAAGTATTGACAATACAAGGTTGTCATTTCTATCAGAAAATAGTAGCAACTTCGATTCTTCCAAAAATATCAGCAGTGAAATTTTGAAGTTAAAATACCAGTATTTAAATTAATAAATACTTTTTTTTATTTTCTACGGCAAACAATGAATACCTACCTGGTTGAATACAGGTATTGTATTTTCCTAACTAGCACTACAATGTTGAATTAATGAAATTGTGACTGTTGAAAGACTACATGAAGAAAATAATATAGTACCTATGATATAGGTATCATTTGAAGAATCAAAGTTGCTAAAAATGAAGAAAGGCAACGTTGCCTCGTCGAAAATATTTAATCGTTAGTAGAAATCTCACTGTTATTGAATAAAATCAATAGCTCATCCTGAAATTGAACGAAGATTGAGACATATTTTATAGGGTGTTCAACTATAAGTATTTATCTTGGTGATTTGTTGAACACAACTACGTCATTTTTGCTATTCCAATCATTTATTTGATGGAGCTATAAACTGTGATTTTTTTCAAAATAGTTGTTTGAACTGTTGAATGTTCTGCTCTAATTAATATCCCAATGCAGTCAGTTTATTGAGGAGAACATTCACTTGATTACAAAATTCATGCCATTATTTTTTATTATTGAAAATAACTGCATTGAACTCAAGACATATTGTTCGTATCTTTATTGTAATGTGATTGTCAGTATATTGCCTTTGATGTTTATATACCTATTGTTACTTACCTGCTATAAATAGGTACCTACTATCTATACCGACCTAGTTGAATATTTTCATAGGTAGGTATCATTTTTTATTTTCTATACAATGTATTTATATCATGATCTATAAATTTTATATTTCTTTTTGCAATTGTTATATTATAGCACACTTTTATCGGTGGTCTATTTATATAAATATCTTGTTGGATGTCGAAAAGTTAGTTATGATTCAATAAATGTTTTTATAAATAATAATTGTATATGAGTTTTTCTTAATGGTCACAACGTATAAAAAGTGTACACTAATCTTAACTCAACACTAGTTATCGAAGCATCTTTTTCACGTCCTAAACGTCTGTCTCAATTTGTTCACAACGTCCCGTTCGAGATAACGATTGAGGTATAGCTCGAACGTTCTATCCTTGTTCAGGGTCTTGTAAATTCTCTCACCGTACTTCCTGAAACGATATATAATTCAGTTGATATGCTCTGCAAAGTTTTCACACTTTTTCTATGCATAACGAGATTTTTTTAAGTTATTAAGTAGCATCCTGAAGAAGCGAATATCGCAAAATTGGAGACAAAATGATCTCCAAATAACCTCTTGGTCAAATTATTGAAGAAACTCTGAAGTGTACTGAACAATTTGTTTATGACAACACTATATTGAACTCTGACCGGTGCTTAATATTTGATGGTATGGAAGGTATTTCAGAAGAAACTCCAACCTTTCCGAAGATTCCTACACAAAAATCAACTTGATGATGAAAAAAATTCATTAGATATCATTCTTGGTTCTTTTGATTTAAAGATTGATTTTGAATTTTATATTTACTCTTTATATTTGTATCTACAGAAAAGATGGATTTGTTATAGTGAAAAGTCATTAGTTGAATAAAGTTCTACGCCAGAAGAAGCAATGAATGTAGATTGTGCAGTTTCAAATATTGAAGTTTTTAAACTTTAATAAATATAAAAATTGTCCAACCATGCTTCAAATCACCCTGTATTAACTTTTGACATTTGAAATAATAATGAGGCTATAATTCCGACCCCCCATTCGAATGAACAAGGATGATGCACCGATTCAAAATGAATAACTGAGGCAAATACAAAATCTCATTTGGTAGAGGTACCATGCAAACAATTACCTATATAAATTCTTGAACCATTTGTGACGTCACACTTGATTCTGGTTCAAAACGTTTTGACCGTTTCAATTTCAATATTAAGCTGAGGATTTAAGCTCGCTTAACAATAAGAAATTGTATGCTTTTTAAAACGACTTTGAGTCAAGCTTAGCTTGAAAGTATAAGGCGAATACGGCCATAAATAAATGTGACACATGACGTTATTAAAACTGTTTTAAAACGTTCTCCGAAACTGTTTCGTAACAAAGAATGCTCAAATCGAACTGAAATTGTCAGTTCAAACTGGCAATTATCTAAAAATCACAGATCGAACTGGCAATCAAGTATCATAATTGTCAGTTCAAACTGGCAATGATCATGATGTATAATTGTTCAGATCAAAATGACAATAATTATCTATAAATGCCAGAACGAACTATCTATAATTGCCAGATCGAACTGGTAATTTTAATTTTATATTATGAATACCCGTTCAGCGCTTTCGTAATTTATAGACAATCATCAATTGTCAGATCGAACTGGCAATTATAATCCCATTTTTTTGAATGTCCGTTCAGCGCTCTCGTAGTAAATATCTCAGTTGATACAGATGAAGGATACCTGACGTCCCCGTATCTGTCCTCCATGAACTTCACCATGTTCAACACCACCCTGCGCCTGGTGTGCTCGTTGCTCTGCGGATGGAGCAGGCTCTGCGTGCCGGCCATCACTACGGCGCACACCACCAGACGGGCAGCAGCCGTGCGCACCAGCGGGTTCTTGTGCGCAGGCGCCTTCGAGCACACCGACCGTACGGCGTGGAACGTCGGCATGTGCGTCACCATGCAGTCGAGCGCCAGGTTGGCGTCGTGCCGGATGAACTTGTTCGCGTCGGCGCACTTGCACAGCAGCGTGTCCACCAGCTCGTCGAACTCCTGCAAGGGACGAAGGCGTCTTTGGGCATGGCGGTGTTGGGGTAGTGGGCAAGGCTTGGTGCTCTCAGACTACAAAATACACTGGACTATGTTAACATAGGAACAGGGCGCATGAACATCGTAAGAATAGTTAACAGGGACACACTTAACATGAGAACAGATCACATTCCCAAACGATATACATTCAGGGTATATTCAGGGTATCTATAACAGATAGAACTGAATGGAGTAACACGGAGCTCAGCACCATATTGCAGGGAAAGATCTGGTATACAGACGGATCAAAGACTACAAATGGGTCAGGAGTAGGAGTTTACTCGAAAAACTCGGAGACCAAGCTCAGCTATTCACATCTCCGTTTTTCAAGCAGAGGTATATGGAATTCTCCGATGCGTAAAGGAGAATAACAGGAGAGCTATAGAACATGAGCAGATAGATCCAAATAATGTCAGACAGTCAAGCGGCACTTAAGGCATTGAGAAGCAAGGAGTGACATCGCGACTGGTATTTGATTGCAAGAAATAACTGAAAACGCTGGTAGACCTGAACAGCGTCAAGCTTACCTGGGTGCCAGGACATCAGGGGATTGCTGGCAATGAGAAATCTAACGCAAGAAGAGGGTCAGATAATGATCCAGATCCAGGACAGATTCTAGGAGTACCAAAGCGTACAGCCCGAGCGTATGTAAGAGACTGGATTAGAGAAAAACATGAGAATCACTGGGAAAACATTCCAGGGAATATACATGGGAAACAATACATCAAGGAACCATGCAATAGACGAACTGCAGATTTACTAAACATGAACAGATAGCAGATAAAAACTGTTATAGGACTCATGACAGGCCATGCCCCAGTCAAGGAGCACCTTACCAGGATGGGACTGTATAATATTGAACCAAATTGCAGGCTATGCGGAAAGGAACCAGAAACAGTATCACACATACTATGCAAATGCGAGGCATTGGATCGCAGAAGGCAGACCATTTTTGGGCAACCAGTTGGCGAACCAAAACTATACAACTCACATCCAGTAAAGGATTTGTACAAACAAAAAGGCACGGAGATACTGAAGTGGGTACAATGACAATAGCTAGGCAAGATACAATGGGCCATAAGGCCTAAGTGTCATCGGGTACTTCGATCAGTCGAGCCTGCGTAGGGGGTGGAGTGTTTAGTGGGTAAACCTGACTTAGATCAGGGTTTCCCACACTATCATATGGGGGATTAGACCCATATGGTGTCCATAAAGGATTTCAACCATCTCCGAAAAAAAAATGGCTTCGAGGGAGAACTCATAGCCCACCCCAGAGAGATTCTTTATTCCCAAGCAGCAATTTAACGTTGCGGCGACGTGTTTGAAAAAGTTGCGCAACCAAACATGGGATGCTTAGTCGACCTTAATACTACGTTGTCACGACCCTGTTTTGCAACTGTTTGGTTTTTGGGTTTTTGAAACGTTTCACTTTCAACTGTAGGTAGCAGTTGGTCGTTTTCTAAACGTTGCTTAATTTACCCAGAAACAACTACACACTTGCGCCCTCTTGCGCTGCGATGACAGTTCACTTTCCACGGTATTCAGAAATTAGTAAATATTCCAACCAAATCATTATACTGATGACCAAACTGACACTTGGTAAAAACTTTCTGACGACTACTTATGTTTCACACGTGTGCTCATGATAGAGGTACCTACTCTATTTATATTGCCGGAAAATAACGATTTCCAAAGAAGAAATTATCAACGCATTGCAGTTTACTGTCAAATATAGTATTGTTTCACGCCAAAAAACACGCCCGCCTTCAATCCGTTGCGAATTTATAAAAACTCGAAGATAAAAAAAACATAAAAATAATTTGGAAATAAAATATTATTAATATTTATCCAAACGCGAACTATAGAGGATACAATTATATATTAATCGTTCATGATTGTATATGTTTGTTTATCTCCCAAATTCCAATGGCCGACCATGTTTCCGAAGATAAATATGCATCAAACATGGCGTAGTATTATAATAGGCGTCAACGCGACTTAGGCTATCAGATAACTGAAAAATATACTAGCTTTCAACCTTAATCATCCAGACAACTAAATATAACCAAAGCGCGACTAAAGTTGGTTATCAGACCGAAAACTGAACGAAGTCCAACTAACGAACACACCTCGCTTCACATTTTAAAACGGGCTTCTCTGTATCATACAATTGTCAGTAGTGTTTTTCGGAAAATTAGTTGCTTTCCTCAATCTTTGTATCCAGGTTAGCATTTGTTCCAAAAGAACTGAAGTTCTCCAAACTGCCTGTCTTCATGCATAATTTCATCATTAAAATTTTGAGGTTAGGTTGGATCACGATTTTCTTCTTGTACTAGATATTTATTCTTTCTTCGAAGCAATTTAGCCAACAGTATGTCCTTGTCGTCATGGGGCATGTCCTCTATAGTGAATATTTGGAAAAGTTAACTGCAAAGATATGACTCCACGAAAACGTTCACAATTTTCATAAAAAATTGCCTACTGCCAAGTTAAATCTCACAAGGTCGGCTCAACGTCGGAAAAACGTTGAATATAACTAGAGTTATCACTCAAACGTTTTCAGAACGTTATTCCTATTCCAAGGTTTAACTTTGTAACAACGTCGTCGGTTAACTAAAGTCATGTTCAACACTTATGCAACGTTGTCCGGTGGGTCAGAGAGCGTCGTTTCACAAATGACTGATTTCCACACCAAGTATAACGTTAATTTTGGTGTATTATGTGGTTATCGTCCCCAAAATGCTAGTTGGGTCACCTAACCAGCAGTATATACTCGTAGAATTGGTTACTCCCAAATATTATCGAAATCGTCACAGCCAGTTCCTACCTATACTTTTTTAACTTTTGAGTACAAAGAACGAGAGAAGAATACTCAAAACCTTGGTGGGGAACGTTACGGAGTTGACGGTGTCCCGTACAATATGAGTCAATTTGTACGGTACGGGGCAAATCTGTCCCGTACAGCTAATGTGATTTATCTCATTCCGGAGAACGAGGAAATAACGATATGAAAAAATATCGATACAACATGGGTACTCCAGAATGAACTGATTCGCACTTGGCATACGCTGGACGGGACGCCAATAAACCGTACCGCCTTATAGTGGGCATTCAAATTGAGTAAGTAATCTCTCGTTTATAAGATGCATTCTATCATCAAAGCTATTACGCTTCCTAGCGGTAAAATGAGTGAAAAATATTTCCAGCAATTTTTCTTAGTCGATTGACTCTGAAGGTTTTTTTCCCAAACTTCTACGACTATTAGTTCCTGAGATACAGTATCTCGTCACCCTTATTAAATTACCCGGTACAATGTATTTTGGATAACCAAATGATGGTCAGAATTCATACCCCATTTTAGCCACCATGACGTGACGTTATGGTAACGTAATGGTGACTAGCTTGGTATTTGTGCAAAACACACAAAAGGAGCAAGTATTCACATTGTATTATTAAAAATGCATTGCATTCATTACCAGTCGTTGAGAAACGTTCTTTCTCTGTACGTATTATTATTTTACTCCTGTGATGGGATATATTATAGGAAATAGTCATCAAATTCATTGAAAAATCGATGTGTATGCTTATTGATTCAGTAGAATGTGCTATAAGGAATGAAATATTTGACAGAATTCGTTTACGATATTATAAGTAAATCAGAAATTGATACTAGAAGTAATCTTTCTTGATTGACTCATTTGTATTTCCTTTCGTAATCTCATGAAATATCTGCTGGAGGATATCCAATTCAAATCTGTGTATGCCGCATATCTTATGGATGTCTATTCCAAATCCAGAAACAAAACGAAATGTATGATTATTTTTTAAGTGATGAGAAATTGATACTGATGAGTATATACTCTTTTAATTTGAACTCATTTATATTTGCCATTCATAGATTATAATCTGAAGGATTTCAATTCCAAAACCAATAAAAAAAAAACGAAATATGGTGATTTCTTTTAGAAAAGATTAAATCCATGTACGAGTAAAATGTTGATGAAATTCAATAATAAATAAAGGGGAATGCTGATTGATTCAATGGAATGTATATAGCATATACACCAGGTAAGAAATATATTTGAAAGAAATCATAGAGGTACAAGAATGAAAGTTAATGAGAAATTGATAATATAAACCAATCTTCATTTCAAGGTAATTCATATTTTCTTTGAAAATCTCATGGCTATCTATCTATAAAATATCTTCTGAAGGATATAGAGTTCGCATCAGTCGACATATATCTTATGGATGTCCATTTCATATCCAGTAGAAAAGGAAATCATTCTTTCATAATTTCTGTGGATATCTGATGGGTATCCATAGGATATATCTAGTAATATATAAGTATCCATTTAGAATCCTTCGATGGTTACTCATATCTTATGGATATCAATTTCAAATCCAGGGATATCCCGACCAGAATTGGACATGAATTGTATATCCATAGGATATCATGTGTTATCTGGGAATCTACATGAATGCAAGCTTGGATGAAGTGACTCAACATACTCGATGAACGATTGATGGATATTACGGCAATTGTTTCCTACCGGTCTTCGGGTGTCTTTGATAAATTCGAAGAGATGTCCGACAGCTTGGCAGGACGTTCTGCAAACGTGCGACCTTGGACTCTTGATTAGCTCGAGCAGTCTCTGATTTATAACCGTCATGTGAGGAAAAATTAATTCCGAATCTGCTACTCGGCATATTTCTACAACTTCGGCCAATCCTCGCAAGGCAGTGTTCCTGCAACAAATTCCCAGTTGTTTAAATTAAGTTGTGGCTAATACAATGTGATTTTAATCACCGAAATAAGTTGAAATAATGCGAATGAAAACAGAATAATAATAAAAAGAAAGTAATGAAACATAGACTAGGTACAGGAGGGTCATTCCGTAGGTTTATCGTTAGAGATATAGAAAAACCTCTAGAAAGTTATTATTATACCAGATGGAACAAATGAATATCGCTTATATAATCAAATAAAATAAGAGAATAACTAGAGATAGAAGACATTATTTCATTTACAGAACAAAAACAATTAGGATGGTGGGGACACATACAGAGAATGCCAAACAATAGACCTGTGAAACAAATTTATGAAGCGAAAACACAAAACAAGAGAAGAAGAGGAAAAACCTCTGAAACGACATGATAGGAAAGATTCTACAAGGAAGAAATAAATGGAACGAAGCAAAGACACTGACAAGAGACAGAAAAGAATGGAAAAAGTTCATAAAGCAACAGTTGGATGATATTGCGCCATCAACTGAACTTCGCCTTTTCAATTATGTCACGAATGTTGTCAATATTGTACTGTCATGAATAAAGATTATTATTATTATTATTATAATTAAAATCATAACCCGATACCCTGAGGGTAAAAGGGTTCAAGATATATATATATATAATAATATACACTGTGTCCAAGATAAGAATGAACAGCATGGTGATACGGGGTCGATTAAAGTAGAGAAAAGTAGCGCATTTATGTGCCTATTAATATGACATTTAGAAATTTTCAATATTCCAAGTAGTTTCGGAGATATCCAAGAAAAACCGAGATTTGAGAATTTCGTTTTTATTTTCTCCTAGCTTTATTTTCAAAGGAAATGTAAAAAAATACCACTTCGCCATGGCCACTTTTTAAGGACTACACGATAACAACGACGTTTCGTCGTTTAGAAAACATCATCAACTTTGTATTTTTATATGGGCCGAAACTGAAGTATACGACTCCATTTTTCATTGTTAATACAGCAATGTATCACACAATATGATTTCGGAACCATTTCTCGCGCAAAATGTAATTTAGTGAATACTTAATTTGTTTTTCCTCAATTTTAGATAGTAGGCGTCTGAATATTGATTTACCAGGTTGTCGCCTCTTTGGATACTTATAAGAGTACGCACGTTCAGCATCAACACAATTTCTTTGGCACAAAATGTAACATGACAACATATCAAATTTTTCAGTATTCGAAAAGCTGCCGTTTTCCTTTTTTAACACAAATTAGGTAGGTAACGAGATGTAAGAGTAGGAATGGTAATATGTCAAAAATTCTACCAAACTACAGTATTATTATGACAACAGAACATAATGTGGTCATTTTTTCTAGCCTCTACTATCTGAAATTGTAGAAAAACAGATTAAGTAATCACTAAATTACATTTTGCGCAAGAAATGGTTCCGAAATCATATTGTTTGATACATTGCTGTATTAACAATGAAAAATGGAGTCGTATACACTAAAATATATATAATATAAATATATAAAATATAAAAATACAAAGTTGATGATGTTTTCTAAAAGACGAAACGTCGCAGAAAAATTCTGCTTATGTTATCGTGTAGTCCTTGAAAAGTGGCCATGGCGAAGTGCTTTTTTTTACATTTCCTTTGAAAATAAAGCTAGAAGGAAATAAAAACGAAATTCTCAAATTTCGGTTTTTCTCGGATATCTCCGAAACTACTTGGAATATTAAAAATTTCTAAATGTCATTAATAGGCACATAAATGCGCTACTTTTCTCTAATTCAATCGACCCCGTATCACTTACCGTTTCCGATATCCCCATGCTGTTCATTCTTATCTTGGACAGTGTATAATTAAATAGGTACCAACTTCGAATACCCTATATATTTTTTCAAAAAAAATTAAGATCTTTCTTTCCTGATTTCAAAAATATATTTGTTATCGATATTTTTGGTTCAGCCGTTTTCGAAACATTCGAGGATGAACATTTTACATTTAGTTATAATTTGATTTTACCAAATCGCAATTTCCATGAAGTAACAACAAGAATATTTCTAAAACAGCTGAACTAAATATCGCTGACCCTTATATTTTTGATATCAGGAAATAAAGATCTTCAATACTCTCCAGAAATATACATAGGGTTTCGTATTGAAAATTGAAGCACAGTACAAATCATAGCAAATTCAGAATAGAGAAGGAAAGTTTCTTGAACACATTTTCATATTCTTGAAAATAAAGGCGCAAGCGCAAAGAAAGGAGAACGGACCATTTCGGTTTACCCAGTAAATATTTCGAAAACGGTTGTCTAATTTACTCAACTTCGTAACATTTACCGTTCTCGAGATGCCAATATAATAGTGGTACGACATATTATAAAATACGGGTATACAGAAAAGGGAGAGATCGACAACTTTTCTGTGATGTTCTAGAGAGGCCAGTGAGTTTATGAGAGCAAAATCACCAAGACGAACAAAGTTCTCCTTCGGATATAATCTAGGAGCTTCAGATCATGTCATGTTTGGGAGCTGAACTCCAAACATATAGAAATACAGATTAAAATATGTGCTTCGTAGATTTGTTTAAACTCCTGAATGCACGAAAGGAAAATTTATAATGTTCGTCGAACGTCGTGCAAGCCAGTACAAGGATATTGGGTAAAAAATAGGTATCTAGGTATTGGAATTTCAATGTTTTTTCTGAGAGTAGAAGAAGTATCGCAGAACTGGAGCTAGACAATACAAGGGTGGTCAGTCTGTGCCCGTATAGTCTGGCTACTTATTGGAATCGATCGTGAGAGAATAATTTTATACCCTTCATCTCGGAACAATTTTTCGATTACCTCTAGTAGTACCGATGATATTGTAGTATATATACCTACTCATAAAAGCGCAATTATCTTGAGAACGGTAAGTTTTCCACATTACAACTATCACTCAAAATTGAATGAGGAATTCTGAAGATGAATATTTTTTCTGATTTCTCCAGAGATGGCGTGAAAAAAATAGGTGAGAAAAGGGACCTTCTTGTACGCCATTGGTGGTGACTGAAAATGTGAGTTTTTTTCAAACTAAAGCACTTTTATTCAACATAACTTCAAATTCAATTGAAAAATTTTCAAAACTGAAAGTTATCAATAGAACATACTTTTGATTTTTTATATTCAGCACTGTATCTCTACAACAAAAGACTTTTTAAAATAAACAATTTGTAACAAAATAGTTTCGGAACACCCTGTATTTCAACCAGAGGCAATTTCTATGCACCAGATCGATATTTTTATTTACTATTTATTGAGGGAGAAAATCAATCCAATTTTTATACTTACAAACTTTATTGAATTCTTGCACGAGTAAGTAACTTGTAAAGTAAATTTGAAAATTTTCTTTCTTTGCTATTTAATGATTTGAGTAACTTTTCACAAGCAATATTACTTGCTTACAGGTAAGCAATGATGACTGAAATGCCGAAAGCGCTCTGCTGAATATAACAAAGTTTTTACACCAAATACAGAAAATTAGTTTTTTTTATATTAACCAGTCTCCAAGTCCCCAATATACCTTTTAGTGGTGAAAAAATAAATCAAGTTAGGTTATTCTCAGATAGTAGTTATTGGTGGAGAATCTTGTTTAAAAATTTGGCTAATTTTATGTTATTATTATCTAGCTATCGATGAATGTTTTGAATATCACAATATTTCACGTTTCATTCTATCTCGTAATGTAATTCGATTTTTTCTTAATAGCAAAGTTAAATTTCCTATGAGAGACTCTAATAGAGCTCAGGCAGGTGTTCATATATTATTAGATAAAAATCCTACCACGAAAATAGACTACAATTTATAAATTTGAAAAAATATATGATTTTTGAACATGCAGAATCTATAATTGATATATATTTTCACATGATAGAATGTCGTTTTGATAGAATGCATGAGTACAATATTCCGATGAAATACGTTATGCTGTTTGACATTTCACGTTTCGATGATGAATTACTATGAATCGAAATTTCTGCATACTACCATTGTGATGTGATAAAATATATAACATTTGATAAGTTGTAATAATGATAATTTCTCGACTGTTCTAACAACCATTCAAATTTCGTGATTTTGTCTCATGTGGAACAATTTCACCCAATCATGTCAACATTAGACTGATAATTGCATTCAGTGCAATTTTCAATCCCTATGACAACACGATCGAGTTTGACAACTTCATCCAAATAAATTTCAAAATGTCACGTTTCGGCAATGAGAATGTTCAAGTATAAATGCGCTAATCAAAGAAAAAATTCCCAGAAATACAACCTACAGTCACAAATATATTTGGGGAATATTCATGGAATTTTGCTGCGAACGAGAATATGAGTTGAATGAACATAGAAGCTTAGAAGAATTGGCGTTGATACTAAAAGATTGGGCCGTCAATATGAGAAAGAAAAACGGGGCCGAATTCAAAGAGGCAACGGTGAAGACAATGTGGAACGTTTCGTGCAAACTATTGCAAGAAAAGTACTATAATGACTATAATATTATGATTGACCCGATTAACAATATAGTGTTTAAATCAGCCCGAGGTGCCCGCGATGCAATCAGGAAGAAACTACAAGCAGATCCATGTAAACGTAAGGCCAGTTCAGTTTCGTTAAATTGGTCTGAAATTAACAAAATAATATTGCTTTGGGATGAAGATACCCCTGAAGGTCTTATGCGTAAATTTCACCATATTGCTGCTGTAGAATTAGCGTGGCGAGGAGGAGAGGCAGTTGCTTGTCTGGTGGTTTTTTTTCAAATCGAGAAAAATAACGATGACACTCCAACAAATCGCATTGAATACAATCCGGTATTCAGTAAAACGTGCCAAGGTGGTTCTAAAAGCTGTGCAAGTAGTAAATGGTTGGTTACCAATAGTGAGAGACAAAGCTGCCCTGTACGTCTTTTTCATAAACTAATATCAAAACGACGGCAATATTACCTCACCACGACTGTTCTTAAAATCAAATCGACACTGGAAAAATGAAACTGACAAATGGTACGATAATGTACCTGTTGGAAGAAATACAATGAATGGATGGACTAAATCTTCTGCTGAAGCAATTGGCTTGAATGTAAAGGAGAAAAAGATAACAAATCACTCGAATAGATCAACTGCTGTTAGCGAATTAGCAAAAAGTGGTGTAGAAGAACAACAATTGCTGAAAATTACTGGTCATTGCAATCAGAATTCTATAAAACCATACTTAAATCTCGATCAAGAACACCACAACAAGATCATAAATATTATGCGTGGTAATAGATCTTCTATGGTAGAGAACAACAACGAATCTAATGTTAACTTAAATTTTAATAATTGTACTTTCACTAACTGTACTTTTAATAAATAAATGTTTCGTTGTGTTGAGTTATGATTTTTTTTTGTCGAAAAATTATCCTCCGAATATCCCTCGGACATTGATGAATGCCTCATAATTTCATGACAAATTTCTCAAGCTCGTTGCTTGGTAACAGCACTCAGCCTTCGGCTTCGTGCTGTTACCAAGGAACGAGCTTTCGATTGTCATGAAATTATCTCGTCTGTTATCAATGTCCTAGGGATATTACTACTGATAACGAATGTGAAATACGAGTAAATTACCAATTTTCATCTCGGAGTTTCCCGATGGCTTGGAAAAGTGCATTTTCCGTGGATCCAGTCGACGTATTAGAAGCAGTTTCCTGAAATCAATATGGAATTCTTGGTTCTATTGGAAATTTTTGTCGTACCACTTCGATTGCAATACATTACAAGAAGATTTCACACTGTGCTTGGAATCTTTTCTGCTTCCGGTAGTTTTATCGAAGGTGATGTCGCTTTTGTCGATGTACGGCACTTTACCAATGACGACAACTTTCGAGTCTTGATCCGGGCTGGTGGACCTATATAGGTAGCAGAGGCTTCACAAATCATGTTTCTATTTTGTGTCTAGCTCAGCCACGTTTCAGTGTTGTGTGGCGAAGCTAGTTAGTATCTTTGAGAGCTCGATCCCCACAGAGTGAAAAATTTATCGACTATAAGAGATTGATAAAAAAATACCGAAACAACTGATATGTAAACGTAACTTAGTCCAGTTATCCATCGATATTATAAATTTTCAATCAACGACGTTAAATTTCGTATTAACAGAGTCTACATTTGCATATTTGGAACGACCCTATATAATGGAGGATACACAATTACTTGGCCACCCCGTTCTCATGTATGCGCTTTTTCTAGGAAAACTGCACCTGCGAGGATTGCAGATAATATTGTACAGGGTCTTCAAGTATATTTTGAACCACCGCTTAACTTTTTTATCTATTGTTCAATTCCTTTTTTCAAAATATGGTCTTATGTTATTTTTCTTGGAGATTTCATATATGTAAACAGGAAAACAGTTGAAGATCTGAAAAAAAAAGGTTATGGGCATCAAATGTATTTTTTAAATGGAATATTTTGAAACTTTTTATATTTTTCCGATTTCAAGTATACATACATAATGCATGTTATCTCGAATAGATTTCGAGATATTATTTGACGTTAAAATTCAGATTTTATTCATATTCTTTCAGCTAATTAGGACATAGATAGTCAGGGTAGCTATGGAAATAATTGAAATATATGTTGTCAAATTTAAGAATGCTATAATGTCAGTTATTTGTGAGGTTTTTTGTCATAATGGGTTTTAGTGACAGGGAAAATGTGATATACCATCAATATATTTGGAAAATAATAAAAATGCCATAGCCGCACAACGGAAATATAGTGTTATATATGGTAGCGCAAGCCTCAAGAAAGTTGGGTTTTTTCCTATGGAAAAATATGGAAAATCATGATAAAGCACTATATTTGGAAATCGTTTACAACAAATATTTGTTTATCATTTCTAATCCGAGAGAAAATTCGGTTAAAATCTGAATTTGAACATCAAATATCTCGAAATATATGGCATATTATAGCATTCATCAATTTGACAACAGATATTTCAATTATTTCCATAGCTATACCCTGACCATCTATGTCCTAATTATCTGAAATAATCCGTTTTAAAATCTGAATTTCAACGTCAAATATCTTGAAATCAGAAAAATATACTCTATCCAAAAGTGACAAAATATATAGGGTGTTCCATTTGAAAAAATATATTTGGTGCTCATAACTTTTTTTTCAGATCTTCAACTGTTTTGCAAGAAAAAAGTTAAGGGGGGGGATTCAAAATATACGTGAAGACCCTATACACAAAATGATTTCGATCATCTTTTGAAGAAAATGAAAAATCATTGATAAAATATCCAGTCATGTGGATTATGTTCTTATTTTTTGAATCGTTGCAATTCAATCGCTAACCCTACGGCATACAAATTGAAGATGTGGAAAATCGTGAATCCCAACTATAATTTCAATTCAATAGCCAGTTTTTATACAAACCTAGAAATTCTGGTAAATATGATGAGATATAAGACGTAAGAATTAATAACATTGTACCATAAATTGAAAATATAAGAAGAATATATCTTTATTGTGATTTTGATTTCGTTGAAAAACTATCTTCTCAAATTTATTTTGTTCACAAACCTGCCTCTCCTCGTTGGTGATATCAGCTTTCCCAAGCACTTGATTTCGATGCTTTTGTCTTTGCGTTCGCTGGAAATCGTCGGAGACATGAACGAATGGCTTTTCGCCTTCATTTCCATACCCGCCATTTCGTCCAAGTTGCTAAGAAACGAAGAGTGGCATTGATGATGCAGCGGACGATTTAACTGCATAAAAAATTATCATCATCTATGTTGTTTGTATGCTATGAAATATACGCTTATTTTATTGCATAATATAATAGGGTATTTCAAGACCAGCTGATTCGATATTTGGAAAAATAGTTTTATGAAAATTTATGAACTGCAGTTAACAGAATTGTTCGTTTGATCTGAAAATGAGCCTTAACATCGTTATTTTAAATAGAATACCCTATATATTTTTGCATATGTGATAGATTACATATAACAACAAGTGCTTTGATTTTGAGTTACTTCAGTTTTTTTATTGAGAGATGCGTCCTTGCTAAAAAATGAAATCCAAGCGAGTTAGGCCAGTTTTCTATAAATGAGACAAAGGTGGATATATATATGGTGAAACGACTCTTCAATTATTGTAGACTGGTTTAGCGAAGATAAGAACACCGGTAATATTTCACTAATCGTTCGAAGATGGCGTTAATATTGCATTTAATATCAATATCGATAATTCAGTTCTCCACTAATATCCGTATTCTATGGTTTCGTATTCAAGTGACATTGACAGATCATTCATAATTGTGGTTTCCGCTCGCAATATGAATATTGTTCGATTATTCAATCATGACATTGATTGAACAAATCAAACAAAATCAAAATGACTGAGGAATTGTGAAAATTAATATTCATCATGCGGAATCAGCGGACGTGGCGCCATCCATATGAAGTCGTGGAAGTATTACTAGTGTGTTTGAAACTATGATTGAAATTCAACATAATCAGCAAGTACGCAGAAGTCTACATACTCTGTAGTGCCATTTAATGGGACTCGTTCCACCATATCTATATTCACCTTGAATGAGACCTAATCAAGTACCTATAGCTTTTCAAATATTTAAAAACTTTTCGAAAAAATATACTGTGTGTCACACAGACTTATGGTTACACCCCCCTTTCTTCTTTGTTTCTCTAGAAATATTCCTGAAATTCAGAACATTGAATATGCTCACTAGACGATATTTTTTGACATATTCGAAAAACTTCCGTAATAATTATAGAGAATTCATCTGGATGGAAACATAAAATGAGTGTTTAATTAATTTTCTATCAACGGAAAGCTTACTGAAAATGTAGTATCAATATTGAACCTAATTGATTTTTTGAAAAATATTAGGTCACCATGAAAACTTATTCTACCTATTTGATATTGATGGATCTGAATTGAAAGATGCGATCAAAGAAATAAGAAATAAAAACGCATGTGGAGGAGATAATCTTTCAGTGTCTTAGTTGAGGCCATCAATCACTCATTCTGTACAGGATCATTTCCTATATTATGCTGAAGTCTGCTCCCGTAAAACCACTCCACAAGGGAGATGATACTGATGATCCTAACAATTTTAGACCAATAGCATTGTTATCAACATTATCGGAAATAATATAAAAAATGGTTAAATTTAGAAAGCCATATTGGAAAGATTGTATAGGTAGTTATAATAAAAACTATAGAGAATCAATTTTCCAGCAACTTTCATGCGAACATTTTATTGATAGGATGAATAATAGTTCACGAGTTACAGTGCTCGGATTCTTTCTCAGTAAATTTCCTCAATATTTTGACTCATTTCCGCACCACCAATAGCCTGATCCACGATTCCTCATTCAATGTGGTATTTCTTGCAGTTTAGATTAGGCTCATTGATAAAACAATACGAAGCCTTGACTGCATTGAGAAAACGAGTGCATTTAGAATAATGATGACACCACCCATAAGTAGACACTCTTAGGAGTACCCAGATCCCTATTGCACCTCTTCACTTAACACGTGGCACTCAAAGTCATCGCTCGTCTGGGAAGTTCTAACCAATGGTGAAGCGAAAGAATGTACCTATACAGTCATTATAGATTGTGGAATCAGTCCTTGAAATAATGGTCCCTCCTTAGATGCCAGGGGAAAGTTCTACGATACCTGTCATAATATTAATAAGAAAGAGGACAGTTTGGAGACCTCCAATGAAGACTGAATCAGCTGGCGCCGGAGTATCTCCCCTGGGAATCTCGCAACATTATTTCATGCAGAAATATTTACAATTATCGTATGTTATAGAGAAAATACATGCTATCAATGGCTTTCATGGACAGATCCACCGACAGCCAAGAAACGATAAGGGCCCTCGCATCATGCAGAGTCAGTTTGCTGCTAGTGTCAGAATTCATCGAGGATCAATATTCTGCTTATACTGAGGGAATCAGAATAGAAGTATAGGGAAAATGCCGCCTGAACAACCACCTAAACATTGTGGGTATCACTGACGATATTGAATATAGGTGGTGCTTGGAAGATGATGAGAAGTCGCAGCTATACCCACATCCTAACAGATTTTCCATCAGTGGCAACAATATGGGAAGTGCACCTCGGAAGCATCATACTCGAAACGATTAATGTGAGGAAATTAATTTCCGGAGTGCTTATTTTCCAACCTCAATGCCCCAATATTCTTGGGGTTTATAGAAAATTTGCTGACGCTGGAGAGAAGATATTATCGGAAAACTAGCGCTAGCGTCGGTTGCTCAAGATTGACAACCCGGCATATTGATTATAAACCCAAACTGTACAAATCTACCAAATTATAATTCTCATTGATCTTTTGCAGATAACGTGGGTCAGATCCTACCCATAGAAAGTTGGCACATGAAGAAGTTCAAATTTCGTTCAATGAAATGAAAGTTGCATTGATAACAAAAAGGAATTGGCTCAATCACCCCAGAAATTGTAGGCAATGTTCAACAAACCTTTATCATCAGATTAGGAGGCAAAAAAATCTCTCAATCGAAGTACCGCATCTAAACTACGCAACACTAATTACGTCGCATCCCGAAATTTTGTCCCTGTTTAAATTTGAATAACTTTTTTTTTCTTTGAACAATTTGAATTCTGTTTGCACTATTCGCATGCTCAGTCCTTCAGCATTATTCTCGCACTTCTTCTATACATAAGGTTATTTCCATAAAATTGCTACAGGATGTTTTTTGGAACTGGAAAATTTCGAAATTCTCAAAAGGATCCCAAATGAAGAAAAACAGTTTTTTTTCAACTTCAATAGCAGAGGCATGAAGATTATCTCATTACCTTTGGCCATTTCCAAAATTGTCTTCTCATCACTTTTCTTTACAGAGTGATCTCAAAAAATCAATTTTTTGGTTTTTCAGTCATAACTTTTCTCCTCTTCAACCGATTTTCAAAATCTCAGGCTTATTTTGAAGCTGAAACCTCATATGAGAAGATTTGAAGATCAGAATTAACTCAAGATGAACATTCAAGATCGAGGGTTTCCTCAAAGGTGACTCAAATCTGAAATACTCTGTAAATTCCGACTGGGAGGAGAATTAAATGAAAATCAACTTGTTTTCGGAAGGATCTTTCATTCTGGATACATCCAGATCTTTTTTTCTTCCAGTAGTCAACAATAATTGTGCGTGAGAAAACCGAATTGAAACGCCATGTTCTCGAAAAAAAATCAGCCCATAAAAATGCATGGTCCGCAACCAACGTAACAAGAATCATAATGAGTGACTGACAAGACAGGTTGAAAATTACGTTCTCGTGAAAATAAAGATCAGGACAGAAAAAACTATTTATAGGTCTTTCTTTTCTGAAGATATAAGACTTCATAAAAAAATTCAAAATAAAAAAAAATTCTGAATACAACAAAATTTCAGGGTAACCTTCTCACCCCCTATACAAAGTCTTCCATCATGTTTTGGATTTTTTTCAAAGAATTTAATTTTTTAGACCCCCAAAAAATTTGTATACGTACGCCTATGAAACAGATTTTTTTCTCTCTTCGATCAACTTTTTCCGCTGAACACAGCTATGGGTACCGCTTGTCTCGATTCTGAAAAATAACTTTTTTTCGCCCTGTATATCAAACTATGATAATTGGAGTACCCGAGTTTGGGCGATTCTTAGTAGTTTTGTACGAAACTCACGAGAAAAATATGTAAAAAAATCATAAAAATCTTCTTCCCCTTCATCCGTACCCAAAGTACCCCAAGGGGGGAAGGGGGGTGAAAGATTTTTTTTAATCTCCGATCCCGATGTGGGGGTCAGGTGAAATATGTTTACCGATATATCTAACCGTTTGACCAGCAAAAATTTTACCCCCAAAAAAAATTTTGGGGGGGATGGGGTCAAACAAATTTTTTCAGTATTTTTGGTGGTGATATTTTCGTTTCGATCAAACAACGTTTTGGTTATTTTTCTTTTTTAATCGTGATTTTGAGGGGGATTTAGATTTGAGTCACCTTTGCAGAAACCCTTGATCTTTCATATTTATTTTTAGTCATTTCTAAGCTTCATGTCTGTTCATCTAACGTTTCAGCTTCAAAATGATCCTGAGATTTTGAAAATCGGTTGAAGAGGAAAAAAGTTAAGACCTGCAAAACCAAAAAATTGATTTTTTGAGGTCACTCTGTAAATAAAAGAGATAAGAAGACAATTCTGGAGGTGGTTCAAGTTAATGAGATCCCCTTTATGCATCTGCTGTTAAAGTTGAAAAAAAATGTTTTTCTTCATTTGGGATCCTTTTGATAATTCCGAAATTTTGCACAGTTTCAAGAAACACCTTATAGCAATTTTATGGAAAAAACCTCATGTAACGAAAAAGTACTGGATTATAGCTGAAGGACTGAACTAGCGAACAGCGCAAACAAAATTCGATTTGTTCAAATCAGAAAAAAGTTATTCAAATTTCAACAGGGGCAAAATTTCGGGGTGCGACGTAATTAGTGTTGCGTAGTTTAGTTTGGAATGGGGGATAGCGTTTCAAAAATAAAAATCGACGTGACCGAGCATTTTCATGGAATATTTTCTTGCTTGCCTCTGTAAACTTTTCCTCTGCAGTTCTCATGGTGCTCCTCGCCACGGGTATCTTAGTTTTCCCTCGCAGCTGACGAGATGCCGGAGATAGCTGCAATTCCTCCACGTAGGACCGACTCCTCAACTTGTCGGCGTGGTAATTTCCGTCGGAGTATGAGGAGACTCTCATTTTGCCTCGGTTCTTCTCCAAGAAGGTCTTCATGAGCATGTTTCCGGCTAGGAGTTCCTTCTGCTTCTTTTCGCACATCTCGCACTGGTGGCAAGTCTCGCACTGGTCCAAATAATTGATGACCTAGGATAGGGGTCAACAAACTTTGTATCCTGACGAGCCATCAACAACATTGAAATAACGGTTTCTTTTCAAAGGGTCACAATTTTTTTTTGTCATTGATCAAAATAATACCATTGGTAGTCATTATTTTATTCGTAATGAAATATATTTTGATGTGTTAGAAATAAAAAACCGACAATCGAATTCGTAATTCTCTGTTTTGCTGAATCGCGGAAACATTTCTAGAGGTGTTTACTCTCTCTATTCTAGATTTCGAATTGTTTTTTAGCTTCATGCCTTGTTCTTTATCAAATGCACAGAAGGTAAAACTTGTACAACGTTCTTCTTATCGCTTACCTGCACGAAAGAAAAACTTATATTGTTCGTGGAACCATTACATTGAATACTATCGTGCAGACCAAAGGAAGGATATTGAGGTTATATAGGTCGGTTGACCTGTATTTTTATTCGACCAGACGATTTGCGTAAGATAAGATGACCATCCATTGCTAACACTGCTTCACAAAAACTAGGTTTTCTGTTCAGAGCCAAGTGCAACTTCACACCTCAAGATCCTCTCATAATTTAAAAAACACAAATTTGACCTGTTATGGAATATTGTTTGCATCATGTTTCCTAAACATACGCTGATGCTCCTGGATTCTATCCACAGGTGTTAGTCTGGTTGGTATTCCTGTACCTACACGAGTCAGTTTACAATGACTAATGAGGTCTCAGAACTGACTTGTGTTGGTAGAGTTGAGAAGAGAAGCGGCCCTAAGACTGAACCCTGTTGTATACTAGATATCACATATATCGTTACAGATATTTTATTTTCCAATTTGGGACACTTTTGTCATTTGGCATTTGGTATATGCCCAATGTTAGGCATACATTGAATTGGTAATTTCTTCAACTAGCACTAATTTCATTGATAAAATGCAATTCTTCAGTTGTCAATAAATATCCAGTTGTATTTAACAGTACACACTAAAAGAGCACATGCACCTAAATTCATTTGGATATGACTTTGCACACAGAAATATATTCTGCCATACGTAATTCGAAAATACACAGTTAAAAATGAACCAATTGACAGAAACCTGAAAGCTTATAATTCACCAGAAAACTCACCAACTATAAAATATTTCAATCAAATGAAAAACTCAAAGTCGGTCGACCACACAATATAATAAAAAATGAACAAGTGGGTGTAACTATAGTTTCGGCTCAACAGCCATCATCAGACACAGTAAGTAATAATCAAATTCAAAGGAAAAGGTATAAACCATATCAATGCCAAAATCGGATATCGGAAATCAATCATACATCAATTTTCCGATATCCGATTTTGGCATTGATATGGTTTATACCTTTTCCTTTGAATTTGATTATTACTTACTGTGTCTGATGATGGCTGTTGAGCCGAAACTATAGTTACACCCATTTGTTCATTTTTTATTACATTGTGTGGTCGACCGACTTTGAGTTTTTCATTTGATTGAATTCAAATTGGGCCACTTTGAGAATAGATGATTTCCATAACTATAAAATATTTCGTTCCTCGGTGAAATACCTGGAAGGGAAGTTGGACATGATTGTGTCTTCATTTCCAAACCAACATATCACGTACATTAAACAATTCTCAAGAAGCAATTAACTTTCATGCCTTTTTTTCATCTAGAAATTTGGATCTCAGTGAACATGATGAAATTTTATCCCATGTACTTTAGTGCGTCAACCACTAGGAAAGTTACAGATAAATCTAAATCGAAAAAATGTTTTAATTTTTCATGATAAATCAAAGTAAATGTACTCCATTGGATATACAACGTAAATTCGTATCCGAAATTTGTTTGGCCATCCTATCGTACCTGTAAACCTCGACCAAGTACATCTCTACCAAAATAATTGCAGAATTCCTTCAACCTAATGCGATGTAGATTTCACTAGATAGGTTCATAAATAATCACCTGATTTCTTTTGTGAGAAGAAACGTTGACCAGATCGCTTCTGTTGAGCTTAGGCTTGAATACATCTCCGCAGCAGATGATTGGTCCCCCTGTATCACCAACCGAAACCATCTGGCAAGGCAGCGATTGTCTTGGGCTAGTCACGTTCTGGACTTTTTCGGCTACTGGATGACTGAAATCGCGGGACTGTGCATTACTTTTGTCAAGTTCAGTAGAAGATTCTTGATTGTTTCGATGAAGCTGCTGATTGAGATCCCCTGTTTTTCTCCTAGGACTCGAAACACCATGTAGAGGGAAGGAACAGTTTTCGCACGTGCTTCTTGGGCTCAAAGTTTCTCTGTAATTGTCGAACCTGGGACTCAAACTGTCAGGGGAGTAATCACCCCTGCTGCTTCTAGGTCGATCTAGGGATATCACGGTCCTGCTGGTCTGAGTTTGGGTTTCCCTGTAGACTTGTACCTTTTTGGGTGGTTGGTTCAAATTCACCGTGGTTGAAGAGTTGAAATTGGTTTGGGTGCTCATGCTCTTGTGGTCTTCCCATAGGGGAGTCCCCAATCCGATGTCTTTTCTAGTTTTGTGTTTGGTCGAGTACACTGAATTTGAAAACAAGTTTTTTTTTCGTGTTACTGGGTCACTATGTGGCATATTCTCGTCGCGGTCTTTCTCTTGAAGTGCTTGTCATATTTTGTTTAATGTGAAGATCAGTCTTGGAATATTTGATATGATGCTTCCTATTTTGAATTAGATATCCCACTTTGAGAAGTTGAGTACAAAAGTATAAGTGACAGTGACATTGACAAAAATTAACCACAATTTTGACACAGGAAACTTGATGGCATCAAATTTCATATCCTAACGTGGTAACACGACTGGGTGACGAGTTTATATTGGGCAACACTTAATTTATCGAGTTGTTTATACAGGGTTTCCCGAAATTACATAAACATGGTTCCAGAAATGCCCAATCCTAAGGAGTTATGCCAGCCATTTAGACGTGGGCCCAAGATAAAGGTTGTTATATAAGTCGATTTTTTGTAAATATTTTCGAAACCCTTTAAGATAACATAACCAAATTTTGTCTACATACCTAATTTTTTATGCCCTATCAAAATGTCATAAGAATATTTTGAAATTTTGTTCAGGGGAGTGGAAACCGGTAGGTGCTAGGGGTACTTTTTCTCCCAATTTTTTTCAAGGAAATTTTCGGTGGTTTGAACAGAAAATACCCCCTCTTTTTCAACATCTACCTCGGATGTTTCGAGTTTATATTCGGGAAATGAAAGAAACATAAATTAAACGTTATATCAATTAGAAGTTCCGAACCGTATTTTTAAAATCGATTTATTTCGAAAACCATGAATGCTCTCCGAAACAATTACCTATTTAATTGATTTGTCACCAATTAGGAAGGATAATCAATATCTTGATACTATTTTGAATTTGGAGAGAATTATAGAATGGGCTGGTTACTGAATCGATAGATGGATTTGTTGATTCAACAATGATCGTTTGGTGTTGAATAATCAACTCGAAACCACATTGACACTCCAATGTTTGAATTATAGTGAGAAAACAGGAAAATCGTTGCCCTCATTTCACTTCTAAATACTAAATACATATAAAAATATATACAATGCGTGTGGACGCAACAGTAATAATGATGAGATTTTCATATTTCATGATCAAACTGTACTTAAAATTAGCACTATATTCTTTGAAGAGTATTTCCATCTCTAAAGGCTATATTAAGGCATTGTGTTTCGAAAATGTCATTTAATTTTTTTATATGATAGAATGGTTAGCATTTTTTACAAAGTTTAATGAACATGTTCAAATAACTTGAGGGAAAGTAAATACCAAAATTTCGTTGTTTTGTCTTAAAGTCGGCTAACAGCCTAGTTTAAGTCGACCAACAGTCGAGTCTTAAAGTCGGCTAACAGCAGAGTTTGAGTCGGCTTTATGACGAGTTTAATTCGACTGTTTTACGAATTTAAGTCGGCCAACAGCCAAGATTTAATAAACGCTCCTATGTGGCGGTTTGGCCCTCCAGCGCTTCCGACTTAGAAGTCAAGATCTCGAGATCCCGACGTCTATCTAGGGATTTATCCAGATATAGAAACATTGTGTTTCAAACTCGCTTGACAATTAGTAATCAATTCTGCTCTATCGAAATAATAGTTATTTATGTATTAAGGGAATTATGAGGGCCTTAATTACCGATGGCAAAGCAATTGCCAGGGGTTATTAAGGCTCTATAATTCCCGTGGTACATAGATAATTTTATTTTTGACCGATTTTCATAACAATATGTCCATATTTAGAACGCAATAAATGTTTAAATTCATAACCTTTCTGGTATATTTGAATTAGGTAGCGTTGATTTAGTTAGCATTGTTGGTTGTTGCTAGGTTGTCGCTATGTTACATGTTTATAAGCAAACTTTCTTTATCAATCAATGTTTTTCCGTTAAAAACGTGTTTATTTTTTACCACAAATCGACGATCTTTTTCTGATATAATGGAGGATATTATAAAAAAAGCGGAAAAAGCAAGACAATCATTACTTCCATCGAAAAGTGAAGCCCTATATCAAAAAGAATACAACTTATATCTGAAGTGGCTGACACAGAGAAATGTTATGTCAAAAGATGCCAACGAAACTGTCTTTCTGGCATATTTTCAAGAACTGGTAAATAAATAAATTGTACATTTATTATTTCTAATGACGTGAATAAGGAAAATATGTCTTAGTTTTCATTACATATAAACGTTTATAAGCATTTCTTGTATCATTTTCACCTCTAAAAGGTAAGAGGGAGTTTTTGAACCTTAATATCCCAAGGGAGTTATGACCCTCATTATAGATATCGTAACTATGACGATATAAGCTTATAATGTCACTGTCAGAAATAAAATATTTTTAGCGTTACAACTTAGCTGCTTGTATTGAAAAGTGACAACATCTTTCTTTGATCCTTTATTTCATTTTCTCGATTCGGTATTGCTTTTCAATTATTTTTGTATGATATTCCACAGTTTCATTGGGGAAGTACGAAAGCGTATAAGGGCCACCGAGTTTTTTCAATTTTTAAGACATTAAACTCGGAATTATTTTTTCTGACTTTCAACTCGGAATTTCCGACTTTGACTTCGGAATTTCCGACTTTGAACTCGGAATTTCCGACTTTGGAGTCGGAATTATTTTTTTCCGACTTCAAACTCAGAATTTCCGAGTTTAAAGTCGGAATTTCCGAGTTGAAAGTCAGAAATTTATTTCACGATGGTTGATGAATATCTATCAACGCCGGTGTTCCACAAGGATCTGTTTTGGCACCAACTTTGTTTCTACTTCACATCAATGACCTGATAGAGGTGACCTCCTATCCTGTCCACAGCTTTGCTGATGAAAGTACACTCCATGCTGCCTTCTATTTGGCAACAATGGGAATTGAAATACTAAAATTGAATAATAGACATAACGAAAATAACGGATTAAATAACTTGAGATTAATGTCTTGTTCTTATAACAAATGTTCAAAAACATTTCAAAAATATTTCCATCACTCTATTGATAATAACATATTCCCTCTTATTCTCCGGCATTATCTGTTTAAATTTCTCATTAGTTCCTCGATATCTCTAGGAGTTTCTTGTGATATTTAAATTTCCATTGTTACCAAATAAAATTTAGTTGTAGCTGATGTCTTCATTGATGATAGATTTTATGAGTCAAAACTTCAAAACTGCAATTAAGGTATAATTCAACCTATTCAGATCACCAGGCGAGTAAAAAAATGAAAAAAAAATTCAGGTCCGTATTAAGAAAAAAAAAGTATTACAAATTCCATACTGCCAAGTTATAGAGCATAAAAAACAGCTGTGAGAAAGTATCTTCCTTTTTTTGGTATCTACAGAAATGAAGCCAATAAAAAAAATCAAGATTTCGAAAAAAAAAATTTATATCTCAAAAACAAACAAAAAATTCTTGCGGAATATTGTTGCGCATATAAAAACACAACTTTTTCGAGTTCCTCATGTCGGCCCGCGAATTTAGGACGTTCTGTACATAGCTACTGATGAATGTTTTTCCAAATTGCCAATAAAATGTTTCATACATCTTTTGAAAAGTGTGTTTGAAAAGTGTTTTTATAAAATAATCGGAACGCAATAGCGAAGCGAAAAAAAATTAAAATAATAAGGGGTAGGGGATCCGAGAGGGGATCTGATAATTTTCAATATGAGCAACAACGTCTTAGTGCTCAAGATATTTTATACTATATAAACTACGCAACACTAATTACGTCGCACCCCGAAATTTTGCCCCTGTTGAAATTTGAATAACTTTTTTCTGCTTTGAACTCTGTTTGCACTGTTCGCTAGCTCAGTCCTTCAGCTATAATCTCGTACTTTTTCGATACATGAGGTTTTTCTCATAGAATTGTTACAGGATGTTATTTGAAACTGTGCAAAATTTCGGAATTTTCAAAAGGATCCCAAATGAAGAAAAACAGTTTTTTTTTCAACTTCAGAGGCATAAAAGTAATCTCATTAACTTGCGCCATCTCCAGAATTGCCTTCTTATCTCTTTTATTTACAGAGTGACCTCAAAAAATCAATTTTTTGGTTTTGCAGTCATAACTTTTTTCCTCTTCAACCGATTTTCAAAATCTCAGGATCATTTCGAAGAATAAACGTTAGATGAACAGACATGAAGATTATAATTGACTAAAAATAAATATTAAAGATCAAGGGTTTCTGCAACGGTGTCTCAAATCTAAATCCCCCACGAAATCCCGATTAAAAAAGAAAAATATCAAAAACGTTGTTTGATCGAAACGAAAATATCACCATCAAAAAGACTGTAAAAAAATGTTTGACCCCCTCCCCCCCTAAATTTTTTTTGGTGGTAAAATTTTTGCTAGTCAAACGATAAGATACATCGGTAAACATATTTCACCTGACCCCCACATCAGGATCGGAAATAAAAAATATTCCCCCCTTCCCCCTTGGGGTACTTTGGGTACGGATGAAGGGGAAGGATATTTTTGTGATTTTTTGACATATTATTTTTCGTACAAAACTAGTTAGAATCGCCCAAACTCGGGTACTCCATTTATCATAGTTTGATGTACAGGGCGAAAAAAAGGTTCTTTTTCAGAATCGAGACAAGCGGTATCCATAGCTGTGTTCAGCGGAAAAAGTTGATCAAAGAGATAAAAAAAATTGTCATAGGCGTACGTATAATTTTTTTTGGGGATCTAAAAAATTAAATTCTTTGAAAAAATCCAAAACATGATGGAAGACTCTGTAAAGGCGGTGGGAAGGTTACCCTGAAATTTTGATGTATTCAGATTTTTTTTATTTTGAATTTTTTTATGAAGTCTTATATCTTCATGAAAAGAAAGACCTACGAATATTTTTTTCCGTCCTGATCTTTATTTTTACGAGAATGTAATTTTCAAACTGTCAGTCTTCAGATTCTTGTTACGTTGGTTACGGATCATGCATTTTTTTTGGGCTGATTTTTTTTCGAGAACATGGCGTTTCAATTTGGTTTTCTCACGCACAGCTTTTGACTAAACATTTCGAAAACAAGTTGATTTTCATTTAATTCTCCTCCCAGTCGGGATTTACAGGGTGTTTCAGATTTGGGTCACTTTTAAGGAAACCCTCGATCTTGAAAGTTCATCTTGAGTTAATTCTGATCTTTAAATCTTCTCATATAAGGTTTCAGCTTCAAAATAAGCCTGAGATTTTGAAAATCAGTCGAAGAGGAAAAAAGTTATGACTGCAAAACCAAAAAATTGAGTTTTTGAGATCACTCTGTAAATAAAAGAGATAAGAAGACAATTTTGGAGGTGGCCAAAGGTAATGAGATATTTTTCATGCCTCTGCTGTTGAAGTTGAAAAAAAAAACTGAATTTCTTCATTTGGGATCCTTTTGAAGATTCCGAAATTTTGCACAGTTTCAGAAAATATCCTGTAGCAATTTTATGGAAATAACCTTATATATCGAAGAAGTACGAGATTAATGCTGAAGGACTGAGCTAGCGAACAGTGTAATTCAAATTGTTCAAAGCAGAAAAGAGTTATTCAAATTTTAACAGGGTCAAAATTTCGGGGTGCGACGTAATTAGTGTTGCGTAGTTTAGATAGAGCAGAACTAATTCTCCAGAAACTTATAATAGTCTCCGACTTTAAGAAGTCAGTTCGATATTCCGAGATAGAAATCGGCAAATCGACATCCCGTCTTTTAGACGACAGGATTCCGAGATACCGAGATAGAACGCGGGCATTTGAAAAAAAATTCTTCAGCCCATCTACGCCTTCATAGTTCCACACCACAACGTGGTGACGAACTCAACATTTCCGACGGCTTCCTCGTTCTTCGCTCCGGCTCCGCATCGGTCGCCTCCCTCAGACATACCCAGACAAAACACGATCTCACCAGGTCTACCGCACGCAGGTAACGCGATCCCTGCGTCCATGTCCGACCGCATTCGGCCAGCAGTTCTTTGTTAGCAGCCGAGTCGAGCAGACGTCAATATTAAATCCGGCAGCCGCGTCGTGGAATTCCTGGCGAGAATCCCCTTTTTATCTCTCTCTCCCCCTTCTCGTAGGGCGCGAGTGACAGTTGACATGTGCGCCCGCCGCGGTTGAGCACCGTCCTCGTCATGGGTTTCTCCACCAACCTGCAGGGCAAGATAGCCCATGAGGCGCTGCTGTCGCGCCACGACGCCGAGCTGCGGCTTCTTGAGTGCGTGAAAAGGTGCGTCGCGTCGAAAGTGAAGTGCGACAGGGATTACGCGGCCGCCCTTAGTGGGGCGGCCGCCCAAGGGCTCAAGTTCGACAGGGGCGACGAGCTGTCAGGTGGGTCCCAGATAACGCGATGACCATGATGGGACCTATATGGGAGTGTCAAAAATTATCCGAGGGATGTTCTTGGCAGGCTAACTGATGGCGGAGCCCTGGGCTATTGAACAACTTTGAAAGCTATCCAGTTCATCTTTTTGTTTTGAGTCGTCATGTCGGATTAAGGATATATAAATCTTATAATTTTCGTTATTTATATTCTGTGAAAAAAAAACGGTTCGAAGACACTTGGTGATGAATCACTTTTAATTGTTAGAATTTTTTTGTTGCCATAATAATTGGAGGCTAATTTATTACATTATTGCCGAATATTTTGCGCTGTTTCACGAAAAATCGTGGATTCCTTGAATCCTAGAAACATTATGTTTTCAAAGAATGTGATTACACCGTAATATTAGGCTCTTTTGATGTGACTTTCTCCTTAGCCTAATATGGCCGAATTTTCTCTTTCTTCTTGGAAAAAAATACAGACTCTGTTTTTTAGGTTCCTTTAGAATCCTAGAAACATATTATGTTTTCAAAGAATGTGATTACACCGTAATTTTAGGCTCTTTTGATGTGACTCTCTCCTTAGCCTAATATGGCCGAATTTTCTCTTTCTTCTTGGAAAAAAATACAGACTCTGTTTTTTAGGTATGTCAAAGTTTCTGAATCGAATATTGAAGACAACAGTATCATAATTGAAGATCAATCGAAACTTTCATTCCACCCTATCATAATTTTTCTCAACTTTTTTTTAAATCGCAAATTGCTTGTTTTGTTAGCTTGGCCGTTGAGCATAACATAAAAGAGAAATTTCATGAAACATATTAATAATTTGAGGTTCATTAGCGGCTCCAATTTCAGCCTATTGCCGAATGTTCTCGCGAATGTATCACCTTCTGGAAACAAAGGGTAAAATATTCGATGATAGGTCAAAATGAGAGCCTTAAAGCTATGGTGTATTCATCAGGTTTTTTAAAAACTTCCTTTTCTATGTTTGGTTCTGTAGCTCGAGTGCTGTAATCTCTTAAATAACGGAGAGGAAAATTTGGCAATAGGGTAATATTCTGCTTTCAATACTAAAAGGAGCCTATATCTGGATTTGCTTTGCTTTTATTGCCTGATTGTGAGTGAACGACGAGGTTATCGATTTGGTATTGACAAAATTGTGAATGGTGTTGTAAAAAAATATAACAACAGCTGATATTAAAAATGTTTCATTGTTATCAGTGAATATATATCAAATAAGTGAATATATACAGGCTCAAAATAATTGTCCTGGAAATGTCAATAAGGGCATTATACTAACGCACTGTACAGAAATATACCTAGTAACCTAGTAACCAATTCCATTTATTTATTTTAAATAAATGAAATGGTAAAATTGAAATGACGTGACTTATAGCAACTTTTGACAAAGTTGGGTTCTTGGCCGAGTGCGCAAAGACGCTGGTCTAATGTTCAAATCCCGGCGGCTATTGGAAATATTTATTTACGAGTTTATTTATTTCTATTGCATCGTTTAGCGGGAGGAGACCAACCGAACATTCTTGGTACCTAGATTTCAATCCTTCGGACTCTCAACGATAACCAGCCGAGTAGTGCTTCAGATGACACTAAAAAAGGTCCCCGTCTTCCTTACTCATACAAGTCTCAATGAGACTTCGAGGGTTGCTTTGCAACTAAGTTGGCTTGGCGGTTAAAAACAATTTTCAAACACACTCGTATTCGATGCAAAGTCCTATAAGGATACGATTAGGCTATGTTACTTAGGAGGTCCCACCAAGATCGATCATGTTCAATTTAGAATATCCTAGGGATATCACCTAGACAGCATTTCAGAATGTCCTACGGTTCCAATTAGGAGTATTTATTATATCCCACGGACATTGATGGGATGAATTGTCGAGATCTCCTGTGGAAAATGTAGACCGTTTGGGAAGGTAGTAATATTTCCACGACTTGAATGAAGATGACGGTAAGATCGATTATCGAAGAAGATTTTTGCTGCTTATGTATTTCTGTGGTTCACATCTGACAGACCTGACTTGAAACGACATTAGAACAATATATTTTCCGATAAATCTGGAATGAATATTGATATTTTGACGAGGGGGTGATCACGTGGGAAGTTTGGTGTACAGGCACAAGGAAGTTCGAAGGAAGTTCGGGGAAGTCTGAGGAAGTTCGAAGGAAGTTTGGGAAGTTCGAAGGAAGTTTGGGAAGTTCGAAGGAAGTTTGGGAAGTTCGAAGGAAGTTTGGGAAGTTCGAAGGAAGTTCAGGGAAGTTCGGGGAAGTCTGAGGGAGTTCGTAGTCATATCGTTCATTGTCGTATATTTTCGAACTTCTATCCACCACAATTCTCTTTTCTATCGCATACCCACGTAGTATCCTTGAGTATTGAGACTGTGATATTCAGTTTGATTAAAAAATTAATAATTATTTCAATCTCAAAAAATGTCTCGTTATAACAGGACATCAATTCTGTAAACTTTGACATAAGGAAAACAATATAAATCTAGTAGAAATTTGGTAAAAAAATGTATATCTTTAGCCACAATTAAAGGGTGAATTAGAAAGTAAAAAAATTGTTCAATTTTTGTATGAAGTACTTGCTATTGTATGGAATTTCAGTCCTCAGGAAAATTTTAACTGTCGTGAATTACCTTCCTATCAAGTCGAGTATCAACTGGTCAATTATTTTGAGCTATACAGTGTGTTACAAAAAAAAAAAGATGCGCATCGAAGTTTTGTTTTCAAATGGAATAGGTACCCTGTATTTGATTGCATTTTCAGATTTTCATTGAAGATCTTATATCATCAATCCATCATACTTGATGTCTAGCTGAAATGATTACCAACATAGATATTATAAAGTGTGAGAATTCAAATTTTTCAAATTTAGAAAGTTTTTGTATCGGAACTATTCCTTATTGATAAAAACGGATTACGTATAATATGTTTTAAAATCTTGATATTTCAAATCATTCCCGCTTGACTCCAAGTGTGATAGATCGATGGAATCAGCTCTCTAATTATGGTAAGCAAGCAAGTCCATGGTCCCTTTTTTCTAATTTTTGTTATGGTGAAAATAGAAAAAAATCATTCATATTCAAATTTTCTCATCATTGAATTCTGAATAATAATCGGAGTAATGGATGTCAACTTGTTTGAATCCAGAAAAAACAAGCGTTTTCAATATACATTTAAGAAAAATACATACATAATCAGACAATTGTTCGGAGATGAAGCGAATTTGCAATAGACTATATTTGAGGATGGATATCTTAGATTTCGAGGGGATCTTTCGTTTCGATTTGGCACAATAGTTTCGGAACACCATTCATAAAAATTGTACCCTGTATCGGGTTCGAGGAAGTTCGAGGAAGTTTGGGAAGTTCGAGGAAGTCCGAGGAAGTTCGGGGAAGTCCGAGGAAGTTCCAGGAAGTTCGAGGAAGTTCGGGGAAGTCCGAGGAAGTTCGGGGAAGTTTGAGGAAGTTTGGGAAGTTCGAGGAAGTCCGGGGAAGTTTGGGAAGTTCGGGCGCATAGGAAGTTTAGTGTACACGTTTTTTGGCCGTGATCACCCCCTCGTATTTTGACTATTCTCAATCATTTTTCATCTAGAACAGATCAAACTGATAAACAAGCTCGAAATCAAGTAGGCAAAGGTCTACAGTTTATTCTAGTGCTTGTTAATAGGAAACTGTTTCATCATCCTATATCCACCTTGGTCTAGACTATAAGCCAGCCGAGAAGCCAGCGATTCAACGCACTCGACCACCAGCCCAGTTGAAAACTGATTTTTCAATCAACGGAAAAATTTGGGTGGAACTTGGGTGGAACTTTTCTCAGAGGCGAGTCTTCTGCCCTACGGGATGGATATCTCATGGAGATATGTGGAAATCCATGGAGATCTGTGGATATCCACTACACTATCGCAACTATTAAAACATAATTTGCTATTGTGAGATTCGACAGCTCCTCGAACGGCTATATTCAGTAGAATGAAGTTTCAAACAAGTTGATATTCTATCAAAATCATGCAGTAATATGGTAATACATGAAAGTCTGTGTTATATTGGACGATAGGTACAGCTGTCAAGCACTGTCAAGCCAGGGAAATTATCACTTATTAATTTTTCACCTGGGTCACGTGACCGCAAAAATTTCCGGGTAATTTAGGTAGTCGTCACTAAAACTTGTGAAAATGAACGCATCTGATTGGCTTAGCTTTAAACAACAGGTATAAAATTTTCACTATAATTCGTTTTTCTTCACTCGCGGTATCGCTAAACTGTCGCTGTACTATAACTCTCTCTGTACCTAATGCTGGGTTTTTAGATCGAATCATAGATTTAATCTATAATTCAACTAAACTAAAAATCAAGTTAATAACAAGATTAACTGAAAATTAAGAATGTTGAATACACGAGAACATTTAAGAGAGGTTTTATACATTTACATCTGTCACTTGAATTACTTAACAATTAAGAACTATGAAATGTTGTTGACAGAACTCGCAAAACGATTCGAATGCAATCAATCATAGATCTTATAACGGTAGATCCGGTATCCAAGTTATTTGTTTTGTAGGTCCGGGGGGTTGAAAGTACTGAGCCATTGATTGGTCGTTTGAGTTGTTGACCATACAAATGTGTTGTCCCACGTGATCATAGTACCTACTTTCTTGCAGACCCCTCTGATCACAGTCAGCTAAATGAAAAAATCTAGTCTTCCGCGCACTATATGCACGGAAGACTAGATTTTTCCATTTAGCTGAATTTGCTCTGATACCAAACAAATACTACATGATGCCGGATCTAGCGTTATAAGATCGATGCAATCAATTGTCGTTTTTAAACTTATGGCGGGACTGTTATCGATATTGAATGTTCCAATTAGTGTTATTGGGTTGCCGGCGTGGTTTCGGGTTCAGCAGGAGTTTTTTGTTTTTTTCATCTTTCGATTGATAATGTATTACGAGATATATTATAATTGAACACTTTGAAATGCCATTGAGCTTTCAGGGCAGGTTTATCAATAGAGGGTTGTCTCGGGGGTTAGCTGACCCGGGGTTAACTTTATCCTAGAGCTAATCTCGGAGCTAATTTCCTGTTTGATTTTGAAAGCGTTTTTGCCGAGGTTTTTCCTCACCACAAAGTGAATAAACATTTTATCCCAGAGTTAGCTGTTAACCTTGGGTTATTATAACCTAACCCTGCATTGATAAACCGGTCCTCAATTGCGAAAAATTCAACATCTGATTCTTAATTATTAATTGTACCGACTTATTGTATATATACACCTTCATAATTGTTAATTCTCAATTATTAATTGTTAATTTTAAGTTGTAAGGTAGTTGTATCTATAAACCCAGCATTGTTCTAACTGGATAAACTTATGCCACATTTATACAGTGTGATATGCACCTTAAGGACTTATTACCCCTGTAAAATCGTTATTATTCAATAGATTTCGAAAAACTTTTTTTTGTTGGGTTGGTGTTGGAAATGTCTATCCGACAATATAGAGTGATAATATTTTTGACCGAGTTTTTGGCTGTTATGGTGGCCAACTGCGACAATTTTATTGACCCATTTTTCAAAAGTACTATTAGGGATTTTTTTCGCGACAAATCGAGCGACAAGTTATGCTGGATTTTTCATTATCATAAAACCGAAAAATGAACTATTGTTGTATTTTTGGAAAGAATCAATGAGAAATTATTATTGAAGATTACGAGGATAAAGATTACTTGAAATAACATATCTGTACCGATTTTTATCATATTATTACCTCTCGCACGACCTCCATTTACTTAAAATTCTTCTAAGATTTGTCATACAAAAATATATATTCCTTTTCTGAATCAACTTCTACACTTCAATAATGACAAAAATATAGATGGTATATTATTAAGTTTAAACTAAAGCTCGCATTACAATTAAGCTTAGTTCAATGTTATACGGCGGATACAGTCGATAATATTTCTATTTAATTTACCATTCTTTGCTAAATAACAAGAAGACATTATCCGTTTGACAGAATCGCGCCTGCGCAAATCAAATTTTTACTTTATTGGTATTTAAAAGATGGGAGTTGGTCTCGGAGTTGGTTATCTTTCGAAGAATTGAGCGCAACTAAATTTTTGTTGGAGAGTGAAATTTGAAAACCTTGAATGATTCTTGTGACAGGTTGTTATGAAATAATACACGATAATTCCCAATCACGGTTTACTCCGAGGTTTACTCAGATATTTCAATATCTTATCTCGAGTTTTATGTGCAGTTAGACTCGCCTGATTTTTTTATTTTTTCCCATGACGTTCCTGAATATAATATCACCCGAGATCACCGTATCGTCAGTGAATGAGGATATGATGCTAGTACTATCAAAATGCAATAGTCTACTCGAGTCTATTATTGATATAAATCCGTAGAAATCCGAGTATAAATCGATAAGGAAAACAGTGCCTTGAGGTGGTACACCGTGTGGTACACCAAAGTCGACAACCTTTGGGCTACTCAGGGAGTTATTAATTCGAACATACTGTAACTCATATCACTTACGTAAAATATCATTAGTTTCATTGCCATGCTTCTGAAGCCAAGGTCTACCAGTTCATAAATCATAATTTCATCGTTATTTCCGAGGTTATTTCATGATTTACTGTAGGAATTCCCTCGGGAATTCCTTGTTTGAAGCCAAGTTTGAGCTGATGAATTTATATTCTTCAGAAAATCAACGTTTTCTTCATATCTTTTTCCACAATTAAGTATCTCTTGATGGTAAAACATGACAATAATGCACATAACACCGAGTATAACACCAATAAGGAGCCGAACTAATCAGATCTGCCATTTCAATTTTGGTATGGGCAAAGGTATGGGCATTGCTCAAAGACATTGAGGCACATAAGAGATCTATGATCTAGAGTGTTTTCTATGATTCTATGACAACATATTATGACACTATTGAAGAAGTTCACGAAACAAACCAGTACTACTCGTTTTATTGGCTTATTCTTCCAGACCTCTTGTACCTCACATTTGAATAAGTTTGTCTTTTATATAGGCAACCTGCTTGCACCCATGAGGGCATGAGGTAACCTAAAAACCAAATCTAATGAACGGTTATGTTTGACCTTCGTGAAACTATTCAAGAATTCTCGATAGAATTATTTTATGTTGTTTATCGCAGCACGTTCTATTCATAAAAATAAACAAAATAACTTCGTGGGTGCAGATTTGATGTATAGAACAGTTTTATCGCATACTCCTGATTGATAATTTCAGATTTTAAACTTACTCATTAGTTTTCTCAGCTGTTATACCAATAAAAGCTGAATAACTGTTTTGTCTCTTTTCCATTTTTGTTTCTCAGGCTATCTCAACAAAATCGAGAATTAATGAATATTTTATATCAATAACAGCATGGAACGCGAGATGGCAGGCATACAAAAAATATTTGAAATCTCTACACATGGGAGTTTATTATTATTCATAATGAGTTCCTCTGGAACCATCGTCACCACTTTTATTCATATATGTATGTTCTTTACTACACCTTACCAAAACACCTCAGAAGTATTCTCTATCACAATCAAATATTATATATATCTTTCGAGGTCATGATAAACTCGTGATAAACAGAACAAACCTGATCATTCCGGGTATGCTTAGACCGGCATGGACTAAGTACCTACCCTGTTTTTTTCCCTCTGGGGCTGTGCGGCAAATAAAATATTCATATACTTTTGTTTTTGTCTCGTTTCATCGTGCTTCGAATAGGCCGTTTGCCTTCAAACTATCTGTTTAACCAATATATGGCATATTTACTCAGTTTTTCCCTCGGTTTTTCCCGTGCTGTCTTCGTATTCGAAAATCTTATTAGGCTGAAGGTAGAGTGAAGAAACAGAAACATTATATCTGAAATAGAGTAAAATGTGTAATTTCAAAACAGATTCGAGGTAGAAATAAATATGGATGATAGCCAAAAAATGTCGACAAAAATTATAGTAGATGAGAGAACAGAACTGAAAGAGAAATTCTGGGATGACCTTGCAGATGCCATAGAAGAGGTTAGAGGAAGACTAATAATAATGGGCGACATAAATGGAAGAGTATAAGAAAGATGAAGAAACAGGAAAAACAATTGGAAACTATGGAGAAACGGAGAAAAATAACAATGGAAAACGTCTAATCGACTTCTGCATAATTGAATAACCTGATTATAACAAATACCTTCTTCTAGGGATGCAATATCAAATGAAACAGAAATTTCTTTTGGTGTCCCCCAGGGGAGTGTATTAGGACCACTTCTGTTTATTTTGTATTTAAATGATATCAACTTACATGTGGGCTGTGAATTCATTAATCTATTTGCAGACGATACCTTACTTGCATGTAGTGATACAAATCTGGATAGAGCTCTCAGTAATATGAATGCAGTACTTGCGAAAGTTGACAAATATATGAAAATAAATAAACTAAAACTGAATGTTCTTAAAACTAAAGCCATGTTAATAACAACAAAATATAAGTTCAACAATATAAACCAACATAAATTGAAACTCTCAATTGATAATGTAGAAATTGAATTCGTAAATAATATTAAATATCTGGGATTCCAACTAGACAACCTATTGACTTTCGAAAATCACTTTGATTATCTTCACAAAAAAATTACTAAAAAGTTATATTTTTTTTCCAGAATCTCTAGTAACTTATCAATGGAAACGAAAATCACTGTATATAGAACAATTATCCAGCCTCACTTCGATTATTGCTCTTCAGTGTTATACCTATTCAACTTAAATAAACTGTCTCAATTACAAAAATTGCAAAACCGAGGGATGAGAATAATCCTAAAGTTAAATCGATATGCTCCTATTGATACAATGTTAAATTCTCTACAATGGCTTTCTGTTAGACAGAGACTAATATATCTCACCATGATATTTATATATAAAATATTAAATGATCTGGCTCCCTCTTATTTCCGAGAGTACATCAAATTCAATTCTGAGGTACATCAACACAACACAAGAAGTAATAGAAACATATTCATTAGGAGAACAAACAGGAAAAACTCAATGAACTCACTTTTTTTCAAGGGTTTTAACGAATTCAACAAACTTACAAATGAAATCAAATATAGCCCAACTTTGGCAATTTTCAAAAAGAAAATAAGTGAACATGCCAGTAATAGTTATATCAGATGAAGGTATTAAATATTGTCTTGATCAGTTTTTTCATTTTCTTAGTTTGAGGACAGGTTATGATGTAATTGTAATGGTATTTTATATTATTCTATGGTATTTAATATTTAATATTATTCTATGATGGTATATTATTCCATGGTATTTTATATTATTCTATATTATTATATATTAATTGTTTTGGTATATTATTATTTTTGATTATATTTAATATTCGTCTCTGGTATGTTATATTATTCTATATTATTCTATATTGATTGTAATCGTATATTATTATTTTTTTAGTTATATATATTTATTCTTTTTTTATGTTACTACTTGTACCTAATTGATAAATCTAATGTTTATATTAGGGTAAACCTATTTTAAATAAACTTCTTCTTCTTCTTCTTCCAACATAAGGACATACACAAATACACCAGAGAAGTGGTAAGTAGAGGTGAGAAGTCTATTATTGATTACATTATCATAAACGATAATTTCAAGACGGAAGTGAAAGACACCAGAGTCCGAAGGGGGGGCAGAATTGTACATATACCACTACTTAGTCCTCACAAAGATAAAAATAAAATCAGATCACCTATCGACAGTTAATAATTCTTCCAATGAGAATAATACCAAGAAACTACCAATAAGGAGTTATAAATAACTAAGGGGGGAAAACAGCTGATAAATACACAGAGAAAACTGAATCAATGATGGAAATCAATAGAAATTTCAATAGAGATACATTAGAAGTTATGTGGATCAGGTTTAAAGAAATTATTCTGAACACGGTACAGAAATTATGCGGAGTAATAAAAATAGATCGAAACAAAAAAAAACATGTTTGTGCAATGACGAAATAAAAAGAGAAACTAAATCTAAAAACAGAAATGGAAACATTACCTGAGACAAAGAAACGAAGTCAATTATGAAGCATAAAAAAATCAGAGAGTAAAGATCAAAGAACTAGTGAAAAAGGAAAAACAAAAATCGTGGAAAAAATTTGGTGAGAAAATGGAACTGCTATGGTAACCAGAAGTTCTTGAGAAGAATTGAAAACGCTGAGAAAAGGCAAACAAATTGGAACTATAAAGGTGAAATCGAAGGAAGGAAAGATAATAACAGATGGTGAAAACCCACGAAACGAAAATAGAAAACATCGAGGAACAACAAGGAAGACAGGAAGAAGAAGAAAGAAAAGAAGTCGACAGAATTGCAGAACAGGAACCAGACGGAACCAGAGCAAGTGGAATTTGATACTAAAATAGTGAAGGAAGCAGTGAAAATGCTGATAAGAGGCAAAGCGGCAGGACATGATGGAATAATACCAGAAATGATTTTAAATTTGGATCCTAACAGGTTTTAACAAAAATATTCGATGGAGCATCGAAAGAAGGAAATATACCAAAGGACTGGGAAGTGGGAGTTATAATACTTTTATATAGAAAATGAGATAATAAGAATTGCAACAATTACCGGGGAATAACACTACTGAGTATTGCCTCCAAAGTTTAAGAACGATTATTATGGACATCAGATTGAAAGCAAGAACACAGTCACAATTGGAAGAATCGCAAAGTGGTTTTCGGAAAGGAAGAGAAATACATTCACATTGAAGCAGACGATAGAGAAAAACAGAAACAACGATATAATATATCGTGTGTATATTATACACAGCCTTTATAGATCTCGAAAACGAATTTGAAAGCGTACCTACCAAGAAATATGATATTTACAAGCTTGAAGAGAAGAGGGGTTAGTAACAGGCTGATAGATAACATAACAAGCTTATATAAAAAGACAAGAAATCACGCAAGAGCAAATAATTTGGAGTCTGAAGAATTCGAAACAAGCGAAGGATTGAGATAAGGTAGCGTGCTAAACCCAACTCTCTTCAATATCATACTGGACGACGTGACGATAGAAATGGAAATGAATTTAAAAAAGGTTCAAGTGGGGTACAGAAATTTACAACCATTATACATAACAGAATGTGCATTCGCCGACGATCTGATAATATTTGCAAAAAATGAAAAATAACTCCAGGAAAATTTAGAAATATGGAATACGTCGTTGAGGAAAAAATATTTGAGAATAAATGTAGAGAAGACAAAAGTGATGGTAATAGGAAGAACAGATATAGAAACAGCGGTAAAAATAAACGATACAAATATTGAACAAACTAAAAATATTAAGTATCTTGGCATAAAGATACATAAAGATGGTACAAACGAAGCAGAATTGAATGATAGACTGGAAAACACATCAAAAGTATACCACGCCTTAAAAAACGCCTTCATCAAGACAAATATGACGATATATAAAACAATACAATACAATAGTACATAGTGAAAGTTGGGTGCTCTCAAAACAACAAAAAAGTAAAATACAAGCAATGGAAATGAAATACCTAAGAGCTGTCAAAGGAATAACAATAAGAGACAAAATACATAATGAAGTGATAAGGAAAGAACTCGAAATCGAACTTATACTGGATGCCATAGAAAGACAACGTTTAAAATGGTTCGGACACTTGATAAGAATGAAAGATGAAAGACAAACGAAGAAAATTTGGCAGGCAAAGAGAATTGATAAATTACCTAGGGGAAGACCAAAGAAGACATGGGATAACGAGGTGACGGAAAGTCTGAAGAAGAGGAACAAAACGTGGAGAGAGGGAAAAGAATTCGAGAAAAACAAGGAGAACTAGGCAAAATTTATGTACTCATAATTATATTGGTATACCTTGACACCTTCGGGCACAACAAGGTTTTTGAGTATATACAGGGCTATTCAAATTCGAGTCTATGCATGGGGATTTCGATAACGGTAAGAGATAGAAGGTTGGTTAAATGGTGGCAAAGTAGCGTATTTCAGAGGTTAATTATATGGATGAAAAAAATCTGACCTAGCTTCTTCAGTTCTGAAGTTATATATGTTGCAACTTTTTGTAGCCTTTCCAAATATCTGAATAAAAATTATATACAGGGTATCGTATAAATTGGGCCACCCTCAACTTTCAATTTTCAAATACGGATCTGTATTTTTTATTGAATTGTTTTGAATGTCAAGAGTCATGTTTCATATTGACGTAGTATTTTCATCTGCATTACAGAGTGTTTTGGAAATATTGAACTATTACCAGTAAAATTTCAACATTTTTTTTAAATTTTCCTGTATAACTCCAGAACTGATATATTATTATCGATATTATTATTAATTAAGATACCCTCGAAGATACCGATCGACAACAATGAATCTGTGGAGATTTTTTGAAGATCGTTGTCACTTCACGATGGTAGTAATAATAATCCTGAGGCTTTTCAAAGGAATGTCTGAGTACAAACGACTGAAACGGTCTGAAATCACGAATCCAACAAAAATGGAAAAAAAATAGGTCGGGTACATATATTTTCATATCTGCCAAGAAAGCAATGATTTCGCGTTTGAATGTTGTGATGATCCGAAATACAATGAATTTAAACATTTTTTCAAAAAATCTACGACGATGTGTGGAAAAGACGGTTTGAAGAAGTGAACTAGATTGGGTTAATCGAGGGGTTAGTACCGAAGTAGGTTAGCACTTAGATGCCCATTTAGTCCAGTGGATTCTCGAGTGGATTATATACTATACAGATAAACATATCATTTCAAGCGATTATCTCTCGAATTTCAACAGAATTTTCATATTCTAACCCCTATTCCGAGCCCAATTAGTAAATAGGCTGCAAAAGAAAATTTAAGGTCCATTCTGTCAATTTTTGTCTCAGTCAAGGTCAAACGCCGAGAGAGCTCGAACCGCAGAAACCAATAAGGCGGCTTCAGATATCTTCAGAGTTCTTCAGCCACGTGAAGAAAACGCGAAAAAGCGTGAAAAACGTGAAACACTCGTGGCTGAAGAACTGAAGATATCTGAAGCCATCAGTTTCTGCGGTTAGAGCTCTCTCGGTGTTTGACCTTGAATGTACCTTAGGTATTCTAATGGAGATTTACTTGATAGAAGTGGTCAAAATGGTCCAGTTCTATTTACACCCATTCACTTGATAATTTCGCTTGATTTTCCTGATCGAAATAGGTGACTGCATTAGTTCGTTTTCGATTGCAGGCAGCTTGGTAGCGTCTTCATGGCGCACCATGATCGAGGAGATGGACAGCACAGCGAAGGCGATCCGACAGAACGCGGACACCATCGAGAGCAAATGCCTGGACGCTCTGAACACCCTCCATGCGGACAAGAGGAAGGCCAGGAAGGCCTACCAGGAGGAGCATGCGAGGATCCTGCAGCAGTTCACGCACGTGAGTTGGTCTTTTCAGTAGTTCTCCGAAGTCTGTACAGTATCTTAATCAATAATTTGCGCGAATAACACAAGCAGCAATTTAACGTTGCGGCGACGTGTTTGAAAAAGTTGCGCAACCAGACATGAGTTGCTTAGTCGACCTTAAAGCTCAATTTATAAACTCCGCTGCCGTAGCTACATTTGACGCTGTCGTTCCAAAATGTATAAAGGAGATATCCGACGGCACCTGCGTCAGATGCGGAGTTTATGAAAATATGTTTATTTTTAGTGTATTCCATCAACGAACAGTAACGGCAGCATCAACTGTAGCTACGGTAGCGGAGTTTATAAATTGAGCTTTGTACTACGTTGTCACGACCCTGTTTTACACCAATTTGGTCAATAATTTTTGGGTATCTAAAACGTTTTAATTTCAACTGTAGAGAGCATCAGTTGGTCGTTTCCTTAACGTTGCTAAATTTTTATATTTCATTTTATATATAGCCAGAAAATAACGATCTTCAAACAGAAATAACCAACGCATTTCAGTTTACTGTCAAATATACTATTGTTTTACGCCAAAAAACAGGCGTGCCTTCAATCCGTTGCGAATTTCTCAAAACTCGAAGATAAAAAAACAAGAAACAAGAAAAATAATTTGGATACAATAATATATAAGTCGTTTTTAGCATCAATGGTCGACAATGTTTCCGAAGATAATTACGCATCAAACATGGCGTAGTATTATAATAGGCGTCAACGCGACTTAGGATATCAGATAACTAAAAAATATACTGCTTTCAACCTCAGTCACCCAGCCAACTAAATATAACCAAAGCGCGACTGAAGTTGGTTATCCGACCAAAAACTGAAAGAAGTCCTCGCTCCACATTTTAAAACGGGCTTGTCTGTGTCATACAATTTTCAGTAGTGTTCTTCGAAAAATTAGTTGCTTTCCTCAATCTCCGCATCCAGGTTAGCATTTGTTCCAAAAGAACTGAAGTTCTTCCACCTGTCTGGCATAATTTCATCAATAACATTTTGAGGTTAGGTTGGATCAAGTTTTCCTTCTCTTCTTCTAGATATATTTATTCTTTTTCCGAAACAATTTAGCCAAGAGTATGTCCTTGTTGTCATGGGGCATGTCCTATAGTGAATATTTGGAAAAGTTAACTGCAAAGATATAAATCCACGAAAACGTTCAGAATTTTTTAAAAAAATTGCCCACTGCCAAGTTAAATCTCACAAGGTCGGCTCAACGTCGGGAAAACGTTGAACATAACTAGAGTTGCCACTCAAACGTTTTTAGAACGTTACTCCCATTCCCAAAATGTTTACTTCATGAAGTCGGTTAGGTTTTACCTCGTAACAACGTCGTCGGTTGACTAAAGTCATGCTCAACATTGATACAACGTTGTCCGGTGGTTCAGAGAGCGTCGTTTCATAAATGACTGATTTCCACACCAAGTATAACGTTAATTTTGGTGTATTATGTGGTTATCGTCGCCAAAATGCTACTTGGGTATTCAAAATTTTGGTCAGGAACTCTAGAACTATATATATTGAATCTACACAGAACTCAAAAAAATATTGATCTTGAAAGAAGCAAAAAAACATGTAGATGTATAATACAGAGTTAAAAATATCACAAACTGAACATTACATTGAACACAGTTATTTAGAAGTATACTCAAAATATTCATTGAGTTGAAACATGTTTGGTCAAAACCGAGGTCCAAACGGAAACCTGTATTTGCCTAAGGCTATTATCGAGGCTATAGTAGGCATATCGTCTTCCCAATAAAAAACAAACTTTTTCTCTAACATAGAGACACTCATAACAGAGAACTATAACTGATAATGAATGATTCAGCTATTATTTCCGAGTGATTGGCCCTCTATCCACACATTTCTTTTGTTTTGACATTTGAAATGTCAGTTTGTCACGTGTTTCTCTTATAATTAGACGATGTTACATTGGCTACATCACACAAAAACCCACCATCTCTACTGAAAAGTTTGCAGCAAATTCCAACTTGGATCCACGAGGAGAGTCGCTCCTGAAACAATGGTAGACAGAGAGACAGAACCAACACCGCTCTCTGCAGGTTTCTTACTCTTTTCATAATATAAACTCGTTGAGTTTACCTCGGTTTTCCTAAAACTTGAAAACAGCTAGAACTAATTCCAAAAAAGCAAGAATACTCTTCTTGGTAGCCTATAGACCCATTACCTTGCCCATTACACTGCGATCATCCAGTATCCAGAGGGATCTCGAAGAGTTTTCGCGAGGGTTTTCGTCATCAGAGATCAAAATAAGATTTGCTCGACTACTTTATATGAGTAACCATCAATAATCGCATCAATATGATCAGTTTTTCAAAGATGAACAGTGCTGTGCGTTTTTATCCAAATGAAATCATCTCGGAAATCATATAAAGAGACCAAACAGCCTTGAAAGTATAGCTTTTTCATCAAAAAAGGTCAGTACTGAAAAATCTGCATTTGTCTTACTTTCCATGAAAGCATCATCCACCCTCGCATCTCCTGTAAATTTCAAGGTAGAATTATTGAACCCCAGGACTAATGAAAATTATGCAATATTAAGTATAGACTTTCTCACAGAGAGAATTTAGAACTTAGTAAATTTCCGTAAATTCATCATGAACAACACAATTTCCAATAATGTGTTCCACCCTGTATATTGTCGTAAACATCAGATATATTGATATTTATCGCGAGATTCATCGTAAATATCATGAATCCTGCTGGACCATCTTTATTTTTAGTTATTGTAAATTTAGAAAACTTCGATAATGGAGTTCTTTTATTTTGTTACAGCGTTGCCTGTGCGGGATTTATTAATAGTTACCTATATCGAATTGGAATCTTGATGAAAATGTTTATTCAAGTATTAAACGAATGATTATGATCGGACTGATGTTGTCTGATGTCATATTCTTGAAGGGGGGTTATCAAACAGGTAAACGTTTATATTATGCAAACATAATCACCTTGAGATTAGCTGTAGAACAATGTATTCTTGGGTCATGGTTAAGAGGCAGCTGTTTTTTTTAATTTCGAACCCGGATATGGAAAATATCAAAAATATGCTGTATCAAATATTTCTCGTTTCAATCAATTTGTAGAAATACCCAAAGTTCTTCTGGATTTCCAAGAAATTCGCACAAAGTCTCCTAAAAATTTCTTGACATTTCAAGGAATTCTCCGAGGAATTCTCGGACTTTAGAAAGATTTTCCGGGCTTCTCAAGGAATTCCCAAATTATCTCTGGCCTTCCCAAATACTTCCTGGATCACCCTGGGAATTGCCAGACTCACAAAAGAATTCTCGAATTCACAAACTTCCCCATTAATACTCACAAGGAATGCCCGGAAAATCTATATAATTATTAAATATTTAAAAGAACTCCTAAACTAATAATATCTGTATTTTTCAAAGAATTCCTGGATTAATCGAGTAAGTTCTGGGCTTCCTATGGAATTCGTAGACTTCGTAGACAAATAATGCCGAGAATAATGCCCAACTTTTCAAGGTAATCTCTTCTCCAGTCGAGTCTCCAGTTAACATAAGAACACTAACCTTGAAAAATTCTCTGTGATTATCCCAAGAATTATCCTCATCTGATTATATTTCTGATCGAAGGTTGACATCAAAGCTAGCAGATCCCACATTTCTTTATAAAGTGCTAAACAATAAATTCAATAATGAGGTAATAAATTAACTTGAAGAAATAGAGAACTCCAAGTTGATTCTGCTAGCTTTAGTTTTTTTTGTTAGATGAATCGTTTTCGTTTTTATTTTATCGAACCAGTCATTTAATTTAACGTTCTGTTGGCTCGTCTGTTAGGCAACCTGAAGATGAGATTCTTTTACAATATTCTCGTTATGGTATAATTACGAGTATACCTAATTATTTTCTCAGAAATATTCCCGAGAATATTCCTTTTCTTGATGGTCTTGTCAGGTTCACGGCTAGCAGAAACAACATTTCAAAGTCAGTGTAATAAAGTCAATGATGAAGTAATAATCAATTATTGATTACAAATGGGGCTAAAAGTTATATAAACTATGCTAGTTGTGCTTTAGGATATCTCAATTTTATATCTAGATGATTGATTTTTGTTATAGTAAAATTTGGATGATATCAAACTTGATGACCATTCATTATCAATAATAATGGAAATGTAAGATAATAATAACTGAACATACACAAAAATCTAAATCATTTACTACATACTTAAATACTTCGGGACAATCATGTTTTAGAATTTGCTTTGTATAGCACGATAAAGCTATTGATATGTATTCTGCCAGAGGTTCACTATGAATGTGTTACGAAGTTTGGTAAATATTTACATTCACTGCGATGCGATTAATAAATCGTTATTTTCTTGTAGCTTATTTGACACAGATATTACAATTCTGTCTCGTAATCAATTTGATTTCTCACTTTCCTCTCTAAACTAATGCAAGCTTCACTAATGTAAAACACTGCAAGATTTTCGAGAAAATTTTCCACGAGATTTTCACTAATTGTGAATATTAATTATGAATTTCCATAAGTAGCGGCCTCATAAATTAAAAAAAAGATATGAAATGTGGTTCATTTATAATTGGAATTATTTTAACTGTAGAATTGAGTTCAAAATATTTAACCTAAATCCAATCTCGAATCACTATGAAATGCGACACTAACTGAGATGTTTTGTTTGAAAATTTGAAAAATGTTCCCCTTTATTATAAAAACTATTTGACGTAGAGATACGTCAGTAGTATATTATGGCATATATATAATAACAACTATATGGATAACACCTATTCTTCTCTTCAAGCGAAAGTGAAGCGAGTTTTGGAAAAACAAAAGACTGTCTGGCTTGCTAATGATGAATTGTGCGCATGCTCGGGTTTTGACGAGTTGAAATCCACTGACGTTTTTAGAATTCCATAGGTTAGGTATATTTGTTGAAACAAATTATGTAAAAGAGCGTTAATATAGTTATTAATGTACTCACATTGTTTACAGAAGTGATTAGTGAGTGATAGCAGTGATTGATCAAAAATTAGCCCACGAATCTTATTCCGATGACTTTATCGTCACAGGTTACTCTGCATATCGCAAGTATCGCTTTGTAGAACACACCCATTTCTGCATCTATCATCAACTATTATCCAAAATCGTTCAACAATCCATCGATGAATGAATAATTGAAAAATATATGTCATGATAAAATAAAAACATCGAATTGAAGGTTAAGTGACACATTTGATTGATGTTTAATAATTATCATACATTTGTCGCTCACTACAAAGCTACTCTCCTCCATGATGAAAACGAATGTCGATTCTTAATTCAAACTTGCGCATGCGCATTTTCGCGATTAGTCTCGCAGACTGTCATTTTTGTTTGAAGGTGGCTGACAATGTCTCGAGTTGTGAAGAAAAGTTTCGGACTTCCATTGTCTAAAGGTATGAAGATTTGAATCCTGAGAAAAGAAGAGTTATGCTGAAAAAACGAAATAAGTGATGAATAAAAATTAATTATTTTATCGAATCAAGAAGATTCGAGTATCAAAAAATCAGGTTAGTATTAGTGTTAGTATATATGAAGTCGAAAAATGTAGATTTAAATGGGAGTTTAACTAGTCGATGAGCCTGAAAATAAGAAAAAATTGAATTAGAAATCAATAGCCTGAAAAAAGAAAAGTTGAATTAGAAATCAATAGCCTGAAAAAAGAAAAGGAAAGTTGAATTGGAAATCAATAGCCTGAAAAAAGAAAAGTTGAATTAAAAATTAAAATAAAATGAATGAATAAAGAATTAAAATTATGAGAAAGATTCAAATCGAGTTTGTCACGACGTTTCGATTGTGTGTATCTACAATCGTCTTCAGTTCTCACCTGAAGACGATTGTAGATACACACAATCGAAACGTCGTGACAAACTCGATTTGAATCTTTCTCATAATTTTAATTCTTTATTCATTCATTTTATTTTAATTTTTAATTCAACTTTTCTTTTTTCAGGCTATTGATTTCCAATTCAACTTTCCTTTTCTTTTTTCAGGCTATTGATTTCTAATTCAACTTTTCTTTTTTCAGGCTATTGATTTCTAATTCAATTTTTTCTTATTTTCAGGCTCATCGACTAGTTAAACTCCCATTTAAATCTACATTTTTCGACTTCATATATACTAACACTAATACTAACCTGATTTTTTGATACTCGAATCTTCTTGATTCGATAAAATAATTAATTTTTATTCATCACTTATTTCGTTTTTTCAGCATAACTCTTCTTTTCTCAGGATTCAAATCTTCATACCTTTAGACAATGGAAGTCCGAAACTTTTCTTCACAGACTGTCATTTGTTTTATTTCTCGGCTTCAGCTCTGGTATCCATGTTACCTATATCAAAGTTTACATTTCTGTTAACTTTGCCTATATAGTTATTAATAGATATAATTATGTATTATGGCCGAGATTTGGGCTAGATGGCCGTTGTGCCCGTTGTGCCTGACAGTTGTATAGGTAACGGCCTGACACGGTCGAATGCATAAGCTACATCCAGGAATAATACAAATATAATTTTGAAATTCAGCCAATAGAATTGGAATTACAGTGAAAATATAGCTTGTCGCTGTATTATCAGTAGTAATATCACAAGTGATTGAATTTGCGCGATAAGTCTGTTGATTTATTCCATACGAAACTGAGTTGCTTATTGGAAACATCACGAGTCCGCAGGACTCGTATTTTCAGCTGGATTGCAATTCATTAATATTCCAAAAAAAATATCGGTACCTGATAATCATACCACTTATTATCTCGCTTATTATATTATTAACGAGTATTCACATTATTCATATAATATCAAAACGTGAAATAGGTACACGATTTTCGAGTTGTTATCACGAGATATGGTGATAACACTTTGTAACATTGCAATTATACGAGGGGTAAACCGCGATAGACTTCTGGTGTACAAACATTCCTTGGAATTCCCTGGAATTTCTTGGAAATTCTTGGAATACCTCAGATTCTAATTCTGGAATTCTGATGTACGAACATTTGGAATCCCAGGTAATTCCTTGGAATTCTTTGGAATTCCTTGGAATTCTTTGGAATTCCTTGGGATTCTTTGGAATTCCTTGGATTCTAATTCTGGAATTCTGATGTACGAACTATTGGAACTTCTTGGAATTCCTTGAAATTGCTTGGATTATAGTTCTTGAATTCTGATGTACGAACATTTGGAATTTCCTGGAATTCCTTGGTTTTCCTTGAAATACCCTGGAATTCTTCGGAATTCTTTGAAATTTCTTGGAATTCTTTGAAATTCCTTGGAATTCTTTAGAATTCCTCGCAAAATTGAAGTTTGGCGTACACAATTTTGAGCGTGGTTTACCCCTCGCAATTATAGGACCATTTAATCGTCAACCATTTCAGTTTTTTCCAGGTTTTCTCTCCTTCCTGTAAAATATGCTTATGATTTTTTGAGAAGCTGAAATATTTCTTTCTCAGATCAAAAATATGAGAACTGTTTATATTTCATCGAGTATTTTTTAGTACCTATCGTAATCATATTTTACAGTGATCCTACTTAGATAAAAGACGATGAGATTCACTTGCTATTTCTTGATTCTCATTTCACAAAGATTCTATATTGAATAGGTATTCCTGCATGTTATTCACATAATTTTCATATAAAATATATTTTGTTACTTTTACCTCCTAATAGGTGTGTAGATTGTGCAGAAGTAATAGAATATGGCGATTTTATGGTCGTTTTCAAATAGTTTCTTGCTTTCTCCTGTTATTTCAAGAACTCAACAATGGATACACGTAGACATATATTTTTACCCTCATTTTTACCTGAATGTCCATTTCAGAGACGAATATCCCTACAATAATATCGTATTCAAGTTTGAATACCCAAATTAACAACCTGTACTAACCGTTCTGAAGACCCGTCTAGAGATAATCCTCCATCAATAAGATGAAAATTGTTGAATGAACTCGAAACGTGTGAGGGTGATACTTGAGAACTTTAAAGGTACCTATTCTGTTTTTTTTTTAATATGAGTAGTTTCATTTTGTGTTTGTAATAGCAGAAATTTGAGATGCCAAATGATGTATTTTTGAAACAAAATATCTCCGAAAATACTTGAGACCGCCGCGTTTCGACTTCAGATTCGTGATCAGTAGGTCAAAATACGTGGGAACCCTCGTGGGAACCATCAAAGATGTTTCCTCAACCCATAGTGGTGCGGTAAACCTCGCGGTAAACGAAGATTTATCCGAGCTAGTTTTGGCAAACTTTACATTCTGCTCAAGTAAACCCACGAGTTCCAGCCGATACGATAAATTTTTCCAGCTGAATGGAGCACCACCATGTACGTTGAGCACCACCATATTATCGAATCAATATGTCAAGGGATACTTATACAACGTAGGCAAGACAGCTCTTTTATAAATCCCTAAGGTTTCATCAGGAGAAAAATTATAAAATGCATAGGTGACAAGAAAAATGAACCATTATTTATATTTTATTAGATTGTAAGGAGGGGGTTGTAAAGGCTGTGCAGCCTCTCAAGCAACTCGACCTATAATTTATTCGAGGCCCGGGATTCCGAGACTTCGTGCAAAGTCTATTAGTTTCCTGGGAGCTAGGTTCCTGATATCGGAGGGCTCTAAGAAGGCCCCTTCCAAGAACTTGAGCCTCTTGCAGAAGAGTGCTAGGCATTCGCAAAGCAAATGTTCTGCAGTTTCAGTGAAGTTCTCGAAGTAGCGGCAACTATCACTCTCTGTTTTACCCATCTCTTTGAGGGCAGTATCCAGTGAGGAGTCCCGTTATCAGTTTCAAGTCTTTTTTTTCCAACTCGAGAAACAGTTCAGCTTTCCCAGGCGAGGGGCTCACTAGCCTTTTCGCTTGTCTTTGTCCTAGCACTTTATTCCAGTGAGATTTAATTTCATCCGCTTCCCAACGTCTTCTCTCAAATGGGCCTTGGAGAGTCCACAGAAGAGTTCTGGGCCAAGAAATTGTGTGTTTGCCCTTCTTCGTTGCCTTCAACTCCCTTATGACCTGGCACCCACATCAAAGTGACCTGGTTCTTCGCTGCCAGTTGTCTCAGGGATTGTTTACAGTCTCAAGTCATCTTAGACTCACAAGTGTATGACTTCAGCGCTTTTAGTGCTGCTTGGCTATCTGATAGAATAGGTATATATTTTTGCCCTTCGAGTGTCCCTTTCGAGGCCCTCTTGGGCACATATCTCCATAGCATGTAATTCTGTTTGAAGGATGATTGGGGTGTTACCAAGGGGTTTTGAGAGCCTGAAATTTGGCCCTGTAGCTCCCACTCCAGCCCTTCATTCAACCATCTTGGAACCATCAGTATACCATACTGATGCATCCCTTCCCAGTTGAGGTCCGGTATTTTGTACTTTTGTATTTGAATTTTTTTGTTAGGTACTTATTTTTTTCGCGCACGAGCAACAATTTTTAAATCGTTGTTTTGAGAGCTATTATTGTAGCCTTTCCTGAATAACTATTCGAAAAAGTATCCCTTACGATAAATTGAGAAAATAAATCACTGTCCAGCAGCAGAAAGCAAAGTAAAAAATCTTTGACCACTACAATCATGAATCCCCGTATGATTGAAGTGTAGTGCTTTGTTATTTTTCCATTCTCTTAGGTACCCAGTGACGTGTATAAAATGTTTGTCGATGCTCGCTGAGATAAGAAACGACGTGTTATTAGTTTTCTGTGAGGTGTTAAGCCGAGCGCATTTCTTTGAAGTTGGGCATCATGTTATGATAATTCGTTCCGTGATAAGGTTGAATATTCGGAATTGCATCCATTCAGTTCGAATATAATAAAGAATATAAATGAACTCATTTTTGGAACATCACTTTTTTGCCAGACAATTTAATTCATGCACCAAAAATGTCTTGGTGTTTTATCATTATGACAGCGAAAAAAGTTTGCCCTAACCATGCCCTAACTTTTCCAGCGACAAAACGTAACCTAACTTTTGAAAGCATTCGACAAGGTGATTCGCCTTCTGACCATGGTAGAGGACAGGCGGCGTCCTCGAGGTTTGGAAGTCAAGTAAATGTTTGTGTATGTCTATACCGAAATATAAGAAAATTTATTGAAAATATATTGATGAAAGTGAAGTTTTAGTGAATACTAGTGAAAAACAATTGGTCCTCTTGTTTCTACGCCGGTTAGAGGCCGGATGACAACGGATTTGTCGAATAACGGGGCCATACTTGCATCGAAGTTTATGAAACATATTTGTGGAATTCAATATTTTGGAAATTGTGATCATATTCAGAATCCTCATGGGGTATGAGAGTCTCAGATCCACTTTGTCGAGGGCCCCATTGAGATTATATAATCAAATATTGCGTGTACTTGGCTGGATAGTCCTGGTAATACATAGGTCATTCAAATTGAATAGAAGAAGAAGAAGCATTCGACAACGAGCATTTTAAACCAATTTTTTATGACGTTATGTTAATTTTTCTCATACTTGCGTTGTCAGAAAAGTATCTTATTTGTGGAAATGGCGCGATTTGAAGAGTCTTGGATTGGGGAATTTGGAAAAGCCATCAATGACAATGTGCCTCGCAATACTGTGAATTCAACTACGTCAATTTGGCGACAATTTGCGATGTTTTCTTTGTAAGAATAATTAACTCATTGCAGACACTTCTACTGAAGAGTCAGCTTCTATTTTATGTGACTGGGCATTCAACATGAAGAAGAACAATGGAGATTATTATGAAAAAAGTGCAGTCAAGACGATTTGGAACACTTATTCATTAAATTGTCGAAATAAACTTGACATTCAAAACAGTGATCCGTTTTCAATCATAACATCACATGTCTACCCAGATTTAATTCTGAATGACGTTTGTCAATAAATATAAGGCGCTTCATTTTTGACAGAAAAATTATCACCTATTAATTCCGTCAATAGGAACTAACAAATTTATCAGGAGTAATACCACGAGTGAATGAATTTTCGCGATAAGTCTGTCGATTCAGAAATGAAAGACAGACTTATGAGATAAATTCAATCACGAGTTGAATTTTATTAGACTATTTCACGAATAAAGTTTCTTCATTAGTATAAATACGAACAATGTATGACAGTCATAATCAAATTATTAAAATCATCAATAACAATTGAGTCAGTAATAAGATACAGAATTATGAGAATATATTCAGAACAGAGTGGTATTTTGCAAGACTATTTCACGAAACCAATTCCTTTATTATAGATATGAAAAATTCATTACAACCATAAGCAAATGTTTATAATATTCAATGATATATATTACTACACCAAACTCTTAATAATCATTTCAACACGAAACCTTTTTTATCATGTATCATTCTTTATTTGTATACATGAACAATAATCAACATTACACTCAACTATAATTATTATATATAGTACAATTATAAAAATTTTGAATAGTTTATTGACCGTTATTTGGACACATTCTATTGTTGGACTCATTACTTAATGTACTTCCAGTATTTCTGAAGGTATTTAGTATGTTTTGATGATGTTTCTCACTAAGCTGTAAATACGGTTTCATAGAGTTGGAACTTCCATGTCCGGTTATTTTCATTGCCTTTTGTTCACCAACGCCAGATTCTAGTAACTGACTAACTGCAGTTGCACGATTAGAATGATTTGTTATTTTGACTTTCTTAGTATCTAATCCTATCTTTTCTGCAGACAGTTTTGTCCATTTTGACAGTGTGTTGATACCCACAGGAGAATTTTTGTACCAACTGTTATATAATATTTCCTCTTTTTGATATCAGTTTCCGATATAATCTCACAGGACACATTTCGGGATTGCTCAAGTTCTGAGTGAGCCATTTATTACCTTCACAACTATTATTGCCGCCTTGATGGGTTTTTGAGAATATGGGATTATATGCAATTCTGTTAGTCAAACACCTTACACCCGTCTGTTTCTTCTTTGAAAAAATGTAACATAGAAAAAGCTGCTTCATTACCTCTCCAAGCTAGTTCTACTGCTGCTATGTGAAAAAACTTTTCTGGAGGCCTTCTGCCGTATCCTCATCCCATTGTAGGCACATATTTTTATATTCGTCAGAAGTCATAGCGGCAGAAAAATATTTTTCTTGCAATAATTTTGCAGTAGTGTTCCATATAGTTTTAATAACACTTTCCTTGTAATCACTTCCGTCAATTTTCCTCATGTTAAATGCCCAGTCTTTCAGAATGAATGCCAGTCGTTCGGTGGTATTTTGTGCATCTAATTTGTAGTTGCGATCGACACAGAATGTCATAAATTGTTTCCATATATAACATTTTGATTTTTTTGTAGACATAGGTACGTTTTCATCTATGTTTTGGTTGATAATTTCATTTGTATTTGTACCGAAGCGACTCATTTTAACACAATCAGGTACAATTATTATTGATAGAACTGCCAAACTTTGTGTTGCCATGGTTACGTCGTTGAAAATACCGAAGCTGACTCTCCAATCAGAATTGAAAGAAAGTTGTCTTTGGTTTGCGATTGGTCAGATTATGTGAGAATTTTAAGATGAGTGAAATAGTCATGGTAATCGCCCGCTGCTATAAGCAACGTATACAAAAAGGAGCCTTCCAATAGGTTGAAAATAATATTATGAAATTTTCATTGATACATGTCAAGTTTACTTCGACAAAAAAAGCTCTAGTGTAATTAAAGTGACAACGAGAGTGACAATAACCATACAATAACAGTTTGATTGTCATCGTCATCGAAGTATTACTGAGTTCATATTGCTGAAATCAGATTTGCACAATCTTTTTGAATATACGAAAAGAAGAGGGGTTGAATTTTAACAAAATTACTGAAGATGTCATAGATTTTACGAAAAGAGCGGAAAAAATGAAGTTACACATAAAAAATATTTAGAAATTTATCATAATTTATCCATACCCATACCAAACCATACCTACTTCTTCCGGTGTTAGAATGAACTTATTCCATCTATCCTGTATCTAAATTTTCAGAATCTGAAACAAGAAGGGCTGTGGAAGCATGTGAAAGTTTCGTTCGCGGCATCGTACCGTCTGGAAGGTGGTGGGCCCATCACCCAAAATTTTCAAAGTCGAAACAGTTGAACGCAACTATCATAAATAGAGTTATCTCTGTGTGATGGTGGGCAACTATTTTACTTTCATCAGATAAAAGTTTGTAGGAACGGGCAGAGCCGTTCAAACATCAAACAATAATTATATACAGTGTCGTTCACATTTTCACCGTTATTTATTTCACATTGATCGCCAACAGGTAGATAGGTATTTAGCAGTGGCGGTTCTTGAAATTTCCACAGTCAATACAAACATGCAGTTTATTTCGATTATATCTATAATTCTAGACCAACTAAATTTTTATTGTACCCGATTATGGATGTGGTATATGTATAATTCCAAAAAAGGGAGCTTCACATTTTTTATCTGTTAATTATTTGAAAAGTCATCAAATATGTTCTTTTTAAAATCGGTCAATTCCAAGGTTAATTCGTATCTCAAATGATACATTGTACCGAGCAATGAACAGTGCATTCAGCCACTTCTTTTTCAATCAACTGTATAAATCGCATTTTTATCTTGTTGAGTACCTATTACATATTTTACATATCATAGCCATTTCGGATATTTTAATGAATTATGTTTCAAATAATAATGTAATTGCCATGTTACACCTGCCCTGTCTTTCAAATTTGTGAAGAAAAGTCCGACACAATTGACACATAGGCAATAAATATAGCTATATGCGACTTCCTTACTCATACAAGTCTCAATGAGACTTCGAGGGTTGCTTTGCAACTAAGTTGGCGGTTAAAAACACTTTTCAAACACTTTATAGTAATCGAGGACATCGCTAGATGACGAGGTGAGAGCCGAGTCGCCCGCAATGTCCGAGACGGTATGAGTAAGGAAGACGGGGACCTTAGCTTTTTAAGTGTCATCCGAAGCACAACTCGGTTGGTTACCGTGGAGAGTTCGAAGGATTGAAATCTAGGTACCAAGAATTTTCAGTTGGTCACCTCTTTCCTTCCGGTAAACGATACTATATAGGGAACCTAGATTAAGATCGTAGCGCCAGAACGGTGAAAATCAGAACTACTCTATGGGCAATTCCAGTTTGTTTACACTGGAAGAATATCATTTTTCATTTCCTTTCAAAGTTTTTTTTTGATATTATTTAGTTATAGTAGTCTACTAAGCGGTTTTGTGCATATATGGTTGTGTTTTTCTGGACAATATGCCTATTAATTGAAAGTACAACTTCAGTTGAAAAGGCTATCTTTCTGAAGACAGTATTTCAATAATCTCCATTTTGGATTTATTTCAAATATGTAAGCAATAAAACAAAACTATTTTAATAACAACATGCTATTCATTGTCCTGAGTGATCAGCTACCTGGTCAGGTAAAATAATGAGGTCTTATATTGATACATTTTGAGAAAACTTCAAAAACTCGTTTGTGTGCCTTCATCCAATATTATTAAAATTATTTTAGGAAGTGTGGAAGTTTTTAACTATAATAATTCACACTTTTTGATAAATATACAATGAAAAAGCCATACAATTATAAATATATATTGGTAATTATAAAATAAATGAGAGAATACATTATTATGAGCTAAATTTCAAGTATTTTCACTAAAATATCAGTAAAATAAACTACTCAGTTACCTTGCCAATTACTAACAATGAAATACAAATGATTAAATAATATGTGTATCGTTTTCAATCCACACCTATCTACTGTCCAGCAACTCCTTTATTTTCAACTTGGTCACAAATATAACTCGGGATTTTCCTGTATTTGGGGAGGTATGAAAACTTATTTCGAGTTTTTTTATCGCCCAACAAAATCAGTAAGGTACGCCAACAATAATGATTCATAGTTTTTTCAGAATCATTTAAATATCAACCAACAAATCAACATTTCACCAAAATAAAATTATATGGAAACCTTATGGCACCAAATGTAAACAAACGATTGTATGGCCCATGCGTTAGTTATATTCGTCAACGGTAGTGGGCGTACTGCTTATTTTGTTTCGCCTATAGAAATAAATAAATAAATATTACCAATAGCCGCCGCGGGATTTGAACCCGGGCCCTCTAGACTATATAAGTCAGCGATTCAACGCACTTTGACCACCATCCCAGTCTGATGTATTATGACTGACTATGTTAAGTTTTATGTAGGTTTTGGTACGTTTATGATGTTGATGATTATTAATGAAGATATATATTAAAATATCTAAATCTTCAATGATACGATAAAATCAAATAATCCTAATGGGTATCAGAATAACAGTTGAATTGCAAATCAAGAATATGTAACCATAACATCACAAACTCGCACTTCTCCAAAAACTATAATAAATCAACTTAAACGCCTTTAGTAACTAGACGAAGCATAGCTTGAATTGAATTATTACTACCCTTACTTCTAGGCGCACTTTATTTCATCTCGCCCTAGGCAACCCTAGACCTTAATCTAGTTAACTTATGGTTGTATTCGCAGTATATTATTAAGCTAAGTTTAAACTTAAGCTCGCTCACAAGCATACAATTTCCTATTGTTAAGCCGAGTGTTAAGCTTAGCAATAGTATACGGCTAGTAGGTTAATATGGCTCTGCATTTCAGACTTCAGATCCCAGATTAAAATCTTAAATCTCTTATCAAGGTACGACCAGGGTAAACGTTTGAAGGTTTTTGGTACTTCATACCCTCCTAATAAACTATAAAATTTAGCAAGCACCAACTGTGAACCAATAACTATACAGCTAGCCGCCGCGATCACCAATATCGTCCTAAGACCATGGTGAAGATCCAAGTCCCTGGAACCAGGTTTTCTTTATTCGTTGTATCAAACACGTTGGGCAAATTCACGTTTCTGATGTTATATACCGAGTATACCTACAAATTTTATGTATTCTCGAGTGTATTCTTCATGTTTTATGTCATTTATGTTGTTGATTCTATTAAAGGGACGCCACTGGTATTCAATTCTAGCAGTGACGAACGAGATGCCGCCAATGATGGTAATGAAACGGTATTATTCTTCGTGTGAAGTATTTTGTCTGCTTTCTGCGACCTCAAACGATTTCATTCACCAATCGAAGTTACTAGATCAGTGAGCCCATATCGGGTAGTTCCTGTTCCAAAGATATCGTAAAAGAAATGCATTCAATTTTTCTACAAATTCCTAGTTTCGACTGCGTGACTTGAGTACCAAAAAATATGTGGTATGGGACACGAAAAATTAAAAATAGAAGATCTTATTTTTGTGAATTTCCAGGACATGGCAATGGCATGATTCTATAGTATTTTAATCGAGATTTTAATAATAGCTGACAATGTTGATCAAACATCTAGCCATTATTATCTTCTCTACATAAGAAAAACTCTGATGGCATGAGTAGACCTAGAATTATTCCACATATAATAATAATAATAATAAACGCTTTTATTGGTAGTATAGTTACATAAAATAGTAATTCCAATAATAATGAGTAATTTCTACCAAAAGGCAGAGTTAGCTTTTGTTTGACCCAAAAGGGTCAGACAAGTGCTTTCTTCCACTCAACTGGTAATTTTCATATAAAAGGATTCTGGATTCTCTCAATGCAGATCCTTGGATGATACCAAGGTGGATAGTGGATATAGGATGGTGAAACAGCTTCCTATTAACAAGCACTAGAATAAACTGTAGACCTTAGCCTACTTGATTTTATACCGTAGTAATATTTCCTGAAGTTATCAGAGATGGCAACATACCTTGTGTCGGTAAAACAGAAACTGTGCATCTGTCATACTTTTATCAGTTTAATCTGTTCTAGATGAAAAATTATTGAGAAGAGTCAAAATATCAATATTCATTCCAAATTTATCGAAAATATATTGTTTTAATGTCGTTTCAAGTCACGTCTGTCAGATGTGAACCACAGAAATGCGTAAGCAACAGAAATCTTCTTCGATAATCGATCTTACCGCCATCTTCTTTCAAGTCGTGGAAATATTAGTACCTTCTCAAACGGTCTACAAGTTTTTCGCAGAAACAATTGAAGAGCTGTTTCACCATCCTATATCCACCTTGGATGATACCAGAGAATGTGTTTATTTCAAAATACTTAAATGTTACTGAACTTTCATCTGACTTTTCAAATAAAAATACAAAAACAAGCAATGAAAGCCATTGATTACCCGTATAGTTTAATTGAAAATTATAGTCTCGCCATAATTATACAGGGTTTTTCACGAGGTTTTTCACTTAAAACTCCGTACGCCAATATCTCGAAAACGAATAGGGATATTAAATTTCTGTAACGAGTAGTCAATTAGATTTCTTACAGAGTTTAAAACATTCGACGCCTACTAAGAGCTGGGCGTCGCGACGCGTTTAAAATATAAATCGATTGCAGTGACTTTGAAATTACCCTCTTACTAAAGTACATGATATTCATTAAACTTTTTTACATGTAACATGTTTACTTAGTTCTCATTGCTAAATTGAACCATTTTTATATAATTATTGTTAGTTTTGTTTAAACCAAACAAATTTGATTATTTCTCTATACAAAATATAACAATATCTCTGACATAGTAATGACAACATCTGTTGATCTGTGGCTTGTAACTGCACTTAAAACAATTGCGACGCAATTACCATCGCAATTACCATCGCGTCGAACTATATTCTTGAGGAGATTTGGATAGAGATAAAAATACTAAATAGTAAATATATAATCGGTGTTTTTTATAGGCCTCCGAAGGGAGTGGTATCTGACTTTTTAAATCACATTGAAAAACGTTTGTCTGAGTTTCAACCAAATGAAATAATTTGCGGTGGAGACATTAATATTAATCTATTGAACTTATCAGATCAATATACCAATGTTTTTTATGATTACATAGAGTCTTTGAATTTGGAGCAAGTAATAAGAGAACCTACTAGGGTGACAAAGTCTACTTCATCCTTATTAGATATAATTTTAATTTCCAATGGAAAGAAAGTCAATTCAGGCGTCAAGGACTCGGGACTGTCGGACCATTTTTTAACTTATTGCAATATTGATGGAAAAATAAATAAGCCTACTGAAACGATCAAATTACGAAATCTCAAAAATGTAGACAAACAACTTCTTGATGATTTTCTGAAAATTTCTCCATTTGAAAACATTGTTTTTCTTCCGAATGTGAATGATAAGGTTGAAGCTCTGAATAATATACTAACCAATATTTTCGATGTCCTGGCACCTCTAATTGAAATAAAAACAAAAAATAAAAAGCCACCTTGGCTCACCTATACTATCAAAAATATGATTCGATTAAAAAATAAAGCGTTTAAAAAATATATAGAAAATAAAAGTAACAACAATTGGGAAGTTTACAGACAATTAAAAAATCAAACAAATATAGCTATTCGGCAAGAAAAGAAGCAATATCTTCAAGGTAGTTTGAATACTAATGACAATAACTCAAAAACTTTTTGGAAGAAATTAAGAAACCTCAATATTTTTTCCAATGAAAAAATTAACACAATACCGGATAATCTTAATAATCCAAATGAAATCAATCAATACTTTTCAAGCATCAATAATAGCAATAACTCTGTAGATCAAGACCTGTTGAATTTTTACAAAAACAATAAAATCCCAAGAATATCAACAACGTTTGCTTTCCATACTGTTTCTGAAAGCCAGGTGAAGGACAATTTATTGGATATTAAATCTCAGGCTATGGGGGTAGATCAAATTAACATAAATATGATTCTAATGTGCTTTGATAGAATTCTTCCATTTTTAACTAATATTATTAACTCCTGTATATTGGAGAACAGTTTTCCTGATTCTTGGAAAATATCGAAAATTATTCCACTTCCGAAGAAATATGATATAGAAAGTTATAACGACTTAAGACCTGTAAGTATTTTACCAGCCTTGTCAAAGATCATTGAAAAAATCATGACTGTACAAATCAGAGAACATCTTAATCAGTATAATATACTACCAGAATGTCAATCGGGATTTAGGGCAGGATTCAGCTGTACAACTTCACTTTTAAAAATAACCGACGATATCATAGAATCAGTTGATAGGGGTAAAACTACAGCATTGGTTTTAATCGATTACAGCAAAGCATTCGATAGAATGAGTCATGATCTGCTTCTATCAATTCTAAATTACATTGGGTTTGACCCTGCGGCCGTAGCACTCATGAAGAGCTACTTTGATAATAGACTACAATATGTCGAAACTGAGAGGGGGGCGTCACCCCTTGCAATACAGAAATTTGGAGTCCCGCAAGGCTCAATTTTAGGACCGATTATGTTTTCTATTTACACCAGCAATATAATCAATTATATCAAGTACTGCAAAGTACATTTATACGCAGATGATACACAACTGTATGCATCATTTCAACCAAGTGAAGTAAGAATGTTTCAAGAAAAAATTAATGAGGATTTGCACCGCCTTAGTGAAATTTCGAAGAAACACAATTTACTGATAAACCCATCAAAATCAACTCTCCTAATATTCGGTAAAAATAGATCTTCTATACAACAAAGCATTGAAATTAGAGTCGGTACAGACATCGTTCCTTTTTCGGAAACATGCCGAAATTTGGGTTTGTTTTTTGATACAGCCTTGAGATTCAAACCACATGTTAATAAATGTATACAACGTGCTTATGCAAACCTTAAAAGATTATATCCACACCGTCACACCCTGTCAGTTTCGCAAAAAATTCAATTGAGTAACTCTTTGGTACTTAGTCACTTCGATTTTGCAGATGCTGTCTACGGTCCTTGTCTGGATAAAGTTGATGCAGACAGAATACAGCGTGTACAAAAATCTACTTTAAGATTCATTTATGGTATTCGTCGTCGTGAATCAGTTTCTTATAAATTAATTGAAACAAAATGGCTATCCATGGAGGACCGTAGAAAATTGCATTCTGCTACATTGTTTCACAATTTAATACTTTTTAATCGTCCCTCATGTCTTACACAAAAGATTCGTTATAGAACTGATGTGCACTCGCTGAATCTGAGGTATCGTGGCTATATTTCACCACCATCGTACAGTACTGCTTTCTATCAGAGAGGTTTTTCCTTCAATGTTTACTGGCTTTATAATAGTATTCCAGAACAATTAAAGACCTTATCAGCGACTGCATTCAAATATAGATATAAACAAATCTTGTTGAGTTTGCGTACATAGTGACCTTCGATGTTTTTTTGTTATAATTTTGTTTTCTCTTCTTTTATTTTTTGGGCCTTTTGGTATGGTAATGCTCAATACGGAACAATAGTAATTTAAATAGTATAGTAGGGGGTTGGACTAGTATCTTTTTCAATTGTTTTCAACCTCCTGTTTGTCAAAAAAAATCAAATATTTTACTAATTACTGTCATATTGAATTGTAATGCTTTGACAAATAAATTATTATTATTATTATAATAATGGTATTTATTATTCATGGCATTCTTGTGAAAATAATACATAATTGCATTTTTTGCCAATCAAGAAACGTCAACTTTAAACCGTAATAACTCAGAAATGAGTGAAATAAATGAGTTCCAGTAAATGACAAAGTTTTAAGTAAGTTGATTACGAACGTTTTTCAAAAAATGTTCAAACTGAATTGTTCCCAATGTTTTCATATCGTGAAATAGTGAGAAGGTTTCCACTCAAAGACGAAGAGGAAAGCTTTCGATAGTTTATCCAAATATCAACAATAACATAATGATGATTCAGAATTTTTTGTTCAAATTCAAAGAAGCCTAATTCCAGCAGAAACTTCGTTTTCAACTGTTAATTAATGGATAATACAGGGTGTCCATTAGGTACGTTGGGGTATATTTTGATCGTCATGTACAGGGTGTGCCATTTTCAATGTCTTCACAGGTTATCTCGAGGGATATCTTGTGTATTTTCATAGATATAGATTTGCGGTCTCCGATCACGATACCGCAAAGCCCTCGGTTCGCTTTTGAGTTTTAGTGCGAATTTGAAAATATTGCATTATGGGACGTATCTCAGCTATCTTTCAACCTATACAAGAAGTAAAAACTCTCCGTTTTCATTGAGCTATCATCATTCAAATCTGAGTTGTTTTTTTACGGAACACTGAATATTTTCTGATATTTGAAACATGAATGCTTTGCGCCTCGCTCTGATCGCTCCCATGATATTAGCCCTGTGTTTGGATAATTTCCATTTTTTATAGGAGTCAAGACAAATATTACTTTCAAAATAGATTTATTGATGCGATAGTTAAACACTCTCATTTCTCTCATTCCAAAACTTAATCCCTATCAAAATCAGAACTGCTACAACTGCTATCAAAATGCGCATTCTCAAGTGTTTTTGAGTGAATGGTCTCGTCATTATATCATCATTTTTATTCTACATTTATTTTTTTGTACTTCTCTATCGACTTCACTTTTGAGTTAAACCACCGCTCGAACCACCGTTTTAAAAATTGTTCTGGTTTTGTTCTATAAATTACAAGAAACATGTTATAATGAAGATTTTCCTGATGAACGATCTGGAGCTCTTCTGTTCTTCAGCTTAACCTGCTCGTATCCCAAATATTAGATGATGCTGAATATTTCGGACTATGAAAATATCTAGGAAAATATTAAAATTTATCAAGATACATTCGTGGTACTTAATAAATTTCCGGAATCAATAATTATCATCTTCAGATAATTATAGGAAAATATAGTTGATGCTCGACTTGATGTCAAATCGCGAAGATTCAGAATTACATCAGGGTTTCAATTAGAGTAACTAAGTTGCAACACTGTACTGTTGTCTCTTGACACTTTCAATCTCGCTTTCAATACTTGGTATACTGATGTTATGATAGAGATTGGGATTTTCAGAATACGACGTTTGACATTTGACACAGCAAAACCAAGATAAAGTTATGAAAATAACGGGTTGCCGCATTCAAAAAATTACTCATTTTCAGTGATTGTTTCAATTTTCAACAACATTTGATCAAACAGTGGCGTGCCGTCGGGGTTCATCCCCCCCTCCAGATATTCAGAGAGAAGTTCTCGGAGAAGTCTATAATGTTTTTGAAATTTTAGAGTTTGATTCGCACATAATAAGATTTTTCAGTTAGGTTTCCACCAAACCCCCTCCCTCCTAGGAAAATTTTCACGGCACGCCACTGACTCAAGTACTACCCCTTCTAATATGAATCAATTAAAAAATAAATGAAGGTTTTCAAGAGAAATTGATAGTTAAACGTATAAAAGGTATTTTTTCAATGTTAAATACGGTGAGAAGGTATGGCAAATGAAACATTAAATGTGTCTAGAATTTTGCGTGAAATCGTGAAATGAAATAATATGTTGGGTGTCCTTCAGAATAAGTTGACATTTGACAACATCCGGTATGGCTTGATCGCCCTCATCGACTTTGTCAAGCTGCCAAATATTAACAAAAGAAAAGTTCTTTTTTTTTCTAGAGACCAGACTACAGCAGAATATTTCAAAACCTTAATTATAAGAAGAGATTAAGAAAGCATTTTAAAAAAATTACCCACTATCTGTCAAGGGGTTGTACGTTTTTTTAGCCTCCTTGTACCTACATCATAAAAGTTTCTAATGGCGCTTGCGAACAAAAACACCAGTCTGAATTGACCTCGACTAGACGACTTAGCTAATCTGCTGTATAAGATCTTCGATCTTTATTGTTGACAGAATAACAGGCAGGTAGAGGTAGGTATATGCAACAGTACCGGGAATACCCATCGCTACCACGAAAAATATAACATAAAACATAACTACTCGGCAAGCCGCAACGCTGACGAAATCAATATGAATTTTCCTAATGGGCAGAAGTGTGACGCAGCCGATGTTATCTGCAATAACTCGAATTACTTACCCGATCGATCGATGGTGAATGGAAGTGGGTAACTGTAATGCATTGGTCGTGGGAAACTATTTACCTACAGCTCGGTAAAAACGCTTATTGCATGTAACTGGTTTGTGGCGAATAGCTATTTATCATTGAAATAAATCGAAGTACATGCTGGTAGTCGACCGAGATCATGATCAGATGTTATAGAATCTATCAAAGAAGCTAGCACAGTCACACACGAACTTCAACTCAGGTGGATTACATAATCTTAGGCTTATTCATGAACCCTATTCCCAATTTGCTCTTCTCGTTTTCCTAACTCATGCAAGTCAATAAAATACTTCGAGGGTTGCTTCGCAACTAAGTTGGCGGCGAGGTTGGCGGTTATAAACACTTTTCTATTTTGGTTGTATAATGAAGTCATTGTGCAACGCGAATGCGTGTCGAAATAGCCTCTATTACGATACGCATTTTTTATTATTCGGAGATTCGTACAATCGAACTGTCAAATGAAAGTCAGAAGAGTTAGGCCCAGTTTACTTCTGAGCGATTTGGATTTGGTGATATAAGCAGTGAAAAACTCAATGTTTCAATTGGTAAATTTCAATTCAGACTGTAATTTGATTTAAATTGACCAATAAAAACAATAATAACATTGAATTTTTCACCGCTGGTATTGCAATAATCAAAATCGCTCAACTGTAAACTGGGCTTAACGCTTGTGCGTCAGATTTTAATTATTTCAATGTCATCATCGTTACCAATCGAAGATGTTTCTGTTATTTATCGATATTAAATCCATTTTTTTCTTCAAATCAATTCAAAATATAAAAAATTGAATATGACACACGTTTTATAAGACACGTTGTCGCACTAGTTCACTTGGAGCACTCCTCGCTTCGCTCGTCGTACTTCAAACAACGCGGGCGACAAAATAGCGTCTTATAAAACTTGTATCATAATATACTATTCTTTTTGATAGAATAGTATATTTCATTACGAGTCTGGAAATAGGGATTTTTTCGTGTGCGTGTGACAAATTCTCATGTGAGGCGAAGACGAACACGGGAAGTCATGCAAGCACGAAAAAATCATTTCTGGACGTGTAATGAACGACATTTTTTATTATACCTCGTTGAAAATGAACACATAAGACACAAAAAAAACTTGGAACATTTTTATTTTCACAGTTGTAGGAATGAAAAAACTTGGAACTACTAGAGTAAGAATATTAAAAACAAAACGTATTAAATCATCTCTTCGACACGCACCAAAGATCCCAAACACTAAAATTGCTTTTGGTAGTAGATATTGTTCATCTGGAGCTTCACATAAAAATTTTGTTACTTGTTCTACTGTCGACACTTTGGACTTTTTTGGAATACGATCGCTTGGCCGCTTGCTCTATAGGATATATTATTATCGGGAATTTCGGGATTTTCTTCTGAGTTCATTTTGTTGGCATAAATTTGATTTACAGAGAATAAACAATGCTGACATACAGTGTTTGGCATGCATGATTTGTTTTCATGATTATTCTCAAAGTTTTTCCGTGCGCTATTTCCGTGCGCTAGCCCAAAAAAGCCCATCTTACAATATTACTAATATAGATGAAAATAAAGTGATTTCAAAGAAGTATAATAAAAAATCTTTGCTATTGCTTCGGACGAACTCAGTACAGGTATCTTTGTAAAACCAAAAATGATTATACATGTATTAAAATATTTCTAATTTTCCTAATATCCTCTTCGATAGAAGAATATGTGGCTTTGCACTCTTTGCAGACTTGGGCCGAACTCAGCAGAGCCATTTTTGAAAAACAACATGTTTCTGCAAAAAGCCAGAAAGTGATATTTTCTAGGCTAATTAACTATTTTTTTTAATTATAATTTTCGGGCACTTCAACTTTTCGAATAAAACCCATCATATGATGAAATAATGGCCCATATTAAAATGTATCCCATCAACGTTTGAAAAAAACTGTGGCTCTGCTAGCTTCGAGCAGCCATTTTTTGAACAACTAATGATTCGATTATTGAAAATCTCATTTCAGAATAATCTATTACCTCGTTTATTATTCTATTCCCAAATTTTCTGGTGGAAAAAGTGATATTTTTGGACTATGCTGAAGCTATTATTCATAACCATATTTCTTTTGCTAAAAATAACAGTATTCATCGATTTTACCTCGGATTTTAGCGAACTCAGCTGAACCAATTTTTGGAAAACAAATTTTTTTTCCATGAAGTATAGCTGACATTTTATCGAGGTTAGGCGAATCGGAATTTTTTGAGTATGAATGAAGAAATAATTTAGGAACAATATGGTAGGTAGGTACCTATCTATGTACATATTGAAAAATATGCAGGGTGTCTTGGATATTCAAAATAGAATACACGTTACCAAAGTTTACAGAAAAGACAAAAGTAGACATCGCCCGGAAATGGTTCTGCTGAAGTGCTCAGTTCACCTGAAGCTATATATAACGTTTGTAACAAAAACAATAAAATTTGGGCTCGAATTAGGGTAATTAATAAACCTAAAAATAGTTTTAATATGTCACTGCATCGAATCGTAGAAAGATGTAGTTTTTGAAAAAAAGGCTGCTGGGTTCACCCGAAGACTAGAGCAAAGCCACAGTTTTTTTCGAGGATTTTTCTATGAGGGATCAAAAAAATGATGATGAAATAACGAATTAGCCTGAAATTATATTTGCTGTCTTCTGGGACAAATGAACGATGAACGTATTCTTGATTTCAACTTTTAATATTCTCCATGTTTGAGCTTTATCCAAGGCATCATCTTGAAAGACTTAACGAATAATTAAACTTCTATCTCATTGAAATGAGTGAGAAATAATTGACACAATGCGTAATTCCTTATTATTATCCTTGGTCAGTGTACCTAACATTTACATTACGTCATGCCAGCTGAACGGAAATAAACCGTTCTATTATTGTCCTTATTTCAAGAATATGACGAAATCACTGTTGATATATCGATAATACACAGTATGATCAGAAAAATATGCGTCTCAACTTGAAATATTATTTCGATATTATTTTAAAATTGTTCAAAGTTTTTATGAACGGATCATAAATAGTGGAAGAGAAAAGCTAGAAAAATGATGACATGATTATCAGGGGCGGATTAACACTATCGGGGCCCCTAGGCAATGTAATTCTCGGGGCCCCTGTCCTTTACCGTTTTCTTACTTTTCAAAATATATGTTTTCCCGAGTTTTTTCTATTACAAAAGTCGAGTCGATCAGATCGACTCCTACTTTTTGCTTTCATTGAATGAAATGATTTTGATAACAAAAATATTTTCACAACCAAAGAAAATATTTTTGTGAAGTAGGTACAATATTGGTTTGAATAGCAATTCTTGTGACTTTTAAGATACAAAATCGTTAAAATCATCTTGGAAGTTGACCCTTTTCAACACATCATTTTCAATCGCCATCATTATCGACAATGAACTTAAACGGTTCTGTGATATTGTTGAACGTAGACATTGTTCTATTAATTATATTTTGAAAAATTTCGTTCACCTGTGGCGTTTAATATCATCAGACTTCTATATATTTGCAATTATATCATTACATTCGGAAAAGTTCATTGACCATATCATCAAAAATCAATCCAAACGATGTTATCTGTCCCCTCATCCATCATTTTTTCTATGGTGATATTACCGGATGTTAATAATCGGGAATGTCATGAATGAATCCGAATGAAACCATTTTTTCCTTGGTGCGTTCAACATCAATTATGCCCCCGTGGGCCCCTAGTCGGTGCGGGGCTCCTAGGCAGTTGCCATATCCGCCTTATGGATAATCCGGCCCTGATGATTATATTTCATTTATTGGTATTATTCGAACAAATTTGGATAGGTAATGGATACAATGCTTGGCAGGTTGAAAAGGGTAATAATCTTCCCCCGATCGGAATGAGAAAAATTAATTCTAAAGTGTCACCATCTCATCGTCATTAGGCCCGAAACATTTCCTGTTGCCAGTGATGCCTATTGTAGTGTATTGGATTATATAATGAATAAAGATATTCGCATTCACTGAGTCACGTTGAAGATAGCATTGATGAATGTGGCAGTTGATATCAGACCGTGACAAAGTGAGGGTGGACAAATAGGAAATAGTTGTTTCATTTAACCCTTTACATCGAATGTAGGAATGACACAATAAATAGACACCACATAATGGCGACGAGGATTAAAGGTAGGAAAACCATTTACAATAATTTATAACAGCAATGGCAAAATAGAGACCATGAATAGGATACATGGCAAAATAGAGTCCATGAATACGATACATGGCAAATAGAGTCCATGAATACGATACATGGCAAAATAGAGTCCATGAATACGATACATGGCAAAATAGAGTCCATGAATACGATACATGGCAAAATAGAGTCCATGAATACGATACATGGCAAAATAGAGTCCATGAATACGATACATGGCAAAATAGAGTCCATGAATACGATACATGGCAAAATAGAGTCCATGAATACGATACATGGCAAAATAGAGTCCATGAATACGATACATGGCAAAATAGAGTCCATGAATACGATACATGGCAAAATAGAGTCCATGAATACGATACATGGCAAAATAGAGTCCATGAATACGATACATGGCAAAATTGAGCCCGTGAATACGATACATGGCAAAATTGAGCCCGTGAATACGATACATGGCAAAATAGAAACATTGTGACCATGAATAGGATACATGGGAAAATACAAGCATATGGAAACAGAATTTATGAAAAAGTCACATAAATTCGAATTCATACTACGAATGAGAAAGGTAGCTATGATAGATGGAATCTATGAATTTGACACATAGATTTCCACAAAATTTGGAAATGAACTATGAATTTGACACATAGATTCTCAATCGCAGCATTATTATAATGAATTGAATCTATGAATTTGACACATAGATTTTCAATTACAGAATCCTGAAATGGCCAATATGACACCACTAGAACCGTTCAACTGTGATGGTGAAATTGGGTTCGTTGGAATTAAATGGGAAAAATGGAAGAGAGGCCTAGAAGTTTACTTAGAAGCCGCCAAAATCCAAAACTCTTCACAGAAGAGAGCTACCCTATTTCACACTGGAGGTTTAGGCTTGCAAGACATTTATTATAATTTGCCAGGAGCTCACGTATCTGAGAATGAGAGTACCGAAGAGGGCACCATTGATGTGTTCAAGGTAGCGTTGGAAAAACTCGATCAATATTTTTCTCCAAAACAGAGCAAAGTATACGAGCGACATATTTTCGTCTGATAAAGCAGGAAAGTGATGAAAAATTTGAAAAATTCCTTATACGATTGAGAAATCAAGCGACGAAATGCAAATTTGCTAATCAAGAAGAGAACCTCATCGACCAGATAGTCGAAAAATGTCAGTCTACCGAGTTGAAAAAGAAAATCCTCACTATAGGCGATACCATCAATTTAGATACAATTGTTGCAGAAGCAATTGCACTCGAGGCGGTTGAAAGACAGTTACAGCAATTCAATGAAAGAGAAAGTCGTCCTGAAGAAATAAATGAAATTTCAAAAAAGCGAAAACCAAATGAAAAACAGGAAGGAAGATACCATCGAACAGAAGTCAAAGCTTGCTACCGTTGCGGATCAACCAAACATTTGGCTTCAAATTGTCCAGAAATAAACTCCATTTGCAGCAAGTGTGGTTTCGCTGAGCACATTCATCAACAATGCAAAACTAGAGCGAGCAAGAGGAAATCATCCTGGAAGACAATACAAAAACATCATCAGACGGACAAAAAAATCAAGATACTCAAGACCGAAGCGTGATGATAAAGATGATGATCGAGTGGACTATGTATTTCACGTCGATCGTGATTATGATCTGGTGTGCTCTATAGCTGGAATTCCTGTTGAAATGGTAATTTATTCAGGTAGTACTTGTAATATATTGTGCGACAAAACGTGGGAACAACTGAAGACTTCAAAAGTGAAGGTATTCAACCAAATCAAGAATCCTGAAAAAGTGTTCATGGCATACGCTATCAAAAAGCCATTAGACATTTTAGGTTGTTTCGACGCCGAAATCAAAATAAATGGTAAAACTATAAGCACTACAGCCTTAGCCCTGTGCAGGGGGCAACGCAGGGCTGGACCAACCCCATCCCCCATACTCGTGGGAACAATATGGACCAAGAGGAGAGATGGAGGGGATAAGGGTCGTTCAAACGAACCTCCAGCACTGTAAGGCGGCCTCGGCAGTCCTTGCAGTTGCCATGGGGGGATTTGATGCGGCCCTTATACAGGAACCGTGGGTTAGACACGGGAAAATTATGGGTCTAGGGGACTAATGTGGAGAGCTTATTTATAGCAGATCGACAGAGAACCCTCGGACCTGTATACTAATACAAAAAAATATAAAAATATTGCCGTTAACAAACTTCTGTTCGAGAGACTTGACGGCCATAAAAATAAGGATGAAGGAGGGTAGTGGGACGAGGGAGATAGTACTCGGATCGGCCTACTTTCCCTCTGATGATCCTGAGCAACCACCTACGAGAGCTGTGGAAGAACTGGTGAGAGAATGCAGGATAAAAGGACTGCAGCTGATCATCGGGGCCGATGCGAATGCACACCACATCACTTGGGGAAGCAGCGACACCAACCAAAGAGGTGAATCACTCCTGCAATTCATGCTGGCAAATAATCTGGACACATTGAATGTAGGAAATAAACCAACTTTTATCACGAGAAATAGGAAGGAGGTAATCGACGTAACAATAGCCTCTACACATGTGAGTAATTTTGTTACAGAATGGCATGTGTCTGATGAGGAAAGTTGCTCTGATCACAGACACATAAATTTCAAAATAAAGAGTGACGTCGTCAAAGAAACTTATCGGAACCCACGGAAAACGAACTGGGGAGCCTATCACGCAGACCTAGAGCGCTATCTACTGGTACCACAAAGAACGATAAGTACAAATGTGGACCTAGAAGGGGTGGTGGAACAATTCAATGACACACTCATTTTGGCGTTCAATAGTAACTGTCCCCTAATCACAAGGAAGGCTACCAGGAAAGTGCCCTGGTGGAATCATGAACTTGCAAGATTGAGGAAACAGGTTAGAAAAAACTTCAACAGTGCTAAAAAAACAGGAAGGTGGGATGACTACAAGAACACCTTGACCAGTTATAAAAAAGCACTAAATAAATCTAAGAGAGACTCCTGGAGGAGGTACTGCGAGGAGATAGAAAGCACTCAAGAATGTGCCAGACTACAGAAGATACTCTCCAAAGATACACAGAGCACGATATACTCCCTCAAAAACGAAAAAGGAGAATATACATACACAGGAAAGGATACAATAAAAGAACTATTTAGAGTTCACTTTCCTGGGTCCCAAATAGATCAGACACTTGCTGTGGAGAACGTTAACGGACTAGAAACATTATCAAGGGGTTCTAGGGAAAGTTGGAACATAGCAAAAGAAGTGGTGACCTATGACAAAATAGAGTGGGCTATACACTCATTCGAACCCTTTAAATCACCAGGATTTGACGGGATTTACCCAGCAATGCTACAGAAAGGACCAGAAACACTGGTCAGATGGCTTTGCAAAATACTGAGAGGCAGTCTGGCTCTCGGATACATACCAAAAATATGGAGAAGAGTGAGGGTGAGCTTCATACCAAAACCTGGGAAAATCGGACAGGAAACGGCAAAGTCCCTCAGACCAATCAGTCTTATGTCTTTTGTACTAAAGACACTGGAAAAGCTAGTAGATAGGCATATGAGGGACGGCAAACTGGTAGAAAGACCACTGCACCGCGACCAATATGCCTACAAGACTGGCTGCTCAACAGACACAGCACTCCATCGTCTGGTCGAGAGGGTGGAGAACACGCTGGAAAATAAAGAGGTGTTATTAGCGGCTTTCTTAGACGTAGAAGGAGCTTTCGACAACACCTCTATAAATTCTATAATTAGAGCTCTCAGACAGAAAGGAATCGAGGAACCCTGTGTGGCCTGGATAAACTCTATGCTGAGAAACAGAATGATTTACACCACTGTTATGGGAGAGACTGTAGTGGCTAGAGCGACCAGAGGATGCCCGCAGGGGGGGGTACTATCCCCACTACTGTGGAATCTGGTTGTGGATGGGCTACTCAGGATACTAAATAACAGTGGACATAGAGTCCTTGGATATGCCGACGATATAGTAGTACTGGCACAAGGAAAATACAATACCACCGTCAGAGATCGAATGATAGAGGCTCTGGAATTGGTAATGATATGGACGGAACGGGAAGGGCTCAGTATCAGCCCTCACAAGGCCGCCATAATAGCATTCACTCGAAGACGCAAACTGGAAGGGCTTGGTCCTTTAAAACTTCGAGGAGAAACGATACAGTTGAAAGAGGAGGTTAAATATCTAGGAGTGATATTAGACTCGAAACTGACATGGCAACAACACTTGGAAAATACCACTAAAAAAGCGGTAACATCACTGATGGTGGCCAGACGCTCTTGTGGAAAAAAATGGGGACTGAAACCACACATGTTGTACTGGATATACAACAGGGTGGTAATGCCCTCCATAACATATGCCTCACTGGTATGGTGGCCTAAGACACTACAAAGAGGAGCAATAACAAGACTGAGCAAGATACAAAGGCTTGCCTGTCTAGGAATCACAGGGGCTATGAAATCAACGCCTACTGCAGCCATGGAGACACTACTGGATCTGCCTCCCCTTCACCTAATGATACAGGGGGAGGCGAGGCTTGGTGCCTTCAGACTACAAAATACACTGGACGATCTTAACATAGGAACAGGGCACATGAATATCGTAAGAACGGTGAACAGGGACACACTTGATATGAGAACAGATCACATTCCCAAACGATATACATTCAATAACCCATTCAGGGTATCCATACCAGATAGAACTGAATGGAGTAATACAGAACTCAGCACCATACTGCAGGGAAAGATCTGGTATACAGACGGATCAAAGACCACAGATGGGTCAGGAGCAGGAGTATTCTCGAAAAACCCGGAGACCAAGCTCAGCTATTCACTGGGAAAACACACCTCCGTTTTTCAAACAGAGGTATATGCAATTCTCCGATGCGCAGAGGAGAATAACAGGAGAGCTATAGAACATGAGCAGATCCAAATAATGTCAGACAGTCAAGCGGCACTCAAGGCAATTATAAGCAAGGAAGTGACGTCGCGACTGGTATTTGATTGCAAGAAGGAACTGAAAACGCTGGCAGACCGGAACAGTGTCAAACTCACCTGGGTGCCAGGACATCAGGGGATTACTGGCAATGAGAAAGCTGATGAACTTGCAAGAAGAGGGTCAGATAATGAACCAGAACCAGGACAGATTCTAGGAGTACCCAAGCGTGCAGCACGAGCGTCAGTAACAGACTGGATTCGGGAAAAACATAAGAACTACTGGAAAAACATTCCAGGAAATATACATGGGAAACAATACATCAAGGAACCATGCCAAAGACGAACTGCAGATCTGCTAAACATGAACAGAAAGCAGATAAAAACTGTTATAGGACTCATGACCGGCCACGCCCCAGTCAAGGAGCACCTTACCAGGATGGGACTGTATAATGGTGACCCAAATTGCAGGCTATGCGGAAAGGAACCAGAAACAGTATCACATATACTATGCAAATGCGAGGCATTGGATCGCAGAAGGCAGACAATTTTTGGGCAACCAGTTGGCGAACCAGAAATATACAACTCACATCCAGTGAAGGACTTGTACAAACTTGTACAAGGCACTGAGATAATAAAGTGGGTACAATGATGATAAATAAATAGGCAAGATACAATGGGCCATTAGGCCTAAGTGTCATCGGAGACTTCGGTCAGACGAGCCTACGAAGGAGGTGGAGTTTTTAGTGGGTAGACCTGGCTGAGATCAGGGAGTCCCACACTATCATATGGGGAATTTGACCCATATGATGTCCATAAAGGATTTCAACCACCTCTGAAAAAAAAAAAAAAAAAATAAGCACTACATTCTATGTGGTGAAAAATGGCTCACAAAAAATCTACTGGGTAGGAACACTGCGAAGTCTTTAGGGGTACTACGTATTGGAACAGATTTTCATATCAATCATGTATCCAATTTTCCTAAATTCAAAAATGTGTTGGTGAACATACCCATCGATGGAAATGTAAAACCAATCGTTCAACCATATCGGAGAATCCCAATTCCACTTGAAAGCAAAGTAAACAATAAAATTGAGGAACTTGTGGATTCCGATATAATTGAACGTGGATATGCCGTCCAAATGAGTTTCACCTATGGTTCCAGTATTGAAACCTAATGGGAAATGAGGATCTGTATTGATATGAGAAGGGCAAATGAAGCAATTATAAGAGAAAATCATCCGTTACCGACCATGGACCAACTTTCAACACAATTTCGAAAAGCTAATTGTAATGTATTTGACATTTTATATATTTTTATTTTATATATTATATTGTTTGAGCCCACCTCTATGGTGTGGTGCCCATCTCTATTCCATCTATAAGAAAATGTCAGGGAATGGGAGTGATAAAAAAGGGGTTTTTTTGGTTGTTGTATCAAGCCGTTCACATGTACTATAATGAGATAAATAATATAAGTTAAATTAATAATTGCAGTTTGATTATTAATCGATGGTAACGTGTAACAAATAAAGAGACATTACACTGGCGACGAGGATAAAAAGTTATGGATTCAGTGGTCACGAGAAGGAAGCGAGACGAAAATTAGTTTTTTTTTTTCACTCACACGTGAAGTGGATAAATAATGGCGGTTTCCAACTTTTCAATGTCGAATCATTTCGTTTTCAATCCAAAAGAAAACGAATGGAATATTTATATTAAGAGGCTGGAACAGTACTTCATAGCAAATGCTATTACGGATGATACAGTAAAAAGGGCAAACTTATTGTATAACTTGGTAGAGGAGACATACATTCTACTGACAAATCTGTGTTTACCTGACAAGCCAGAAGAGACAAGTTTCGCGGATATTGTCAAGAGGTTAACAGATTATTACAGTAAGTCAAATGTTACATGGGTAGAGAGACAAAAGTTTTACAATGCATTCAAACAAGAGAATGAAACAGTGCAGGAATGGAGTGCCAGGCTGAAAGGACTTGCTCGCACTTGTAAATTTGAGGCAAACTTGGATTCCAAATTATTAGATATGTTCATCACACGATTCAACATGGGAAAAATCAGAAATAATTTATTTAGTAGTACACGAACAAATGCCACATTATCAGAGGCAGTGGACATTGCTACAATAGAAGAGGCTGCAACAATGGGGGTTAATGAGGCAAACCATACGCAAATAAATGGAGAAGTTAAACAAGAACCAGAAGTTTTTCGGATGACCCAAAGATATGAAGCAAGTGGGTACAGTAATGATCAGAGCAAACGAGGCCAAAGAGGTTCCAGGCAATCTGAACCACATAGAGGGACACCAGGACAAAGCAGGGATGGTCAGCATTTCCAAAAGGGGACTGGAAGTTTTTCAGGTTTGAAATGCCACAGGTGTGGTAAGAATCATTTGTCAAATTTATGTCCATATAAAGGCTATGTATGTAATTCATGTAACATGAAGGGACATTTGAGTACTGTATGTAGAAATAGGAAATTGAATTATGTAGGACTGGACAATACAAAGGTACTGTCAGAGTTATCAGATGAGGATGAAGAATCTTCACCAGTTATTTGTAACATAAGGGGTTCTCCTAATGATAATGAGGATAAACCATTGTTTGTAGATATATGTCTCCAAGGTTACATATTACCATTTGAGTTAGACAGTGGATCAGCTGTGAGCGTTATTCCATTTAATATCTATACAAGATATCTAAAAAAGTTCCCTATGGCCACAACAAACATATTTTTAGTGAATTTTTCTGGTGGTAGAATTTTGCCTCTAGGAACAATTAAATTGGAAGTAGAATTTCTTGAACAAAAAAGTTTGTTAGATTTTTTTGTGGTTAATAATGATGGTCCAGCACTGTTGGGTAGGAATTTTCTGAGGAAATATAATATGGGGTTTAAGCAGATCAATTATGTTGGTGATAACACAGTCAACGAATTGAGCAAAAAATTTCCTAGTGTTTTTTCTGATGAGATAGGAACTTTTAATAAATGCAAAATTGCAATCAATATCAAACCTGATGCAGTTCCAAAATTTTTTAAGCCACGCCCTTTACCGTTTGCATTAAAAGCTAAGGTGGAAATGGAGTTGAGAAGGTTGGTTGAAAAAAATATTATAACTCCAGTAGATTTTTCGGAATGGGGGACACCCATTGTACCTATTTTAAAAAAAGATGGAAATGTACGAATTTGTTGTGATTTCAAGGTAACAATTAATCCATTTGTTTTAGCTGATAAATTCCCCCTTCCCAGAATAGATGATTTGTTTGCAAAGTTGAAAGGAGGAAAAAGATTCACTAAAATAGATTTATCATCAGCATACAATCAAGTTTTGTTGGAAGAGACATCCAGGGCAATAACAACAATTTCAACTCATAAAGGACTTTTTACATATAATCGCCTTCCTTTTGGAATTACATCAGGACCATCTCAGTTTCAGAAAATTGTAGATCAGTTATTCACAGATTTCCCAGGAGTATGTGTATTTTTGGATGACATTTTGATAACAGGCAGAACACAGCAGGAGCATTGTCAAAATTTGGAAAAGGTACTGAATTGTTTACAAGACTGTGGGTTAACGTTAAAAAGAGATAAATGCTTATTTTTTTCGAAATCAGTATGTTATTTGGGATATATTATCGACGAATTTGGGCTGCATAAATGTCCTGAAAAGGTCAAAGCTATAAAAGACATGCCCATACCTCGAAATGTTACCCAGGTCAAGTCATTTTTAGGTATGGTTAACTATTATAATCGATTTATCAAAAATATTCCTGATGTATTGACGCCTTTGTATAATTTGTTAAAAAAAAACACACCCTGGAAATGGAGTAATGATTGTCAGCAAGCTTTTGAGAGCATCAAGGTTAAGTTGTGTTCAGATGAAATCCTAGTACATTTCAATCCAGACTTACAGGTAACGTTGACAGTAGACAGTTCAGATTACGGATTAGGTGCTGTTATTTCTCACATTTATGAAAATGGAAGTGAGAGACCCATCTGCTATGCATCTAGAACATTAACGCCAGCTGAGAAGGGGTATTCGGCTCTGGACAAAGAAGCAACTGGCATTGTATGGGGAGTGAAACGTTTTTATCAATATTTATATGGTAGGAAGTTTACTCTTATAACAGATAATAGAGCATTAGTTTCAATTTTTGGTCCCAAAAGGGGAATACCAATAATGGCTGCAAATAGATTGCAGCGTTATGCAAATTTTTTGAATGGATTCGATTTCGATATTAAACATATAAATACGAAAAGTAACATTTTTTAAGTAGATTGCCAATAGAAGAAAAAAATAATCAAAATATAAATAAGGGATCATTGAATATAAATCATTTGGTTCAGGATTCAGAGGTTCCAATTGATGTACTTAAGGTAAAGGAAGGAACGTTTAGGGACAGTTTGCTTTCCAAAGTTTTGAAATATACTCGAACAGAGTGGCCCCAAAAATATGATCAAGAGTTGAAACCATTTTATATGAGACGAAATGAAATTAGCGTTGATGACGACATTTTGCTATGGGGTAATAGAGTCATCATACCAGCTAACTTAAAACAAGGAATGTTGAAAGAATTGCATTGTTCTCACATGGGAATTGTTAAAATGAAATCCTTAGCAAGATCATATTTCTGGTGGCCAGGTTTGGATATGGACATAGAAAGACTCAGTAAAGAGTGTAAGCAATGTCAAAGAGTACAGGCAAACCCTCCGAAGGTACCTTTGGAAGGGTGGCCAGTGCCGAACGGGATTTGGTCTAGGATTCATCTTGATTTTCTGGAACCAACAAAGAACAATTTCTATCTAATCGTTTTGGATGCTTTTTCAAAATGGGTTGAGGTATATCCCATGACTTCAATAACATCAAGTATGACCATAAACAAATTGAGGGAACTGTTTGGGAGATACGGTCTTCCGATTACAATGGTTACTGATAATGGGCCACAGTTGATTTCTGAAGAGTTCAAAGTGTTTACAAGAACGAATGGAATTGAACATATCACGATTCCTCCATATTCGGCGCACTGTAACGGGGCAGCTGAAAACAGCGTTAAAACTGTTAAGCAATTTTTATTGAAGGAACATGATAACAAAAATGTTAACTTATCTTTATCAAAGTTTTTGTTAATTTATCGAAACACACCTCATTGTTCATCAGGAGAATCCCCAGCAAAAATTTTTTTAGGCAGGCAATTGAGAACGCGGTTGGATTTGATTAGACCAAGATTGTCAAATTTTAAAGAAAGCGAAAACGAAAATACCCTACAGATTAGAAAAAATTTAATCAAGGCACAAAAAAGGAATAAGGAATATTATGGAGGGAAAAGATATAATGTTCCCATATAGCACACGACGTCCAGTGGACATCCATTTCAGATCCAAATGAAGTCCAAACGTCCATAGGACTTATATGGACGTTCATTGGATGTAAAATTCTGGATATTTTTTGTACTTTCATAACTGGATGTCTTATGGATGTCCATTGTACTTATAATATTGGATATGTGTCAAACATCCATATATGTACGTTATTGAACGTCTCTCGAATGTACAAAATTGGATGTTATATGTAAATCCACGACTTGTACGTTTATGTATAATCATCGAATGTACAATATTGGATGAAATTTTGAAACATCCATGAATGTACAATCTTGAACATCCATGGGATGAACAGACGAGGATCAATTTGTAAATGCACTTATTGTACGTTGTCGTTCATTCAATGGACGGATCATGTCTAATATGTCCAAATTTGTTCGTCTATTGTACGTACAAACATGGGTGCTTATTGGATGTCCCAAATTGTTAGTTCAATGGACTTCGACTCCAGACCATTTTGAGACCAAACATTCATAAACGCATGATGTATATCCAATATGTACAAATATGAACAAACATTGTGTGTTTAAAATTGTATGTCCGTTGTACGTACGAAAATGGACAAAACAGGGATATTAGTCAGAAGAGAAGAAGAGTGAAGAGTGTGAGGTTAGGTTAGTGCATGGTTATAAGGTTATATCACCTCGCCTTTAGCATGGTGAAAACTAAATGAATATTATATTTCTAGTTTTCTGTTACTCTTATTTCGTTATGTTGTTCGCTATAGAAGAAGTACGGATTCAATGTTCACAAAGTTTTCATCGTTTTTATACAATAGTGCCGAGAAGCTGACTGAAATCGAAGAGGTATTTGGAAAAATCTGATTTTCAAACAACAGTGAGTACCTATATGATGCATGATTGAGATATTCTTTATTGCTTTTGAATATTCCTATTTTTCAGAGAAATGAATAGTCCAATTCAATGAAGATATGCATGTCACAGCTCCAACCTCCTGACCAACTTATGACTATGAAAGCTGAAGCTATACCAACTTAGTTTTCATGAAACAGAACATAAATTAAAGTTCATGATAATAGCTGACATAATAAAGTGAGTGAAATATCAGGTTTAATCTTGAATTCAGTAGATGTAGGTATATCAGGATTGTTTAAATTCATTCAACAATATGCAATTCCCTTCCTCATCATTCATATATATTTATAGATTTGATAAACTCATTTGCAAGATAACTTTCGCTACCCTAATATCCATTATTCAACTCAATTTCATTAGTAGTAGAAATGGTTATCATCAGTACTATAGCATCCTACATAAGATTTGGCCAATTCATTGTATCCTATTCTATTTTTCTGTGTTTAAATTTATAGGAAGGCAATATTACAGCGATGCTTTGGAAATACATCATGAAATGGTCAAGAAGAGCCTTGGAATGAAAATCAATCTACTATCTTGCTCCCTCTGTTCTGTTATGATGTTCAAGGTATATATTTTGTTAAATTTCTATCATTTATTTTTTGTATCCTGAATTTTGTATCTATTAGTTTTTGTTTTTATATGTCAGCTATTGGGTACCTACTTAATTAACATATTGTATTTATTACATCCATTCATTACATTCAATTAATTTCATTAAAGAATATTGATTTCAACAATTTTCAGATTTATTTTTCCTGACTTTTCAGATGTCTAATGAACTTATTCAACATCCAGGTTGTACGTACAATGGACCTTCTTTATGTATGTACATTGTGCGTCCACGACGTACGTACATAAGATGGTGTTATATGTACTATATCTGTACATTAGGTGGACCTATTCTGGACTTTAATGGACGTATAAGTTTCATCTTGTACGTCCAATAGATGTTATTTATGTACGTCCATTGGACGTCCACGGTGTACGTACATAAGACGTTATTTCCAGTGTATATGGACATTTAATGGACCTATTCCGGACCTTTTTGTACGTAACCGGATGTCCACTGGACGTCTCTGAGATCCATGATGTACATCCATTGGATGTACATTAGACGTACGTGTGCTATATGGGTTAGGTTTTCAATTGATGAAGTAGTGTTGTCAAAAGATTACAGAAATATAAAACCTTGTTGGAGTAGGTCAAACATTGTGAAAATTTTAGGTAAAAATGTATATATTGTTAGACCATTAGATAATCCTATATTAGTTTGGAAAAGACATGCGAACCAAATAAAAAGGTATACAGAACTCAGCACCATACTGCAGGGAAAGATCTGGTATACAGACGGATCAAAGACCACAGATGGGTCAGGAGCAGGAGTATTCTCGAAAAACCCGGAGACCAAGCTCAGCTATTCACTGGGAAAACACACCTCCGTTTTTCAAACAGAGGTATATGCAATTCTCCGATGCGCAGAGGAGAATAACAGGAGAGCTATAGAACATGAGCAGATCCAAATAATGTCAGACAGTCAAGCGGCACTCAAGGCAATTATAAGCAAGGAAGTGACGTCGCGACTGGTATTTGATTGCAAGAAGGAACTGAAAACGCTGGCAGACCGGAACAGTGTCAAACTCACCTGGGTGCCAGGACATCAGGGGATTACTGGCAATGAGAAAGCTGATGAACTTGCAAGAAGAGGGTCAGATAATGAACCAGAACCAGGACAGATTCTAGGAGTACCCAAGCGTGCAGCACGAGCGTCAGTAACAGACTGGATTCGGGAAAAACATAAGAACTACTGGAAAAACATTCCAGGAAATATACATGGGAAACAATACATCAAGGAACCATGCCAAAGACGAACTGCAGATCTGCTAAACATGAACAGAAAGCAGATAAAAACTGTTATAGGACTCATGACCGGCCACGCCCCAGTCAAGGAGCACCTTACCAGGATGGGACTGTATAATGGTGACCCAAATTGCAGGCTATGCGGAAAGGAACCAGAAACAGTATCACATATACTATGCAAATGCGAGGCATTGGATCGCAGAAGGCAGACAATTTTTGGGCAACCAGTTGGCGAACCAGAAATATACAACTCACATCCAGTGAAGGACTTGTACAAACTTGTACAAGGCACTGAGATAATAAAGTGGGTACAATGATGATAAATAAATAGGCAAGATACAATGGGCCATTAGGCCTAAGTGTCATCGGAGACTTCGGTCAGACGAGCCTACGAAGGAGGTGGAGTTTTTAGTGGGTAGACCTGGCTGAGATCAGGGAGTCCCACACTATCATATGGGGAATTTGACCCATATGATGTCCATAAAGGATTTCAACCACCTCTGAAAAAAAAAAAAAAAAAATAAGCACTACATTCTATGTGGTGAAAAATGGCTCACAAAAAATCTACTGGGTAGGAACACTGCGAAGTCTTTAGGGGTACTACGTATTGGAACAGATTTTCATATCAATCATGTATCCAATTTTCCTAAATTCAAAAATGTGTTGGTGAACATACCCATCGATGGAAATGTAAAACCAATCGTTCAACCATATCGGAGAATCCCAATTCCACTTGAAAGCAAAGTAAACAATAAAATTGAGGAACTTGTGGATTCCGATATAATTGAACGTGGATATGCCGTCCAAATGAGTTTCACCTATGGTTCCAGTATTGAAACCTAATGGGAAATGAGGATCTGTATTGATATGAGAAGGGCAAATGAAGCAATTATAAGAGAAAATCATCCGTTACCGACCATGGACCAACTTTCAACACAATTTCGAAAAGCTAATTGTAATGTATTTGACATTTTATATATTTTTATTTTATATATTATATTGTTTGAGCCCACCTCTATGGTGTGGTGCCCATCTCTATTCCATCTATAAGAAAATGTCAGGGAATGGGAGTGATAAAAAAGGGGTTTTTTTGGTTGTTGTATCAAGCCGTTCACATGTACTATAATGAGATAAATAATATAAGTTAAATTAATAATTGCAGTTTGATTATTAATCGATGGTAACGTGTAACAAATAAAGAGACATTACACTGGCGACGAGGATAAAAAGTTATGGATTCAGTGGTCACGAGAAGGAAGCGAGACGAAAATTAGTTTTTTTTTTTCACTCACACGTGAAGTGGATAAATAATGGCGGTTTCCAACTTTTCAATGTCGAATCATTTCGTTTTCAATCCAAAAGAAAACGAATGGAATATTTATATTAAGAGGCTGGAACAGTACTTCATAGCAAATGCTATTACGGATGATACAGTAAAAAGGGCAAACTTATTGTATAACTTGGTAGAGGAGACATACATTCTACTGACAAATCTGTGTTTACCTGGCAAGCCAGAAGAGACAAGTTTCGCGGATATTGTCAAGAGGTTAACAGATTATTACAGTAAGTCAAATGTTACATGGGTAGAGAGACAAAAGTTTTACAATGCATTCAAACAAGAGAATGAAACAGTGCAGGAATGGAGTGCCAGGCTGAAAGGACTTGCTCGCACTTGTAAATTTGAGGCAAACTTGGATTCCAAATTATTAGATATGTTCATCACACGATTCAACATGGGAAAAATCAGAAATAATTTATTTAGTAGTACACGAACAAATGCCACATTATCAGAGGCAGTGGACATTGCTACAATAGAAGAGGCTGCAACAATGGGGGTTAATGAGGCAAACCATACGCAAATAAATGGAGAAGTTAAACAAGAACCAGAAGTTTTTCGGATGACCCAAAGATATGAAGCAAGTGGGTACAGTAATGATCAGAGCAAACGAGGCCAAAGAGGTTCCAGGCAATCTGAACCACATAGAGGGACACCAGGACAAAGCAGGGATGGTCAGCATTTCCAAAAGGGGACTGGAAGTTTTTCAGGTTTGAAATGCCACAGGTGTGGTAAGAATCATTTGTCAAATTTATGTCCATATAAAGGCTATGTATGTAATTCATGTAACATGAAGGGACATTTGAGTACTGTATGTAGAAATAGGAAATTGAATTATGTAGGACTGGACAATACAAAGGTACTGTCAGAGTTATCAGATGAGGATGAAGAATCTTCACCAGTTATTTGTAACATAAGGGGTTCTCCTAATGATAATGAGGATAAACCATTGTTTGTAGATATATGTCTCCAAGGTTACATATTACCATTTGAGTTAGACAGTGGATCAGCTGTGAGCGTTATTCCATTTAATATCTATACAAGATATCTAAAAAAGTTCCCTATGGCCACAACAAACATATTTTTAGTGAATTTTTCTGGTGGTAGAATTTTGCCTCTAGGAACAATTAAATTGGAAGTAGAATTTCTTGAACAAAAAAGTTTGTTAGATTTTTTTGTGGTTAATAATGATGGTCCAGCACTGTTGGGTAGGAATTTTCTGAGGAAATATAATATGGGGTTTAAGCAGATCAATTATGTTGGTGATAACACAGTCAACGAATTGAGCAAAAAATTTCCTAGTGTTTTTTCTGATGAGATAGGAACTTTTAATAAATGCAAAATTGCAATCAATATCAAACCTGATGCAGTTCCAAAATTTTTTAAGCCACGCCCTTTACCGTTTGCATTAAAAGCTAAGGTGGAAATGGAGTTGAGAAGGTTGGTTGAAAAAAATATTATAACTCCAGTAGATTTTTCGGAATGGGGGACACCCATTGTACCTATTTTAAAAAAAGATGGAAATGTACGAATTTGTTGTGATTTCAAGGTAACAATTAATCCATTTGTTTTAGCTGATAAATTCCCCCTTCCCAGAATAGATGATTTGTTTGCAAAGTTGAAAGGAGGAAAAAGATTCACTAAAATAGATTTATCATCAGCATACAATCAAGTTTTGTTGGAAGAGACATCCAGGGCAATAACAACAATTTCAACTCATAAAGGACTTTTTACATATAATCGCCTTCCTTTTGGAATTACATCAGGACCATCTCAGTTTCAGAAAATTGTAGATCAGTTATTCACAGATTTCCCAGGAGTATGTGTATTTTTGGATGACATTTTGATAACAGGCAGAACACAGCAGGAGCATTGTCAAAATTTGGAAAAGGTACTGAATTGTTTACAAGACTGTGGGTTAACGTTAAAAAGAGATAAATGCTTATTTTTTTCGAAATCAGTATGTTATTTGGGATATATTATCGACGAATTTGGGCTGCATAAATGTCCTGAAAAGGTCAAAGCTATAAAAGACATGCCCATACCTCGAAATGTTACCCAGGTCAAGTCATTTTTAGGTATGGTTAACTATTATAATCGATTTATCAAAAATATTCCTGATGTATTGACGCCTTTGTATAATTTGTTAAAAAAAAACACACCCTGGAAATGGAGTAATGATTGTCAGCAAGCTTTTGAGAGCATCAAGGTTAAGTTGTGTTCAGATGAAATCCTAGTACATTTCAATCCAGACTTACAGGTAACGTTGACAGTAGACAGTTCAGATTACGGATTAGGTGCTGTTATTTCTCACATTTATGAAAATGGAAGTGAGAGACCCATCTGCTATGCATCTAGAACATTAACGCCAGCTGAGAAGGGGTATTCGGCTCTGGACAAAGAAGCAACTGGCATTGTATGGGGAGTGAAACGTTTTTATCAATATTTATATGGTAGGAAGTTTACTCTTATAACAGATAATAGAGCATTAGTTTCAATTTTTGGTCCCAAAAGGGGAATACCAATAATGGCTGCAAATAGATTGCAGCGTTATGCAAATTTTTTGAATGGATTCGATTTCGATATTAAACATATAAATACGAAAAGTAACATTTTTTAAGTAGATTGCCAATAGAAGAAAAAAATAATCAAAATATAAATAAGGGATCATTGAATATAAATCATTTGGTTCAGGATTCAGAGGTTCCAATTGATGTACTTAAGGTAAAGGAAGGAACGTTTAGGGACAGTTTGCTTTCCAAAGTTTTGAAATATACTCGAACAGAGTGGCCCCAAAAATATGATCAAGAGTTGAAACCATTTTATATGAGACGAAATGAAATTAGCGTTGATGACGACATTTTGCTATGGGGTAATAGAGTCATCATACCAGCTAACTTAAAACAAGGAATGTTGAAAGAATTGCATTGTTCTCACATGGGAATTGTTAAAATGAAATCCTTAGCAAGATCATATTTCTGGTGGCCAGGTTTGGATATGGACATAGAAAGACTCAGTAAAGAGTGTAAGCAATGTCAAAGAGTACAGGCAAACCCTCCGAAGGTACCTTTGGAAGGGTGGCCAGTGCCGAACGGGATTTGGTCTAGGATTCATCTTGATTTTCTGGAACCAACAAAGAACAATTTCTATCTAATCGTTTTGGATGCTTTTTCAAAATGGGTTGAGGTATATCCCATGACTTCAATAACATCAAGTATGACCATAAACAAATTGAGGGAACTGTTTGGGAGATACGGTCTTCCGATTACAATGGTTACTGATAATGGGCCACAGTTGATTTCTGAAGAGTTCAAAGTGTTTACAAGAACGAATGGAATTGAACATATCACGATTCCTCCATATTCGGCGCACTGTAACGGGGCAGCTGAAAACAGCGTTAAAACTGTTAAGCAATTTTTATTGAAGGAACATGATAACAAAAATGTTAACTTATCTTTATCAAAGTTTTTGTTAATTTATCGAAACACACCTCATTGTTCATCAGGAGAATCCCCAGCAAAAATTTTTTTAGGCAGGCAATTGAGAACGCGGTTGGATTTGATTAGACCAAGATTGTCAAATTTTAAAGAAAGCGAAAACGAAAATACCCTACAGATTAGAAAAAATTTAATCAAGGCACAAAAAAGGAATAAGGAATATTATGGAGGGAAAAGATATAATGTTCCCATATAGCACACGACGTCCAGTGGACATCCATTTCAGATCCAAATGAAGTCCAAACGTCCATAGGACTTATATGGACGTTCATTGGATGTAAAATTCTGGATATTTTTTGTACTTTCATAACTGGATGTCTTATGGATGTCCATTGTACTTATAATATTGGATATGTGTCAAACATCCATATATGTACGTTATTGAACGTCTCTCGAATGTACAAAATTGGATGTTATATGTAAATCCACGACTTGTACGTTTATGTATAATCATCGAATGTACAATATTGGATGAAATTTTGAAACATCCATGAATGTACAATCTTGAACATCCATGGGATGAACAGACGAGGATCAATTTGTAAATGCACTTATTGTACGTTGTCGTTCATTCAATGGACGGATCATGTCTAATATGTCCAAATTTGTTCGTCTATTGTACGTACAAACATGGGTGCTTATTGGATGTCCCAAATTGTTAGTTCAATGGACTTCGACTCCAGACCATTTTGAGACCAAACATTCATAAACGCATGATGTATATCCAATATGTACAAATATGAACAAACATTGTGTGTTTAAAATTGTATGTCCGTTGTACGTACGAAAATGGACAAAACAGGGATATTAGTCAGAAGAGAAGAAGAGTGAAGAGTGTGAGGTTAGGTTAGTGCATGGTTATAAGGTTATATCACCTCGCCTTTAGCATGGTGAAAACTAAATGAATATTATATTTCTAGTTTTCTGTTACTCTTATTTCGTTATGTTGTTCGCTATAGAAGAAGTACGGATTCAATGTTCACAAAGTTTTCATCGTTTTTATACAATAGTGCCGAGAAGCTGACTGAAATCGAAGAGGTATTTGGAAAAATCTGATTTTCAAACAACAGTGAGTACCTATATGATGCATGATTGAGATATTCTTTATTGCTTTTGAATATTCCTATTTTTCAGAGAAATGAATAGTCCAATTCAATGAAGATATGCATGTCACAGCTCCAACCTCCTGACCAACTTATGACTATGAAAGCTGAAGCTATACCAACTTAGTTTTCATGAAACAGAACATAAATTAAAGTTCATGATAATAGCTGACATAATAAAGTGAGTGAAATATCAGGTTTAATCTTGAATTCAGTAGATGTAGGTATATCAGGATTGTTTAAATTCATTCAACAATATGCAATTCCCTTCCTCATCATTCATATATATTTATAGATTTGATAAACTCATTTGCAAGATAACTTTCGCTACCCTAATATCCATTATTCAACTCAATTTCATTAGTAGTAGAAATGGTTATCATCAGTACTATAGCATCCTACATAAGATTTGGCCAATTCATTGTATCCTATTCTATTTTTCTGTGTTTAAATTTATAGGAAGGCAATATTACAGCGATGCTTTGGAAATACATCATGAAATGGTCAAGAAGAGCCTTGGAATGAAAATCAATCTACTATCTTGCTCCCTCTGTTCTGTTATGATGTTCAAGGTATATATTTTGTTAAATTTCTATCATTTATTTTTTGTATCCTGAATTTTGTATCTATTAGTTTTTGTTTTTATATGTCAGCTATTGGGTACCTACTTAATTAACATATTGTATTTATTACATCCATTCATTACATTCAATTAATTTCATTAAAGAATATTGATTTCAACAATTTTCAGATTTATTTTTCCTGACTTTTCAGATGTCTAATGAACTTATTCAACATCCAGGTTGTACGTACAATGGACCTTCTTTATGTATGTACATTGTGCGTCCACGACGTACGTACATAAGATGGTGTTATATGTACTATATCTGTACATTAGGTGGACCTATTCTGGACTTTAATGGACGTATAAGTTTCATCTTGTACGTCCAATAGATGTTATTTATGTACGTCCATTGGACGTCCACGGTGTACGTACATAAGACGTTATTTCCAGTGTATATGGACATTTAATGGACCTATTCCGGACCTTTTTGTACGTAACCGGATGTCCACTGGACGTCTCTGAGATCCATGATGTACATCCATTGGATGTACATTAGACGTACGTGTGCTATATGGGTTAGGTTTTCAATTGATGAAGTAGTGTTGTCAAAAGATTACAGAAATATAAAACCTTGTTGGAGTAGGTCAAACATTGTGAAAATTTTAGGTAAAAATGTATATATTGTTAGACCATTAGATAATCCTATATTAGTTTGGAAAAGACATGCGAACCAAATAAAAAGGTATCATATTAAGGATGATGAGATTTCAAAATTTGATGTTTCAAATGATATTTACAGGAGGCATATAAATGTAAACCACGAAGGAAGTGAAAATGATCAGGCTAAAGAGAGAAACATATATACTAGTGGTCATAATTTTTCTGACAGTATTCAGGCAAATGGTGTTGGTGATAGTGACATGGCTAGTTCAATAGAGGCTATTGCAAACACCTCTAATATAGTAAGGGATGTACATCAACAACAAAACGTTGATCTGGAATTTGAACAAGAATCCCATACTGTAAATGAACCCAGTTCATCAAGAAATATAGATCGCCCAAAACGGGATAGAAGGGCCCCTGACATTTTAGGTTAGAAAATGAAATTTGATTTTTTTAGGGGGAAATGGTGTAATGTATTTGACATTTTATATATTTTTATTTTATATATTATATTGTTTGAGCCCACCTCTATGGTGTGGTGCCCATCTCTATTCCATCTATAAGAAAATGTCAGGGAATGGGAGTGATAAAAAAGGGGTTTTTTTGGTTGTTGTATCAAGCCGTTCACATGTACTATAATGAGATAAATAATATAAGTTAAATTAATAATTGCAGTTTGATTATTAATCGATGGTAACGTGTAACAAATAAAGAGACATTCTGTAGACTGGATATTAGAAATGCTTTCCACCAAATTGAAGAATTCACGATATATCACAACTTTCATTTCTAGAAAAGGGCATGAAGCCATTGGACAAATATATGTCAGTTATCAAATCTTTTCGAACACCAAATTCAATAGAGGAACTACAAAGTTTCTTTGGGTTGGTCAACTATATTGGTAAGTGGATTCCTAATCTAGCCACCATAACCGAACCACTAAGACAGTTGTAACGGCTCAATGAACTAAAATGTAGCATTTCTTAAATTGAAAGAATCTTTGAGCAGCATCGAAACCCTAGGCTACTACGACCCTCAAGAGAGAACACGGGTCATAGCAGACGCCAGCCCTGTAGCGCTTGGAGCAGTTTTAATACAGTACGACTCGGAAGGTCCACGAGTAATAGCGTATGGAAATAAAAGTCTGTCAGACTGCGAAAAGCGATATTGCCAGACAGAAAAAGAAGCTTTAGCTCTTGTCTGGGCGATGGAACATTTTCACATTTATTTATATGGCAAAGTGGGATTTGAACTAGTTACCGATCATAAGCCACTGGAAGTAACCTTTGGCCCCAAATCGAAACCATGTGCCAGAATAGAAAGATGGGTACTGCGATTGCAGTCCTATAATTTTAAAGTTGTCTATCGCCCAGGCAAGACTAATATAGCAGACCCTCTATCAAGACTTTGTGTCAGTAATATCAAATGCGCCACTTTCGACGGGGAAGAACACATCCGACAGATCGTCGAACATTCGCGACCCGTAGCTGTTTCATTATCAGACATTATGAAACATTCAAAAACTGATTTGGAAATATTGAAAGTGAAAAAATGGCTGTCGCACAACGAGAAGGACGACTCTATAAACAAATTTCAAGCATTTGAAATGGAGTTACGTTTTTATGAAGACTTCCTTCTGAGAAGTAATAAAATTGTGATTCCAACAACCCTCAGACAGAACGTATTACAAGCAGCCCATGAAGGTCATCCGGGTATCGTAGCGATGAAAAATAGGCTACGTACTTACGTATGGTGGCCCAAAATAGACTCAGACGCGGAAAAATTGGTGCGAAGCTGCAAAGGTCACTGCACCAAATCCGCCGCATCCAATGAAACGACGTCAGTTACCAACCGAAACCTGGATAGTTGTAGCGATGGATTTTTTAGGTCCCTTACCAAGTGGACATCATCTCTTGGTTGTAATCGACTATTTCAGTCGATGTAAAGAGATAAAAATTATGACAACAACGACTGCCAGTAACACCATAAAAGCACTCCAAGATATATTTTCACGTTTGGGATACCCAGTATCTATTACAGCTGACAACGGTAAACAGTTCAGTGGTACAGAAATGAAAGATTTTTGTAAAGAATCGGGCATTAAGTTGTTCAACACTATCCCCTATTGGCCTCAGCAGAATGGAGAAGTTGAGCGTCAAAATAGGGACATTGTAAAGCGACTTAACAACAGCCGGTCAATTGAAACCGATTGTAAACAAGATTTACTGAACTTTATCATGATGTACAATGCTACGCCACATTCCACAACCGGTAAAACACCTGCCGAATTATTTTTCGTAGACAGTTTCGGGATGAAATCCCAACAGTAAGGGATTTAGAGAACAAAATAACTGATGAGGAATTCAGAGATTATGACATGCAGAAGAAATCGAGTGGAAAGGAATATAGCGATAGAAAAGGAAGAGCACATCAAAGCTCTTTGGATTTAGGCGATAAAGTTTACATAAAGAATATGATCAAACAAAATAAATTAACATCGAATTTCAACCCCATACCACACACGGTGATCGGAAAAAACGGCGGTGATGTAGAGGTAGAGAATGATGAAACTGGACAGCAATATCGCCGAAACGTGGTTCATTTGGAAAAAATGGAAGGAGAATGGAAAGTAGTAAATAAACCAAATGAATTAGAAACGTTTTCTGAAGATAGATCTAATGATACAATTCCATGAATTATGTCTGATAAATTCATAATTAAGTATTAGTATATATGTATGATTTTGGCTATTTATATATGTTCAAATTTAGTTGTTATATTATATTATATTATTTTATATTATTATACTTTATAAAAAAGGGAGAGATGTAGTGTATTGGATTATATAATGAATAAAGATATTCGCATTCACTGAGTCACGTTGAAGATAGCATTGATGAATGTGGCAGTTGATATCAGACCGTGACAAAGTGAGGGTGGACAAATAGGAAATAGTTGTTTCATTTAACCCTTTACATCGAATGTAGGAATGACACAATAAATAGACACCACACCTATAATATACAAACTTTTGAGAAACTTTTCAAAATTAATTTCCTTATATTTTTCTACTGACTTGCACGATGTTCTACGACAATTATTGGTTTTCCTTGTGATGCAGTTAAAAATATCTCGCAATATATTCTTTCGAATTTGCTCTTCAAACCAATTGCAAAAAAATGTGACGTTGCACATTTATGGTTTTTTCATACTGAAGCTAAATATTTTTTTCCAAGAAAGATTATGATAGAAATTTATATCAATTCTGCATGTAGAATAATTTTCATAATTTCTCTACACTAAGTTCATCTTACATCCTAGTAGAACCAAAATACCAGATTCTCAGATGTGAGATACGTTCCCTGCATCTCGCCCATTTTTATTCTTCCACTTTTTGCGTATCTCAGTTATCTTAAAAAATTAACTTGGCAATTGAAATATGTGATATTTAGAAAATGCTTACACAATGTTTCTCTTATTCCAGTTCGTATTCAACCTTTTGGGCTATAGATATCCTGTATGTCACCAACATTATAAATTATCATTGAATGACGTTCAAATGAAGACAGAATGATATCAGATCGTTTTAAATGATTCGTCCCATTTACGACGAGCTTGAAGTCTACTTGACCCAATTGACTCTTCAGTTAAACAATTATTGACTCCGACATTTTTCTACAAATGACTATTGGTAAGGTTTAGTCTGCAAGCACTATCAGGAGACAAAACTTAGTATTATCGTATTGATTATACAGGGTTATCTCAATATTTAGTTCAATTGACAAAGTTTATTGCTTCACAATATGAGTAGAATTCCAGAAAGAAATCAATATCAATCTCAGTAATCTCTGGACATTATTGCTCTTAAATATTAATCATCATGCACTAGAATAATATCTATTATTATCTGAAGACCAAAGATTAACGTGCGTAAGACGTCCAAATCTTCGTGATGTCAGAAAAATGAACTTTTTTTGGTGTCATTATTCAGTAAAGAGACAAAAGAGACCATAAATGACCAAAAATAAAGTCATAGAGAAGTCATTTTCGCCAGTGTGGCTACCTAAGTGGGTAATCTGGCACCGGTTATTCGTCGGATCTGCACCGCCAGTGACTTCCGACGAATATTTTGGCGTAGGCAAAAGTGTGTCGATGAATGTATTCTGCCTTTAAAGTTAAAAGTTGTAACTTGCTGAATTTACAAGCATTTCATATTACTATCTACTGTATCACCATCAGTGAACCATTGTCGTTTAACACACGTCACCACAATGCAATCAATACGCATATGACGAGGCATGTGATAATGATAATAAGCAACTATGTATTTCATTTCAAAGTAATCGATAACTCTATTATTCTCTGACTTTCAAATAGATAATCTTGCATAAAAGTATTATTGTGAGAAATCGATTACACACAATCACCTTAACTTACCCACCTTCGTAAAAAAGTTACAAAGAAATGGCATAACCTATCTAGACAGATATAATATCTGTAGTATCCATCATATTGTATAATATTATTATATGTCCGAAGTAAATTATTGAGAGTAGTCATAGGCAATAATGAATTCAGATTGATCAATCACGAAGAAATGATCAAGTGGCAAGTTTGGGATACTTACAGGCACGAAAGTATGAAGAAAATGGGTTGAAGTTTAAGGAAGTTTTGGAAAGTGAATTGAATGGTTTGGTTTGACCGAAGTATTCGCCCAGAAACACCAACGTATGTGTGTATTTCTTCAATGCATTTTCTTTCTTTACTTTTGAACAGTTTGAGAACCGGTGTGAAGTTATAGCAGCCATTTTCCAGTAGCCGATTTTCACATTGCGGTAAAGTGACCAGTGGCGTCGGATTTTTTTGATTATTGGAATCCGAATAATGCCATGCACGTGGAAAATTATACAGAACCTTCGAGTGACTAGTTCAGAAAATCCGACTATTTCAAAATTACAGAAAAAAATACCAATCAGAGAATACTTTTATCTCTGGATCTCTGACCAGTGGCGTCGGATTTTTTTGATTATTGGAATCCGAATATTGCCATGCACGTGGAAAATTATACAGAACCTTCGAGTGACTAGTTCAGAAAATCCGACTATTTCAAAATTACAGAAAAAAATACCAATCAGAGAATACTTTTATCTCTGGATTGATTTAGAATAATACCTATGTTACGAGATAAATCATTTGCATGCTGTCTGAGGGTTGGTTGGCACCCTTCAAAACATTGAAAAGATTGATTATTGATAAAGTATTCTCAGGAACTTGATCATAAGCTTTTGGTGTAGAAATAGCCTACATGGTAAGTATAGGTAAACTATTTTCGAATAGATCCCAGGCTGCCAATAATGGGAAACGAATAGATATTTGCAAAGTTTATTAGACACAGGACAAGCTTATACTGTGACCGGCAGAAAGTCATATATGGGAAATTCTTTGATTAATACATTTTGACAAATATCGATACGTGCAGTCGCTTCTGATGCATCAGAAGAAGCCCCAAAGCTCTCTAGAATACACTTCGTTAGTATTTTCGTGATTGTTGGAGAATTTTTGAAATCTGGAAATTATGTATCAAAAAACACTCATATAATAAAATATTGAAAAATTTCATACGGGAAAAATGAGTAAAACGATATTTTTTATGTGTAACCCCTCTTTATCCTCGTAATAATTCTCAACAAAAACTTCTCTGGGATAATTTTTCACGAATTTTCAGAATCTGAGCTCACTTTTGCCCTCGCTTTTGCCTTATATCAACAAAAGACATGGTGGATCAGGAACAAAAATTTTCAAATAGGATCTATATTTTTTTCCATATATTATTATCGAATAAAAAATAGGAAACAACCGCAAAAAAAATTCTTGATACTGAGAAAAAGTGAGCTCAGATTCAGAAAATTCGTGAAAAATTATTTTCGAAAAGTTTTTGAATGACGAAAGAATTTTTAAAATCATGAGGATAAAGGGGCGTGACACCTTTAAGTGGGACACCCTGTACAAGTTTGATGAAAATTACAAATGAAAAAATAAAAATCTTTTGCCATAAAAAAAAATGTATTCGAAAAAATACATATCTATGACAACTCATCATTAAATCTAACAGTGATATTTCAAATATTATATATGGCAAATTCACAGATTCGAAATATTAACCGAATGATATAGGAATAGACCTTGTGGATCTTAAAAATATTATTTGAAATATCACTGTTGGCTTTACCTACTAATAAGTTGCTTTGTCAGAAATATATTTTTTCGAATTATTTTTTTATGACAAAATTTTTTTTTCAACTTGTACATAGTTATAAAATGTCATTATGAACAACTTAGTGTGTATAGTTATTGCTGAATATTTTAGAATAAAAACAAGTAGATTAGTTTAACCAGAATTGTATTCACACCATTTCATTTGTCCATCATTATACCAAAATTCATTTGATTTGCGGGTAGGAATATGCCTCGGAATATGCTAACTGTGCTCTAGTGAATCGAAAATACGGGATACTATAAGATTTACTGCTTGGAGTTTGCCTCGCACTGCTATCAATTATTTCAAAGGTCATGGAAAAAGCCATCAACATCGAGCTCATGAAATATCTGGAACACTCAGAAATTGTCAACGATAGGCAATATGGCTTCCGTCATCAGAGATCTACTGGTGACCTGCTCGCTTAGGTACGTCTCACATTTATGGCAGCTATCTATTGAAAAATATGGGGAAACTTTAGCCGTGGCATTAGACATGTCCAAGGCATTTGATCGAGTTTGGCACCAACGACTCCTCGCCAAGCTTCCATCTTATGACTTGCCCCCTCAGCTGTGTTCTCTGCTTGCTAGTTTTCTCTCAAACAGATCTCTCCATGTAGTGGTCGATGGAGTTTCTTCTGATGATACTCTACTCATAAATGCTGGTGTTCCGCAGGGATCAATTTTAGCACCAACACTATTTCTACTTCACATCAACGATTTGTTGAAAGCAACTTCATGTCCTGTACACAGCTTCGCGGATGATAGTACCCTCCATACCGCTTTCTCTTCCAGGGCTCCTATATCGGCCAGTCAAATTAGAAATGAACGAGGAAGAAATTTTACCAAAATAAATATAGACAATTAATCACCTGGTAGAATTCAATGCAAACAAAACACAAGCATGTATTTTCTCTAGAAAAGCCGATCTCACTGTGCCCAACATAATTCAGTCAGGAGTAAACATACCATTGAAGTCATCCATTTCGATGCTTGGCGTTACTATCAGCAATAACCTTTCTTGGGAAAATCACATGAGGTCCATTACCAACAGTTCATCCCAAAAACTTGGATTTCTGTTTCGAACCAAGAGCTATTTCACTCCCAGTCAGCTGCTTATGATCTATAAGGCACAGATCCGACCTGTCCTGGAATACTGTTACCATTATTTGGAGTGCAGCACCTAAACATATCCTGAAACTATTGGATTCTGTCCAAAAAAGGGCAATTCGTCTCGTCGGTGATGCCTCGCATACAAACTCGCTCACTTCTCTGGAACACCGTAGAAAAGTGGTCGATTTATCTCTATTTCATAGATATTTTCATGGGAGATGCTCTTCTGAAATATCAACAATCGTTCTTCCATTACATTTGTACATTTGCGACATTATATTATGAACAACGAATGACTCAACCGATTTTCCTATACGGTGTTTTATTATTCTTCTTTTATTTTATTATTCATTTTTTGTATATCATGAACTGTTTTACTTTTGTGTTAACCATTGTAATATTTAATAACTAATCGTTTTATTGACAATTTTATAATTACCTGCACCTACCACAATGGTGTTATACTCAAATATATGTTGACATAAGTGTCTTTATTCTCTGTTATTTGACTATTATATGTGTTAATTGTTTAATAATTTGTGTATTATGTATTAAGTGTAATAATTGTACTAGTCATTGACTAAATAAAGGACATACATATAATTAGCAGTCTCTTAGAGATTAACCCGTCAAGTTCAGTCTTCACACCCCTTCGTGGTCACTTTAGAGACCTGAAGAACGTTCCTTTTTAAATACTCGCGTTCATCCAACGAACATCGAGACTTTGGAACTCATTGCCTAGGAAGGTGTTCCCCGAGGCATACCATCTCCAGAAATTTAAGAAGAACTCCAACTCCTACCTTCTTTCCATTGGTTCTCACGATGTTCTCTGAACATTACAGGATAACCCTTTTCGTGAGAACCAGAGCATAAAAAAAATTTGCTGACAGGTACCCAGTAGATACTTTCGATCAACAGTGTATATTTGACGACTCGCGACCTTAGCAGCACTTGGCAGCACTCAGCAGACACTTCGGGCCACGTCCTAATAATTGTTTCTGTACCAAGAATCCAACAGTAATTCAATGCTAACCGAACACAAAGGAATTGCGACACAACCCATAGAGTCAGGCCATGCTGCGCCTTTCTAGAAAGCTATTAGCCAGCCGGCCGATGTCTTGTCTTGCTCATGTGCTGGTGTCATTTTCACAAAATACGGTAGATAGCTGATAAATGCCGCTTGGCCGCGGATTAGGTGATTGTTTATTGGTTATGTGGGTACACTACACAGGATGTGCGAACCATACTGATCATACTGATCATAGTCTAGTGGGTATATAGACGTGATGACTGATGTGATGATCCTGAAATGAATTTCAGCAACGCTCGATTTACCTGAACCCGGCATAGGAGATAATAGACCAATCAGAACTATCCTGGTCATGGCGGAAAAGTGGATTTTCTACATTACGAGAATACGTCGATGTTTTTTTGAAATTTTTATTGTCTAGGGTTTTTCCAAAATCGGCATTCAAAAATTGAAAATTCCTCATCCTTTTCTAAAAATATGACGTCACCTGGTAGGTTGGTTTATATGTTCTGTTCCATTAATCGAAGTGGAAGAAGAATTGATAATTTCTGTCATCTTTGACAACTGGCGGTAAAAAATTACTGGGCGATTTGATTTCTACCTGTGAAAGCATATTCGGGTGATTTAAGGTGAGTTACTTAAGTAATCAAGGGCGTAAAATAGGCTTTTATGGACCGCAGCGTGTACGTAATAGCAAATAGCGTGAGCGATAGCGAGGGCTATTAACACGCCTAGGTCCATAAAAGCAAGTTACGCCCGAAATACATACAACATTTTATGCACACCAGTATATTTTATTGTAAATACCTCTTCACCTCCCAAGCATGATAGGAATAAAACGGTTCTTAAATATCTTCAAAACTCCTTTAAAATAATTTTTGCTACGCGGTACAGATAACTGTAAAACATATGAAGATATTTTATTGCTCAATCATCGTTGAGACTACTTTTCAACCATTTGGTGTTTTTTAATTCACCACATTCGTTTCATTTATTTATGTATCAAGGGGTAAAATAGGCTTTTATGGACCGCTATCGCTCAGGCTATTAACACGCCTATAGGTCCATAAAAGCAAGTTACGCCCGAAATACATCATACAACATTTAATGCTCGACCAGTATATTTTATTGTAAACACCTCTTCATTTCTCAAGCATGATAGGAATAAAACGGTTCTTAAAACGGTTCTTAAATACGTTTAAAATAATTTTTGCCCATGATGTTCCTATCGAAAAAGCATTTCATGAGAGTGTTTTTACTTTTTCTCTATCTCTTATAATAAGGGAGTTATTAAGGGTTAACAATTTGCTCATATTCCAGACTGGTGGGTGAATAAATAGGCTAGTAGCTATATTTGCTGTCAATTCAGACAATAGTCATTACGAAATGCATTCCAGTGACGAAAAAAGTGTGAATTGTACTCCACCAGAAATCAGTAAAGCAGCTGAGGATGCGAATAATTGATATTTTATTGTACGGCGGGCGGTAAAGTGCCATTTTAGGTCCGGTGGGCAGTAAAGTAGTCCGAGGGCGGTAAAGTGTTATTTTACGCCCGCACAACCGGGCGATAAAGTGCCATTTTACGCCCGGTCGTGCATAAAAGTTATTAATTGAATCAACTTTTTGTTTTTATTGCTCTATTTTATAGTGTTCTTGAGTTCGATCGTCTTATTGACTTCGCAGAAGTGCTATTAACTGAGAATCATATAAAAACATTATATACTCATATAAAATACCTGTCTTGCGTTCTATAAATGATAAACCATCAATAATAGCCCCTTTTAAATATTTTGGATGGATTTGGTTTCTTAAATTAAGGATTAAAAATTGACAAATTGTCATCTGACTCATCTGCCATTACTTATGTCACAAAATTCTTCTTCAATATTTTTTTGGTAGCATCCCAATCTACCAGGTGACATCAGCAGAAGTATGGTGCTGTCAAATAATTATTTTTTATGGAGAATGGAACTATTCCGATTTAATTTCGATGCCATATCGGTAGTAGTTTAGTCATATATCGTGAAAAAACAACCAATGCTGCTAAAGCTTTAGAGGTTTATGACCGAGTTTATGACCCTATTACTAGATTTCCGAGGTTTTCCACCAGCACTGAGAATAATTATCGATAGTCAACCATTATTCGATTGACGCTATTGACACTATTGACAGTTGACTTTTGACACAATTGTTAGGTGAGTATTTGACAGGTTAGGAGGTTAGGACTTGGGTTAGGCGAGTTTCTGATAAGGTTGGAAAATTATTGCAACTCCCACCTTCACCTTCATGTTCTAGAGATTGCTCACTGTGTCAATTTCTTGGTCAATATATTATAAAACATTTCTCTTTGTGGATATGTTTTCAGTTTCATCAAATGGAAATGTTGTGTCACAACAAATTATCTTCACTAACTATTCATTAGTACCTACCCTTAAAGTTCGATTTATAAACTCCACTGCCGTAGCTACAGTTGACGCTGCAATGGAATATGTTAAAAATATGCAGCGCAGTTACAGTCGGATATACTCATTCGTTAATACTTTATTGAAGGCTAATTTATTTCTATTTATTTTCCGACCTCCAATGTGCTTAACACGACTATGAAGCAAACTGCCCTAATTTCCCAATTGCCTCGCCAATTGCTTTATATTCTGACACATCAATCGACATAGAACCTTCCTGAAGCATTTTCTATTTTTGTATTTTTCAACAATGATGGAAGGAAAATTATGATATTTTTTTTATGTATAATGTTTTGTTTTTAACAAGAATAATGCATGAGTTGCGGATTTTCCTAAAGGAGGCGCTATATATCGATCCAAAGCCCACTGTTCTGTTCTTGTATTGCTGTCAAGTTTTGAAGTTTATTGAAGAAGAAAAACGACAATTCTAATTATAAATGGAAACAAATTTTTCTTATACTCCTTCAAGATAAAATTTTTAGTAATGGGCCATCATTAGTAACGTTCAAATTCAAAATATTGAATCAATGATGCGACCACTTTTCTGGCCATCATTCAATCCATATCAATAAATGCAAAAATCTCGGTTGAAATTATAACAATTCATGTGATCAGGTGATCACGTAAAAACTTCGAAAATGTGACTACACATCAGTGTCTCCAACATATAGCATAACCGCCAGTTATATAGTATTTTTCACTTTGCAGTTATGACACGAATTATTCACCAATAATGAGGCAATTTAGGTGAAAGACCAATTCTGTATCAAATAACAAAGATCATATAGAATTTCTTTTGGAATACGGAACAAACACATAGTGGAACTGAAACCAAAATGTAGACTAAACAATATCATGTACGATGTCGGTCAACGTCTGAAAACGATGAATAATGACGAACGCATAACGCAGCCTGCTGGAAATTACGAAGTTATATCTGCTACGAAAATAACTGCATTTCAAGCTGCACTACACGGCTAGTCGAGACTTTGATTTGGTGATGCCTTCAGCAAGTTTATTATTTGACTGAAAATAGCAGAGAAAAGAAAATGCCGTGATTTCAGTTTTTTGTTATGTGCAGTGGCGGCCTAGAAATAAACGGCACGATATAGGAACAATATACAGGGTTTTTCACTCACTCCGCACACCAATATCTCGAAAACGAATAGAAATATTAATTTTTTTTAGTAGTCAATAATTGGGGTCAAGTAGATTTTTTACAGCGTATAAAACGCGTCGAACATGTAAATCGATTTGAAATTACGTGCATGCAAGGGTACATGTTATTCATAACCTTTTTTGTTATTTACTCATTTATTTTACCATTTCCTGAGTTATATTGGTTTAAAGTTGACGTTTCTTGATCGACAAAAAATGCGATTATAGATGATTTTTACAAGAATGCCATGAATATTAGTTACTATGGCATTCTCCAAACACCAGTAACATTCCTCATTGCTAAATTGAACCATTTTTATATAATTATTGTTTTGTTTAAACCGAACAAATTTGAATATTTCTCGTTACAAAATGTGACAATATCTGACACAGTAATGACAACATCTGTGGCTTGTAACTGCACTTGAAAAAATTGCGATAATTATGATAGCCATAATAACTAATATTCATGGCATCCTTGTAACCAGAAATCAAAGCAATATTCAAATTATCCAAACCCAATCCATTCGAAGAGCCCCGACAGTGAACCCAAGATTCAAGTTTCCAGCAAACACCTTGATGGAATACCTCATCACTTTAGCAGAAAGGCCAGGAAATTACCAACATCTTTTTTTTTACTCACCACAAATGATTGCATATTATTAACATACCATAAAATAATGTAAATACCAATGATTATCAATGTATAACAGGCTGAAGGACTCAGGTCAACTAAAAAACGGCTATAACTCAGAAATAAGTAAAATAAATGAGTTCGAGTAAATAACAAAAAAGTTCATAAATGGAATATTCTTTTGCATGCGGTTAGTTCCAAAGTCACCGCAAATGATTTATATTTTCGACGCGTCGCGACGCTCAGCTCTTAGTAGGCGACGAATTTTTAAACTCAGATAAAATCTAATTGACCCAATTCATTAACTTCTTTTCACCGAAATTGAATATTTCTATTAGTTTTCGACTTATTTATAATAAATTAATAAACTGCGATATTATGTTCTTATTTCTGACCTCTTTGGTAGGAATGATCATAAAAATATTGATGAGAATACTGATACTAAACATAATATTGATGTTTGAAAACTTATATTCAATCCATGTGGTCACAATTCTTCTTTCTCTTATCGATTCGAATTGAGGATTATAATTTCAAGTGGACTCAATTGAATCATTTCTGTAGATTTATTATCGGAAAGAGTTTTCACCCGAGTTTTCACCCAAATTCATTAAATACATGTCACTCGTGTATATCTCTTCATTTCTAGAGAACATCATTCAATTTAGAGGAGTAAATCACTGTTTGAAATTGGGTACACTACCTACTTTTATCTTTTGGCTGCATGAAAGAAAAACCTATAATATTCGTGATGGCACATCGTACAAGCCAGTTGAGGGATATTGGGACAAGAAATAAGTATCGAAATTGTTCTTAAAAGTTCGTCTAGTCTGCCTGCTTGGAACTGCTAGTGGTGAGATAGACATGATTCCTGATGACCATGAAAATATCTTTATAGATAAGGGAGAGATTGATCTCTTCTGACAAACAGCTCTCCTCTGTTTGGCAGCCGAATCCTGAAGTACTTTGTATATTACGAGAAGCTGTTGAGTGAAGTCCCAAGTAGCACTTGGCTTGTGACAAAAAACCTATATAGTTATTTATCGTGCCTAACATCATCATATTGTTCAATCATTATTGTGAGGTCTGCCTTCTTGAAATAGGTAGAAGCTTGTGTTTTGGTTGCATTGAACTCCACTAGATTATCAAATCCCCATTTAAAAATGTTAGCTAACATATCGGCTAACATCGACCTGTCTCCGTCTTGCACATCTGATGGCTTCTTTGACACAGGGGCTCTATAGATGATGTACTATCACCCGCAAAACTATGGGCACATCTAACAGGTTCTTGATGTGTAGCAGCAACAAAGTTAATGCCAAGGTTAATGCCAAAAAAGATCCTTGTGGAGTGGAACACCGGCGTTGATAGTCACTCTATAGGATGACACGTCATCAACGACCACATGGGGAGACTTATTCGGAAAAAAGCTTTGCACTTTGCAGTAAACTAAACAGTAGTTGTGACGGCAAACCATATGACGGCAGATATTCCCCGTATCGAAAGAATGGCCAGAGTCTCTGGGACTACCCGAAGGTTGACTATCATATATCTTATGCATTAGGGGAAAATAATTATTATAGATAGATATTTATTCATTCTACAGAGTTGTTTACACTCGTCTGAGAAATAAGTCATACATACAGTAAAAGAGAAAAAAAAACAAATAAATTTAAGACATAAACATTAAACAAGCAATTATATAAAGACAAAATAATTGTATAAAGTTCACATTTAAATGCTAAAAATTAAAATTGTGTAAGAAAAAATCAGTGATGGAGTAAGGCTCCATGAGACACAAGTAGTTCCGTACTTCGTGCTCTGTATATTTGTTATCTCTTAAGGAAGATTGTTATGAAACTTGATAGCATTGTACAGCGGACTTGTCTCGAAAATGCTCTTTTTATGAATAGGATAATTATAGTTATGTTTAGATCTGGTGTTGTGTTCGTGGGTCGTTTTGAAACTGTCGAAGTAACATTCATGTCAAGAAACTTAATGTTCTCATATATATACACTGCTGGTACGGTTAACATATTATTACTTTTGAATATTCCTCTGCATGAGCCATCTATTTTCAAATCAAAAATTTTTTCTGACATATAAAAACTTTATTCAGTTCGGTGCCTCCTCCCCATGTCGCTATGCCAAATTTCATTCTTGAATAGAAATTAGCGTAATAGACTGTCAGTAGAGTATTTTGGTCAACGTTGTGTTTTAGTACTCTTATGGCATATGTTATTGATGATAATTTACTACACAGATTTTCTACTTGAGTTGTCCATGTCATTTTGTCATTTATATATACCCCCAAAAATTTCACAGTACTGTTACATGTAATGTTTTGATTATCAATGCGGATGGACTTCGGCCCGTCTATGGTTTTGTTGATTCTTAGTAACATACAATTGGTTTTTTCATTATTGATAAGTAATTTATTCTCATTAAAGTAATCTTTTGTTTTTTTCATAAGTAGGGTTCCTTTTCCAATGATATCCATGAAATTAGGACCTCTTAACAAAAAGTTTGTGTCGTCAGCATAGGTCAGGATTTTGCTTGACTCGTCATCTAAAACATTTTTTACGTCGTTTACAAAGATTATGAAAAGCACTGGACCGAGAATACTTCCCTGCGGGACGCCCATTGATGTCTCCAAGGCACTTGACCTAACCGGACCCTTTGCCGTTGTTATTTCGACTACTTGTTTTCTGTGCTTGAGATATGATTCAAACCAACTGTACGGATTACCACGTACACCATATTTGTACAATTTATCAAGTAGAATGTTATGGTCAATGCAGTCAAAAGCCTTGGAGAGATCAACGAATATACCGCAAGACAGATCACCGTCATCCAAAGCCTGTAAAACTTCAGTGCTAAAGTGAAATAGGGCAGTTTCGATAGATTTGTTTTTTAAATATCCATGCTGGTTATCTGCAAATAATCGATACTTTTCGAAGAACTGTATTAGTCTTCTTGCCATCAGAATTTCCAGAATTTTTGCAAAACAAGTCAGTAGGCTAATGGGTCTGTAATTAGATATATTGTTAATGTCTCCCTTTTTATGAAATGGTTTAACAACATCAAATTTAAAGCATTCTGGGAATTTTCCATCTTCAAATGACTTATTGGCTAACAGTGTCAAAACGGCGGCTATCTCGTATGCACAGGCTTTCAGGACAAGGATTGGAATTTCGTCAAACCAAGTGCTTTTTTTATTTTTCATGTTCATTATTACAGTTACCACTTCGTTCGGTGTCACGGGATATAGGAAAAAATTTAAGTTGTGAAAGTTAATCAGTCGTTGATATTCATTTTTTCCGTCATTGCTTATTTTTAATGATGAGGTAAGAGCAGCATTATTTGCGAAATAGATATTGAACTGTTCAGCTTTTTTTATAGGGTTGTTTAATTGAAAGATATTGGAAGTATTGGAAGTATGCACTATTCCTTTCACTGTCTGCCACATGGTTTTCATTTTATTATCAGACTGATCGATATTTCTCATATAATGCTGTCTCTTTGATGTCTTTAGTAGATTGTTGTAGTCCATTTTTATTTTCTTGTAGATGTCTTTGTATTTTGCGTCTGAGTTTGATAATGTCTGGAATAGTACTAAACGATCTTTCATTATATTTATTTCATCTGATTTGAAAATGATACTTGTAATGCCCTGTTTGACTCTGTACTTCACTTTTGGAAAATTAGTATCAAAATAGTAGAAAAAGATCCTCAGAAAGCATGAAACAGTTTCGTCTAAGGTGCGGTAATGGTGTACTTCACCCCAAGTTTCTTTTCTGATTTGAGAGCAGAAATTATGAACATTTTCGTTACTGAATTTTCTCTTTTCTTATATATAGTTCTTATATCAATCTGAAACTGAAAATTTTTAAGAATATCATTGTAATTCACACAATTACTTATATCACTGTGGCTGAAGGACCTCGGTCAATCGCCAGTTGAGTATTATTTTCATACTCAATAAAGTTCATTCATTATTATTATTAATTATTATAGTTATTAATTTCAGTAGGCATGTTACTTAGTTACTCGCTTAGTTACCTCTCCGACTGAAAGCTATAAATTCTATTCCATCATGGCAAGATTGCGCTTATAGCATTTGTGCTTTCCCAGAAAAGAACACGCTTTGCATCTGTAATTACGTTTTTGAGGGACGTCGCATCGTCGTTCATATAGGTGAATGCCCATCTGAGGAATGTCGGTCGATGAATGTTGGGCGAGATGTTGGGTTTAAGGTTCATGCATGCATTTGGCAAATGGCAGTTGCATTCTGGTTCCTTAGAGATCATATTAGACGAGTATGACACTAAAATAATAGTGTCATTGGTCGAAAGTGGAAAATACAAGCTGATCGTCAGTGTGCATGTTCAATATGTGTAGGATAATCCGTAATAATCGTAATAAGGTCGGTTTCTCACAGCAGTCTTCATAGAAACGATACTCGAGATACACAGAGACGTATTACCATGCTAACACAATGAGTAACAATGTGAACAAAAGCGTCCTTGGACCAATTGACAAGTTCAGCCATCATTGAGAAAGAAAAAATATGTCTGCCCAACAGTGGCTTAATAGGTTAGTGTAGTCTGCCCTAGTGTTGTCTTTGTCATCAAGCAAGATTGCAACTTAAAATAATGAAAATACCATAATCGGGACTAAAAAAATAAAGACTTATATAACCTGTATATAATTGATTTGTTTTTCTTGTAGTGATTTCGTTATTCCGATTATTTCCACTGTGTTGTGATGATTTTTGATCTTACAATAATTATTGAAATATTCCAAACACATTATAATTGTGATATTAGTCTTCTTCTTTTTTTTACGTCCGAATCATAACATTTTCATCATTTCAAGTTGCAATCTTGATGACAAAGACAACACTAGGGCAAACATAGATCGTACTGCTTACGCTAGATCCGGTATCCACAGGTTACTTGTTTTGTAGCTCCGGGAGGGTTGAAAGTACTGAGCCATTGATTGGTCGTTTTAGTTGTTGACCATACAAATGTGTTGTCCCACGTGACCATAGTACCTACTTTCTTGCAGACCCCTCTTGACCTAAAAATTACTACAGCGTAAGCAGTAAGATCTATGAGGGCAGACATATTTTTTCTCTCTCAACGATGGCTGAACTTGTCAATTAAGTCTAGCTGACAATGCTTAAAATGCTCACGCTCTTCACAATGGGACTAGATGAAATGAGCAAAATATAGTGTTTGTGTGATGTTTGGTGGAAAAAATGCAAAAAACGGGTTCATTTCTATTTCAAGTGGGACATCTTCCTTCAATATCATCAACTAGCATATATACGTTGTTGTTGAAGTATGTATGGCTTTTTTTCAATATGAATGAGAAGTTGAAAATTCGATAAATTCTATAGTGTCAGAAAAAATCAAATCGAATCAAATCAAAGAATTCATAAAAATTTGATTCTTCGAATCGGATTTTAAAACATGAAATGGAGACTCACTCGTTTGTAGTTCGTGCAAGACTTCTTGGTTATTTGAAGACCCATTTACGAATTTACATTACTGGACAAATATTCTTTTCTCATGTGTTTACCAATCTCTGATTTCCCCCTTGCGCTGTTTTCAAAAATACCTCACCTCTCCATCACGCTAATTTATAGATAGCAATAAGCGAATGAAAACCCGTTCATTATCGTTGAAGTAGGTACTTCTCTATTGTAGTGTTTCAAATCGTCTTACCTGACCTCCCTAGTTATAGGGTTGAAAGTGGCACTTTGTCTCCCTAGGCAGGAAAAGTTACTCTTCCTCCCAAAAAATTGAATAGTTTCACATAAATACATGAAAATTATTAAATTACAGTCAAAATGATTGATAACTACAGATACCTTTAAACAACTGAATCGAATTCTATTTTATTTTTCATTTTTAGCCTCATGGCTATTTTACGAGGTATTTTAGCTTTGTTAGTGGGTTTCGAGCTGGGTGTTTCAAAAATGGGCTCATTAATTTATTGTATTTATCGAAAAATATAAGATCGCTCGATATATTTGGAATACTATATTCTTCCATATCAATTGATCGTTTTATGCTGGAGGGCTAAAATCATATATTTTACGGTGGAGTGAAGTGTATTTTCCTTCCTAATTTGCGTCTTGTGCCCTCGGGCCCGAGCGGGCCATACGGGCCCTCGCATGCGGGAGGAAAAGTAAAACTTTCCTCCCTAGCTGAACATTTGAGAGGGATCAACTAATATTTGATGATGCATTTTCTTCAAATCCAATGAGAATTCGAAACACCGGGAAACTCCTATATGTATCAGTATTAATTCGTCTTTTAATTTATGTAGTTATCGATTGCAAAAGGAAAAAAGTTTTCCCACAATTTCATGTAGATGTAGGTAACGCTCGGATTGGAATTCACAGTGTTCCCAGCTTCATTTTCGAAAAAATAATGGCGTATGCATGACCCCTAACGAAGAAACTGCAAACCACACGGTTACTTTCTCTGAATGTAGAGGTATTATGTGCAATTCTTGCGGGATATTGTCTGATCAACAACGAATGTTTTGTTTCTACAATATGCCAATAAGATGAATGTGTTCTCCATCGCTCTTCCAGAGGTTGCACTTGATAATTTGTATCAATGTACTCTATTTGTTTACTGGTAATACGAATGTATGTTGTTCTTGGTCCAACTTAAGCTCGAACTTAAGGTAAGGTTTGAAATGACAACGGATTGTTATATGTCCTATAATTTTCACGACTTTTTGTTCACCAATACCCGACCAATACCATTACCTCTCCTGGACAATTCATTAGTAACGACGACAGAATCTCGATTGGAATAGTTCGTAATTTTTTATCGCTTGCAATCAAGTCTAATATTTTTCTCTGAAGATTTGGTCCATTGGTATATTTCATTCATCCATTCCAATATGATAATTCCGAGGATAATTCTTATGCCATCCTTCCGAATTTGTTTTCAGTCAGAAGAGCTATGGCGTTAAAAAAACTTTTAACGTTAATGGACAAATATTTTCTTCTTATGTGCTCACCAATCTTTGATTTCACTAAGTGCAACTTTGATCCGAATGAAACATGCTATTTTTTCTGCAACCAAAATAATCAATATCTAGTTATTAAAATTCAAGTAAAATAATCACCATTGTGGCTCACGCCAATCTAACCTCGGCCAATTTTCTAACAGGAAGAGGCCAATCAGACAAAAAAGAAGAACCAACCTATAACCTCTATTCGGGGATTTGATGTGTGAGAGTTTTCTTATTCATTTGATTTTTATAATAAAATTCACGAAAATTTCTTAAAGTGGAAGTAGTGGAAGTTCATTATTTTATACAAGCTCAACTGAATGGATATTCAGACTCACCTGGAAGGTGGCCATAGAAAAAGTCGAAAAGAATGTGCTGGCCAATTGCCTCAGGGTTGACGATTCAAATTTAACGCTGATGAAATTGAAATTTTCGAAGTTTGACGAAAGATGACAGTTACTACTTGAGTCACTACGAGTACTGCGCGAGCAGCTTAAGCAGTATCCGTATGAACTGACAGCATCTGTCAAATTGAATATGTCATCAGTGTAACCAATCAATACCAATCACATATGGTTATTTTCTTCGATCATATAACAGACTAGATGAATAACGCTCAACCCTTACCACAGTATAGTTGTTTGAAGCCAACATCTAAATCAGTTACTAGGGTTACCTCATTCTAAAACGAGGATAGCAACAACAGATTTCCACAGCATCAGTGTCTTGCTATCTTTGAATTTGAATTTGAATAAATTGACCTACCTACAAAATTATTGTAATTCTTCCTAAGACTGAATGAAAACAATGTAATATCAAAGTTTTCTGAAATTATACATCTGTGATTTATCAGCCGAATGATAATAGATTCAATTCACTGTCACAACTATATTGTTTATTTTCTGGCAATATAAAGTTTTAAAATGTCGAACTTGAGAAATATAACATCAAACATGTTTTTATTACTTTTTAGTTCCACTAAATGAAGGCTTATCTACTACTTTGAACATTTTCTTACCACTTGGGCCAACCATTTTATCACTTGTAGTGAAATGATGCGAGCAAACTCTAACGTCTCTTGAAATATTCTCTTTCCCAATCATATTTTTACATATATTAAATAAATTTTCATCTCGGGGAAACCTGAGAATGTTTTTAAATATTCAAAAATCGTTTTGCATATGAGGTTGAGTGAAGAATGTTTATACAACGAATGATACGACACTGTGTAACTCACCAGTGGAATCTTGTGTTCTGGTCACCACTTTTAAATCGTCTCTTACACATTCAACCACGTTTCACGAGGCGTTTCACCATCCATAAATTCGATTTGAACAGAATAAACATGGTTTATAAGTGAAATCCTATTCAAATTTTCACACAAAACTGGAAAAATGCCGTTTAATGAACCAACAAACAAAATTTGATATGAAAACGAGACGTTTCGCGCTGTCACTGTCAGCGTTCGGTCGATTATCGGTTGAACGAAATTAGCGGCGTTGGCGCATTCACCGACCATAGTAGAGGGTTTACACCGGTGGAGACGATCCTCCTCTGAGGAGGAGTGAGGAGGATGAGGAGAAAGAGTGAGGAGGATGAGGAGGAATAGTGAGGAGGCAGTGGTGGACGTGAATGCGGAGGTGGACATGAATGCATAGACCTAAAATTGTCAAATCACACTGCTCGCCTCCATAACTTGAGAATTTAATAGATGTAATAAATTATATACTACCTACGCGAGAATGTGGAATTGGGAATTTTAGGTCTATGCATTCACGTCCACCTCCGCATTCACGTCCACCACTGCCTCCTCATTCTTCCTCCTCATCCTCCTCACTCTTTCTCCTCATCCTCCTCACTCTTTCTCCTCATCCTCATCCTTCTCCTCATCCTCCTCCTCATCCTCCTCATCCTCCTCACTCCTCCTCATCCTCCTCACTCCTCCTCCTCACTCCTCCTTAGAGGAGGATCGTCTCCACCGGTGTAAACCCTCTACTAACCATTTATATATAAATGAGGTGTATTATATGATGAACATCGAATACATAGCTTTTGATACATTCATATATGATTCATATAAGTACCAACTGAAGGATATATACATTTGGGAGCCTTGAAAAAATATGATCTTGGGATGATTATCACTCTCAAATGTTACGATGTGGCAACCTCTGTAGGGGAAAAAACATATGAATTTCATGTTGGCTTCAGGCAATTTGGGGTGTTACTATTCTAGTGGGTTTGTTGTTCGGAGGTTATGTTATTCATCGATGTGATTATAAAACTGGGATATTAGTAATTCAATAGCGCATAATATAATATAAAGATTTGGTTTTCATCATGTCGAAGAAACTATAAGGCCGTACCATCATCGTTCTTCAGCAACTCTGCTGCTAGACCGAGTGCTAGACCTTTACTAGAATTAGAACGTTAGAAGTTAGGGCAAACAGGGCACACTTTTGTCCTCCTAACAAAAACTCGGCTTTTGAAATTTTATTACCAATATGCATTGAATTGTTAAAGAAATACATTTTTTTATGTTGTAATTTCGAGGGTCCGTTACATTTTAACCCAATCTATAAATTCCCGGGAGAAAAAAATAAGTCCTGGGACAACCTGTATGAATTTGAGATGTAGGTCAAGAAGATGTTGTCCAAATTTTAAGCATGAAGCTAGTTGCTAGGTATCGATTTTTCTTCAGATTCCTATATAGTTTCGTATTACGAACTTGAGCGAATAGCTGACCGCTGTTTGCGTTTCAAATCATAAAGAAACCGCGGCCAATCACCTGCACTCAATGTCCCATTCAGTAGTGTCTTGTTATTGGCGAGTCAGTGAACCACAGAGCCAAGAATTTTTTTTCCATTATTTTTAGGCTACGAGTAGATCTCTTGCCTTATCTCACCTCTCCTATTCCTAGTTGAATAATTTGAAACTCGATTTGAAATCATGTAACGCAATGAAGGCGTTCATGCAAAAAAACTAAGCAATGAAAACTAAAATTTACTTTGGAATATTTCAAAATTTGGCAGTTGTATCCTCGATGGTACTGTCTTGAAATATGAGGTAGGGTTTTATAATGTGTTATATACCTAGTTTTTTTCCCTTACACACATAAGAGTTGACTACTTATTGTTTTTTCATTTGGACATGATGATTACATATTCATCTATTAATAAAAATTATAAACAGATTTCTAAAAATCTGATTACTTGGATTAGATAATGATCATACAGAAAAGTTATAAGTAATACAACTACTACGCACAAATTATGCCTTTAAGATGAAATAAGGTAGATACAAGAAACAATATAATATTTTATAGGTATTCATTGATCGATCAAATTGGATAATTTGTTTATGTGGAAATTATCACTTCTACAACTAATGGAAAACTCGGGAAATCCACTACAATAAAAAATAGAAATTAGCTTTGAGGCACGATCGGTCCTGATAATTGAATATTTTAACTAAGTACCCTGTTTAATTTTCTTCTTGGTTTCCTTTATGGTATAGAAGTGAATATTGTTGAAAATGAGATGAAGAACAAAATGAGATTGACATCCCTAAGCCATTAGTATTAAAACATTTACAGGGAAATAAAATATCGAAATTGGAACCAACAAATTCACAGTATTTCCGATGCTCGAGGAATATTTTTCAAAGCTTTCTCTTAATATTTCACTTAGCCATTTAGATGACTTATAAATAGTGTGACCTCGAGTGGGTCCTATAAAAATGATAATACGTCTCGTAATATAGGTACCGTCTCTTTTTATTTTGAGTTTGAGTTTTTCGTAAGTTGTTTTTATTCAAGTAAATCGATGTAAATCCTAAAAATTAACTGAATCCAATATTTATTGGATCACCAGCCTTAGTGAAAAAATCGATTTTAGTACACCACAAATTTAAATGTAATTGAAGAATGAAATTTGTTTCTTCTTAACTTTACAAACAATCTAGGAATTGAAAATAAAATTTTGATTATAAATCGATAACAAAATACTAAAAAAACGAATTGTTCACAAAGATTTCGAAAAATATTTCTTAATTTTTTTGTATTTTCCATTGTTACCAAATTAACCTATATAAACATCGAAATTTGCCCACCATATAAGTATGTAGAATAAATATGAGTCACATAGTATATTTTGGTATATTTAATGCCTGGCACAATGTTATTTTTCTTTCATTTTTAGTTTCTAGCAGTTATCTCTGAGGAACTTAAAGTGTTTCGATACTCACATGAATAATTTTTAATTCGGTTGCAGAAAAGATAATTTCAGAAGATACTTATCAAAGAGTGTTGAGGGTTAGGTTAGGTTAGGTTTAGATCCTGATGAATTATCAAGAATTAAAAGAAAATCTCGACAGTACATATTTGAACGTTTTGTATAGACCTGGCGCCTGATAAAAATCATAAATTCATAGCTAAGAGAATGAAAAAAATACCTCGAAGAATACTTTTGATACATTTTTCAATCATAACAGACGTTCTACTAGTGTCTGTCATACTAATTACCGTTTACACATTTCCACAGGATACGAATTGAAAATTACTGTTCCAACTTGACAATAATTGAATTCTCATGTTGCTTGATGTTCGATGTGGCGACAACAAAACATGCCCCGTTAGAACTATTGTTGAATTTTAAGTGCCAAGTCGAATACATACCTATATAAATCGTATAAAACGCTATTTTTCCAAACAACTTAATGCCAAGAAGATGGAAAGATTGTTTGTGCAGTCAAGTAGAAACATTGTAAATTAATTCTCGAGTTAATTCTAGACAAGCATTTAATGATGTATTTTTATCACGATCTTTTTTTGCGTGAGAATAATTCGAATGATACATAACAAACATACCAAGAATCATTACAAGGTATACCTTCACTTTTATTTATATACAGGGTGTTATTCGAAACGTAATTTCAATGGGAAACGGTCAGATATCCAATATTATTAAAAAATATAAAGTATTGCAGGGCATGTTGACTGGGACGTCACTGATAGAGATGTGATGAACCTTATTGGTATTGGAAAAATGTATTTTTATGATGAGTACTCTGCATGTACCAAGTTGATAAAATCAATTGTTCTTGAAATAATCCGAATCTAACTGGCTGAACTTATCATTTTATCAAAAAAACCTCGAATCATATTGCCACAATATATATTTTTTTTATAAACCATCCAACAGAAATCCATTTACAGGATGGGAAAGTAACAGGTACAAAAAAAAATAATTTTGATCAGTGAAGATAAAAAAAAAATTGAAGAAATGAGACAAGATACAAAAACTATAGAGAAAGGGAAAAATAATATAAAAATCTGATTTTTTTCAATGAAGCAATGCTGCAAGAGAAAATGTCACAGCTGTTATTGATAACATTGTAGTTGATGTATTCCTCCTATTTGCAAGAGAGGTAAAAGACTATTTGAATGGACATTATAATATGGACACCAAATGATAGATGCATACTCTGTTTTAGAACGGACATAGGAATTATATAACAGTAGCAGTGTGTTCTTATTCGAGAAATCACGAGTATTTCTGAAAATGAAACCTATAGCCCTTAGGGGGTTTGGTTGTAATATTTAGGCATATCGATAAAATTTATATTTTCATATCATATCTGATATTGATTTCCCAAGTAAAAATTTTCGAATAACCAAATAGCCATTTCGTAAGAATTTGTAAATTTTGCATATCGAAATATAAGTATTCAACATTTTCGGTATATCGCACAACGGCAATAATGATTGATCCACGCATATGCATGGATTGCTGAATAAACTTGACGGCGCTACGACAGAGAAGTGAATATTAGGTATATCTATTAGCTCTCTCGATTAGGTAGGTACGCGAGTACGCGATGCACTACATGCCGCTTGCAGTGTTGCCAACTCAAAATCTCAAAAATCTCAAAATGGCTTCTTTGAAAACACCAGAAAATAACAATTCCTGGTTAAATGAAAAAAAATGCGCCGCAGGCGAAAATTTTTGAAAATCTAGTGGTTTTCTGGTGGTTTACTACGATTTAAACCACTAGATTAACACCAGATAATAGCTAGTTCTATTGGTAAAACTGGAGCGCACTCGGTGTAAATGTTTCTGCTTAATCGAAAAGGGTGCTAGTGGTGCTACTAATAATGTAATTTATGTCAAACTAAAATCTGTGCTCAGCATGAAACATGAGACATGAGAGCTCAACATGACGTTGACGATTTGACGAATATATCGAAATCGTGATCCGTGTCATGCGCATGCGTCAACTGTCAATTAGTAGTGAATCTGTGGCAGAAATCAAATATGGAAGAAATCTTAGAAATCACCAGATTTCCACATGTGTCATGAAAAATTCACAAAAATAACCACCAGCCACTAGATGCAATTTTTTGTCACAAAACGATAACTGAAACCACCAGTTTTGGTGTAAAATCCACTAAGATGGCAACACTGGCCGCTTGCACTCGCAACGCCCTTGTAAAATGTACCGCGATTATGTGGAAAAAAGTACCCAAAAGTGCTTTTTTCGGTTTGTTCACTGGCTTCACAGTATTCAACCTATATTTCAGTCTTGAAATGATTAAATAATGTTTGATAGCGAATTCTATTGTTAAAACTGTTGCGCACCAACGTGGAAGTGCATATATTTATTTCTTCATTATGATATGTCAAAAAGAAGGATAGATGTATACTGTGCGGTGAGCGCATATAAACTAAAACCACTACTAAAACCGAGAAAAATGCGCTGTTGTTATTGGTCAGTTTGAATAGTAGGATCTATCGCAGCCAATCTCTATCGTTTTATTTCAAGGTCACAGCATCGCGAACGCGAAATCGCCTAGGAATAAACTGTGCTTAAAACCGTTGATTGATCTAAAACTACCACAGGAATTATATACCGTTGATTGTTACTGGTATTGTTTTCTTCCAATAACATTCTGGCCTCAAGATTATTAGTAATTACCTTGATAGAAAAATAGTACCGAATAGAGCATATTTTAGGAAAGTAGTATTTTCGTAACAGGTGCAATGAATAGTACCCAATTCGGTACAAAAGTACCGCAACGGCAGCACTTGCAGCTCCACTCCACTCAGTGTTGCCATCTTAGTGGATTTTACACCAAAACTGGTGGTTTGAGTTATCGTTTTGTGACAAAAAATTGCATCTAGTGGCTGGTGGTTATTTTTGTGAATTTTTCATGACACATGTGGAAATCTGGTGATTTTTAAGATTTCTTCCATATTTGATTTCTGCCACAGATTTCACTACTAATTGACAGTTGACGCATGCGCATGACACGGATCACGATTTCGATATATTCGTCAAATCGTCAACGTCATGTTGAGCTCTCATGTCTCATGTTTCATGCTGAGCATAGATTTTAGTTTGACATAAATTACATTAGTAGCACCACTAGCACCCTTTTCGATTAAGCAGAAACATTTACACCGAGTGCGCTCCAGTTTTATCAATAGAACTAGCTATTATCTGGTGTTAATCTAGTGGTTTAAATCGTAGTAAACCACCAGAAAACCACTAGATATTCAAAAAATTTCGCCTGCGGCGCATTTTTTTCATTTAACCAGGAATTGTGATTTTCTGGTGTTTTCAAAGAAGCCATTTTGAGATTTTGAGTTGGCAACACTGAGTCTCCACTCTCCTCGCCAGTCTGACGGCAACAGCACGGCAACCGCGAACCGCGGGTTTTTTGCAGTGGTTTTTTGTCGATGCACATGTTCCGGATTTCGTTTCTGCACTCTCCTAAGTTTCCGAAAATCGAATTGAAGCCGAAGAACATTATAATCACGGATGATGACCCAATAATATAATTCAGTGAGAATGTTAAATTTCAGATCAGTTCTCTTGAAACTTTCTTATATATCCCAGAAAATAATGCAAATACCTATATCCGTCAACATACCTCGTCGTCCACATAATTCACCCCAATAAACCTAGCAGAACCATTTTCGAATTTCAAAATCGTAATAGTGTAGTAATTTATTACTAATTTATTACTAATTTATTACTAATTTTATTTTTCACTTGATCGTTACTGCTTTATAATACCTTGGCAACGGTTGCTATTAACAGACCCATAACGCCCGGGGCGTTATGGAGGGCATTATGAATCATAACGCCCGCTAAATGCAGCGTCGTTTTATTAAATAAACAACCCTTAGCAACCTCTTCAATGTTTCCATGGCAATTGCATAGAAGCTCACTTGTGCTCAGTTGCCGACCAGAACGCAGTAAATACTATGAGAAAAAATTTATGAAGTAAACAACGTCGTTTAAGATAATTTTTTCGTGAAAAATAAAATCTTGTATGCACCACGAGCGTTACTAGATCCTAACGCCCGGAGGGTAACATTCACCCGAGGGCCTTTGGCCCGAGGAATGAATGTTGCCCGATAAATAGCTATATTATCACATTCCCGAATTTATTACCCTTCATTAGGCAAAAAACCAACGGTTCTGCTAGCTTTATATAAACCTAGCAGAACCACACCTTCAAAAATATTTTTTTTCAAAGTTGACATAGGGCATAATTTGTTACTCTTTTATTACTAATTTATTACCATATTCCCGAATTTTTTACTTTCCATTTCGAGGAAAAAATCATCAATTCCAATATTTCGATCTAAACCTAGCAGAACCAAAACTCCAAATATCCGTGTATAGAAATTTCATTCAGTCCATTATTTATTACTAATTTATTACTAATTTATTACCAAATTCTCGATTTTTTATTCTTCGTTTCAAGAAAAAAGTCATCAATTCTTATATTTCGATATAAACCTATAGCAGAACCCGAGAGGCAGAACCTAAACCCCAAATATCCGTGAATGGAAATGTCATTCCAGTCCACTGACTTATTACTACATTGAAGGATTTATTACCCTTCATCAAGACAAAAAAACACGGCTCTGCTAGCTTTATACAGGGTGGGTCACGGTCGATGGTATCTTAAGACGTTTAAGGAGAATGGGAGATAGGATCATCCTTTAAATTCGGGATTTCTTGGGTCCTCGGGTAATCAGTTTTTTTTCTATCGATCTAAAATATTTTCAGCGCTGCGGCGTTGCCGCTACTATCGAAAAGTAGCAAAAACTTTGTTATTTCAAATAGCACCCACCCCTGTATTTTGTAACATTTTCAGGTTATCTTCGTCTTAAAGAAGGGTAACAAATTCGCCAATGTGATAATAAATTAGTAATGAATTAGTAATAAACTATGGACTGTATGAAATTTCTATTCACTGATACTTTTGTTTTGGTTCTGTTATGTTGAGATTAAAATATCGGAATTGATGATTTTTTCCTTGAAATGGAGAGTAAAAAATTCGGGAATATGGTAATCAATTAGTAATAGAAGAGTAACAAATTATGACATGTCAATTATGAAAAAAATATTTTTGAAGGTGTGGTTGTGCTAGGTTTATATAACAGAGCCGTTGGTTTTTTTGTCTTAATGAAGAGTAATAATGTGGTAATAAATTAGTAATGAATTATGGACTGAATGAAATTTCTATACACGGATACTTGGAGTTTTGGTTCTGCTAGGTTTAGATCGAAATATTGGAATTGATGATTTTTTCCTTCAAATGGAAAGTAAAAAATTCGGGAATATGGTAATAAATTAGTAATAAAAGAGTAACAGATTATGCCCTATGTCAACTTTGAAAAAAAATATTTTTGAAGGTGTGGTTCTGCTAGGTTTATATAAAGCTAGCAGAACCGTTGGTTTTTTTGCCCCAATGAAGGGTAATAAATTCGGGAATGTTGTAATAAATTAGTAATAAAATAGTAATAAATTACTACACTGTTACGATCTACAAATTCGACAATGGTTCTGCTAGGTTTATTGGGGTTAGCATCAGGAAAGAAATGAAAAAAGACATTACATTAGCAACATAGTTAACTTCAGAACTGAAAAAGAACGACTCAAAAATTATTCATGCTTCAAAAATCAAAAAAAGATTTTTTTGATAATTTTTCCTATATATCCTCATGCTTGCCTTCATCGGTAACATTGAAAACAATGTTCCTGAAGTTGCCACTTCCGCTGCTGGAGGACTATGTTCTAATAAATCATCTTCAGATTCACTAGTTATACGATGTCATTTTTACATCTCGTAGTATGATCTGTATTTTTTTTAATTTCGTAATGAATTGAAAATATCGTAGTTGCATGAAATTTGTATTTGGTTACGGTGCTATGTTGATAAAAATAACAGAATATAATTGGTGACATTGCTGATGTCTTTCATACACATACCCCAACCCAACATTACCAACCTAATAGATATGCAACCATAATAGGTATTACACGTACTTTCCTCGCTAATGTATTTTGTTCACTTGTGAGGACATTTTATAAAGTGACCCTCCACTCTCTGATATGAATTAAACAATGATGAATTTTGCTTGATTGTGAAAAAAAAAATAATTCGGTCGTAGAAAACCTATTATGTGGAATATTTGTAGAATATTTGTACGTATTTTACTTTTTGAAGTACCTACTTATTTCATTTTCTATCCATTATACTGAAAAAAATCGATCATTGTTTTCATCATATTTTCTTTTTTGCAGTTATCAGACGAAGTTAATAGAAAAAAATCCGAGTACCAGAAATATCTGGAGTTGTACAAACTGATGCGCTGCAAATTCGAAGAACACTATGTTAAATGTAAGTACCTTATGCGATAGTAATAACATATAGAAATATATCAACTTTCCATAAGTTCTACAAAGAAAACTGAAATTTCGTTTGTGCATATGCATACATTCCAATTTTTCCAATCAAACAGAATCATCAGAATTGTTCTCCTGAGTTAGATGAAATGATGTTAACCTCTCATATGTTTCTGGTGATGAATATCTTAGCATATACAGGGTAATGCAAATTTCATTGCACACTATTGTTAAATCGGAAACGGACAGATATGCAATCTCAGGAAGAAGTCCATGGCATCTCAAAGTGGAGTGGTAGATATCAAAGTAGGAAGAAAGCTCCAAGTCATCTCCACAACATTTATTAGTACAAGGTTATAGGGAACATGTTTCGAGTACATATGTACTCATCATCAGCCCGAATAAAAAATGTTTGCTACAAGAGAAAATGGGGTAAAGATTATGGTCTTTATAAGAAGTGTAACTAGTACTCACTTGAAGATGAAAAATTACATGACTAATAAGAAAATGATTGTAAGAAAAATTTTAAATTGGGCCCTGTACCCACAAATTAGGGATATCAAGACGGTAACATGGTGAAAATGGATATTTGCAAAGTCAACAAGTACATCGTCAATATCATCGACCACGACATTTTTGCACTACAAAATGGCTGAGATGGAACCGGAAATATGGTTATTGAATATGACATTGTAATGTCATTGTCATATTCAATAACCATATTTCCGGTTCCATCTCAGCCATTTTGTAGTGCAAAAATGTCGTGGTCGATGATATTGACGATGTACTTGTTGACTTTGCAAATATCCATTTTCACCATGTTACCGTCTTGATATCCCTAATTTGTGGGTACAGGGCCCAATTTAAAATTTTTCTTACAATCATTTTCTTATTAGTCATGTAATTTTTCATCTTCAAGTGAGTACTAGTTACACTTCTTATAAAGACCATAATCTTTACCCCATTTTCTCTTGTAGCAAACATTTTTTATTCGGGCTGATGATGATGAGTACATATGTACTCGAAACATGTTCCCTATAACCTTGTACTAATAAATGTTGTGGAGATGACTTGGAACTTTCTTCCTACTTGGACAGATATGCGGTAAAATCACGAAAACAATGTGCATTCATGACCATCTTGAATATCGAAAGAAATCGAGAATACCTTTCATAGTTCCTGAAATATCCTGAAAAAACTGAGAATCGTAGATTCTTATATCAATCAATAACTTTTCAACTATTGCTGCTGGGTTTTGAAATTTGGTATACTTACTTAAGTTCGTGTGCTGAATTCAACGGTGATATAAAAAAATCTAGACACTCTAGATTCGAAGATATCGTAAATAATCCTGAATTTTTTGAATAAATCATACAATTGCTAATTCATCAATGTGTCACACTTTTATGTTCAATGATGGAGAAGTCGAAATAACAGGAAAAATAGAAAATATCAAGTAAATGCGATATCTGCCTTTTCACTTATCGTGGAAAAAATAATATGAAACTCAATTTATAAGGTTGTAATGATACCCAATTTTGTCAATATATTTTATCGTCCAGAAAAATTAATGAATGAACTGTAACCAGTACGATATCAGATACCAACAAATATTCGTTTAAGTGGTCACCTGTTTTTAATATTTATATGGGTCGCTAGGTCGTCTCGGCTCGAAATATAAACAAATTTTATGTCTCCGGCCGATATTTCCTATAAGTACGAAGCTATGTTTATACTCAAGGAAAGTTTAGTTTTATGAAAGAATGTACGAACTAGATGCATTTAGAATGGCAATTTCGTCTACGAGGATTTTAAAGTTTATTAAGAATAATCATATATTATATTAAAACGGGAATGAAGTATGATATAGGATATAAACATTTTATAAATACGAGGCACAATACGATGACTATAGAATAATTGAAGGGAGGATCATTCGAGGAGAGGAAATTGGGGAACCAATAGGAACGTTGGTTTTTTTTACACTTCAAGTTAGCTCGCGTATAATTTATGTGCATGAGATCTGCAGCCGTAAAAACTAATTATCCCAGTAACCTTCAAATAAACTATGTTTATACTAACTTGATCGAAGAGTAATGGAAAAAGCGCAAAAATATTAGATTTATATCTGAAATAGTTTATATTAAGGTGGGAGTCGCAACGGACAATTTTGAACCGTAATCAGCGGCTCGCATTGTCATGTTCAGTGAACGAATGGTTGGAGTAAATGAAATGATTTTTGCTACAGAGATAGATGAAGGATCAATACATGCCGTTTGACCCATGGCAACTCCCAAAAATGGATGAATATTCTGAAAAAAAAACCTCAAATCTGATCAATTTTGAGGTTATTTGAGTGTTCGAAAATTATGTTCTAGAAATATATTTGATGATTATGAATTAGCTAATGGCATCACTGAGAGTATAAAGAATGCATCGAAACAGAAAAGTTGGATCTATGAACATGACAAAGTTGATACGTGATTTGATGCGTTCCGGTCCATTTTATGACGTACTTCAGTTCAGCTACTGACAGCAAGATGGCAATTCCACTAAAATCATACCAGGCGTTGCCAGATCTTCAACTCCGTTGATATTTTCATAACATGTTCATTTTCGGGTAATGTGTGTACGATTCAATTTCGTCTTATTATTTCTGAATGTCGTCAACACGTAATTACAATACAATCTAATGATTATTAGGTACTTATATGATGAAAATGCAAGATGCCGGATAGTTTTTGTGATTTTTTATAATATTTCATTTCGAAATTTGTATATAGTTTTTTTGGATCGGAAGTTATGATTTTTTTTGTCAAAAATCAATATGACGGAAAAGTTCTCGGATTCAAATCTGGGGGTTTTGTGATATGCAAATTATGTTTTAGTCGAGTTCTGTTATTCGCAAGTGAATTTCGACCTACTTCTTGTTGTCCGATTTACTTGAAATTTGGTGGGTGTTAATAATGCTGGTGACAATGTCTAGAACATATTGTGTTACAGAAAAAAATGGCGGCTCGAAGATATCGAGGAGTTTTGTGATTGTGGTCCGATTGAATAGAAAATTGGTATGTGGAGGTTCTTGAGTAGAAGAATATGAATTTTTTTGTCAAAATTCGTAAATTCAAGATGGCGGCTCCAAGTTGGTGGACGATATTTGTGTTATGGTCCAATTCGATTGAAATGTGATATAAGGAGGTTTTTAAAATTGAAGATTAGAAATTGATTTTCAAAATTCGTAAATTCAATATGGCGGCTCCGAGATAGCGACGATTTTTGCGATTATGGTCCGATTGGATTTAGGATTGGTATATTGAGGTTTTTGTATTCGGAGATTATGACTTATTCATCATAATTTATAAGATCAAGATGGCGGCTGTAATCACAAATCTCGACCACCATCTTGAATTTACAAATTTAGACGAATAATTCATAATCTCTGACCCCGAAAACCTTTACATACAAATATTATATTGAATCTGAACATAAGCACAAAACTCGTCCGCCATCTTGAATTTACAAATTTTGATAAATAATTCATAATCTTCGACCCCGAAAACCCCTACATATCAATTTTAAATCGAATCTGAACATACGCACAAAAGTCGTCCGCCATCTTGAATTTGCAAATTTTGACAAATAATTCATAATCTCTGACCCCAAAAATCCCAACATACCTATTTTAAATCGAATCTGAACATAAGCACAAAACTCGTTCGCCATATTGGAGCCGCCATCTCGAATTCATAAATTTTGATAAAAAATTATAATCTCTGACCCCGAGAACCCATATACTTATACCAATTTTGAATCGAATTGGACCATAATCACAAATCTCGACCGCCATCTTCAAATTTTGAGTTACAACGAGAAAATTAAAATCTCTCACCCCAAAAATCCCCAAATACCAATTTCGATTCGAATTGGACCATATTCACAAAAATCTGCCATCTTGAAATCATAGCTTGAAATTCTGAATTTTGAAAACACGATTTTGAATCTAATCGGGTCAAAATCACCAAAGTCATTCTCTATCATGGAGCCACCATTTTGTTTTTTTGTGTGAAAAATAAATTGTGATGCATTGTCACTGTAATTATGAATAGGTCCCTACAAAATATCAGCTCATACGGATTTCGCCTTGAAAAATTTATCAAAAATGTTGAAACGATATCACTCAATACAATTATTATTGTTTTTCTACCAATTCAATAGAATACCCGGACTCAACAACTAAATTACAACAACCGACAACATCGCATTCCCAATTGGACGGGGTCTGTTGGGTTGGTTGCATAAAACTTCATTTTCATAGCGCACTGGAACATCGCCATCTTGCGTTGTAGGTTGTCAAGGATGTTGGGACTCCCACCTTAACTGCTCTTAACATGACCATATATACTTTTAGAATGATTAACATTTGGAAAAATCGACATGAACCACGACTTAGAGTAATTAGCGGGGATGGGAGGTTCCAACAATTTCCTTATGAAAAGTCCCTATAAATTTTCCGAAACTAGAATCAGAAGAGCAGAGCAGATCCAAGATCCAACAGTTAAGCTCTCGACTCCAGACAATTTTCCTCAGTTCGTAATATCAGTGCCGCCCTCGTATAAGTGTGTTACAAGTGAAAGTGAATTTGCAGAACACTGAAATGTGGATTACCATGAGACAGTTCGGTTTTCGTCAAATAAAAGTCATCTTGTTGTGCCGGTATTCAGTTCAATTCTCCTAATTTGTTTAATTCACGAAATCATCTGAAAAACTACCATGACTGTGATCAACCACGACCAAACATGTAAGAAATCTTATTTATATTTGCCAACTCTGCCTGTCCAATTGATTCGAATGATAAATAGATATTTTGTTTATGTCTACATCCACCATTCTTTCTCCTGCTTAAATATTCACGAATCCAGAATAAAGAAGTAATATTGTTACCACCCTGTATAGGCAGACCCGGATTATCCATAAGGCGGATTAGGCAACTGCCTAGGGGCCCCGCACCAGCTAGGGGCCCACGGGGGCATAATTGATGTTGAACGCACGTTCCATTCGGTTTCATTCGTAATATTACCATAGAAAAATGATGGATACGGGGACAGATTACATCGTTTGGATTGATTTTTGATAATATGGTACAATCAACTTTTCCGAATGTAATGATAGCATTGCAAATATATAGAAGTCTGAAGATATCAAACGCCACAGGTGAACGAAATTGTCTTCGTTCAAAAATATCACAGAACCGTTTAAATTCATTGTCGATAATGGCGATTGAAAATTATGTTTTAAAAAAGGTCAACTGCCAAGATGATTTCAATGATTTTGTAACTGAAAAGTTACAAGAATTGCTATTTGAATTTATATTGTACCTACTTCAGAAAAATATTTTCTTTGGTTTGGAAAATATTTTTATTTCTGACAGTGACATTATAAGCTTATATCGTCATAGTTACGATATCTATAATGAGGGTCATAACTCCCTTGAGATATTAAGGTTCAAAAACTCCCTCTTACCTTTTACAGGTGAAAATGATACAAGAAATGCTTATAAACGTTTATATGTAATGAAAACTAAGACATATTTTCCTTATTCACGTCATTACAAATAATAAATGTAAAATTTTCAAATGTTCCCTGAAAATTACTTCCGCCGATGGAAACAATTTTTTTATGGGTGGTGCTGTTGCTGTTCACTACAGTCGAGGTGCCTGCCTCTTCTGATGGCAAAGTAGACAGCATACGCGCCGTTTTATTTCTCAATTCAATACTGTCCTCCAGATACCCCTCTGCCACCGTGGAACTTCTCCAACCTCCGTGTCTTTTTAAGTTTGTCATAGTTGCTCCTGCATTGGCTAGGGCAGTAGCAGAAGTGCGAAGAAGGCAATGTCCCGTATAGGTTAGTGGGTTTGGCAATCCTAAATACATTGCGATTTTGCTGGGAATTTTGCCAAACATATTCTTTCCAATTGGCTGAGTTGTACATTTATTTTTTCGGAAGCTCAAAAAAAATCGTTTTGTACCTTCAGGACGCAAGGACATATAAAGTCTCAATAAAGGCAAAGCAGAGAACTCTTTTTCATCCACAACTGTAAATTTCTTCGATACACCAGTTTTACTTTCCGGTACGTTCACTACCATAACAGTATCCCGGTCCTCTATATCTGCTATACTCATATTTAGAAGTTCCTGAGTTCTGCATCCTCCAAAATAACCCATAATTAGAACAACCTATAACAAATAAAACGAAATAAACAAACGAAAAAGAAAATTATGAGAAAAAAATTACTTTATGCAATAAATGAATTTCATTAGGGGCGTCCTTTAGAAATTTGATGACATCTTTAGGAGATAAGACAGCAGACTTTTTCGGCTTATACCCCTTACTTTTCCGTTTCAAAAAAGCCTCTAGTTCGTTGAACTTGGTGATATCTCTTTTCTCATATATGGTCACCATCGATTTGAGCATTGACCATTTAGTCCATAACGAATTTGGGCTAAACGTTTCTGACTGCAACGAATAAATACAATCTACCAGAAAATACTGAAAATACTTTACCAGTTCTTGAAAATATGCCAGAAAGACAGTTTCGTTGGCATCTTTTGACATAACATTTCTCTGTGTCAGCCACTTCAGATATAAGTTGTATTCTTTTTGATATAGGGCTTCACTTTTCGATGGAAGTAATGATTGTCTTGCTTTTTCCGCTTTTTTTATAATATCCTCCATTATATCAGAAAAAGATCGTCGATTTGTGGTAAAAAATAAACACGTTTTTAACGGAAAAACATTGATTGATAAAGAAAGTTTGCTTATAAACATGTAACATAGCGACAACCTAGCAACAACCAACAATGCTACAATCAACGCTACCTAATTCAAATATTCCAGAAAGATTACGAATTTAAACATTTATTGCGTTCTAAATATGGACATATTGTTATGAAAATCGGTCAAAAATAAAATTATCTATGTACCACGGGAATTATAGAGCCTTAATAACCTCTGGCAATTGCTGTCCCTCGGGCCAGAGGCCCTCGGGACGCAAACTTTGCCATCGGTAATTAAGTGATACTGTGATAATTAATGCATAAATAACTATTGTCATCGAAAACATTCCATTCGATGAGAGCAAAAGGCAGGAGTCGATCTGATCGACTCGACTTTTGTAATAGAAAAAATATATTTTGAAAAGTAGGAAAACGGTAAAGGAAAGGGGCCCAGAGAATTGCATTGCCTAGGGGCCCCGATAGAGTTAATCCGGCCCTGTGTATAGGCCAACTTGAATAAAGCAGGGTGTCATAACAAGGTGATGAAGTGCAATTCGACCTGCAAAATATGCTAGAAACAAGTCATTGCTGCTCTCTGTTGGGGGTCGCCTCCTGATGCATTGAATTATTCGTAAAATTTGTTCTTGCAAATCTGCAAAGTCACTCATTGTTCTAGAATAAACTTTATTTTTCAAATATACTAACCCATAAGTAGTCTTCTGAGTGTGAAATTGACATAACTCCCTTGGGATGTTAGAGATGCTATAATTCCCTTAATATCATAGCAACAATCTAGCAACAACGAAATTCCTGATTTGAATATAAATAAAATTATCAACGTACCACGGGAATTTCAGCAAAGGCCTTCGGGACACAAACTTTGTCATCGGTAATTAAGACCCTTATATTTCCGTTGATTCATTAATAACTATCATCTACTCCTATTGAATTTTACTCTGAATTATATATTCATTATTCAACTGCTTTTGATCAATTGATAGTACCTGCTGTGAACAAACAAAGTACAGGGTGGCTGGAATTCGAGCCTCATCATTGGGATCTCGTAAACCGTAAGAGATACAGGGTCGGTTAAATCATGGCAAAGTTGCGCAATTTGATGCCTAACAAAATGCCGTTCTGAAACTTGGAAAATTCGGAATACTTCCGGAGATATCCGAAAAAAATCGAAATTTCTTAAAACCGTTTTTATTTTTTTCTGACGTTATTTGAGGAAATCAATCGATATGAATAACACTTCATCATGACCACTTTTCCTTTTCTACAAGATAGCGTTATCAAATTTGAAATCTGACGTTTCGTCTTCTAGAAACCATCATCAACTTATTTTTTTTAAATACGAACCTGGATTTTTTATTTCATTTTTTGTTACCTTTCGATAGCCCAAAAACTATGAGCTATCACAAATTCTGATTTTCAAATGTTTCGATGACAAATATTGACAGTTTCTTTATTTCTTCAAGTATCCAATCCGAAACCATTTTTAAAATATTAATATTCATTAGTAATATAACTATGGAACGCTTATCAGCACCTGAACACTGGCAATATTTTAATGAAACCCCTAACCCATCCACTGCCTAATTATCACGAAATTTAACTTCTGGAAAAATAACATCTATAATACTCAGTCAGTTGATGAAAACTATGCTCGAATGATCCAACTTGCACCTATAGGCATTTTCGTATGCGTCTTCGCAGGTCTCCCGTAAGCGCGCGATGGATCATTCTTCTTCTAGCTCGTATGGTTGTTTTTTTATACATTAAATTTTGGTGTAAGATATTTATGTCCCGTAGAATATCTTGAAATAAACGGTTTATTTTTGATATCTCAATGAAAAATAATCCAGCGGGGATAAATCGGGGCTCCTTGCAGGTCAGCGCAACACCCCCAACATCAATTGATTGGGTAATGTTTCATCTGCGAGTTTCTATTAAATACGATGATAAATTTAGACCATATCACTTTTTTTCTTAATTGAAAAACACCATTTTTGATCCCGCAAAGTTTTCTAAACATTGAACTGTCATACATTGACGATTGGTTGTGACTTTTTATTGCTAAAATCAATGCCGTTTTTTTTAATTCCAGTAATTGCATTATATATTTTGAAAAAATAGAGAAACCATAAATATTTGTCATCGAAACATTTGAAAATTTGTGATCGCTCATAGTTTTTGGGCTATGAAAAGGTAACAAAAATGAAATAAAAAATCCAGGTCCGTATTTAAAAAAATTAAGTTGATGATGGTTTCTAGAAGACGAAACGTCGGATTTCAAATTTGATAACGCTATCTTATGGAGAAGAAAAAGTGGCCATGATGAAGTGTTATTTATATCGATTGATTTCCTCAAATAACGAAAGAAAAAAATAAAAACAGTTTTAAGAAATTTTAATTTTTTTCGGATATCTCCGAAAGTAATCGGAATTTTCCAAGTTTCAGAACGGCATTTTGTTAGGCATCAAATTGCGCAACTTTGTCATAATTTAACCGACCCTGTATCTCTTACGGTTTACGAGATCCCAATGATGAGGCTCGAATTCCAGCCACCCTGTACTGTAACTCACTATAATATACCGGGTGTCCCAGTATACATGTTCCAATGGATTATCTTAGCCCTTCTCAGCCATTTCAAAAGATAAAAATTTGTTAATTTTATGATCTCCAATTCGTTCAAGGATCCTTTAACTGAGAGAAACAAAAATTGTAAAAAATATACATGGTCTTATTTGAAATAAAAAAGTAAGAGTAACTTCCGGTTTGACTTTAAATTTTTTTGGTTTTTTACAGTTGAAAGTTCCTTGAATGAACTGGAGATCATGAAAGTTTAAAATTTTTATCTTTTGACATAGATAATCCATTGGAACAGGTAAACTGGGACACCCGGTATATAATAATAATAATAATGTTTATTCATGTTGTTCACTCACAGTAGTACATACTATTTCATACCTAATACTACACAAATAAACATAGAGAAACCCACAAAAGCCGAGGCTGCGCGTGGGGTTTTCTGTGTCTCGAGTTAATGAGGTTGACATGTATCCCACTGAATGAAAAATAGCTATTTATGTACCAAGTGCGTTATATAGATCCTAACGCCCGGAGTGTAACATTCACCCGAGGGCCTTTGGCCCGAGGGATGAATGTTGCCCGATGGGCGTTAGGATCTAGTAACGCTCGTGGTGCATACAAGATTTTATTTTTCACGAAAAAATTATCTTAAACGACGTTGTTTACTTCATAAATTTTTTCTCATAGTATTTACTGCGTTCTGGTCGGCAACTGAGCACAAGTGAGCTTCTATGCAATTGCCATGGAAACATTGAAGAGGTTGCTAAGGGTTGTTTATTTAATAAAACGACGCTGCATTTTTGTAAGAATTGACAAGCTTGTTAGTGGAGGAAACTAAAAACTGTTGTGTTCATAATAATAATTAGTCCCTTTTTTATGTACAGTTATAAATAAAACTTTTCTGAGTAATTAATTTATTGAACTACAGAAAAAAACATTTAGCGGGCGTTATAATTCATAATGCCCTCCATAACGCCCCGGGCGTTATGGGTCTGTTAATAGCAACCGTTGCCAAGGTATTATAAAGCAGTAACGATCAAGTGAAAAATAAACATCATAATAACATTGTAAAGTTAATAATGGTGGGACATGATTTTTTTTTGTTTCATTATTCAACAATTAATTGCGGATTTGCAAAAAACCTATATCTAATAATAATAATAATGAATTAATTCTGTTTTTTTTTTCAAATATATATATAGTCTTTTTTATATTTTTTTTTTATTCTCTCCTCCTTCCAATCATATATTACCTCTATCCGATTTCTATTCAAACATTCCAAGAGATTTATCAAGAAAGTAGATCACTGATGGCCTTGACCGTGGTGGTAAGTATAAATGTCTTAAATATTTTCTTGAGCAAGTTTTTTGTACAAAATACAAAAAAAAATGCCAGAAAAATAACTGTTACGGGAAATTTGTATACCTATCATGGTTAAGAAATATTTAAATCTTTGTCCTACCGACTGTGATACCGATATATATCGCAACGATGTTATTCTTTAAATTTCAAAATGCAAAATATCACTCACAAAGAATTGGCATTAATAAATTCCGTTGATTGATAGTAAATTCAGAGCAATGGAGAAAGACAGTGCTACATTTATAAAATTACCAGAATGTAATTCATATACAGGGCATTGTTTTCGACGCTCGTCGGCTTAGTAGATGCTGGAGGGGACATAACCAATATATCCTTTGATACCTTTGATATAACGGCACTGAAACGCCATGGCAGTTAGCAATCAAGTACTGTGGTTGAGGGGTACGTTGAAACAATAGTGCAAATAATACAGTTCTATAACACCTCAAAACCAGTTTACTGGTTATTCAAACTTTACAGTTGATTTTATCAATAAAAAAATGAGAAATCAGAATCAAACATTTTTTAGCATTGTTGGTAACTATTAAGATTTTTCAGTAAAGTTATTTCTCTGTAGGTACTTGTATCTTAGTATTTATTATTGTTATAGTCATAGATAAAGTAGGTATAGTATTCAACTTGCTCTGCGTGAGCCTACTGGAGAAATTTCAAGTGACTTCTTCTCTATAATTTCAAAGCAAAAAGCAACGTTAGATGTATCATTGAGTACAATTTGAATTATGGAAAAGACAAAAATGTCAATACCTATATTTAACCTCCCAATATCCTTCTACTGCCTTGGGCAATGTTTTATGAACATTCTTTCGTAGGTATAGTCAAGAGATAGAAAAAATACAGAAAAACGCGATGGATGCACGCAAATTATTCATGAATGAAACATTCTGCTAGTGTACGCTTTTCCATTCTCGCCCACCGATATGGTTTCTACGTCAGCAAGGTTATGACGATTTTCATATCCGTATTGCATTTTTTTCTAATGAAGTTCTCGCCTTTTTTCTTAAAAATAGAACTTGGCTTAGGTAGCATCGGTGTATGCGATAAGTGGTAAAGGCAGGAAATTAAATTTAGTTTGCTGCGGAATAGGAACCATTGCAGCTGTCCTGTCTTATCCTATTCAATAATTATCAAGTTTTCTTGTGGTGATATTTTTTTCGTCTGTTCGTCACGCTGATGTGAGTAAAAATAGTAATAGAACTTATCAACTGGAGCTTGTATAACACTTTGGCTGTTGAACTGATTGTAAAAAAAAATTATTTCGCTTTTCGTTTCATTTCGAGTTCTTGCTTCATTTTTTTATTACTAGTAAGGTATTCTGTACGACTCGCGTAACGACCATGTCTATCAAAAATTCACAAGGACTGTTGCAATCCAGCTAGCCTTTTCCACTTATTAGTCATACCATTTTATTTGATACCCAAACATAAAAATTACATGAAAAATGATGAATATAGCATGAAAATACTTACCACCAGAGTATGACGAAAAACATGCAAAATAACTCGTAATAATGGTACATATTGATATGGCTTAGTGTTATACAGTGTCACACATAAAGTTCGCGACATATGGAAGTTTTTTTTATTAATAGATATAAAGAAAATTTGACTTCGCAGTTAGTTTGTGCTTGAAAAATCAGTGAAATACAGCATCTTTCTTTTTTTCATGTGCAACTCTAAACTTGTCAAATCAGAATTATTTTTCTAAAATCCTCAAAAAATATTTTTTTTTTGAAATTTCGAAAAATGCAAAAAAAAGTTGCTCAGTTTCTAATTTTATACATTTATTCCAAATTTGGACTCTCTACTGTCACTTCGACTACGTGAAAATTTTATTTCGATTTGATCAGTACCTACTATTTTCATCCCGAGATGTTGCATTAGTCTTGTATTGTTTAAAATCACGAAATTTTATATCGCTAGAACGAAAGTCTTTTGAATAGTTATGAAACTGTAGGTCATTGTATAGTTTACAGAAAAGTATGATATTTCGGGTCAGTATTAACGTCCATACATTGAAAATCCACATCAGTTTAACAATGAAATGAAAAAACTAGATGAACTTTGCAACAACAGAGACGAATTTCTGGAGATGCATTTTTTCTATTTTCTGAAAACCGGACAATATGGGTATTTACTGGGCAAGTAATGATATTGAAGTCTCATATTCATCAAAATTATGAAATTTGAATCATGTTTCGTTCGAATCGATAGAGCGAAAAATTCGAAAAATTAAAAAATGGAAAAAGTCGAAGTGACAGTAGAGAGTCCAAATTTTGAACAAATGTATAAAATTGGAAACTGAGCAACTTTTTTCTCTGTCATTTATCGAAATTTAAAACAAAACTGTTTTTTTGAGGATTTTCGAAAAAAATTACAAATTTGACAGGTTTAGTAGCACATGAAAAAAGGAAAGATGCTGTATTTTCTCATTTTTCAAGCACAAGCTAACTGCGACGTAAAATTTTCTTTATATCTATTAATAAAAAAACTTCCACATGTCGCGAACTTCATGTGTGACACTGTATATATACCGGGTGATTCAGTAAGGATAACGAGGTACTGTACCTGAGTAACTAATAGTCGTACAAGTTTGGGGAAAAAATCCTTCAGGCGAAATCGACCAAGAAAAATGGCTGGAAATATTTTTTAAATTCCACCACTAGGGGACGTAATAGTTTCGATCGTAAAAAAAATAGAATTTTTTTTGTAAATTTTCCTGTATAAGTTCAGAAATAAATACTCTCACGTTAATGCCAACATAATGGTCCATCTTTTTGAAACATGAAGTTTCATTATATGACGTAAAATAAAGGCGGGTTGCGGTAGGGAATCCTAAACTTTTTGGAATGTGAATGCCTATAACTGAAGTTTGACTAGACGGAATTTTGCTAACAAGACATGGTTCAAGAAAGAAAGGATTGGTGAATAGGATAAAAAACCATCCATGCCATTCTGGTTCTTACCACCTTCAACCAAAATGAATATTCCATTCTGAGTATAGGTATCTGATTATTCTGATTGTTCCTTAAAATTACATGGGCACATTATCCAATGATTTTAAATCAAATATGTACCGAACCCTTGATTATATTTGTGTTGATACTCAAGGATCGAAAATGATTGAAACATTTTTTTTTTAATATTTTTCTGGTATGCTAAAATTCAAATCAGGTAGTGCCACCAGGTCTTATTTTCAACATTTATTTCATCAAAGATAATTCAGATATTTTGAAATGAATTAAACAGGAATGCTCATTACGATTTACCTATACAATTGGTACATCGAGAGTCGTGAATCCATCAATCACCAACAATCAACATCTTCCGACTCTCAATACACTAATACATACTCCTGTATAATTCAAGATATATAATAGATATATTTGTAATTTTGCATCAATTAAAATCATCGGAATGTAGATTTTCATCGGAATGATTCACTTTAGCGCCTGTCTACTTTATCGCCGGCCGGCGCTAAAGTGCCACTTCACACCCACAAAATCGTGGTACTTAAATCGTAAATTTAGATATAATAACAACTGCTATAATGGAACATCATTACTATTAGGAACCCTGGCAATTGCACGTGTTTCTTTTTTTTTCAGCTGGACGAGGAGGGCGCAAATTAGACGACGTAAGAGACAAATACCAAAAAGCGTGCCGAAAATTGCACTTGACCCACAACGAGTACGTTCTTCTTCTCTGCGAAGCGGTCGAATTTGAAAAGGACTTCAGAACCGTTCTGTTGCCCGGTCTACTGGAACACCAGCAGTTGCTGCAAGAAGCCTACATCGCCACGTGGTAAATAAATTCCTAAAATCGATTGTGGATTGTTCAGTAAATTTATCGTAGCACTGAAAGTAGACGTTATAGTTGTTATATAATTACTTACATACAACATATATATAATAACAAATATATGGATAACACCTATTCTTCTCTTTACGCGAAAATGGAGCCAGTTTTGGAAAAACAAAAGACTGTCTGGCTTGCTAATGATGAAATGTGCGAATGCGCTGGTTTTGATGAGTTGAAATCCACTGACGTTTTTAGAATTTCATAGGTTAGGTATATTTGTTAACCGAAATTATGTGAAAGGGCGTCAATATAGTTATAAATGTACTAACTGATTGTTTACAGAAGTGATTAGTGAGTGATAACTCTGATTGATCGAAAATTAGCCCACGAATCTTGTTCCGATGACTTTATCGTCACAGGTTTCTATGCAAATCGCAAGTATCGCTTTGTAGATCACATCCATTTCTGAATTCATCATCAACTATTATTCAATATCGTCAAACAATCCATCAATGAATGAATATTCGAAAAATATATGATATGATGAAATAAAAACATCGAATTGAAGGTTATCTGACACATTCGATTGATTTTTAATAATTATCATACGTTTGTCGCTCACTAGAAAGCTACTCTCCTCCATGATGAAAACGAATGTCGATTCTTAATTCAAACTTGCGCATGCCCATATTCGCGATTTGTCCCGCAGACTGTCATTTGTTTTATTTCTCGGCTTCAGCTCTGGTATCCATGTTACCTATATAGTTATTATTAGATATATGACATACAATTGACAGTTAATATAGCTGATGGATGATCAGGCCCGCGCCTAGCACTTTTGGCGCCTTTGTGGAGATTTAAAATAATCCACTATTGAAAAATAATTTCAAAAAGTTATTTCATAAAATTTTCATTTTTGTATTCTACAAGTACAAGTACCTACAAGTATTTTCTCATTGAGGTACCTACATAACATAATATAAACTTATAGAAAACAGAAATATATTCTAACAGTCATTGGCGCCGCCAGGATTACATTCAGGGGTGCATCTGCTTCTACACATCATACTACTAACCAGTGGCAGCGAGTTTTGTCTACCAAAATAGAGGGTTTAGAGGAAGCAAAGTAATGCGTTCAAATTTGCAGATAGAAAGGAGCATACTTTGCGTTAGGTGTAAAATATCTCGGCAAAAATATAATTTTTTGTGACTGATCGGGTTTCAAGCTCGGTTATAAGTTACTCATTGCCTACATGGGTGTATTGGCCCCTGATGCCCCCATGCACTCTCTGTCCCTGCTGTTAACTCATTTAAAATATAGAATTATTCAATCATGTATATATTATGTGGATGAATGTGATGTGAAATTCAAATCGAGCAAGTATTTGAATATATATTTCGTTCAAAGAGTGGGGGAAGATACTGAATTTATTGACAAGGTGATGAACAAATTTGGACAGCAGCCCTGGCGCCTTATGTTTTTATTCAAACAATAACAGAAAATATTGTATTTTTCTATGTATTTTCTTTGCCATGGGGGATGCAAGTTGAACACCGCTATTGGCGCCCATGCTAACAGTATGACAACTCAAATTTTTGTATTTTAGTTTCAATTGGATATGATAAAAAAACACAAAAAATTTAAAACAATATTTAAAAGATCTGAAATGCTTTTCAGTTTTTACCTTTGTTGACTATTTATCACTTGAAGAGGTTAGATAGAGGCCGGTGCGTGGTACAAATGTTATGTTATATTATGTTTCAAGTCAGAAAACAAATAGGAATTACCGAAAAACAAGTTATCCCGTGGTAACAAAAATTATGATTTGATGGTGACGCTTTACGACACGTGTTAAAAAGTTTCGTGCATTGCAAGCTCAGACTGGAAAAAATCGCTTGTTCGCTCGTAGGCTCGTTGCTGCTACAAGCCAAATTTCAAGCTCGAAAATGAATAAAATCAGATTTGTTTGAGTTTACACAATCCATGTGATCATGTTACGTATACGGTCGAATTAATGCTATTATTGTGTACTCTCATTTGGAAAATATATTATTTCAGAAAAATTCGGTTCTTTATTCGTCTCGAAGAGTAAAAATAAAATAATAAACGAATAAACAACAATTTAATAGCTGGTAAGCTAGCAGTTCCTATTTATTATAATAAATTTTTTTTTCGTTTCCAAGTCAAGTACTAACCACCGAAAAATTTATCGAGATTGGTAAGTAAATGGAAGATAAAAAAGTATCGATCATAAAAAACGTGCTATCAAACCTAACAAAAAAAATAATATATTTTACTCTTGAGAACCTACCACCAATATCACTAATTCTTTCTCACAAAGATGTTACATTTATTAATAGAAAAAATTGTTTATGCTTCAAAAATGAACAGCACCTTTGATAAATTGCAACTGAATACTTATTGACTTCTTCGCCAAATTGTATTGGTCCAAGGTTATTCAATAAATTACCTGAATATGTGAAAAATTGTACAAGGGAAATAGAATTCAAAAAACAAATCAAAATATTTTTATTGGACAAAGTGTTTTATAATGTGAACGAATTTTTGTGTACGTAATATACCTATATTTGTACTATACATTCATTAGTTTGTAAGTTTTCTAGTTTTTTAGTATCTGTGACTATTCCTATACAATGTAATGTTGTCAATTAAAGAAAATAAATGATTGATTGATTGATTGGTCACACTTACACATATATAAGACTCTTCTCATATATCACAGATAAATACATAATAATAATAGTAGAAGTTACAGTTGAGCCTACTACTCACCTTATGATAATCTTTAAAAATTTTGAAAAATTATTTTCAATTCATAAACCTTCTTGTGGGAAACAAATTCTACAAGATGTCACCAGTAATTCGGATTTGACCTCCAAAAAATTCAGGAACATTCAATCAATCAATCAATCAATTGTATTGTTTCAAAAAACATACAGTCTTATAACAAACAGTTTGGTATATGGTAACAAGATATTTGGGAAATAGCTAAGAAAATTAATGTCTAATATAAATTATAGGTAAATGGAAAAGTATATAGTAACAAGTGTTAAAATACAAATATCAGTGCAAAGTACAAGAAATTCACATTCAATGTACCAGAATGATCAGGTTATAGATGTTATTCATTGATAATAAATGAACGTAATTTGATTATATTCCAGATATGGGAGCAAAAAGTTTTTGCGAGGAAAATGAGTCAGATCAGTGAAAGAGTTGTTATCTCGTGGTCTCAATGAGGTACTATATATGGGGCATTCGAATAATAGATGGTAAACTATTTCGTGGAGGCCCATATTACAGATTGAGCAAAGATTCACCTTATATTATAACAATCAATCAAAATTTCGAAAGAATGTTTTCTATTCATGAACCTTCTTGTAGGAAACAAATTCTACAAGATGTCACCAGCAATTCGGATTTGACCTCCGAAAAATTTAGAGACATTCAAAAGAGGTTAGAAACCAGCCTTGAAAACATCAAGCCTTGTGATGAATACAAAGACTTCACAGATAAATACAAGTAAGTTGCATGCTTTTTATTCATACATAAACTTCAAACTATCGAATTTCAAACAGAAATTGAGCCACTGAGAATTTAGAAAGTATACTTTATTTTGTAATTGCTAGTAAATAAACAAAATGAATGTAAAACACTATTTTATTTGTACCGATACATATTATACTAATTACACTGCCTGAAACTTTGCAGAACGACTCCAACTGAAGCGGTTAAATTCACATTCGACGAGAGTTTGGTGGAAGATTCTGCCGGTAAGCTGCTGCCCAATCAACTGACCGTTGACAACCTGACAGTGGAATGGTTGCGGACTAAACTAAACGATTTGGAAGCCAGCATCAAGGAAAACCAGGAAAAACGCACGACGATATCGGGGAATCACGAAGGACTAGTTAACGGCAAAAGTTCACCTAATCAAGAACTGAATAACAGGTCAGTCACCCTTTGGATACGATGAAACTGTATAGTTAAGTTGACCAAGTTGACTCTTTCAAAAAAATGTAATAAACAAGAATTACAATAAGTCACTCGGAAGAGCAATTACTCTCAACAGATATGCCCCACAATACAATACTATTTACCTACATAACTATATTATAATTATTGTGAATTTTTGTTCATAATTCGATCATGTTGTCAAACGTCTCTTCAATAGTCATTAACAAAGATTCACCAAGACGCATTGATGCATATACACAGGGCCATTTGCGGCAGTCTGAATGTAGATGATATCCAGTATCCAAAGATACGCTAGCCAAAAGAATAGGAGACTGAAAATGGTTATTTTGTTTTTAATATTTGATTTTTTGTTTTTTATTATTTTATATCTGGTCATGTTTTATTTGTTTTTGAACAGAAATATTCTTTTATTTACTTTCTGATGAAATATATGTATATAATTAAATATATTTATGTTTTTTAGTACAACAATGTTGACACTTGAAAATATGATATCCTGTTTACTAAAATCAATCTTTCTATGAAAAAGCACTCGACTATGACTCAGTAGGCAGTAGGTACCAACAAAAAAATCCGTTATTTTGCTAACCTCTATAAGCCGTGACTTTCTATATGGCCCCTCCTCAAACATCGCCTGGATACGCCCCTGACTTCTTTCAATGAATGAATTAAGCGGCTACCTGTTTCTTTATTTTTTTGAGAGCAGCATGACAGATAGAATGTTTCTATGAAGGTCAACCTTTTTAGGGCATCGCGAGACCGTTAAAGTTCATCAATAGTAAAATAGTGGACACTTCCGAAACGTCTAATAGCACAAATGTATTCCCAAAATATTCCGGAAATGTCCCCTTGCGACAATAGAAATGTTCCGGGAATGTCGCGTAAAGTCGCATTATATTCCTGGGACATTCACGGTAAATCCGTTGTGGACAAATTGTACGCTCCAGGAATGTTCCATTGGAACATTCTTGGAACGTCATTAGGGAACATATTTGGGACAAATATATTTTTTGCTTACTTCATAGTAGGTACTGACTTTTCCAAGAAGTGAAACACGACGTTACTATTTGCAAATTTATTGATACATAATACAAATGATACAGATAATTCAGTGAAATTGGCATGAACTGTGTTGACATAAAACAATTTTCAGCTAGCCCTGGTGTTTCTCAACTTCAATCATATTCAAACCTCTGGATTATCTCTGAATGTAGATGATATATTCTTCAAAGTTCACTGAAAAACAAACACATATTTCAGGCTGAATTTAAGATTCAAAAATTGTAATACTCACTGTTCACAATAACTTGCTGTGGCTCCTCAAAGGTTGGAGGAAAGTTTATGTTCAACTGGATTCACTCTGCAACTTCGTTGCTAAAGGTACTCCATCTTCCACACATAGTTTTATCAGAGGTTTTATCACAGATTTTCACAAAGGCTGGTTATTTTGCTCAATATTCCTCTGAGATTCAACTGAAAAACACATAAGAACAAAATAATATTTGAAACTTAGGACTTGCTTTCTAGGTACAACTCATAGAATTTGAGTCAATATCTGTTTAGCAGGAATTATAGGATAATACTTACAAGTTGAAGGCCACTCAGTCAGGTAAAAAGATTAGAATGCTCCACAACATCACAACAGGAACTTGTTCTTCTGCTTCAACAAGTAGGTTAATGGATCTGATCTACAAGAGTACCAGAACAGATTCAAAATATTTCCACCATGTTCAAAATATACAGGAAAATCATTGCTGAAATAATATATCACATCAGTGAATTGGATGATTTCTTCAATATATACCTACTTTTATTTCCAGCCATACCCGGTTTTGGTTGAGTTGCTGGAATGAAGTTCATTAAACCATCATAATTATTATAAAAAATCTGAAGTAAACAATGGTAATATATCGAGCAAAATTCACAATACTGGATATAATATAACAATAAAGAATGTAAATAGTGAAGATCATAATCGCTTGTCAGTTGTCACTTTGTCAGTCACTATTCAACTATTGTAGAAGTTGGCCAGTTTCCTATTCTGAACGTAATCCTTTCAACTGACGTCACCGCGTTGCCATCTTAGTGTTTATGCAAATAATGATACAAAAATGATATAAAATGATGATGAAAAAAAAGGCAATGATACCATGTTCGATTCGATATCAGCGGATTTTGTTTGAACAACTCATCAAAATGTTGAAATTTGAATTTCGTTAAAAAATTTCAAACTGTTTTCATGTAACGAAAATAATCGAATTGAGTCATAAACCCAGTATATGATTTCTATGCATAAACCCAATACAAAAATCTTCAATCGATTTATTGGGGAATAATCAACTTGACAATCTAGGACAAGAAAAATATGTTTCCGGAATGATTCTGCGTGTATGTTCCGGGAGCATCCTCTGTGGAATGTTCCGTGCATATCCCATTGAAGGCCGGGACATTGCGACTTATATGGGACATTAATCGTACGTTCCGGGAACAATGTGTGCTATTATGGGATGACCATTCATGATTTATTTTAGTGCAAAATTCAGGGTACTGAAGGAAACTGTAATTTGTCACAGTTTTAACTGATGGAGGATTCACTTAAATTGCAAAGAACTTCAGTAGTATGAGGTTGTAAGATCGCAAAACACTGTCATACTTTAAAAACTAATAATAAGCCATCAACTGACAGACAAATTTCTATTGATAAATTCGTTTGAATACATTTTTCTCCGTGTGGAGCTCTTCGATTTCGAAAAGTAATGGAAATAAGATTCAAAAATGTCTGCCTGTTCTTAAACACTCCTCATCAAACTTCTGTATTTTTTTACTCTCATAATATACTTCAATTTTAGTCCGTTTATATTATGTACATAGAGAAAAAAAGAATAAAAAAACAAGTTTTGTTATTTGGCCATTTGTATAATTGCCATTATACACAACAAAAATCATCGCAATTCTTGTTAGAGGTGGTTTTTGGAAGGAAGCGCACACTCCCAACTCAGGAACTTTGTTGGTGTCAAAACTTCATATATTTGTTCTGATTATGCTGATTTTGAATTTAGTTTGACAGCTGTTAAGGAAATAACAAAATTAGAACAATATTTCAAGGCTGGGTATATTTTGCCGCAACCGTCAATACTCACAACTCAAAAAATTTTACAAAAATTGTAATAACTAGAAATCGGTTGAAATCAATACAGAAACATATCGAACAAGATATAAACTATAGGTGAAATTCAAAAATTTCATAAAATATAGTGTGTCATTTTAAATAAGCAATATCATGTCTACTTCTATCTATCTAGCCGGAAATACTGCTACGCCACTGACTATAAGTATTATATTAATGGTTTCAGACAATTGATTTCAACTATTATTCGAAATAATCATGATAATTTTGGAGATTTTTTGTTCTCAAACAATATCAGAATTTATCACAGCTTGTTTTTCGAAAACTAGGATCCTCTAGTGCCACAAGTGAACGTTAGAAGATAAATGCTCTCGTTCTCTTAAAATTATTCATCTTTCAGACTCTCGACTACGAGTGTAGACATCTCCCGGAAGGAAATAAACGAACTGAAATGCCAGGAGAGGAAAATGCTGAAGCAGACTGAGCTGATCAGGAGTGCCTTGAACGAATTAGGTTGTGAAGAAGCGCCAACGGCCTGCGACCTATCCATCGACAATCAAACCTTCATCACTAACTCTTCCGAACAGGTAGGTAAACTATAACCATAAGTTATCAATCTTGTTGATAAGAATTCCCTGAAATTCTTACAGAATAGGAAACAAATCGCTCGAAATGGTTCTGTGGCGCCATAATTATGCAAGTCATGATGTCATCAGTGATGCTCAACTCTTAACTATTAATAACTGCTGATGCAATTAAAGAAAATTCAATCAATTCAGCTTGAGAACAATTTCAGAACAGTAATGCGATGAGGGGTATATTTAAAATAACGACCACTTGAAGAATTCTAATGTAATCTTATCGATGTCGTCATAACTAACACAATTATGGCGCAACTCAAAAGAGTAATATCAAGTGATCGATTGTATTTATTATCCCAAGAAATTTAATCTTTTCTAATAGGGATACATTAAATGATTAATCTTCCATGTGGATATTTATCGAAACATCGTACATTTTTAATGAATCGAGAAGGCTCCTGATTAAATGAACTTTTAGCAAAAATCGGATATATAAGGTTTCCCAAAATTTGCGTGCAATATTTTTCATTTAGTCACCTAGTATAATTTCATTATTTTATCATGCATTTCGGAAATATTCACCAAAAAACATAATCAGGACCCACCTTTCGAAGAGAACTCTCTCTTATCAACAATTATTCAACCAATCTTCGTGTAATTTTTTTTCCTTCCTAGAAGCCCTTGTTCAAGTATTGTACGCTGATTTCAGGACACCCCATATGTGAATTCGATTTTTCGGAATTAAAATATTTTTATTTATGATTAAGAATATTGAAGTTAAGCAACGGAAATCATATGATTAGAATACAAGACAATTGTAACTTTGAATATACAAGAAAGAGTACTATAAGTTGTATATCAGTTTCTGATTAATGAAAATTGGTAGTTATTATAATTTTCTAATTACACAGAAATGCCTCATGATAAGTACTAAAATGTGCAAAAAATATTATATGTATAATTAAATGAACTGAGGTGGGTATTATTTCAACGGAAATATGAAATTTTATCATACAACCTATACTAAGTTCAATATGAAGTCATAGAAGTGCCACTCATTTTTTTATTTTATAATTCCGACTTGTAGTTGTAAAATAGTGATTGAACCATCTCGTAAACTAACTAATCCTCAGATCGAAATTTCGCAGAGCGATACCTTTTAATTAAACAGGGTATTAAAAAAAAGTTCATCCAAAAAGCATCCAGTTACAAATCGGAATTCCGAGTTACAAGTCGAAATTATAAAATGAAAAAATATGTGGCAGTTGTATGCCTTCAAGGTTTAGCATGATAAAAGTAAGTTTTCAATTGGCAAATTGTTGCAAAAAATGTAAGTATCCATTTTAACCAATGAATATCACCAATTAATGATATCGAATAATTCAAAAATGTATTTGTATAGTTAATGTAGTTTCCAATCTGAGGTAGAGGTACCAAATGTTCCAATGTTTAAAATTTCAGTAGATCTTGTATATATAAACGTCATTCTATGTCCGATAATGAAGCTGTTCTGTAGTTCTGTATGTAGAGCTTTATTAGGTGGTGGAATAACAATATGCCTACGGGGTGATCACACAAGTTATTTAAATCAGAACATCGGAAAAGTTTCCTTGAACATTACGTTACGAATACTAGCAATTGATGTGACCAAAATATAAAATTCATCTCCACAATTCATCAAAGTTGCTGCTATAACTCCACCATGGAACTCAGATATTTTAAGGAATACAAGGTCGGTTAAGTTGGGGTAAATATGTAAATTTGCTTGCTTTTTAACTAAGTTGGCGGTTGAAGGCACACTTTCAAATCTTTTCTAATAATAATCCAGACCATCATGTACAGGGTGTTCCACTTGAAGGTGTCACCTTCTGGAATAATTTTGAAAGAATTTTTTAACCTGAGCTCACTTTTTCTCAGTATCCACCAATCTTTATTCTCATAATTATTAACATATTTTCTTCATTCAAAATCTATTCTGGAATAACCCGTACCCGGACCAATCAAGCGTTGGGCCATAGGACGGCCACAAATTTATTGTTTGCTGGGAAATCATCATCGTATTCAGGAAAAAACTTTTCAAAAATCCAATATGGCGCCCATATTAAAAACCAAAGTGTAGTATTCTGGCATCACGAGGGCCTTGGTGTATACGAATATATTTTTAGACTCTTTGTTAAAAAAGTGCCTCAAGAACGTCCTAGTTAAAAACGTCTAGTTCTTTTGGTTTTTGTTTGAAAAAATATAAACAAAAAATACGAATTTCATTTTTATGCAACCGACTGGAAAATCGTCCATTTTTGTTCTGTAATTAACTGTAGAAATTAACGTTTTCCTTACTGACACAACAAAATAATTAATACGTATGCTGCTGGGCAACACTTTTAGTGTCTAGGAGATGAAGTTGATTTTTTAAATCCTATGCCTAGGATTTAAACATGAGGTACCTAGCAGCATTGTGATCATCCCAGGACCGAGTTCGCATGATAAGGCAGGACCTAAGAGATGCAGTCATATATGGAAAATAGTATTTGACCTCGAGAACTACTTCTGTATCTTCCATATAATACATACTTTACACATAATTTTTCTTTGTATACCACTTTTATGCATTGTATATACTATATATACATATAAATACGCAAATACTGGCTCATATATAGATCAAGAGCAATGGAATATCTGAAAATACGAAAGTAATTTTTTGTTTAAATCTCGAAATTTACCCATGAAGTTGATATTGCTTTCACTTTTGATCTGCAGGAGATAAAATTTCACATATTTCTGAAGGAAATTTAATGATCTACAACATCTCTCTCTATGACTTTCTCGTAGGTGTAAGTGTTTGAAGTTTTGTGTTGAAAAGTGTTTTTAACCGCCACCTTAGTTGCAATTGTTGCAAAGCAACCCTCGAAGTCTTATTGAGACTGGTGTGAGTAAGGAAGACGGGAACCTTAGCTTTTCACGTGTCATTTGAAGCACTACTCGGCTGATTACCGTTGAGAGTCCGAAGGATTGAAATCTAGGTACCAAGAATGTTCGGTTGGTAACTTATCTCCTCCCGCTAAACGATGCTACAGAAATAAAAAAATGTTCAATAGCCGCACCGGGATTCGAACGCGGACCATGTGGGGCCATATGCCAGTGCCTCAACGCACTCGGCCACCAACCCAGTTAGCAAGATAAATGACACAAAAGACGCGAGGCAATTTTTTTCTTCAAATTGTTTAATTTCGAGCGCAAATATCTCGGAAACTATGCCTGAAAATCAAAAAATGAAGGGAAACAATCTTGTAGCACTTTTCTGTCACTTTTACTTTTGTATAGGATGATCGCTAGGATGCATAGTTTCCGAGATATAAGCGAAAAACTGCAAAAATATGGGGCTTCTACGTGCCCCCTAGGAGTGGGGACTTTTAGTATGTTCACCTCCTCACTGGTCCAAAGTCCCATAGTCTAAAAATTGTGTTATTTCCATTTCCCTCTACAACCTATTCGTTGGTTGGACATCTTTGGTTGGACTATTCGTAAACGCAAAATTCGCTTGTCAACCGAAGTTTCACCTTTGATCCTGATAAAACAATGAAATTTTTTTTCGATAATTCAAAAACTAAAAATGACACATCAAATTCTCTTTCAGATAACTGTTCAGCATAAAAATGCGCAACTTTGCCACAATTTAACCGACCTCGTATTTCATAAAATAACTGAGATACCCACGGTGGAGCCCGAAATACGGGTACCCAGCACAGCATTCCGCGTAAAGTCCCGGAAACTTTTTCCACCCGCCTCGTCCGCCCCGTGGGCAGCCCGCATAGACTCCCCCCTCCCTCTAATCGACATTGCAGGGTGACGGTCCGCCCGCCTTGGGCGCCAGGCGCGCATTTTTCGAGCCCCACAGGATGATAAGTATGTTGCGCAAGCCGTTCCGCCGGAAATCGGCGCCATCTTCGCCGGTGGCGCCGCCGCGCACCAGGAGCGGCAGGAGGGAGTCCGGCTCGCATAGCGAAGGCGGCGATCCCGTAGGTTTGGGGTGTGTGTAGGGGTGGTTCTTTTCTCCCAAAGGCTTATAGGGTTCGGGATGAGTCGAAACAACTATTGTCAATTTTTCGATTATACTTTGTGACCCGGAACCAATTTACCCCCCTGTATCTTCGTTATTTTACAGGGATGTTTCAAATTTGGTACTCTGATTTGATGTTCGCAGATGACACCACAATACTGTGACATAGCAACAGCAATAAGGAACTAAGTAACTATGACGCTGAGGGCATATTGGTAGTTAAAAATTGGTGCGATGCGAATTATCATTCTATATTTCAAAAACCTGTATTATGACGTTCAGATGCACACTTAATGATATATTTTTCGAGAATAATTACTGAATCATTAGCTGAGTTTTTAGGACTTCACGTAGATAATAATCTTTCGTTAACACGCATATCACTAATGTATGCTTGTTGTTTCGCATTAAGAGTAGTGTCATCAGAACTGAATAGATCTGCAGCTAGATTAGTCTATTTTGCTCTGATTGATTCACAATTGAGATATGGACGAGTTTGTTTTTGGTTCATAATTTCTATTGATCTCTGAGTTCATTTTACAAAAGAGGGCTGTGAGATACCTTATAGTAAATCTAAGTGTCAAATCTCATATATCGAGCAGAAAATACTGACATTGACTTACATCTTCATTCTGGAGAGTTTATGTATGATCCACAAAAAATATAGTACTAACATCCATTCGGTGTACAACACAAGGAAACTTTACGGTTTTCCTACCAATTCCCAGAAGTACATTCACACAAAAATCTATTATTTACAATGCCAAAAAATGTTTAATCACCTGCCTACACATATTTGTTTTTTATAATTTTCACCAGTATATGTTCTACCCTCTACATGTTTTATGATATTTTACATTATTTTATCGCTCAGTTTGTCAACAAAAACGTTTTGTTTTCAGTACAATAAAGACTTTTTCTTCTTCTCGTTATGAATGTACAATTTAGCACAAAAATCACTTCTTGTATTCCCCTCGTGTAATGGAACATTTTCATGAAAGTATATATGCTATAAAATATTGAACAATATCATGTAGCTAACAATAACTCATTGCCAAACTTTTTACACAATGAGTTTTATGCAGATTAACTATTTGTACAATTTCAGTTTATCTTCATTTCTCAACATCAATATACTCATTTCTTTTTAATGCTAACATAGGATTTTAAATTTGGTTAGAAACTCTGAAACTTCGTATCCCTATTTATTTCCTATTTATTTTAAATGAAGGTAATTTTCCTGATTTACCTACATTTGTATTGTATTGTATCTATAGTTCTGGAATTATTTCTGAAAGTATAAAAAGTTTGGCCATGAATTATTGTTACTTACATGATATTGTTCAATCTTCCATAATACTGGAAAATGGAAATTTTTCGTTAAGGGGGGATTTTTTATAAAATCTCAATAATATCAGCAGATTGTGAATTGGAAGTATGATTTTGACATATCATATTGAAAGGAATTATAGTTTAAAAAAACTATACTTTCCATTTGAAATTGGATGCGCTTCCTGCCAAAATGGAAGTGTTAATTCACAACATCAAATCGAAGTACTGAATTTGACACATCCATATGAAATAACGAAATAAATTGGTTTCGGGTCACCCGGTATGTCTCAATATGAGAGGATAAGGTGCATATATGGAATACCTTTTTGTATATTGGACATGTGATACCTACTAGACTGATAAATATTTTAAGGCTTGACACAAACTATTAAGGACCTAGGTTAAGGCCAAACTCGTCTAATCAGATTCAAAGTAATTCCGAAAATTATTGGAGAACTGATTTTCTCAGAAAAAATTTCAAAACTCATCTTCGAGAAAATTTGATGAAAATATGAAATTCCTTTTAAAATTTATAAAGAGATCTTTGGACTTTCTTATTCATTAACGAAAACTTAAAATTCACTCCTGCTCATAAAATGATATATAACTGCTAGTTTGCAGCCCATTCATTGAAAATATCCCATACCGCCACGATATGTGGCAACTTTTTTCATTGAAAACTTTATTTCATTACACGAGTATATTCCATATTTGCACCGTCTCCTCTTACTCATGCAGACTTCCAATGTGAGTAACCAAATACCTGTTCAAAATATGGAAACCTGGCAGTCCTCAAACTTATAATAGGTAGTAGAAGCTATTTCGGGTTGAATGGAACGGCAAATTTCAATTGCATCACCTCACACGTGATATAATTTGAAATTTGTGTTTTGATTTTGGTACTATGTACCCATTCACGAGAACATATATCAATAAAATCTATCATTATTGAATTTTTAATAAGAATAATATCCATCGGAAATTCCAATTTCTAATTGATTTTTCAACCAATTTTAGAAAACAAAATGGAAAAATTCAACGAGCGGAAACTTTCATTCACCTATTATGAATTTCTGATCAATTTATGGGAAAAAATCATACATTTTCTTGATTTACACTAGGCACTAATGCATTAATAGTTTTCGGAAAAATTTTGGAAAAAATTGTTTTTAACTCTGAAATTATAATACCCAAAAATCTGCTATACAATATGATTGAAGTCTGTCAAGTTTCAAACTTCTTGAACAGTCAATTTGGCCGCAATAAAAATGCTGAAAACCCCATATTATTATTCAGATAGGAAAGTCACATTACAAGTCTGCACAGTTGAAAATCATGATGAAGACTTGAAACTAGGAAAACATTTTCCTTTATTTATTACGCATCCCATGAACCCTGGGCCTGCATGAAAATTAAAAAATTGTCAGAATAAGAACCACCTCGGGTTGTATAGGTGATATATACAGCAAGCTGTACGTGGGTTGCAGTAGTTTATTCTTCCGGTAGAGTTCCTGTAGGTATACCGACTTAGTTGCGGCAGCAATAATTTTTTATATTTATTTTCATGTTGGGGTTAACGGGGTGGGAGGTTGGAAAATAATAAAAATCAAATATCTATACCAGGTACCCTAAATTATTCGAGGGCCTCCATTGGGATTCCGGAAACGAAGATAGTTAAATTGGGGCAAAGTTGTGCATTTATATGTGACCAAGAATATAAGGTCGAGAACATTTAGAAATTCAAGTTTTTCCGCAGGCAAATAAACAGAAACGTTAACGAACCATTTTGATTTTTTTCTAGCATTATTTAATCAGAAATATCCGAGGGAATATCAAAATCTATTACTGTTGAATTCTCAAAATAGTTTAATTTTATCTCTTTTTTCTTGCTCCAAGAAACCCATTTCACGTTTATCATTTTTTTGAAAGGGTAAAACACACAAGTGTTATTTGATGGAATCAGGGTCAACTAAAAAATAATCATATCAAGTTGTGAGGTTGAGAATTGTTCGAAATCGGAATGAAAAGTGCTACTATTATTCGTAAACATCCAATATAGCGCCCTTAAGAAAAAATAAAGTTGATGGTGGCCAAAAGATCAAACCTCGGATGGTGAATCTGAAAAAAACCTTCGTATAAAAGGGAAAAATGTCAATCTAAGTATGCTCTTAATTTAAATGCTATAAAATATTAAAGTGATTATTCAACATTTCTGTTTTTTTCTTTTCGTATCTGCGGAAATACTTGAAATTTCTAAATTTTCTCGACATAAATGCACACCTTTGCACCAAATTATTCATTTTCGTATCTACCATAGTTTCCGAGATCTCAATTGGGCCCTTGAATTTGAATTACCCGGTATATTATATCTAAGATGCTTAGTAAGCATCTCAATTATTATATCCTAAGATTTTCGTGCACAGCACACTCTATCGGTATGAAAAAAAATCAAACTTATTTATCTACAGCCTGCTGTATATATTCGCTTCAGCAAATTTGGCAGTAGGCCAGTGTGAGTCGTGTTTTTCAACATTCCAGTTGCAGCTGAGCATCCCTTGTTCACTACCGCCAATTTCACCTAAAAATCGCATTTCCGCCCCTTTTCGAATATACACGAACGGCTTAGGGTTTTCACGTCTGAATTAAAAAACCGAAATATCGGTTTACCTTGAGGATGGGTACCAGGCAAGGTGGATATAGGATGGTGAAACAGCTCTTCAATTGTTTCTGCGAAAAACTTGTAGACCGTTTGAGAAGGTAGTAATATTTCAGCTACTTTAAAAGTAAATTTCTGTTGCTCACGTATTTCTGTGGTTCGCATCTGACAGACGTGACTTGAAACGACATTAAACAATATATTTTCTATAAAGCTGGAATTAATATTGATATTTTGACTCATCTCAGTCATTTTTCATCTAGAACAGATGAAACTGATAAAAAGATGACAGAAGCACAATTTCTGTTTTACCGACACAAGGTATGTCGCCATCTCTGATAACTTCAGGAAATATTACTACGGTATGAAATCAAGTAGGCAAAGGTCTACAGTTTATTCTAGTGCTCGTTTATAGGAAGCTGTTTCACCATCCTATATCCACCTTGGTACCAGGTGAAATGGGGAATTTATGCAAGTCTGTCGAAGAATAATGGGAGAGGACATAGGTATTGGAAGCTATAATCATCAGGCATGAGCATCAGGAAATACATCACTAGGTACCTAATGAGTTCCACAACTTCGTCGTTCGTTAGAAAAAATAATTCTGATAGAGTTAGATCGGCATCAGGTTATTGCTGGTTGAAAGACTTTTTTCAGCTGAGGCCCAATTTATGCATCATTATCATTATCATAGTCCTAGTCACAGTCGAGTTGAAAGAGTACATTTAGAAACAAGCATTTATACAAGGAATTAATCATAGTATTAGTTGTACCAAAAGCATCGCAATACATTTTCCGGCACTCTTTCAACGTTCACTGTTCTCATCTTCGCACCGAAGTGACTTCCTACTTCTTACGTGATGATGACGTCTCATTCCAACAATGACTCAGGTCATCACCTCGTTAGAGGTTTCCATCTCAATACGGGGTGTTCTTAGAATACTGTCGCTAACAATAGTAATAAAACATATTCAAAATACATGCTTTGGAACTATGACTGTGATAAAGACAATGATAAAGACAATGATAAAGACAATGATAAAGACAATGATAAAGACAATGATAAAGACAATGATAAAGACAATGATGAAGACAATGATGCATAAATTGGGCCTGAGACTGTTGGTATGTTATCAAGATGTTATTCAGATCATCTTTATCGTCATCTGAACTTTCAAAATAGCTACTACCAAAGCAAATTCAGGTTCTATTTGTCTCCGTATAGTCCTTCAGGAAAATCCACCTGCATAGTGGGTACGATCCATTAAATCCTGAATTGACAGTATTGCTGTGCTATTCGGATGCATTTTATAAGAATTTTTACATCGAATAAATACAATACTGATGGGTGAATGGGTGTCTCTCTTTGAATCCTGCATTATTGGATTTTCGAAACATAAAGAGTTCAATTCAGAGAGTACTAACCTAAAAGAACTGCAAACATAAATTACACTTTGCTGTCTCTGCTGTCATAATATGGGCCCAGATATGATGAGGAACATAATCGACAACAATCGGAAAAGAATTTTTAATTTCCTGGAGAACTACAAATACCTACCTACCTTTAAACTTTTGATGTAATTCAATATATAACATCTTAGAGTATTCTTCCTGAATATCGGTAAAAGAGTATGATGAAATGATGATGAAAAACACTTATTTCTCTATCTGTTTCTTCAACGTTGTGAACATTATCGGCAGAAAGCTGAGCTATAGAAATTCTGTATTAGTAATAAGTAGTACACGAATGTAATGCTTATCCATATGCACTTTTCCTCAGTGTAGTGATCCCATTTGAAAGCGAATACGTGGCAACTCTGTACCGTTCGTGTGTATTTTGATACAAATAGAGGAAATGGGAATTGACGGTAATAGAATTTGGGGAAAATGCCGGGCTGAAGTGCCTGGCTGTCGCTTTTCTTCCTGATCTCGATATCCTAAGCTTACTCGATATAATTCCGTGATAAATGCTACCAGGAGGATTTAGTTTTTGTGTCTAAATCATTAAATAATTCGTGATTATTTCATGTAGTGCTTTCGCCCAATAGCGAATGATTTTTTATATTCACAGCGTTTTCAATGAAGTTATCATGAAATGCAAATGCAGAAACAAATACAGAAGCTGTTTAGATACGCTACTTCATTTTTTCGATGAGCTTGGAGATTATTCGATATGCCGGCTTCAAGAATTGGATCAGCGATACCTACTTCCAAATTTTGTAACTCTTAAGTAGCGTGGCTTAACTTCGATCGTTTAAATGTAACACCTTGTAATAAAGCATTTCTCATCAACTATACATTTTGCCTTAAATCTTTTGTTTTTCAGATATCGGTGTTCGAAAACCAACCGTTTTTATGAAAATGATGAAAAAATTACTATTAAGATTACTAGAAAGAATTATAAAGTTTAGGTCAGTTAATCAGGTTGGGAAAAATACGAAATAAGTGGATATGCAATGATTTATGAAAAGAACATAGAATTAGAATAGAATAGAATTTATTGTTTCATTGAAATACATAATAATAGAAAAACATTGTAGCAGTGAATGGAGACCATTTTGAAATTTTTTTGATATTTATACCGTATATTTTACCACCTTCTAGACTAGCATGAACTAACTTAGTTATACCGACCGAAACTTTATAATAATTCTTTAGTAGTTTTCACGCTTTCGATGCGATCCGATATCATTTATCTTGGAAAAGTTTAGTTGTACAACAACGATAATTTAGAAACGAAATTATCCATTCGAAAGAAAGAAATCATGCCACGCAAATAAAATATAAAAAATCTGGCAACAATTAATCCATCATATCGAATATCCCACAGGCAGAAGGAACAAATCCACCTTTCTGGTAAATTTTCTTCCGTAAAGCTAATCACTTCCTTTCTCTCTGAAGATAGTATATTAGAGAGTTGCTATAGGTTTTGAGGAATTATTTTTCATTCTCTTCAGACAGAAATATTGCATAATATCGCTGCTAAATGTTTGCCAAATTTCAAAATTTTCGTAATAAAATATTCTTGGTTTGAAAATATTTAAAGAAAAAAAATAATTTCTCAAAAAAATTTAAACTCGAAAATCGAATATCAGAAAAAATTCTTGCAGGGTTAGGTATCTAACACCTATTGCTTGCTTGCATGCTTACTACTAATGATAATTCGAAACAAGATTATGCAGGATTATTTGAGGTTGTTGACGTATTGTTAACAATATGTATCGGAAAATTTATTTAATCTCAAGTGGAACACACTATATTTTGTTGAATTTTATTTCTTGATTTCCTCTATTGCAATCATTCTGAATTATTCACAATATAGAATATATCTCATTACAAAGATTAGTGAAGTTGTAACTCCCTGGGAAGATATTCAGCCTCCAACACTAGAATGTACTCATTAATAGTACAATAAATTATTTATCAACCTCTGGGTCTACCAGTATAATACTTATAACTCTGTTCGCTTTGCAAACTTAGCCTAGCCTAACAAATCCTACCCATTAAATGGATGTATCGTCTTAGCATCATTACTGATGTGCATGATTTTTGCAGCATATTCCAGAAATTAAACCGCTGAAATATTTCCTGCTATTTAAGCTTTTTATTTATATAGGTAGCCCTCACAACGAACAAGGCACTTGTAGACGAAGAATGGTTCCATGGAGTTCTACCAAGAGAAGAAGTTGTGAGGCTGCTAACTTCAGATGGAGACTTCTTAGTAAGAGAGACTACCAGAAATGATGAATGTCAAACTGTCCTATCCGTATGTTGGGGAGGCCACAAACATTTCATAGTACAAACAACCAATGAGGTAAATAATCAAAAATTGTTTTACCGAATGTTACGTCAGAGCAGCGTGGGTTTAGCTCAATGTTGTTTAACAGTCAGAGACTGATGATTACAGAATTCATGGACCACATGATATGTATCTCAAACATGAACATTAATACCAAATATTAGGTAATCTAAATAAGAGTACAAGAAATATTTTAAAGCAAGATATAGGTACGAATTTCGGAAACTATAAATTGCCATGACAATAACTTATAGTTTCCAAAAGACTTAAAGTTTCGTAAATATATTCGTAGTTGGTTTTTGGCATTCGAATCAGTCTTCAAAAGCTTCAGTATATTTATAAATGCTAAGAAGTCAACACGATGACGTCAGATTATGTACAGAATATAGCATCTTACAGTTAAAATCCTTACCTCCCATCAATATTTCAGCAATTTGAATAGATAGAACGATTAAAATATTTTTTAGGGTCACTTTCGTTTTGAAGGACCAGCATTTCCCAGTATACAAGAACTAATTCTGTATCAGTATAACAGCGGCTTACCAGTGACGGGTAGATCTGGTGCCATTCTCCACAAACCAATTCCTCGGGAAAGGTGGGAACTCAACAACGATGACGTCATCTTGAATGACAAGATCGGAAGGGTGAGTATCTTAATACTGATGATGAACAGCGTGAAGTTGAAACGAATTTAATGAAATAGATGAGTTCGAATTGAGCACCGTTGACTCCAAATTGAGGCTAGTCTGTGTAACATTGTTTTCATACAGACATTGCTCATTACCTACTGGTGTATTTCTTCAAATAGATAGCTTAAATTTTTTTATTGTTGAATTCTTTTAATAACCCTGAATATGTGGCCTCGCTTAGATTTCCTGAAATCACTCTTTTTGTGGAGGCAGCATCTGCCAATAAAGCTTTCGAATGATACAGATATACGATGTAAATGAAGTTATATTGAAATTCATCATGGATTTCAAAAGTGTAATTTTGATATCTCTGAAAGTTGCTGATAACTGAAAACCATTTCAGCTGAAATTATCTCTCATACACAAATTTCATGAAAATCAATCAAAGTAGTTTCCGATAGTATATATAGGGTGGGCCAATGGAAATTTTCCACCCCAATTTTTCGGATTCAAAATCAAAATTTGGAAAAACGCTCGAACACGTCGATCTTTAATTCAAGGGGTAAGTGAACAACCCTCAACATTTCAATAGAGAAAAGAGGTCGTGCTATACGTTTTTTTAAAGGTCTAATCTACAATGAAATGACAGGTTGTCAAAATCTTGGAAATACACTAATAATTCAGTAGGATTAAAACTGGTACTTATTTTTACTAAAAAAATATATCGAATATTTGAATTTTCGAGTTTAATAATTATGAGTTCACGTCAAAATCCTACTGAAACACTAGTGCATTTTCAAGAGTTTTACAAGCTGTCATTTCAGTAAGAGGTATGGCACGACCCTTTTTCCCAATTCAAGGTTGAGAATTGTTCAACCCCCAGCTATAGGGTTGAAGCTATGGGGGTGAAAAGAGCCGAAAATCGAAATGAAATGAAAAATCGACGTGCTCTAGCGTTTCTGAGTTTGAATCCGAAAAAATTTTGTGAAAATATTCCCTTGGTTTATTAAGTACTAATTTATTACCGTATTAGCGAATGTATTATTACCCTTTCATTTGAATAGAATAGTTTATTTCAAATATCAGATGTAAGTAACATTGAGTGGATGTATCTTATTGGAAATTAACAATTTTTCACCGAGGCTATCATTGAGATACACTACAAAATCCATAGGTATCTATTTGTAGAGCAATGATGAACTATATTTTATTAAAATAATAGGAAGAAAAAATAAGGTTTATAGTAACTTTCACCTATTGATTTATTCAGTATAATTGAAAAATTTTACAACTTTAGATAAGACCAATGTTCTATAATCAAGCTACCTATAGATGACTTCGAATTGAGTTATTCTATTGATTTGTGTATGTATTCACGTGAAATACTTCTCATATAGTTGATCATAGTCACTGACAGTGTGTTGAATAATTTTCAGGGTAATTTTGGAGATGTATATAGAGCGCAACTGAAAAACAGCAACGATATGGTTGCCGTGAAAACTTGCAGAGTGACTTTACCAGAGGACCACAAGAAGAAATTTCTCCAAGAGGGCAGGATACTGAAACAGTACGATCATCCAAACATCGTCAAATTGATAGGGATTTGTGTACAGAAGCAGCCAATCATGATCGTAATGGAATTAGTGCCAGGTATATAATTTATTTCAATTATGCGACCATTCATTGTCATTTACGATATGGTATCTTGAGTATTCATATAACAAGAATATGCAGTCAGAATTATTGCACAAATTCAGGGGAGATAATCGTGTAGAAATAAATTCGAAGAATTAAAAATACTTATACTGTTGCTGGCATCTATATAATATACAAACTTTGCATCCACATTTATAAGAATAAACTCAACTTCTCATCAAACTAACATCAGTACTTGACAGGTTCTAGAGATCTACTGAAATCCAGGACGCACAAAACTACTCTATAAACTCTAATAAACTCGATGATTTCGTCAAAACTGTGCCATATATCGACTAAAAACTGACCACGTTGAAAAAAAATTTATTATATACTTAGTGTCCCAGACTCACTTCTCTATACAGGGTCCTCAGTTTCAGAGGAAGCTTATTGCATTCGATAACCGACTTCAGATTCACGATGAATTAATTGGTTTTGGAAATAGCTTTCCCCAGTTTGCTTTAAGTATAATAGGAGCCGAGATCCCTGTATAGAGAAGTGAATCTGGGACACACTTTATTTTTTTTGTTCATTCTGTTTTTTAACACATTTTATCTATTTTATATTTGTTTCTTATTTATTTCGTGACATATTTGTCATTATATTTTATTTCACATAATCCATATTTTTAAGCATCTCTTGACGCTTTCCTGGTTATGGTATTTATTGAAATGCTTTCAACTTCAAACTTTCCAACAAAAGAAATAAAATCATCATAATTATTATTATCATAAAAGGTTAGGATGAAAATAATTCGATACGAGTGGGGAAAATTCTAGACGATCACAGTTTTTGAAAAAGCATTTAATTTTTCAACTTACCCCGTTATGTGGATACTTGATGAAGTTAGGGGGCGTCCATTAACTATAGGTTACCCGTTTTTGGCGATTTTCGACCCCCTTTCCCTTCCTCCTTTAGTGAGATGTGAAATTTAGCTCAACCCCTTACTCAAAATATTAATAATTTGCCCTATATTTTCATTCAACTAGTTGAGACTAGTATTTGAGATAACTTAAAAAGTAGGCTAGAATCACGTTAAGAAAAAGTTGTCACACTTGGGGGTTGATGTCGCAGAAGAAATTGATATCTGAGATTTCAATAGTGATTTTTGAATTTGACACACACTGTAGATTGAAAACCACTGGGTTCACCCTTTAGGGTTGAACGATTATATCATTTACAATTTCATTTTAGTAGATTTATAATTTTTGCTCCCCTTGGGATTTTGAAGATTCGGCGCCTATGTACGGAATAGTTGACAAGTATGTCATTAAATTTGACCATCGATGCAGTAACGAAAAAGTTTAAACTTTGCATCGAGTGTAATCATTCGAATCAAATGGATATTGATACCACTAATGCAGACATCTACATAGAAAATAACGATTCCAAACATCGCCGTTATTCCGGCTTGATAAAACACCCGCTGTTGAAGAAGGATGAGACGAAATATGATAATGCACAACGTTCACGAAGGAATTCTTCGTCTCTTATGAAACCAGGTACACACGATATTTGTTTTTTCGAGAATGTCAGAAGATCCAGAAGAAAATCATGTAGTTCAATAGAGAATAAAACTGAGAGTGATAACGAAAGCTTGATAATTATTTCCCCATCTTTACATCATAGGAAAAATAAAGGTAACAATAATTCAGAAACACCGTTGAAAGAGGTTATGGAGAGATGCCATGATGATAAAGCAGATTGTAATAGTGCATTCATTGAAAATCCAGTGGGAGGATTTGAAAATGAAATTGATATTTCTATCAAAGACAATGAAAGGTATGAGCCCAACAGTTTTAAGTCTAGATATTTTCAAGAGCAGAACCTGAATGGAAGCGGAATATTAGAAGAAATTGAGCAAAATTATTGCATTCAGAATAATAAACAAACGCATAGACGTAAAAGTTACAATGATTCGTCGAAAAAGGTATCTAAACGTTTCTGTGAAGAAACCGAAATGTCAGAAAAACAACAGAAACAACGTAGTTACAGGCACAGACGAAAAAGCGCCAGTTATTCTACTACAATGTTATCTGAACCTTTCCAAAAACACTGCCAACCCGACCAGATATTTGAAGAATCAAATAATCAAAGAATAAACACAAGGTTTTACACACATATCTACGATGAAGAGATCGAAGAATCACAAGGATTTGGTGACCATGATTTTTCCAGTGAATGTTTGCAAGAGCAGCAGCCGAAAGGGAAAACAGTGGATAATGGTAGTAGAAGAAAAAGAAAATCAGAGCATAGTTCAACACGTTTCCAAAATTTTGAACAAAAGAACAAAGCGATGATCTTGAATGAGACACAGTCATATTGTAATCTAAGAAGAAACTCGAAAGAAGAAGTTGATGACGTGGAAATAATAAGAAGACGATTCAGTGATTTAGCAACCACTAATGACGCTTTTATGAATGATGACTTGAATGTAAATGTCAATGATCGTAGACGTAGAAAACAAAATGAAGGGTACGATTGTGAAGCAAGTTATTCTAATACAGAAAAGCGGAGTCCTTATGAGCATATTGAAGAGAATATGAAGATAAGAAGAAAAAATAGACACAGTTTATCAAGCGTCCAAGAGAGGAACCATACCTTATCGAATATTATTGATGGAATGCAATCAGAGTATAGTTGGAAAATGAGTGTGCAAAAGATTAAAAGGCGCTCTTTATTGTCTTTGACTAATAAAAATGCTGACTCAGATGACTTCACTGCAGAAATGTGTCTTCAAAATGAATCACATGGAAGGAGGGAGAACAAAGACTATGAGAGTGTGGAAAAAATCAAAAGTCGATGTCGGGCCTCAACTGATGGAATCAAAATTGTAAATAATGACTATCATTTGGTAGATGGGGAATGCTATGGAAATCAAGAACGAACTGATGAGTATATTTTTTCTGACAACCATTCTTTCAATTCTGGGTGGAAAACTAATATGTTAGAAGAAGGTGAAAATTATGATGAACACAACAATTACAACGCTGATTGTCAGAATAAGCAGTATCATCGAAAAAGCATTATACTCGAAGAAAGTAGACCCAAAACAACTAGTAATATCAAGGAAAATCAAAAAGATGTAGATATTTCATATGAAATCGAAGATGGGAATATGTCTAATGTGCAACAACTGCAAGACAATTTAATGGTGAGTGTGAGCTCTCAACAGTACAACAAAGAGACCACAAATGAAAGTTTCGATAAACTGCAATCAGAATATGTGAACAGAGAAGTCATCAGCGTGGATGATAAGATGAGAAGAAGACGGTGTTCTACCTCAACTACCAGTGAAAACGCTAGCGTAGATGATTTCACTGCAGATGTGGGTCATGCATATAGGAGAGAAAATAAAGAATACAATGATATGAAAAAAACTGTAAATCATTGTCATACCTCAACTGGCGAAATCGTCAATAACGATTATTTGATCAATGGAGAATACTATGTAAATCCAAAACAAACTGATGAGCATACTGATTCTGATAAGTCCTGCCATAGAAAGAGTGATAAATCCGAAGAAAGTCCTTTTCCTAGAAGATTATCTTTGCGTATCTATGAGCGAAACCAAGTCACCAATACAATACAGGAAATTGACAAGAACAATTTTGTCGAAGAAGAAAATCAATGGTCCCATGGAAAGCAACCGAAAAGAAACGAAACGGTGAAAGACGAGAAGAAAAAAAGAAGAAAATCTAGGCATAGTTCATCAAGCTTACACAAAGGGAAGAATCATCGCATTGCTGAGACATTCGATGAAGTGGAATCAGATTATAAATACCAAAAGAGTGTGAATAAAGAAGACAACGACCAGAAAAAAATAGGAAGACGGTCTCGTAATTTACGAAGATGTCGTAACTCAAGTAACATAAACTCAGATGATAATGACAATTCTTGGGAGAATGAAGAATGCTATGAAAACGTTATTTCTCCTACAAAATGTAGAAGTGATGTAATTGAAATCAATGAAGGGATCAATGTACATGGCGATGCCGATAAAACAGTAAATGACTCAGAAATTTTGATGTCCGTGGACAAAAATAGTGAGGCCACTTTACGCGATTCAACTGGTGTAAAGCCAGTTCAGAAACTCACAAAATCCACCAAAAAAGGTGATAAAAAGGTGCCAGCTAGCATAAAAAAATACTACTTGGATAAAAAGATACCAAAATCTTCAAACCTTGAAACAATTTTTGAAATTCCAGAGAACGACATCATCATGAGTAGAAGAAAATATAGAAGAGCCATTAACTTTGATTCTTTCAATTCTGCCCCAAGGCTTAGGAAGAGGAAGCAAAAAGCAAAGAAAGTCAATTCTTTGTCATCGAGGACTGAAAAGAGATGAACTATGTTTGTTGTTTGACAGTTAAATCATATCTAAATGTATAAAAAAATATAATACCTGATATTGTTATTTCATCTGAATATAGTTCATTCACTATATAATTTCGTGTAATATGTAGGTATTGAAAAACGATCATAAGAAAAAAGTTCTTTCAACTTTCAAATATCTCGTTTTTCGAAATATTAAAATGCAAGCAGATAACAAATAACGATTATCCATATCATAGTCCAGCAACGGGGTAATATACAGGGTGTCCCCTCTCAATTGGAAAAAACTTCTGGGGCATATTGAGGAACCATATACAAGCAGTTTGAGATAAGAGACTGATGTCCGGAAGTGCATGGTTTTCAAAATACAGGGTGTCAAAGTTTTTTTCAAAAAACTTTTTTTTATTAATATTTCAAAGACACGTTAACCGATTTTCTTGAAATTTGCTAGTGATGTAAGCTTTAATAAGACGCTCAGTTAGCACTAATTAAATGTTAATTATGACTTCCAGTGGCGCCCCGGGGGACAGTGTCACGAATAAAAATGACAAAAAATGTACGCTGCTGACTTTTTTTGAAAATTTTATATATTTTTTAGAAAGCTCATTTGAAAATACAACTTTTTTGTCACTTGATATTTTTACGTATCTCTCTCCGTTTTCGAGAAAAAATTTTAATTAAAAACTTTATTGAAAGGTTCATTATTATTAGAAAGAAAAACAAGGAGGCTTTTTTACAAATAATTTATTATTAATTAGTGGAGCGAGCAAATGCTCAAAGTGTCCACCATGCATTTCGATGCATTTTCTGCACCTGTCGAGCCAGGATTCGCGCACCCGAGCAAACACGCCTGGATTGTTCGCGATAAATTCCGCTGCCACCACAACTCTAGCAACTAGGTCCTCCATGGTCGGCACAGGAGTTGCATAGATCAACCGTTCCATTTCGCCCCAAAGAAAAAAGTCCAGGGGGGCCAAGTCCGGCGACCTTGCTGGCCAAGGGACGGGACCACCTCTACCAATCCACCTGTTGTTGTAGGTTTGGTCGAGGTAACCTCTCACGGTGCGCGCAAAATGCGCTGGACAACCATCGTGTTGGAACCAGGCCTCTCTACGCAACTGGAGGGGTACATCTTCCAGCAGCTCGGGCAGAATATCTCGCAAAAAAAATAGATAGTTATTCCCGTTGAGGTGATCAGGTAGAACGTACGGCCCAATCAAATGGTCGCCAAGAATACCTGCCCAAACATTAACACCAAACTTCTGATGTGCGTAGCATGGGGATTTTGTTCGCTCCACTCGTGGTTATTACGAGGATTGAATGTCCCCTCGCGCGAAAATCCTTTTTCATCGCTCGTGAAGATTATACTTAAAAAATCAGCGTTTTCATCCGCTTGACGGAGCAACCACTCGCAGAACTCGAGCCGCCGAGGAGCGTCGTCAGGCAGTAGATGCTGCGACTTTTGCAGTTTAAATGGATAGAGATCGTGGATTTTCAATACTCGATGGACAGTATTTTTGCTGCAATCAAGTTGCGACGCAATCAGAAGAGTGCTAGTGTTGGGCTCATTCTGAATGCGTGCCATGACTTCATCCTCAACGGCATCTCTGATCGGAAACTGCCTTGCAAATTCTCGAATAGGCTGCAAAGATAACAAAGCCTCTTAGATTGGCTGTAAAACAGAAACGCGCAAGAAAAAAACACAGAAAGTTGCCATTTCTGCAATACTTACCACGAATGAGCCGGTCTTCCGTAGATTTTGATGAATTTTGATAAAAATCTTATGGTTTGGCAATTCACGATTTGGGAACCGCTGCCCGTACAACCGTTGTGCTAACAAAGAATTACCCCGCGCTTCCCCATACAAGAGAAGAGATGCATATCTGCAAGCTCGGCTAATTCAAACCGATTCATTTTTGCAATTAGTGTAACGTTTGAAGATAATTAAGTACTTAGAAACTGACACTTTTACTAAAGTTTGACATGTTTATGTGTTACCATGACAACATTGTTTTGTTTTAGATTTTCAGATAATGAACCTTTCAATAAAGTTTTAATAAAAAATTTTTCTCGAAAACGGAGAGAGATACGAAAAAATATCAAGTGACAAAAAAGTTGTATTTTTAACTGAGCTTTCTAAAAAATATATAAAATTTTTAAAAAAAGTCAGCAGCGTACATTTTTTGTCATTTTTATTCGTGACACTGTCCCCCGGGGCGCCACTGGAAGTCATAATTAACATTTAATTAGTGCTAACTGAGCGTCTTATTAAAGCTCACATCACTAGCAAATTTCAAGAAAATCGGTTAACGTGTCTTTGAAATATTAATAAAAAAAAGTTTTTTGAAAAAAACTTTGACACACTGTATTTTGAAAATCATGCACTTCCGGACATCAGTCTCTTATCTCAAACTGCTTGTCTATGGTTCCTCAATATGCCCCAGAAGTTTTTTCCAATTGAGAGGGGACACCCTGTATAGATGCGCTAAATGAGGTAGAAGATTTTTTTGTTTTATCTTGTATATATTATAGAGAAGGTAAAGAATCCAAGTTTTCGACCTCCCAACCCCTGGCAAAATTTCGTGGGGCCAAAAAAAACACGAAATTTTTTCAGTTTTTTCAGTTTTTTGCCTATAACCTAAAAATAACGCACCCTATCAAAATATCGCCCATTATCAAAATGAAAGAGCATTAAATTACGCGTCGAATGAGTATTGAAATTTGAAATTCAGTCCACGGGTATGGACGTAATCGGAAGTAGAAAAACGACAATTTTTACCAACTCTGAAGAAATTCACACCAAGTGACCTTTATCACGTCCCCAGCTCTGAAACGGGTACCTAAATGAAAAAATCCACGAAATAAAAATTTAGTTATGATAATCAATAGTTGTATTGTAAAGATAGTTTTAGAGCATGACATTTCAAGTACATGGAAAAATGGGAATAATTGCCATTTATAGGCGAAATCGTTTGGGCTGGGGCTCTGCAATGTCCGTGTCTGGCATCCTCACTTCGTGGTCCATTGCAGCAGCATCGGAAATTTCTTCTGACTCGGAAAACTCTTCGTCCTCGTCTTCTCCCAACTCCATCTCAGGAGCATTTTCGCAGGAGAGGCCGGAGCAATGCTTGCATGCAGAAGAGCAGTTGAGGCCAGATTTTCGACACCCGCATGCTGCAGTGCAACCTTTTTTGCAAGTACAAGAAATCATTTTTAGTAACATGTCGGGAGCAGCATCTTTAGTAGTTTGAATAGGTACTAAGCCGGATGGAAGTTTTCTCCAACCCCATTGGCATGGGCTTATTGGACACCCCAGCCAAGTTTGCACCTGCTGGTATACTCGCATTGAGTGCCATCTTGCTGCATCTGATGTAGGTGGTAGCCGTGCTAGGTTGAACGACTTTTTTGATGCAGATTTGACGAAGAGCTCGTATCTCAGCTCATCGAGAGTCCCACTGTCCATTTTTCCATATAGAGACATGATCAGCTGTTCCCCTGCCTGTGCTATCTCGTCTTGAGAGACTGAGGGTTTGAGGAATGCAGCTGCTTGCTCTTTCAGTTTAGGATGTTGCTCGAGGAGGGTTGGCAATTTCCCTTTCCCATGACCAAAAAATGATGATGTGACATCACATCCAGTAAAGGCGTGGATGAAGAGGACGTGAGTGGGATCAAAGCAGAAGGAAGTGCTGGAATACCATGAAGCTGTTGGCAATTTCCCTTTCCCATGACCAAAAAATGATGATGTGACATCACATCCAGTAAAGGCGTGGATGAAGAGGACGTGAGTGGGATCAAAGCAGAAGGAAGTGCTGGAATACCATGAAGCTGATTTTTTGCCTTTTCCTGGTTTGTGGAAGTACAAGTTCTGGTACTCTTTCCCAAGGTCGGTTAAGAGAACAAGAACGTCAATGTCCTCACTCACAATAGCCACACATACGGATTTTGCTGCTTGGGAAATAGCTGTTTCTACTATTAATAAATCTGCATCTTCCTCTGCCTGTTGGACTGAGATACCTCCTTCCTTGAATTTATGCATAAGCATAAACGATTTTTGTTACCCTCATTCGCAAGAAACTTTTCCTGGGACACTGCAGCATCTGTGTCTTCATTGAAAATGATATCTGCTGATGAACCAGATGTCTTCAATCGACGAGACCTTTCAGAAGACTTTGTTCCCCTCTCCGAAGCATCACTTGGGTACCCGTCGAATATAACCGTGATATCGGCTTGATAGTGTTTTCTCAAGTAGGTTTCATACTTTCTGCAGATAGATCCAAATTTTTCATTACGGGACCAAACAACCTTATGCAGAAGGTATCCACCATCGACAACAAAACTTTTTATAGAGGGTGTAGCATTTTGGAGAGGTGTGAATGCATCATACAGCGAAGACTTTGTACCCTTATTCTTCCTTCTAGTAAATAAGTTATTCATCCTTCTAGTAAATAAGGTTGGTATTGAGTTAGTGACAACATGAACATCGTTGGAAATGTCAAATCTATCAAAATTCATACTTATTAGGAAAAGGATGATTTTTGTTATTTTACGAATGAATTATTTATGAAAAGGTGTTGAAATCGTTCAATTAGAGTGTGTACAGTGTGCTGGTAAAAAGATGGAGCAATTTTGATCGGAAATTGGTGGAGAACAAGCGGGCAGAACATATGCCTGAAACCCGTCTTTGGGGGGCCGTATCTCTGAAACTAGTTGAGAGCGCCAAAAATTTTATTAGAATTTATTGATCAGGAGGCCAAACTACGTAGTTTCCCCAAAACCGCATGTCTGTACAAGGTGGAGTCCGTAAACTATATATTTACCAAATAATTAAGTATTAAGTATCTGGAAACTTATTAGGAAAAGGAATTTTTTGTTTTCAGGATGGAAAATATTTTGCCCTGTCTCATCCAAATTAGATTTAATTACGTATGAAATATTAAATAACATATTTTTCAATACATATTATTTTCTTCATTATTTCAGGTGGTTCTTTACTAACGTTCTTGAGGAAAAAGTCGTCCAACCTCACAGAAGCCCAACTGATGAAAATGTGTTTGGACGCAGCAGCCGGTATGAGGTATTTGGAATCGAAAAATTGCATTCACAGAGATTTGGCAGCTCGTAACTGTCTAGTAGGTAAGACTTCCGACGACATGCAAATATATAAAATGATCGATTTGAGAAAATTAAATGTCAATGTTCTGAAAATACTGATACCAGTGTAGAAGATATAGCCTATATGTTTTCATGGAGAACTCGGTAACTTCAAGATAATACAATAATAGTATATTATGATACAACAAAGATACAATAAGTTTTATAAGACGCTATTTTGTACGCGTTGTTGATGATGAATGATCCTGCATAAATCCACACTCAGTTTCGTATGGAATAAATCAACAGACTCATCGCGAAAATTCAATCACTTGGTATTACTACTGAAAATCTCATCTCAGATGGTCTTCTATAAGTTGTAAGCAGTGGCGTAACTTCATATTTTGGACCCCCCGCCATAACCATTTAAGGCACCCAAGGAAAGAAAAATATCGATGAGAGAGTAAAGTATATCAAAAAAAGCAACATGCAAATTGAAAAAATTGCAGAGTCAACAATCATTCCTGTTTCAATCGTCATACTGCTACTACTTGGTGAACATTCATCATCATATTTAACTGTATTATCCGAAAAGTAGTAGTATTCGTGAAGAACGTGGTAATGTTGGAATTTTACACTTCTCGACTTCTAATTTTTGAAGCACCACTTGTTTTACTCAAATTTTATATTTGAAAATAATTGGCTTGACTGCAAGTGTACGAAATAGTTATCTATATACCAAGGACAAAAAACTGTCCATTATAGTCGAGCATGCAAATTAACTAGCAAGCAGGAGATACAATAATAAACCGTTTTTCGCCGAGGTGCATTATGAATTTTTTCGTCGAACTCTCTAATATTCACACCACGCCGGTATTATTCACACGTAAAATCTCTCAGATGTCTCAAATAATCAATTTGACAACAGCAAATGAAAGTTATTGTCAACTCAATCGCCGTAATAGTGGACGAAAAGTGCCGTGGACGAAAAATACTTGCCCTCAAAAATAAGTCGATTTTTCATTCGGAAATTGGTACGTAAATGATATTTTTTTGTAGAAGTCGACGAAAATTATTATAATGTGAAAACGTCTTTATTTCTTATTGAACTCAACACACAATTCGAAAGCCTCAGTTTGGGAGTCGAAGGAGACAGAACTCAACTGACAACTGAATAAAATTTCTGTAGGATTCACCGTACGCCGACCGCGTACTACCGGTACTACGTACAAGAAGGTACAAGGCCGATTGACGCATGGCCATAGCCAAAGTTTACAGAATATTATTATTCAGTACACTTTGGCATAGACATGCCATTATAGCCACTATAGCAAAATTACCTGCTGAAACTTTCGGCACAGATCACTCAACGGAGAAAAATGTATCATTGATTTCACACATCACCCTCGACCAATACTGAAAAAACATGCCTGCACTATTCGCGAACATCACGTACCAACAGATGGCGCTCGAGAAATGTCAAAAATTTGACATGAGGGTGATCAACAAACATTTGGTATATGTTTTCAATGGTAATATGTCAATTTTCAATTCGAATTTTAGGAAAGAAATAAATAATCCTGAGTATCCAAAAGGGGCGCTATTGATAGATTATCGTTTATAGAATTCAAAACAGGTATTTTATGTGAGTTCCGTGGATTTATTATGTTTTTATAGGCTTTTCAAACCACCTCTGCAAAATCAATGGGGCCACTAAGGTATTTGTATTTCAATGATTTCTCTTTACTTCAAGAATGGCCAAGATTGAAATAGGTATCTAGAGTTTATTGGAGATAAGAAGAAACCCTTAAAATAGCGAAAAGCATTATTCAAAACTGGTCACATACTTTGTGGGATAGAACACATACAAATAAACTCCTGTTTACAAACTTCAGCTCTAGGGTAGGTAGCTCTAATATGAAATTAAAATAGTTTCATGGAAAAATTAGCAGTGGAAGTGTGAATTTATCTGCGAAACTGTAATAATTTTATCCTTACCCAAAAATAAATGATTAGCAAAATAAAAAAGAATTGTAGTCAATTAACTTTATTCTCTGAGAGAAGTAAAGGGGTGCTTATATTGAGATACCTACCTATCTTAAATAGGCAACACAAGTTATTATTTTCATGTTAACAATAAAATGATTCATATAATAAAAATAATTATATAATATATAGATGAGTAGGTAGGTATGTTCCAAGAGTAACTTAAAAAGTTTGAGACCTTGTGGTCTACCAGTCATTCAAATTCATTTATTTCAATTGATATTTCATTCAATTCACAGTTTATTTATTTTGAATAAAGATTTGATTTCATTCAGCCCACATTGCCCTCAATCTTGAAGTTTGCATGTGATGACTTCCAGATGTTTATTGAAGGAATTGTATACTTTTTGAGCCTATCTCTTGGTGTAATTCTCCTTGATGGTCCTAAAGTAAAATCAAGGTTTTCATTACAAACAACAAGAGACACAACTACAGTTAAACCAGATCTTGTTTGATTTAACCTGAGAGACATACCTTCGCATTCACTTGAGAAATCCAGTTCTATAGGAAGTGATTAGTTTTCCTATTTTCAAAGTGATCATCCATTTTTCACACAATCCTGAAAAGAAATTCAGGTTTTTGTGTCAAAGGAACGATGTCTGTACGGTAGGAGGAACGCTGAAATACTGAACAAATCTTTGTCGATTTCGTCTTTACGACTTTTGAACTTGCTGCATGTTTCAATAATATTAGTAACTAGCTGATAAGCACGAAACAAGTCCGAAAACTATTCAAAACAATTCAATTTCATTAAATATAATGCGAAAGCCCATGCTATACAATGCTAAATTGCTTTGTTGATCACCCTCGGAAGGCTTAGAAAATTTGACACCAGAGGCCGCCCACTCCGTGATTTTCGCGAATTCGCAGAAATGGAAAAATTATTTCTGTGGTATATTCACAATTAGAAAACATTCATGTATCAATCAATTTGGCTAACTCCTTGTTCTGGTTGGTGGAGCCAGGTCCTCAGGGCCCCCTCCGAGAGGCGGTTTCGCGGTATAGTAGTTACGCCACTGGTTGTAAGGGTTGATATATCGATATAAAGTCCCTCCCTTTCAGGTTACAACAACGTAGTGAAGATCTCTGACTTCGGAATGTCGCGCGAGGAAGAGGAGTACATCGTATCGGACGGCATGAAGCAGATCCCCATCAAGTGGACGGCGCCCGAGGCGCTCAACTTCGGCAAGTACACGTCGCTGTGCGACGTCTGGAGTTACGGGATCCTCTCGTGGGAGATATTCTCGAGGGGCGGTACGCCCTACAGTGGCATGAGCAATTCCAAAGCGAGGGAGAAAATCGATACTGGTGAGTGTTATGACCGTTTTTCAAATTTGAAAATGGAATGTGTCTTCTAAAACGAGGATATTTGTCAAAACGTTCAGTAGAAAACTTTATGAACCCTGCACCGTACTATTTATTGAACAGGCGAGATATCACTATTTCTGGAAAAGTACCACAGCGCCCAGAACAATGAAATAAAAGTTGTGGGATTTGTTCAAATTTTTTCTCGTTTTTAACAATGTGGAAACTGTTCCGAGATGTGACGTAACAAGTTAAACTAACACCAAGCTCGTAAGAGAATATTCACAAAGTTCTTGAGCGTTATACATAATATTTATTTTGTTTGAAAGTGGCTCGAGTTGTGAAGTAGAGTTTCGAAATTTCATTGTCTAAAGGTATGAAGATTTGAATCCTGAGAAAAGAAAATATGAGTTATGCCAAAAAACAAAATAGATGATGAAAAGTATTCAACAAAGGTTGAAAAGATAACAAGACCATCGAATCGGAAGTTTCGAATATCAATAATAATCTGAAAAATTGAAATTAGGTTAGGTAAGAAATCTCACCTTAAGAGGATTGTATAGATACACACAATCGAAACGTCGTGACAAACTCGTTTTAAAATCCTATTCCTTTTAATATCTCTATTTTCAGGCTATCAACTATTTAAATTTTCATTTAAATCTATTGTTCTTCTTAAACTGTATATATATACTATTACTTACCTAATTTAAATTTTTCAGATAATTGATATTCAAATATTTGATTCGATAGTGTAGTTATATTTTCAAAGAAACACTTGCATTATGAATTAACTTAGTTAATCGGTGAATAAACCGCGAGTAGATATAATTCAATATTCTGCGTGGTATTTGCCAAAAAGGTAGTTGTTTTCTGCTCGTAGTCTACCTTTTCAAACATCCCAGATGTTTTTTTAGGTGAATTGTTGACGTACGAGATTTTAAATCTCATTTTGATTTTTGCGTTATCTTTTCATCCTTTTGAATACTTTCAATAATTATTTATTTTGTTTTTCATCAAAACTAATCTTTTCCTTTCTCAGGATTCAAATCTTCATAACTTTAGACAATGGAAGTCCGAAACTCTACTCCACATAATATTTCTTCCCAATACTAGTAGGCCGCAAAACTAACGACATGGTATTCAATATAAATAGGTACATGTCATTCAATATCAAAGAGCTGTTAAACACGAAGTCTTCATTTCAATATGATAAATGCTGAAACTATTTGTTTTATTCATGGAATGAAAATAATGAAATTAAATAACATTTCCTCCAGTCCAGAAGTCCAGAAAAATACTGAAACTAGCAACACAGAAATATTCCTTTTATAGGACTTGAAAAACTATAAATACATGATATTGTACAGGGTACGCCAAACTCGATGACCTATAAGACGTTTTCGTAGAATGGGACACAGGATGATTTTAAAAATTTGGATCCTTGAATAATTAATTCTGCTTTATATATTTATGTCAAATATGAATACACCTATTGAACCAAGAGAAATATAGTGCTTCTCAAACTAGGTAGGTACCATAGAGTATGAAATACATATAATTGAAAAATTTATCTTTTTAGTTAATATTATATATTTCTTCAAAGTAAGCCAGTAACACGTTTTCTGAATACTTATTCACCTTCGTCAATTGGCTCCATGTCTTGAATACATCATAATATTATAATTCACATTTGTTCCTAGATTTCTTTGGTAGGAGGTTCAAAGTTAAAATTTTCGCTCTTTGCTATATCAGGTATGTTAGATGATTCATTATGATTCTTCATCAAGCAAAAGGATAAGGAGTTTTTTTTTCAACAATACAAGTGTTGGGATTTGAAAGCGTCAAAGGCTACTTTGCTATTTTTCAATTCCCCGTTCAATTCGAGTTCCTACTATAAATGTCAATACAATTCTCATGTGCTAATTCATTCAAGTAATGATTTTGGTCCATTTTCTTGTCCATAACATACTCATATTATTTGTTAACGAAACCCGAAAGATTATTATTACTTGTTTATAGGGTATCGGATGCCAGCTCCCGAAAACACACCGGAAGAAATGTATAGACTCATGCTACGTTGCTGGGAGTACAAACCAGAGAGCAGACCAAATTTCGAACAAATCTATAGTGTCGTTGACACGTTGTGTGCAGCTTATAGGGTTTCATTTTGTTGAAAAAGATACGCTAAATCGAGCGTTCCATAATAACGAAGAACGAGAAAACAATCTTATCTCTACCCCATATTCATTTGAACCAAAATTTATAAGTTCAGGTATCCTATTTGCTGAAAATATTCCCTTCAGACCCAAAAATTAATTCTGACACTGACCAAATTCGTGTCCTACGTTCCGTAAGTTGAACCTTGAACTTTCCCAAATTTCAAATAAATATCAAACAGCTGGAGATGTCGATGCTATTTGCGGAGCAGTGCTTAAGTATTCATACTGCTAAACACTTCCAGCCTACCAGCCGTTCGATATAATTAATATAGAAGCATCATTGTCGAGTCAGTCAGGAATTAGATGAAAATGCTTATAAAAAGTTTCAATCAATTCATTTGGATCTGGGAAAATGAAGTTCTCATCATAATTTCGTTATTTAGGAACGCTCTGTAACTGTTTCTGTGATCAAACCCACGTTTTCGTGGAAAGAATAATTTGAAGGTAATTATGATATATCTATTCAAAAACTTTTGATTTTTGAGGTTGAGTGCCATATACCGCATATCTCATTTTTGAATAGATTTATTGCTAGTTTTATACGTGTTTTTGAATGTTCTTGTGGAAACGTTTTATCTGAAAAATTTGGTGCAATCGGTAATCTCCCTTTGATACGAAATTGTTACGAAAAAGCTCAAAAAATAATAAATACCTATATATCTTGTTCGATATATTTTCCATGTTGATAGATTTAAGTTTTTCTATTATTATTTACTTTGTTTTAAATATGTCTGAATGAGTGCCGTTGAATTTGGTTACTGTGATGATTGATGTAAAAAATAGATTTTATTGAAAGAAGTATACATTTTTTATGTTGGATTTGTTTTATTAATGGATGCATGAGTGGTGCCTTAAGAGTCTTCAGCCGTTGGAATCGAAAACGTATTCCGCTAGGTGGCAATGCCAGCTCGCCTCATGTACAGTGACTCTATACAAGACAGTGGCGACAATAGGCGTCGTTGATTGGCGACACCATTAGGAGGCAAATTTTCTGTTTGTTTACATATGGTTTATATGGTGTTTAGTGACTAATTCTCCTTGTGCAGTTTATTTTCCAAAAATTTGTCAGTTTCATCACAATATAACACGTATAATAAGGAATAGCAGTGATTTCTCCAAAAATTTTAGTGGTATGTATTTATATACATAAATTCGTCTATGAAAATAACCTAACATTTGGTTTGTGCATATGGGTATGTTTAATCATGCATATTTCGTTTCAGTTTCAAGATCGAAGCTTAATGAATTCAATGTCTTCATTTAAGCCACTGAGGAGGCAAGTAATTCAAAACTTGGCGCACTTATTTGCCTCCTAATGGCGGGGTGGGCGGAGCCTATAGCCCTATTGTCGGCACTGTCCTGTATAGTCACTGTAGCACACATATTTTCTTGTTTGACAAGAAATCCGGTTGATACAATAAAAAAAAGGGTTGAGCTTTATAGTGATTTATTGTGTTCAATAATTTTACAAATATAGTTTTATGAGTTCATCACTTACTGCCGAAGGAGTTAAAATACCAAGATCCGTGAACAGGAGGGTAATATATGAAGGTGGTGTATAGTCTACCAAAGGGTGAATCTTTTTGAGATCACGACTCTTCCTAACCTCTGAAGTATACTGAAAAAAAATCAATGATTCTACATATTTCAATGTTTTCAGTGAATCTGCTTTTGGACATGCAGTACTCAGAAATAGATTCAATCTCCAGAGTGCAGATCAGTATTACTGACACTTAGTGCCGGTTGCAAAAAAGCCTGTCAAGCCTTCTGTTAACTTAACGTGGGATTAACTCTGCTAATGCGCGAGCTAAGGCATGCGTTGCCGTGGTTATAAACAAATTAAATATTAAATCGTCTGTTAAATCTTTATGCAACCGGCCCTTAGTCTTCAATTTTGTTTTTGATGCATATGCATAATATGCATCAAATCAGTATATGATGGGGCCATATCCACAACAATAATCACCAGTAATTGAAAACTAGACGATATTCAGTGATACAAAACTTATCACAAGAGAAATGAAGCCTCGAGTTAGCATAACCTCGTACTAGAAATTTTATTGAGAATATAATTTTTCATATCAGGAAAAAAGGGAATGTTGCACTTACAACGTTTGTAGTTATAAAAAGAATAATAAAGCACAGATACCCAATAACCAGTCATCGTCACCAGATAAGCCCTTTCAATGATTGAAAAGAAAACATTGAACAAACATCAATAGTTGACTCATCACCACTTATCATCATGACCTGGATTTTTTGTTTTTTCTGGAAGTCTCTCAAATTTGATAACATTGATAACTGATAAAAGTTTTCTGAAAAATTGTTAATGTGTCTTAGAAATAGTATTCTTTGTATTTCAAAATATTTCTATAATTTAGGAGATTTGAGGTTTCACATTCAATTAAAGTGATTTAACAGGAGAGAAATTTTAAGGCAGTGAGTTAAAATTAATAAACGAATAAATAAACATAGAGATGGTGATAATTTCGAACGCTTGAGGTATAACTAAATATTAGATAAGCAGTGAACTGATGGTTTCCTATTTTGATTTTCTTCATCAGCAATACATAACTATATATGTGATAAAAATATATACCGATTCCGATATACAAATACGATGTCTATATGTGACATTAACTGTTTTCTAGTAAACTTTGATTAGTCCTAGTATTTAGGTGAATGAAAGATTCCGAAAAATGCGTGGAAAAATCCAGGTCCGTATTTAAAGAATAACAACTTGACTATGGCAGCCCAGATTTGAAGTCAGATTATCGATTCGATTGTGTTTTTCTGTGGATTGTGAAAAATGCATAGGTATCCAAATAAGGTCAGTGAGAAATATAAACGAAATTGCAGTTATTTGTTTTTTCCTGTGTATCAATTCAAACTTGGTTGTACTTCTGACAGTCTGCAAGATCTTCAAGATATAATCGAAATTGGTACAGCCTGTATATTATATAGTTCAGATTGGGCATTGCTCACAAAATCTTTGGACGATCATAATCTCTGGTGCCTTCGTTTGGGTTACAAATACACAAAAACACTCAGTTAACGGTTCACCTAAACGTTCAACAATACATTAGTCATTAGTGCACAAGTTGAATTCTCAGAAAACATACACGCTCTCCATTTCCGAATCAAAAAGCAAAACGCGCCATTTTGGAAATAATTCGTACTGACATTTGCAGCCCAATTCAAGTTGAATATATAGGTATTGCTAAATATTTTCCCAAAACGATAATAAAACAAGGAAATATTTCGGTTATTGTATAGATAACAAGAACGAGTATCCAATTATTGTTTCAAGAATTCAAAGCTCTTTTTTTAAATTAAAACGGGAAACATATTTAAAATGTTTGACAATGGTAGAGAATACATTAAGAAAGATATAAAAGATATCAGAGTGGAAAGAGAGCCAATTGGTGGACCCACCAATACTCAAATCAATATCTGCTCACTGGGAAATAACTATATTTTTTTCTTCTGGAATCCCAAGATAAGTGGCAAATCTTTGCATATTGAATTGCATTTGACTACCTACCTATGCTATTAGAGAAAATCACAACTATTTTGAACAGTATTCATAACTATAAAACAAACTTATAATCTATTGAGTCGAATTTTGAATATAAGTATTAAAAATCGAAAAAAAAATTATTTTCGATGAGCTCACATTTGGTTTAATCTAGCAAGTTAAAAAGTATTACATACTATAACAGATAATTAAACGTACCTTATATTCTTCAGGTAGATCTTGTTGGTCCAAAGGAAATAACCTGGAGAACTTGAAACTTTCTGTCAGAACATAAAAAGGTTTATTCATTGCTTTTGCACAAACTGCCATTGTATTGGTCCCAACCTGAAAATTGAAAATATTCTTTCAAGGGTACATACAACAGGGCCCATCATTCAGATTACCTTATTAACTATTCCACCACTTTCAACTACCCCTTCAGTTCCAACCATGATGAAATCAACTTGTTCCATTATGTACCCTATAGCTGAATCCAAAATGAGAGTGCATGGTATGCCTTCAGCTTCCAAGTCTTTACACATTCTTTCACTGAAAATTATAAATGAGTTCAAAATTTCTTCTGATATGTACTATTTAGTGAATTAGATGATTTTCTGTAGTTTGCAAGCTTATAGTGTTTGGGCCCATAAATTAGATTAGCTCTTATTTGACAATTCGATTTCAATTGTTAGTGAGAGTGGGAATGAATATGAGAAAAAAGTTGTGACCCAGGGTTCACATATTGGCCCAGTTATGGGTATATCATTTATAAACGATGTAACCAAGTGATTCATTTAATCTACCTCTTCAATGTATGATGATGATTTGATGTTTTACAATGTCAGCTAAAGGCTTGAGGAACCAGTGTATTGGTTTGAAATAAACCATCTAAAGCCCAATACTGACAAGTGTGAATACATCACTTTCCATGAAATTCACGATCCAGATGTTAACAGGGCTAGGGTCCGTGAGCTTTATTCGCTACATGGGTATGTATTGTTCGACTTTTAATCAACACATAACTCGCATTGTTACGGTTTACTTTTAGTGGGTTTTATCAATCCAAACACCACTGATTATACTAGAACTATTCTAATTCGGTGATAGCATCGAGAGATTCCATTCGTCAAAGTTCACCAGAAACTTGTTATATACTTTCACTTTTTGAAATCCGTAGGCGAATTATAAATCGAAATCTCAAATGGAAATTTATTTCAATTTTGCCACCCTTCCCACCAACATGGTGGGGGAAGGGTCAACTATAACATCAATGAATAGCCCTTAGAAGAATACTAAATAAGTGATCTTCTGTTATCTGAACATTTTGATGTTTGTAAAATTTCTTGCGATTTCTGGCAACAATCGAAACCATTTTTTCTGACAAATCATACGTAGTTTTTGACGAATAGTCCGACCTGCGATAAAAAAAAGTTTTTCTGTACGATGCGTATTTTTCGAGATATAAATCATTCCAGGTTGAATGAATCACCAGATATAAACTTGCTGTGTTTGCCTCAAATTGAAAGAGAGCATGTCGACCAAACTCAAAAAAGGCAAGAAGTATATCTTTCTGTTTCTGACATACCTGTTTACCAGATCAGGTAGAGGAATAGAATCCGGTTATCGTCTAATGAAGTCAGAGATCCAAGGAGACACGGTTCTGTCAATTAAGGTCGGGCTAGAATTTTCAAATGGTCATAACCAAACCTTGTGTTTCTTTCAAGAAGTTAGATTTCACAATCCCTAATATGATGATATCAGGTGCACCGCTGATAATTGTTCGAAAATCACGTTCATTATTCAACAAAGTTGGCGGTTAAAAACACTTCTCATACTTTTCAAAACACATATAGGCGACCAAGATTAAGATCGTAGTGACAGAACGGTGAAAATCAGAACTAAATTGGCCATTCTGGTTTGTTGGAGGTACACCAGCAGAGTGCGAGTTATCCCTCCATATGCCGCGCTTGAGTTCCAAAATCCCCTGATGGGCTTCCCTACCATAGATTACAGGGCCCCTATTCTTGAATTCTAGGAAGTAAAAAAACTGATAGAAAAGACAGGAGGAAATATATCATTCATCTGTCAAGAAGTGAGATAGTTGTCCTGTTTTCTACTCCCTAGAATTCAAGAATAGGGGCCTTGATGAGACAGTCAGACAGAGCGAATAAAATTAGAGATGTCGAAAGCGCAAAATTTAAAGGTCTAGTCATAGATATGCGCAGGCGCTAAAATATTGATCGAGCTTTGTTGACATCGTTGTCATCATTTTGTTGGTTATATTACAAATGTTTTCGTTTTACAAGTATTTCGAATGGGTTTATGTTCTCACAATGTATAACATTTGAGGATTATCACAGCACAGATTGAACAACCTGTGATCATAGGTATATACCTTCATTATCTGGAATGTGAATCAGGTACAATAATATGTTTATTGGCAATCATTACTGTGTATATAAATATTGCAAATCAGCTTGAAATAAATCAGAGAATACCAAATTACATTGCATTACAACGAAAATCGTTTTTTATTTTTCCTGATGACAATGAATGAGCTACATTCGAAGTATTACAACTTCATCGTAAAATTAATTCAGGATACATCTTATTCCTGATAGAAACTAATTTCTGATGATAACTTGATGTTCATAATAAATCACTCAGAAGTATTGATGTTGATTATGCATTAGCTACTAAAATGGCAACATTGCACATCAGTAGTTTCAGCGGTGACAACGACTATCCGGCAACTGCGATGCGCAAAATTTAAAGGTCCGAAGTCTATGAAAACGGATGTCGGTACATCAAACAAAATGGGCGGAGTGACATCTGTAAGGTTTTCTAATCTGTACCCCTTAGACGGGTTTAGATTTGTCAGGTTCGAGAACTTCCAAACTTTTTCTACCAGAATTATTTTTCCTGTCGAACGGCGAAGTTGTGGGACTCACAAAGTGAGGTAATCAACTACATTAGTAGCTAACTTTTTTACTCTTCATTCATGTTGGTAATAACGTATTTTTCTATTAGGCACTTATTTGTTTCAATAATTTCTTTTCTTCCTTTTTTTCATTCAAATTTGAATGGTGGTAGAAGCTATCCATACCCACGTAAAAAATATATTTATTCCGGATCATAAAAAGCATTATCAAATATGCTAAAAAATTAAATATCTTGAAAAAAATTGAAGAACTAGTATTTATAAATTATAACTTATACATAAAAAAAACATAACTTCAATAATAGCACATCATCTACTTCTTACCCGATATTATCTGGAGCAGAAATGGTTACAAATACTTTGAACCGTTTGTTTTGCTTGTGAGCTTTTCTCAATGTCTGTAAAACAACTCTGGATCTAGAATGTGTCAAAATTATCTGTAAAAGGAAATTAATCAGCAAAGAGTATTTCGAATCGCATATTTTCATTCACCGATCCATCTCCTATAAAATTAGCCGCCAATTTCACTATCTTTCCTCTTGCATCATCCAACTTTTTGATAAACAAGTGGCCTCTATCCAACATTATTTTCTTGCAGTCATCAAAGTTCTGAAACCCCGAAAACAATTAGGGCACCCAACTTAATTTGATGGGAATGTATTTATACAAGGTGTCTATGAATGATTATCATACGATACTTTTCTAGTGATCCAATTTGTTGAATTTACAATATTTATTAATTTTTTATTTATTTTCGCATCGCCGTTGTCAACGATACGAAAAAGCTTTGAATGTAACTCGATTATTAACGATTTAACACAACGATTTAACACAGTCTCGGACATAACGGCTGTCGCCTCGTCACCTAGCGATGTTCTAAACTATTATAAATCGCATAATAACCTTGTCATATTGATAGCTATAATAATTATTCATAATGATTTCACATAAAAATGTCTTAATATTCAATAATACGATAATATTCAATTAACTGTCCTTTAAGAATGATCAAATACAGAATGTTACATTGAAAATTATCGCATGTACCTATATTGAGATTATATATAACTAAAACTTTATTGTATCACCTGTTGATAATGAAGAACCTAGAATTTTGAAGGTTCCAGTGCCTATATATGACAAATCTTTAATAGAAATACTTCTTCAATTTGAGAAGTACCTATGGAAAATCCAATATCTACATTTACATCATCACTAAAATGTTACAGCTATTTATAGACACCCAGTAAAAAAAACTGAATTAGTTTCAGTTATCTTCGTACATTATGAATTGATGACGATGATGACGATGATGATGCTTTATTGAACATAAATATAAAATCGTATAAAATATACCGGGGTCCTTCTGCTTAATATATTAAAATACTATTAGAGGATATGGTTATTGCATGTTAGGATGAATATGAATTGAAATATACCCTTGTGTCCAAAGAAGCCAGAGTAATGAAACGTAAAAACAGTTCACAGCCTGAATTAATGGCAGCAATTGTGTAGTTTGAATTCTTCATTTGTGAAATGGCCTCTTTCAAGTTTGCCTCTAATTCTTGAACTGTTTCAGCTGGAAATATAGGTCAGAAATATCACATAATTTTGCTTTCTTACATTATATTTGTTTTCTCAATGATTATAAATATATTCTGATATTCAACACTATTCTACAGAGTATCCCACACTATTCTACAGGGTATCTCACAAGGAACTGCTATGAGATCAATTTCTCGAAAACTTGAGTTTGGACAAATTTGGCAGTTCACTAAAATCGATAAGGGCAATTTGGCAAAAATACTTGCTTATTTCAAATTTAACATCATGAATTTTATTGCATATTTGGATTCTCCCAGAAGAAATGATTACAGAGATAAGGGGAGTGAAAAATCAAGATCTTCAGGAATTTTTTGTGTGCAAACCATTCATTATCAGTCAAAACGACTTACCTGTCCATATCCTAACTTTTTTATCTCGCTTTTTATCCACTATCATACTATCAATTGATATTTAATTGAAAGGAATACTGGGTGGTTCAAAACTGAGCTTGGAACTACCCTGAATTTGTTAATTTTAATATAGGAAAATGTGAGCTGTTTTGACCAATAATGAATGGTTTAATGAATGGTTATCAATACAAAAAATTCCTAATACAATCTATCTATACGGTGAGGTTGATATACAGTGTCACACATAAAGATCGCGACATATGGTCAGAAAAATAATCAAACTGGATAAAAATCTATCAAAAAAGAAATACGAGTGTAATAATAATGAAGAGAAATTCGTTTATTTGATTACTGACATATTAACGTCCATACATTTAAAATCCACATCAGGTTAACAATGAAATGAAAAAACTAGATGAACTTTGCAACAACAAAGACGAATTTCTGGAGATGCATTTTTTTATTTTCAGGTAACAGGCCAATGTGAGTATTTCCTGGGCAAGATATGATATTGAAGTCTCATATTCATCAAAATTATGGAATTTGAATCATGTTTCGTTCGAATCGATAGAGTGAAAGATTCGAAAAATTAAAAAAATGGAAAAAAGTCGAAGTGACAGTAGAGTCCAAATTTGGAACAAATGTATAAAATTGGAAACTGAGCAACTTTTTTTTGTCATTTTTTGAGATTTCAAAAAAAAACAGATTTTTTGAGGATTTTCGAAAAAAAATTCAAACTTGACAGGTTCAGAGTAGCACATGAAAAAAGGAAAGATGCGGTATTTTGCTCATTTTTCAAGCACAATCTAACTACGAAGTCAGATTTTCTTTACTCCCATATGTGTTGAACTCTATGTGTGACACTGTATGTCATTGGTGGTTTCTCAATTTGATTATGCCTCTATTGTGTGGTCACCACTTAACCAAATCCACAACTATACTCTTGAACATGTTCAAAATAAATTCTTGAGGTTCTGTGCCTATAAACTGAAAGTTGTAATAAATAGAGAACCATGATTATTCTTTCATACTAAATGAAATGAGAATGCAAAGTTTGAAAAATCGACGAACAACAAATGATATATCTTTATTTTCAAATTGATAAAGGCATAGATTAATTTAATCTAATTAATTTAATTATTTTGTAGAATTTTCACCACACTATTGGATTGTATATTTTTTTGTAATAGGGTTTCCCGTAAATAAATAAATAAATAATAAATAATAAGGTACAAAAAAAGGAGTGTCATCGAGGGTGTCATTGTTACTGGATGACATATTCAAAATAAGAAAATTAGGTGAATGCATCAAATGCATATTTATCAACTAAAAATACCTACACATCACTGAATTTAAAAATATAGAGGTGAGCCACTTTCCAGAAACAACTGGTATATCTGAAGGCTACAATTTTTATACAAATTACACCTTACTACATTGAGTAGTAACTATACACCACATTAGTAATTATTTACAACTTTGGGAAACACAAGAATACTCGCAAGAATATTATTATGACGGGACAAAATGATTCTCAGAGAAATTCATGTGGATAATATTCAATACTGAGATGTGTACTCACATCTTGAGTGTTTGAGGATTTCTAGAAGTGTTCTTATAGCAGCTACTCCGACAGAAACATCTTCGTCTTCTTTTATGATCTTGCAAAAGTACTGACGAACATCTGTTCTCAAGCCTGTAACTTCCATCGTCTGTACGAATTTCCTGTATATTTGAAAAACAGATTATCCAAATAGTAAATACTGATATATTTCCAGTTTCAGATACTAAGAATAAGATTTGAGTTTTCTCAAATCACAACAAAAATACTTGACACATACACATAACCTTGAAAAAAACAGCTGTTTTGAAATTCGACGAACATAACCTCATTTGCCAGCTCTTCTTTGGAAAAATTTCGAGAATGTCTGATTGTTACGAAGGCGTAGAACGGACATGCAACATTTTTTTTATTAATTTCGAGTTCGAACTCGAAATTAGCACTAAGGTAAAACTTCGTTTGTCGCACTCCTATGAGTTCGGAAAAAATTTTTGGTGGAACTTATGTATTTTGACCTCCTGATCACTAATCTGAAGTCAAAACGCGGCGGTCTCAAGTATTTTCGGAGATACGGCCCCATTTTGTCTCAAAAATGCACCATTTGACATGTCAAATTTCTGCTATTAGGAACACACAAAATTCACCCTTCTTTGAACCAAAACACTATACACGCATATATTTACTTGTTTCCAAATCTTCTCAGCAGAAAAAACTATTATTTTCCAAAAAATTCACCCTTCTTTGAAATGTAAACAACACAACCTTTTTACACTGATTTTCTGGTAATTTGTATTTATGATGTTGGCAACGTGATTGTTTGGCTCATGGTAAGGCGTTGCCAACATCTCAAATGAAAATTACCAGAATATCAGTGAAAAAAGATGTTTTGTTTACTTTTTGAAGAAGGGCGAATTTTTGTGAAAATAACAGTTTTTTATGCAAAAAAGTGTTGGAAACAAGTGAAAGTGAGCATGTGTGATGTATTGGCTCAAAGAAGGATTAATTTTGTGTGTTTTTAATATCAGAAAATGGAGATTTGAAATGGTGCATTTTTGAGACAAAATGGGGCCGTATCTCCGAAAATACTTGATACCGCCGCGTTTTGACTTCAGATTCGTGATCAGGAGGTCAAAATACGTAAGTTCCACCAAACATTTTTTCCGAACTCATAGGAGTGCGATAAACGAAGTTTTACCAGCACTAATTTCGAGTTCGAACTCGAAATTAGCACTACTTCTTCTTCTTCTTCTTCTATTCGATTTGAATGGCCTAAGTTACCAGGTCTATCCAGCCAAGTACACGCAATATTTGATTATATAACCTCAATGGGGCCCACCTCAAAGTGGATCTGAGACTCATACCCCATGAGGGTTCTATGCATGATTGCAATTTTCAATATATTGAATTTCACACATGCATTTTAACTTTGATACAGGTATGGCCCCCTTATCCGACAAATCCGTTGTCATCCCGGCGTAGAGACAAAAGGACCAATTGTTTTTCACTAGTATTCACTAAACTTCACTTTCATAAATATAGGGTGTGCCCTCTCAATTGGAAAAAACTTCTGGGGCATATTGAGGAACCATAGACAAGCAGTTTGAGGTAAGAGACTGATGTCCGGAAGTGCATGGTTTTCAACAGGGTGTCAAAGTTTTTTTCAAAAAACTTTTTTTATTAATATTTCAAAGACACGTTGACCGATTTTCTTGAAATTTGCTAGTGATGTAAGCTTTAATAAGACGCTCAGTTAGCACTAATTAAATGTTAATTATGACTTCCAGTGGCGCCCCGGGGGACAGTGTCACGAATAAAAATGACAAAAAATGTACGCTGCTGACTTTTTTTAAAAAATTTATATATTTTTTAGAAAGCTCAGTTAAAAATACAACTTTTTTGTCACTTGATATTTTTTCGTATCTCTCTCCGTTTTCGAGAAATTTTTTTTTATTAAAAACTTTATTGAAAGGTTCATTATTATTAGAAAGAAAAACAAGGAGGCTTTTTTACAAATAATTTATTATTAATTAGTGGAGCAAATGCTCAAAGTGTCCACCATGCATTTCGATGCATTTTCTGCACCTGTCGAGCCAGGATTCGCGCACCCGAGCAAACACGCCTGGATTGTTCGCGATAAATTCCGCTGCCACCACAACTCTAGCAACTAGGTCCTCCATGGTCGGCACAGGAGTTGCATAGATCAACCGTTCCATTTCGCCCCAAAGAAAAAAGTCCAGGGGGGCCAAGTCCGGCGACCTTGCTGGCCAAGGGACGGGACCACCTCTACCAATCCACCTGTTGTTGTAGGTTTGGTCGAGGTAACCTCTCACGGTGCGCGCAAAATGCGCTGGACAACCATCGTGTTGGAACCAGGCCTCTCTACGCAACTGGAGGGGTACATATTCCAGCAGCTCGGGCAGAATATCTCGCAAAAAAACTAGATAGTTATTCCCGTTGAGGTGATCAGGTAGAACGTACGGCCCAATCAAATGGTCGCCAAGAATACCTGCCCAAACATTAACACCAAACTTCTGCTGATATCCTCTGATGTGCGTAGCATGGGGATTTTGTTCGCTCCACTCGTGGTTATTACGAGGATTGAATGTCCCCTCGCGCGAAAATCCTTTTTCATCGCTCGTGAAGATTATACTTAAAAAATCAGCGTATAAAAATTTTTTTCTCGAAGACGGAGAGAGATACGAAAAAATATCAAGTGACAAAAAAGTTGTATTTTTAACTGAGCTTTCTAAAAAATGTATAAAATTTTTAAAAAAAGTCAGCAGCGTATACATTTTTTGTCATTTTTATTCGTGACACTGTCCCCCGGGGCGCCACTGGAAGTCATAATTAACATTTAATTAGTGCTAACTGAGCGTCTTATTAAAGCTTACATCACTAGCAAATTTCAAGAAAATCGGTTAACGTGTCTTTGAAATATTAATAAAAAAAAGTTTTTTGAAAAAAACTTTGACACCCTGTATTTTGAAAACCATGCACTTATCTCAAACTGCTTGTCTATGGTTCCTCAATATGCCCCAGAAGTTTTTTCCAATTGAGAGGGGACACCCTGTATATTTTCAATAAATTTTCTTATATTTCAGTATATTAACATACACAAACATTAACTTGACTTCAAAACCTCGAGGACGCCGCCTGTCCTCTACCATGGTCAGAAGGCCGAAATTAGCACTAACTTCGAGTTAATTTCGAGTTCGAACTCGAAGTTAGTGCTAATTTCGAGTTCGAAATCGAAGATATAGTATCAGTTTTTCACAAAAATGCAGTTGGGATATTTTGTAGAATTCGTCGAGCGCTACTCAGAACTCTTCTCAGAACTGCTCCAATTAATTTATTTTTCTTTATTCCATCGCAAATCAAATTCGAAAGTTGCACCATATTATGGCCGATAACTTGAAAAGTATAACTTTTTCACTAAAATGCAATTGAACTATTTTGTAGAACTCGTCGAGCGCTACTCAGAACTCTGTTCAAAAGTGAATTTTTTTTTCGAAATTTTTGCTGAAACAATTTTTTTCAATAACAGTTCCAATTCACCAGAACTATCCTTGAAATCAATCAAGAACTCCAGAACTCTCCCAAATACACAACAAAAAATAATCAGAACTCATTTTTCGGAAAAAAACGGCGCTGCGTGAAGTTGGCGCCCAATTTTAATTTTTTTATCTAAATCCATAATTTGCCGGAACTATTAAAAATTTTAGTCAGGAACTCTAGAACTATCTGGAATCTACACAGAACTCCAAAAAAATAATTATTTTCGAAAACAGTCGGCGCCAACTTCACATGAGTATATCCAGTCGATGCGTTCGTGTCGCGCACGTCGCGGCGGATCGCAAGCATGACCCTGGCCAGAGATAGTCCTTAGACCAAGGATTAGTCATTCGGATGACTAATCTCTGGTCTAACTGAATGTAATATGGTATTTTTCAATACTATTGCTGTCAGTATTTCACTGTATCCTAGAAATCGGTCATTTTGAAAACGTATTATGTGGAAATGTCATATTCCATTGGTAAAACTGGTACGCACTGTGTGATGAAAGTCGAAGAAATTTCAAACATACGTAATTTGACCTCCTGAACAAAAAAAATTCATGGAATTTTTGGTACTCTCAACTAGTTTCGGAGATATGGAGACCCAATGACAGGAAAATGGGGTTTCAGGCATATATGTTCTTCCTGGTTGTTTGAACGATGTTTCCACTCACGACTTTGAGGGATGGAAAAACTCTACTTTTAGCGATTGTCCGCTTCAACATGAACTAGGTTTTTCGACAATCCAATCAAATTTGCGGAATCGCATAAAAATAACCGCAGTTCTAACATGAACTAGGCATTAGGAAGATGAGATGTAATTGAGAACAGCAGTTAACGCGTTAACGGTATGATTTGTATTCTAATTAACAAACTATTAAACCAATAATAACTGTGCCCTTGCAGATATGCGGTTTTGTGGGACTTACGTAATTTAATCTAAACCAAAAATTTTGTTGAAATGTTTGGCGTTCTCAACTAGTTTCGGAGATATATGGCGCCCCGAAAAACGGGGTATCAGGCATATGTTCTTCCGTGAGAATCTCAGTTCTTCCCAGTTGTTGTTGTGCTAAGCTAAAATCATATATCTTGTAACGCTAGGTCCGGCATTCTGTAATATTTTTTTGGTATAGAATGGTCTTCAAGAAAGTAGGTACTATTATCACGTGGTACAACACATATGCATAGATCTTTCATTGCTTGCCCACATATATGTATATGGACAAAAATTAAAAAAGGCATAGTACTTTCAACCCCCCCGGACCTACAACAAAACAAATAACCTGAATACCGGATCTAGCGTGAGCAATCTATGGCTAAAATGATGCGAATAAAGCCCACTGAACTCAAACAAGAAAAACCTAGTGCGATTATTTTTATGCGATTCCGCAAATTTGATTGGATTGTCGAAAAACCTAGTTCATGTTGAAGCGGATAATCGCTGGAAGAAGAGTTCCTCCATCCCTCAAAGTCGTGAGTGGAAACAAATGATAGAGACATTTTTTCGTTCAAGATATTTCCAACAAATACATAACTTCACTTAATTCACATTCTTCCACATCAACTCTCCTGTGAATTAGACACCTCTTATTTTTAAACACATTTTCTTAATATAACCCTATTCTATTTGGAATGACAAATTCTGCGGAAATCGCAATAAAGTTAAATTTTTTGTACTTTCTTCCGACAAAAGCAACACCATTTTTAATCGCATTTTATTTGCGGAATTCGTTCTGCGCAAGTTTGAATTAAGAATCGACATTCGTTTTCATCATGGAGGAGAGTAGCTTTCTAGTGAGCAACAAACGTATGATAATTATTAAAAATCAGTCAAATGTGTCAGATAACCTTTATTCATTCATTGATGGATTGTTTGAGGATATTGAATGATAGTTGATGATAAATGCAGAAATGGATGTGATCTACAAAGCGATACTTGCGATTTGCATAGAAACCTGTGACGATAAAGTCATCGGAACAAGATTCGTGGGCTAATTTTCGATCAATCAGAGTTATCATCACCCACTAATCACTTCTGTAAAAAATCAGTAAGTACATTTAATAACTATATTGACGCCCTTTTACATAATTTGGGTTAACAAGTATACCTAACCTATGAATTTCTAAAAATGGATATGCTACAAAACAAGAAATACTTTCGGAAGCCCAAGTTTTTTCAGATATATCTTTTACTAAATGTATTAAAGGCACAAAATCTACACCTTGGATTGAAAGAAAAACACTAATTTCAAGAAATTTATTAACTCAGAGAGGCAAACCTTCAAAATATTCCCTAACTAATTCAGGTTTTCTATTAGCAGATAAACTATACAATGAAAAGTTGGGTGATGAAATTGTGAGGAAAGATGAGCACTTCAATACCTTAGCCCAACATATTTGTAATGTTGATGACATAATAATTTTGGATGATTTTCCACTAAAAATCTACAATACTGATGCAGTAGAACCAACTTCATCAAAAGATGGTTGCTCTGGGGCTGATCAATATCCACCCACAGAATTACCTTTACAAAGTACTATAACAAAACATCAATCTACTAGTTCCACTACATCTGTACAAAACTACGTCAAAACCAGCGCAAGCGCACAATTCATCATTAGCAAGCCAGACAGTCTTTTGTTTTTCCAAAACTGGCTTCACTTCATACAAGGTGGATATAGGATGGTGAAACAGCTCTTCAATTGTTTCTGCGAAAAACTTGTAGACCGTTTGAGAAGGTACTAATATTTCCACGACTTGAATGAAGATGGCGGTGAGATCGATTATCGAAGAAGATTTCTGTTGCTCATGTATTTCTGTGGTTCGCATCTGACAGACATGAGTTGAAATGACATCAAAACACAATATTTTTAGTGAATCTGGAATAATTATCGATATTTTTACTCTTCTCAGTCATTTTTCATCTAGAATAGATGAAACTGATGAAAAGGTGACAGATGCACAGTTTCTGTTTTACCGACACAAGGTATGTCGCCATCTCTGATAACTTCAGGAAATATTACTACGGTATGAAATCAAGTAGGCAAAGGTCTACAGTTTATTCTAGTGCTTGTTAATAGGAAGCTGTTTCACCATCCTATATCCACCTTTACTTCATATATCTAATAATAACTATATAGGTAACATGGATACCAGAGCTGAAGCCGAAAAATAAAACAAATGACAGTCTGCGGGACCAATCGCGAATATGCGCATGCGCAAGTTTGAATTAAGAATCGACATTCGTTTTCATCATAGAGGAGAGTAGCTTTCTAGTGAGCGACAAACGTATGATAATTATTAAAAATCAATCAAATGTGTCACGTAACCTTCAATTCGATGTTTTTCTTTCATCATGACATATATTTTTCAAATATTCATTCATTGATGGATTGTTGGACGATATTGAATAATAGTTGATGATAAATGCAGAAATGGATGTGATCTACAAAGCGATACTTGCGATTTGCTGAGAAACCTGCGACGATAAAGTCATCGGAACAAGATTCGTGGGCTAATTTTTGATCAATCACTGTTATCACTCACTAATCACTTCTGTAAACAATCAGTAAGTACATTTATAACCATATTGACGCCCTTTTACATAATTTCGGTTAACAAATATACATAACCTATGAAATTCTGAAAACGTCAGTGGATTTCAACTCGTCAAAACCCGCGCTTGCGCACAATTCATCATTAGCAAGCCAGACAGTCTTTTGTTTTTCCAAAACTGGATTCATTTTTGCGTGAAGAAAAGAATAGGTGTTATCCATATAGTTGTTATTATATATATGCTTCACTTTCGCGTATTATTATATACATGATCCGCCGCTGTATTCAGAAAGACAGATGTCTCGGATGTCAGATGTCTGGACTCTGGATGTCACAATTCAATTGTCTTATGTATTGTCACAAATCAAAAATGAATAAAAAAATTTGAAAAATTACAAAATATTATTATTTGATATTTAGATTTGTGATGAAGTACAGATGGATTCGAATTCAACAAAACGACGACGAATTACTGTTAAGTTTAAATCTGCTAATCCGCTATTTGAACAATGGCTGAAGGAATGGGAGGTCCAAGCAAAAATGGAAGGTTCCAAATCACATCATACTTTCAACAAAGCATTGAACTATTTGAAGAAATGCCCAATTCCTCTAAATACTGGAAAAGAATGTTTGATTCTGAAAGGATTTGGTGAAAAGTTATGTAAAATGCTAGACCAAAAATTACAAGATCACAACAAATTGAAAGATGTTCAATCTAGTCCTAACAAGGAATGTTCAAACATACCTCAGTCTCCATCTAAAATACCAGAACTTACTGATTCATCAGGAAAACCAGAAATGTTGCGACAGGAAACTAGAAATAATTCTGGCTCCAGTGATGAAAGTTCAGTTGATTATGTCCCAATGCCAGCTACAGGGGAATATGTTATACTCCTTGCATTGTACAGAATACAAATCCAACCAAACTATTTAGGATATGCTACAAAACAAGAAATACTTTCGGAAGCCCAAGTTTTTTCAGATATATCTTTTACTAAATGTATTAAAGGCACAAAATCTACACCTTGGATTGAAAGAAAAACACTAATTTCAAGAAATTTATTAACTCAGAGAGGCAAACCTTCAAAATATTCCCTAACTAATTCAGGTTTTCTATTAGCAGATAAACTATACAATGAAAAGTTGGGTGATGAAATTGTGAGGAAAGATGAGCACTTCAATACCTTAGCCCAACATATTTGTAATGTTGATGACATAATAATTTTGGATGATTTTCCACTAAAAATCTACAATACTGATGCAGTAGAACCAACTTCATCAAAAGATGGTTGCTCTGGGGCTGATCAATATCCACCCACAGAATTACCTTTACAAAGTACTATAACAAAACATCAATCTACTAGTTCCACTACATCTGTACAAAGCCAGTCTCAAGATGAATGTGTACTATTCCAACCTGGAAGCTTTGATATTATTCTGTATGTTGATACTGCAGAGACAGCTGGGTGAGTTGATTTATGAAATTATTAAACATAATATCATCTGAACTAATCAGAAAAAATCATGTAAAATGTAAGTTTTTGTTTTCAGAAACAGTTCAAAATCCAAATCAGATGCTTTCTTAGCTGAATTAGGCAATTTACTCCCTGTTAACTCATTTGAGGTGAAACATTTGAGCATTGGAGACTATATTTGGATCTGTGAGTATATATCCCACTGTAAAAATAAATACCACCTTGTGGATATCAAGATTAACATCATTACACCAAGAAACTTCACTATAAACAGTTCTTTTGCATCAAAATTAATTGTTTAAATAGATACATTGATTAAATTTATTTAGGAGCAAATATCCAATGTTTGTTTGATATTTGCAAAAAAAATATGTTCTTAAAGCTATACCAACATTCCCCCTGAAAAAAACGAATTCAATACTTTTGATTTATTTTGGTTGAAATGCATCACATGAAGAAATATCCACATGCGAAGTGATGTACAGGGTGGACCAAATTCGAGGCGTAACATGGGGATCTCATGAACCGTAAGAGATACAGGGTTGGTTAAATTGTAGCAAAGTTGCGTAATTTTGTGCTCAATGAAATGCTGTCGAGAAAATCGGAAATTTCTCACTACTTTCTACACTACAATATTCTAGTTTGCATTGAAGTAAATTCAAGTAAATGTGAGTAAATCAGTTTAGATTTATATACTCAAGTTTCTTAAAAAGGTATAATTGTTGATAAAAGGCACATCTTTCGAGAATTTCCAAAATTGTTGCTATAATGATCCGATTTCATTGAATGGTTTTTGTTTTCCGCAAGTGCATTCAACAAGATGGTAATATTTTCAAAAATTTAATTCAATACTATTTGGTTATCAATAATAGTTGAATGAAGTCATTAAATGAAATGAAAGAGAGCTGGAAAGATGCAATAATTTCAATAGGCTTTTTTTCTCATATTCACTAATTTTTTCGATAGTTGTGATATGTCAATATCAACACGCTACCAAAATAAAAGCAAATCCAAAATAAAAAATCCAGGTCCGTATTCGAAAAAATAAAGTTGATAGTGGTGGGCCGAAGACAAAACGTCGGACTGCAAATGTGACAACGTCATCTTGTAGGAAAGAAAAAGTGGCAATGATAAACTGCCATTCATTTTGAAAATTTTCTTCTAATAACACTAGGAAAAAATCAAAACGATTTCACGAAATTTCAGTTTTTTTCGGATATCTCCGGAAGTTTCCAATTTTCTCGACAGCATTTCATTGAGCACGAAATTACGCAACTTTGCCACAATTTAACCGACCCTGTATCTCTTACGGTTTACGAGATCCCCATGTTACGCCTCGAATTTGGTCCACCCTGTATATGATGAGTCGCAGAACTCGCAGACGAAAATATTCGATCCAGTTTGAAAATAGCACCCCAGGTACAGAATAGGTTGGGTCTGCATTGTAGTGTTTGAAAAGTGTTTCTTACCGAAAACTTAGTTGCAAAGCCAACCCTCGTGAGTCTAGGACTTGTGTGAGTTAGGAAGACGGGAACCTTAGCTTTTCAAGTGTCATCCGAAGCACTACTGGGCTGGTTATTGTTGAGAGTCCGAAGGATTGGTATCTAGGTACCAAGAATGTTCGGTTGGTCACTTATCTCCTCCCGCTAAACGATACTATCATAGATCGTACATGCTTACGCTAGATCCGGCATCTTGTAGTATTTGTTTGGTATTAGAGGGGTCTGCAAGAAAGTAGGTACTATGATCATGTGGTACAACACATATGTATGGCCAAAAATTAAAACGACCAATCAATGGCTTAGTACTTGAAACCCCCCCGGAGCTACGAAACAAATAACCTGGATACCGGATCTAGCGTAAGCATATAAGATCTATGGATACTATAGAAAATAATTTCCTTCAATCATATAACAGACTAGATGAATAACGCACAATCCTTGCCACAGTAGTTGTTTGAAGCCAACATCTGAAACAGTTATTAGTATTACCTCATTCTTAAAAAAGAATAGCAATAACAGAATCCTCCAGTAGCAGTGTCTTGCTAGCCTGAATTTGAATAAATTGACATACTAACAAAATTATCTATCATATCCCTTCTTCCTAAATGTTGATGAAAACAATCTAAAATCAAATTTTTCTGAAAATTTACATCTTCCACCTCAGGAAGACCTGATAATGTTTTCAAATTGCCACAAATTGTTTTGCCTATTAGGGTGGGTAAACAATGTTTATACAACGAATGATACGACACTTAATAACTCATTTCACCCCTAGACCATATATCAACTAGACGCGGTATGTACCTTATGCAATGTTAGGTAATGATAGGGGGCCCTGACTATGGTATTTTCGGGGGGCGTGGGGTGAGACAACCGTTGAACCGAGAGTCCCGCTACGTGCTTTTTTTAGGGATTCAAAATGAAAAAGTTGATTCATTTTACAAATAGCATCTTATTTGCTGTTGAATGATATAAATAATATTTTGTGCCTGAGCCAATGTTGATATCAATGTTTTTCAGAATCCATCAAAATACAATAAATAACATACCTACAAGCACATCAATAGTTTGCAAGATGAGAAAAGAATTCAATGTATAAAAAATCATTATGAATATCTATCCAGAAACCACTTCTTATTTAATGATAAGGAAACACATTTTATAATCAACACAATATTATGAGCAGAACAAAGGATAATTACTAATATAAACACTAATACAATAAATATATTTATAGAAACAATATACATTTGGATATATACAGAAATATTGATGAATCTAGGAATTGAACAAATTGAATAAAAATTAAGTAAAGATGTAAAAACTTCAATTATTTTCTCTAAGATAGAAGAACCTTTTGTATGTAGTTATGAAATTTGTCTGTCAAATGTCTATCTCAGCCCAGCATAGCTTCTCTTTCTTGATTGACCAACCATTTGGAAACCTGAAAATTTCCAAGAGTTTTCTTGGTCTCTGCATGTCATCAGATGAGAGGTTTCTTGTTGAATAAAAATAGTGTTCATAATTTTCATGTATAGCGATTGTAAAAACAAAAATCAGAAATTGACAAAAAATACCTTTCATTTGATCTTGGCTTTTCATCTCTTCCACCTTCATATACAGAAATTATGGAAATTTCTGATCTGCTATGGTTCCTGGACTGTCGCAGGTTTTTTGAATACCTACTATTATCTGATGATGATCCATCATTATTATTCTCTCATGCTTTAAGATTTTGTCACAGTGCTCTCCTCTTGAATACACTCAAAAATAATTATTTCCAACACAAAAAACGTTAAAACACTTCGAATAATTTAGCGAAGTTATTGATTATAGTAATAGGTCTATAGTTATTTTTTTGCTGTTTATCTCCAGATTTGAAAATTGGGGTTGTAATTGACTCTTTGAATGCAGATGGAACTGTCCCAGTCAAAAATATTGAATTGATAATGTAGCATATAGGTTTAAGTAGGTAAGTGTGATACTTCTTGATGAAGGATACCGAGATTTTATCTGGACTTTATTCAAAGAGTATGTACAGTATACTGATGCTATCAATTATACAGTATGGTGGAAATGTATGGAATAAATTCATTATCTCTAACGTTTATGAATTTTAAGGAAAATCCCGAGACAGGTCGATTTTTATTTTCAAATTGACATCTCTTGATATACATACGGAGTATGTGACGTCATCCGCGTAGTTGTGGTGACGTCATCGATTATTTTTTTAAATTAGAACATACCCCGTCCATTTTTTTTTCGGAAGGTATATTCATTATCTATCTGACGGTATACTAATATTAGGAAAATAAAGTAATACAGGGTGAAAAAAAATTATTTTATTTAATATTTACAACGGAAATCGTTACAATAAATAATCAAATTCGTGACGTTCTGCAAGAATACAATGTGATAGACAGAGAACAAATCATTCTCGAACTTTGCTATCGTTTCTGAATATATTTGTGAAATATTCACTCGTATTCGTTCTTTCAAATTATCTGATCTTTCCGGCTTCTTACATAAACTTTTCTCTTCAAATAACCTCTGAGGAAAAAATCGAGAGGAGTTGAATCAGGAGATCTAGTTGGCCATTCGATTTACCCTCTCCGACCTATTTAGGTAACTGTGTACATTGATAGCATAATTATTAGCTTGTAAATATAAAATAATTTTTTCTCACCCTGTATCACTTTATTTTCCTAATATTAGTATATGGTCAGATAGACAATGGAAACACCTTCCAGAAAAAAAATTGAACAGGGTGTCTTCCTATTTAAAAAATAATCGATGACGTCACCACAACTACGCGGATGACGTCACAAACTCCGTATGTATATCAAGAGATGTCAATTTGAAAATGAAAATCGACCTGTCTCAGGATTTCCCTTAAAATTCATATGCGTTAGAGATAATGAATTTATTCCATACATTTCCACCATACTGTATATTGTGACCAAAAGACTGAAAGAAGGTACCTAAGCGCTAATGGCTTGAATTGTACCTTATTTCATCTCGTGGCGGCATATTACACATTTCAAGGTATTTTGTCGACAACAAATAGTTTTGTGTTATTACTTTTAGTCATGTAAAATGAGGACTTATTAGTATTTGTTAGCAGTTCGACGCGAAGTTTGGTTAGATCTTCTCTCAGAATGACACCATTTCCTTTCAGCAATTTCTTTTTGTGGTAAATTTCCTGTCTCAAATCGATACTTTTGAATTTCAGGAAAATTCCCCGGGGCTTGTTACCATCAACTACCCTTCCAACTCGATAACATTGTTCGATATCTTCATCCCTTATTATTGTGGATAACTTCGTTGTTATTAGTTTTATAACTTCACGTTTTGTATTCTCTTCATTTTTTTCATGGAGGTTGGAGATCCTAAGATTTCCTTTTTTCATTTCTTGTTCCATATTATCAATTCTTTCCAAGAGAAGTGAATTTTCATCCATCCATTTTCTCATAGAAAATCCTGTACTTCTAATTTCGTTTCACATTCAAGAGTTCTTTTATTAAATTGTTTTTCGATATCTTGGATTTTTTGTTCCATTTTTACCAGATCTTCTTTTACGTTTTTTGTGATGGCCTCCGATACACTATCAGCTATAGTTTTTATGAACGCTTGATTGATCATACATGCCTTGAATGCTGTGCTAACAGCGTTTTGGATTTCTTCTTTTATTTCTCTGGTTATAACCATAGTTATGGAGATTCTACGCTGTTATTGGGTGGGAGACTATGTTGGTATGCAGAGTGTATATTATTTCATTAATTTACTAGGAGCTCACTGACACGTCTACTCACTGTCGACAATCGCCATCGAAAAAAACCTACATCCAAACAATGACTGATCGGCTTTCAGAGCGATTTAACAATGGAACGTTTAGTCTCCGTATTTGAATGTCTTTGGTCTGCACTGTACTATAGTTAGTAAATACGCCTCCCGGATATGCCATTCCTCATTCCACCCGCATCAAATAAATGAAAACAGGCAGGGAGAGGTCGACCGGAAGGGAGCTTGTGCTGCCGTACGTCGTCGAGAGGAAGCGGCTGGACGACTTCGCGGGCAGCATCAAGGACGGCCGCTACCACGAGCAGAAGTTCCGGCTGAAGCGGAGCGGTGCCTCGACCAAGGTCTACCTGATCGAGCGGTGCGCAGGCGCGGGCCGGCCCGGCCTGCCCGCGGCGACGCTCATGCAGGCGGCCACCAACACTGCCGTGCAGGACGGCTTCGTGGTGCATGTGACGGCCGGCCTGCGGCACACGGCGGCGTACCTGGGCGGGTTCACCGGTTTGCTGGCGAGCAAGTTTAAGGTGGGGCCGTGTCGGTTTTTTTTTCGGATTTATGTGAATTCTATATCGAATTTTGATTTGCAAGTGAATTTGAAACTGTTCGCTGATGAACTCTTCCCATCGCGGAGAATCTATACTAGAAATAAAAAACCGAATGGGAGATCTCAGTTGAATCAGTTTGTGGCTATCGTATATCTATCAACTACAATATTGATCATACGCGATAATACATAATGTTAGCGAAGTGTAGTCGAATTTCATTTATACATATATGCTTTTCTAATCGGCAAGGTTGAATGAGGGTGCATGCGTGAAATCGAGCGTGAAAATGGTGAAAATCAAATCATATGATGTCTAATTTGTCGATCTCATATCCATGTAACTAAATTTACTCTATACAATGTGCCCGTTTTTTGAGTTTAACCATGGGGATCTCAGTTATTATAAGAGATACGAGGTCGGTTGAATTAGGACAAAGTTGCGCAATTTTATGCTGAACAATCATGTGAAAGAAAATTTCATTTTTCGTTTTTGAAATATTGGGAAAAAACGGAAATTTGTAGTTTTGTAGTGTATGGTGGAATATCAGAGCATCCTTTATGACTGTTTTGTTTTATGAAGAAAAAACTTTTATAACTTTAAATGTCGTTCCTAATTCAAAATAACCTTGGCTTTCATGTAAGTAAGCTTTCAAGTTCAATTGAACTATCAGAATTCAGTTTGTTGAACAACATTTTTTGGCATTGTTTCCAAAACACTCTTCGTAAAAACGATTTTTTCTCAATTTTGATTAAGTGATTTTGAGTAAGACATGTAAGATTCCACTCGCGATTGGAACTCAACTGAGTTGCTTGAAGAAAACACCTGCGATCTCGTGGTATTTTCAGACAACTCAGTTTCTTGTGGAATAAATCGCGAAATTCAGTCACTTGTGGTATTACTATCGACTATTTCACACACTTGTCAAATGAACCAATTAGGAGCTCTAGTCAAGTTCAGATTTTCAAAATTGTTGCATTATTTCCAAAACACTTCGTTTAAACGATTTTTTATCAATTTTGATTAAGTGATTTTGAGTAAGACATGTAAGATTCAAACATATCATGTGTCACATCAATGTATTCAGAAAGTGACAGACTTTTCAAAAATGCGATATGGCGCCCATAATAAAAACCGAAGTCAACTGTTCTATTTCTGAAAAATGAAAACGAATATCACAAATTTCAGTTTTTTTTTCATTTATTCAAAAACTAAAAATGATACATAAAATTTCCTTTCACATAATTGTTCAGCATAAAAATGCTCAACTTTGACCCAATTTAACCGACCTCGTATCTCTTATAACAACTGAGATGCCCATGGTTAAGCTCGAAAAACGGGCACCCTGTATATCTATCAACTACAATATTGACCATACGCGATAAAAGACAATGTTAGCGAATTGAAGTCGAATTTATACATATATGCTTTTCTAATCGGCAAGGTTGATTGAGGGTGCATGCGTGAAATCGAGAGTGAAAATCAAATCATAAAATGTCTAATTTGTCGATCTCATATTCATGTTACTAAATTTACTCTATATACAAATATATATTGTCATTTTTGGAACATATCCGGGTTCTTGAATTAGTGTATATTGATGGTAGAATACATAAAGTATACTCAGATTTGACAGATTGTAATCAGAGATCTTCTAATGCACTCCTTTTTAATTTGATGAAATTAAGCAATCAAGATCAAAACAATAGTAGGCATATAAATTATATTTTGTTAAAGATTGGCACTTCTTTTATGTCCGGATTTCTGTAATCGTGGATGATCACTTGGACATGAACAGGACATACACTGGTAATATTTACAGTATTTACAATATTAATATAATATCAGACAGTCTTGAATTACAAATAGTATCTTCTGAACAGCTATGAACTAATAGGTGCGTTTCATTGGCAAGATTCCCCTAGTGAAATGTCGATTCTGGTCGTTTTTTTGAACATTATTTTGAAACTGGTTGCAACTTTTCATTCCGTTCGCTCAGATGGAATGACAGGAAGAATATTGTGGAAGGGGTGAAGAAAATTGCGATTTATAAACATAACCCCAAAATAATTCCCAAAAAGTAAGAAGGTGAAGCTATTCGCGAAAATCACGAACCAATAGATGGCGCTGCAGAAATGTCAAAAACTTCACATGAAGGTGATAAACAAGCATTTCGTTATGTTTTCAATAATAATTTGTCAACTTTTGATTCACATTTTAGGAAAGAATTGACGAATCCAAAATATTTGAAAGGGTGCTATCGTTTGGTTATTATTTATAGAACACAAAACAGGTATTTTATATGAGGTTTATGGATTTATTATGTTTTTATAGGCTTTTCAAACCACCTCTGCAAAATCAATGGGGCCACTAAGGTATTTGTATTTCAATGATTTATCTTTATATTGTTATATTTCCAGAATGCCCAATATTGGGATGAGTATCTAAAGTATATCAGAAATAAGAAGAAACCATTAAAAGAACGAGAAGCATTGTTCAAAGCTGGTCACATCATACTTTGTGGGATAGATATGGAACACACATAAATAAACTACTGTTCTCAAACTTCAGCTCTAAGGCAGCCCTCATATGAAATTAAAATGATTGTATGGAGAAGTTAGCAGTGGAAGTGTGAATATATCTATATTAAGCTGTAATTTTATTCTAACCCAAAAATAGATGATTACAGACAGAAATAAAAACAAAAAATGTATTAATTAACTTTATTTTCTGAGAAAAGTAAGTGTAGTGGTGCATCTGCTCATATTGAGATATCTTAAATAGGCAACACAAGTTATTATTTTCGAATTCACAATGTACTTATAGTCCATAATAATAAGTATTTTGTATAGATACATAGATAGATAATCTCTGGTATGTACCAAGGAAGTTAGAGATCTTATGGTCTACCAGTCATTCAAATTCATTTCTCTCAATTAATACTTATCCAATTCATGGCTTATTCATTTTAAATAAAAATTTGATTTCATCAAGCCTACATTGTGCACTGTTTCCATGTGATGACTTTGAGATGTTCATTGAAGTAATTGCATTCTTTTTGAGCCTATCTCTTGGTTTAACTCTCCTTCTTGATGGTCCTGAAGTGAAATCAAGGTTTTCATCACGAACAATAAAATAGACAACACAACACCAGATATTATTTGTTTGATTCTACCTGAAAAGAGACATACCATACCTACCTTCAATTTGGCATTTACTTCAAAAATCTACTTCTAGGAAGTGCTTATTACAAACGTAAATGTTTGTGGTAAAAAATACGTGCGAGACGAGAATATTTCCCGAAATCCCGAGAGGTGGCGTTGGTAAAACAATCAAAATTCAAAATGAATATTTAGTCCAAAGAATAAAGGTAAATTAGTCACTCGACATCCAGTATCATTCGAAAGTCATACCATCTATACGCAAGCAAAAGAGAATAGTTGTTCCACCTTCTAAACATGTGAACAGGCTGCCGGCTGCCATTGATTATTGCTTAATTTCCGATGATGATGATACTCTAATTGACTTTATAGCTACCACCCCCTTTTTGGGATAATAGCCATCTGATCATGGTTACACAGCATGATATCTGACGAAAATCTTGCCAAATTGTCAACCTTGAAAATAGCTAAAAAGTTCTAACTCTGAAAACTACGAAAGCGTTACAGCGGACATGCGATATTTTTTTCTTAATTTCGAGTTATTACTTGAAATTGGCTTAATTTCGAGTTACAACTCGAAATTAAAGTTAATTAGTACTAATTTCGTGATACAAATCGAAATTAGCTTAATTTCGAGTTGTATGTATACCTAAGCTAAAATTTCGAGTTGTAGGTAACCCGAAATTAAGCTAATTTCGAGTTATGACTAGAAATTAGATTAATTTATTCGAATTTGGAACACCCTGTTCACGAAAAAAAAAAGAATTTCCTCAACTGTAAAAACAGGGGCAGATAATATGTTCATTAAATATCGATATGGCAAATTTCCACTCCCACCCATGAGGTATTGCCTTGTCAGAGCTGATCTCTTTTTGAATGCGACCATATATAATCTGAATTGAAGCAGTCTCTTATTATACAATTGGGAAAATCAAACACAGTTTGGATTTAAATTACTGATGGTAGAACACGAGCAGAAAACACTAGGTACTTTCCTCACCGACACCACGCAGAACATTGAATTATATCTGCTCGTAGGGCATGCAAATGTTTATTTCTTCAGCTCAGTGCGTTGAAATATGCGTGCATGTCGGACATTTGGCAATCGGACAGGCATTGCTTCGAGTGGAGATCTCACGGTCTCTACTCGGATAACTACACTGCACTGATGAGGGCCAAAAAGCCCGAAACCTCGGTCTGTAGGTTGTTGAGCGTGCCTGTCTCGATGTGAATTTGTCACGTCGTATGATGGGAGTAAGGAACAATGCATCAATACTGTGTGAATCGTTGCATGGACTACGAGTAGATATCATTCAATGTTCTGCATGGTATTTGCCAGGAAAGTAGTTGTTTTCTGCTCGTAATCTATAAGACTTTGAAATTCAAACAGTGCTTGATATTTTTAATTGGATAAGACATATTTTACTTTATATTTTGATGGATAGTCGAATTCATGGCTCTGTCATTTCGCATTGGTAATTCATATAAATTTGAGAACAACTTGTGACATGGGAGCGTTACATTTTTTTTTGGGTCGTTCGCCAGTAGCCCTATCATCCCACATAAATTCATCCCACATCAATATGGTATGTCTAGTTCTAACAAAGATAAGGCTCATGGCCTAATCCTTGCATCCGTAAACGCACCCGTTCGCACACCTTTTTGCTCGCATGTTCTTGAACCTGTATGCGCACCCGTTCACTCGCCAGTCCGCGCACTCGTTCTCGCACTCGTTCGCGCACTCGATCGCGCACTCGTTCGCGCACTTGTTCATGCTCTCGTTCGTGCACCGATTCGCCTGTTCGCCTTTTCACTTGTACCCAGTCCCCAGATTTTCCTGAACAGGAGTAGATTAATCAACTTGCTCACTCTACCATTATTTGTTTCGAAATCATATTGAAAACAGTGGCAAGCTGTATATCCACTGAATCTGGATTCGAGAATGCCCTGAACAGCAGTGGCAAGTTTATATATATATAGTGTAGCATTTGGTATATGATTATTATTTTTGATCATCAAAAATAAATAACAATCTCAACAAATATGGAATCAGTTCGTTATATTGATGTTGAGAATCAAATATTCCTGACTTTTCAACAGCAAAAAATACTAATTGTCAATATCGAATGAAAAAGAAAACTGGTTTTTATGCTTTTTTGTCTTATTGGCCTCTTCCCACAAAATGGGCTAATGTTAGATTGGCGTGAGCCACAATGGTGGTTAGGTCACTTAGATATATCCATTCTTTTGTTTGCAGAAAACCTCCAGAAAACATAGCATGTTTCATTTGGATCAAAAGTGTATGGTTCAATACATCAATCAACGGTTCAACCTGTTGATTGATCAATCAACGGTTCAACCTAACATTTTTCTTTTCCACCTAACCTATAACAAAGAGAGTAGCGTATGACCGTTGATGAGAAACAAAGTACGTGTATGACTCCACTTGTTACCTAATAGCCGAGCAATAAAGGAAAATAAGTTTGATTTCAAACAGTTACGATTTTTTCTTCAATCTATTTCCGTGGCTATTACGTTAACTTTAAGTAGCAAAACTGTTGGAGTTTTTCTTTGAAAAGGTGGTTTGTATGATGGTCAGAGAAATCATTCAATAGGTATATTTTCCATTTGAAAGTATCAAAGAAGTTTAGTTTTTACATGATTCAGATTCAGTTCAGTTAATTTTTTTTCACCTTACTTATCGTAACGATTGCGATTTATGAGAATGCTGGAAAAAGAAAGAATCTTTATATAACCAAGTTACAAAAATGTAATTTTTGAAATAGATTCACAGGATTTGAGATTGGCAAAATCTTTGATCACTCACCTTCGAAAATAGTTGTCGTTTGGCGATCTAGCAGGGCAGGAAGAAGGGGGCCCCTAGAGGAGGCCCCGAGAGGGGGCCCCGAGGGGAGGCTCCCAGGGGGGCCTCGAGTGGAGCCCGGATAGAAGGCCCCGAGGGGGGCCTCGAGAGGAGGCCCCGAGAGGGAGCCTCGAGTGGAGGCCCTGAGAGGGCCCCGAGAGGAGGCCCTGAGAGGGCCCCGAGAGGAGGCCCTGAGAGGGCCCCGAGAGGAGGCCCTGAGAGGGCCCCGAGAGGAGGCCCCGAGGGGGGCCTCGAGAGGAGGCACCGCGAGGGGGCCTCGAGTGGAGCCTGGATAGGAGGCTCCGAGGGGGGCCTCGAGAGGAGGCCCCGAAAGGAGGCCTCGAGTGGAGGCCCTGAGAGAGCCCCGAGAGGGGCCCCGAGGGTTAGCTAGGGGTGGCAGATCGGGGCCCAGAGTGTCCTACCACCCCCAGCTCGAGATTCCAAAATATCCAGGAACGCCTCGTCCGGAACTGATGATGCATGCAAACTAAAAATTCACTCACCCTCGGGAAACAATTCTTCAATCCACACCGGCAACTGGTCTTGGAGGATTTTTTTCTGGAACTCCATGCCATGATGATGCCGCTCCTTTGGCACTTCACATTTTAGTACACTGCACACGCGGTAACCGAATAAACCGCAGAGTACACACGGTAACCAAATAATCCGCACTTCACACATTCACAATAGTAAATTGGGTAAAGGAGACCGCACTTCCTATGTCTTAGAGCGATTATGATACCGTCAACGACAATGATGGATGAAACCGGCGGATATATATCATCATCATTTGCTGAACATCCATAGTGTTCAAGCATCGCGAACAGACTGAATCGTCCTAGCTTATCGATATGGTTCAAGAACAGTTATATAATTGCATGAGTGTTCACGATATCGATATGAATCAGTACAATACAAAAGAAACATATCTTTTTATCACTGCTTTTTATGTATGAATCAATCATATTCAAGTCGATGAGAGGCCACTATAATATACCGAGTCTCGTTGGTTTTCAAATTTGCATAGGATTTTATAAATCATTTGAATTGCCTTAAAATTACATTTATATGTGTTTCGAAGGTACTTTTTATTCAACTGGGGAATCATTCAGAATTCTTCAGTAGTGTTATTATTCGAGATTAATCAAAATTCAAGAATGATGTGTACCTATAAATATAGAGTTATTTGGGATTCTTCGAATTGCCTCGAGGATGGAATTACCTACTTATGAGAATATTCAAAATTACTGATTTGAAGCATAATGTAACGGTAGATTGGGGTACCGTAAAAATATTGAAAATAATAGAGAAGAATTTTGTGACATAAGTAATGGCAGATGAGTCAATAGGATGACTTTCAATTATTTTAGGAAATTATTAAACCATTCCAAAATATTTATAAGAGCGCTAATTATTGATTGTTTATCATTTATAGAACGCAAGCCAGGTATTTTACGTGAGTTTATAATGTTTTTACAGGATTCTCAATATACCACTTCTACTGTCAAGTCAGTCAGACCGATCGAACTCAAAAACACTATAAATAATAAATAGAGAAATTAAACAAACAATTATTTAATTAATAACTTTATCTGCTTTAGAATCGTACACTACATTTGTAATTTGTATTACCTGGCGCCTCTAGCGATTTGTGACCAAAGCGTGCGCGACCAGTGTTGGATTTATATAAAAATGCCATTTAAAAAACCCAAATATTGCGCTGACCGTTATTTCCTCAACACTATTACCACCCCTTACCACTACATATACAACCCAACATCGTTGGAAGTGGTGTACGGGTTGCCTAGGTACTAAGTCGTACTTATCTCTGGTCGTAAGTAACGTATCATGGCTTCTAAATCATATCGCGAAAATCACGAACCAATAGATGACGTTGCAGAAATGTCAAAAACTTCACATGAAGGTGATGAACAAGCATTTCGTTATGTTTTCAATAATAATTTGTCAACTTTTGATTCACATTTTAGGAAAGAATTAACGAATCCAAAATATTTGAAAGGGTGCTATCGTTTGGTTATTATTTATAGAACACAAAACAGGTATTTTATATGAGGTTTATGGATTTATTATGTTTTTATAGGCTTTTCAAACCACCTCTGCAAAATCAATGGGGCCACTAAGGTATTTGTATTTCAATGATTTATCTTTATATTGTTATATTTCCAGAATGCCCAATATTGGGATGAGTATCTAAAGTATATCAGAAATAAGAAGAAACCATTAAAAGAACGAGAAGCATTGTTCAAAGCTGGTCACATCATACTTTGTGGGATAGATATGGAACACACATAAATAAACTACTGTTCTCAAACTTCAGCTCTAAGGCAGCCCTCATATGAAATTAAAATGATTGTATGGAGAAGTTAGCAGTGGAAGTGTGAATATATCTGTATTAAGCTGTAATTTTATTCTAACCCAAAAATAGATGATTACAGACAGAAATAAAAACAAAAAATGTATTAATTAACTTAATTTTCTGAGAAAAGTAAGTGTAGTGGTGCATCTGCTCATATTGAGATATCTTAAATAGGCAACACAAGTTATTATTTTCGAATTCACAATGTACTTATAGTCCATAATAATAAGTATTTTGTATAGATACATAGATAGATAATCTCTGGTATGTACCAAGGAAGTTAGAGATCTTATGGTCTACCAGTCATTCAAATTCATTTCTCTCAATTAATACTTATCCAATTCATGGCTTATTCATTTTAAATAAAAATTTGATTTCATCAAGCCTACATTGTGCACTGTTTCCATGTGATGACTTTGAGATGTTCATTGAAGTAATTGCATTCTTTTTGAGCCTATCTCTTGGTTTAACTCTCCTTCTTGATGGTCCTGAAGTGAAATCAAGGTTTTCATCACGAACAATAAAATAGACAACACAACACCAGATATTATTTGTTTGATTCTACCTGAAAAGAGACATACCATACCTACCTTCAATTTGGCATTTACTTCAGAAATCTACTTCTAGGAAGTGCTTATTACAAACGTAAATGTTTGTGGTAATAAATTTTTCTATTTTCAACATATTCTATTTTTCACACATTCGTGAAGTTGAAATTTTGGATTTTGTGCCAAGGGAACGATGTCTGTACGGTAGGAAGAACGCTGAGGTACTGAACAAATCTTTCTCGATTTCGTCTTTACGGCCATGTGAACTGGTTGCATGTTTCAATAATATCAGTAACTAGCTGATAAGCACGAAAGAAGTCCGAAAACTATTCACAATAATTCAAATTCATTGAAAATAATGCGAAAGCCTAGCAAATGCAATGCTAAATTGCTTCATTCATCACCCTCGTTAGGTTTCGAAAATTTGACACCAGAGGCCACCCACTTCGTGATTTTCGCGAATAAAAGCCCCTCATTTCACCTGAATATTTTGTGTACTGTTAAATAATGGATTTAATAACTACTAATAGTAATGTTTTCTCTCAACTATCACAAATATAGATATTACTTTTAAATTAATAAACGTCAACAAATTAATAAGTGACGTCTTTTGATGTCGTTTTATTCATCATTCCTACCTCCGCTTCCAGTAGAAAACCAATAAAACGCACCTAATGAAACACAAATACTCAATACGCAGTCCAGAAACAATTATGAACAATAACGAGAAACGAGGAAATTCAAATCAACAAAATACAGGACTAACCTGCTTGTTTGAAAATAGCGCAAAAGTGATACTCGACATACGATCATTTCCAATTTGAGTAGCAAACCAGGATGTTAGAGAGAAACAACAAAAAATATTGACCATCATTGATCCTTGCTCTTGACTGTCATCTTCTACATTTTTTGGCGCATGAGCAAAAAATCAGCATTGACATTATTTTGTTTCGGCTTCCGATAGGTCATCATTATCAATATATTCGAATTCGTAGTTAATAGATATATGGTGACTACGAGATCATAATTTTTTTATCTCAATAACAATGCGCATATCACATATAAAATTAGATGTTATAATTCGAAAATACTAACCCAATCTGGATCGAATCGGTTATTCCTCAGAACTTCGTGGATTTTGAAGAAAAAGATTATTGAAATCCATTTTATTTCGATTCATGAAAAACGCGAGAAAACTCTTGATTGAGCTCTTAATAATGAACCGTGACGACCAATCACACGCGAAATCTTATTATGCCTTCTTTTCCGTGACTGATGTATCAATTTTCCATTTCTGTCTGATTTATGATTAAAACTACCATATTCCTTATGTCTTTATGACTGTCCGGCCATTTCTTGTTTCAAATTATTTACACAACATTCTTTGCAGTTGTCATGATCATGAAATAGTTTTATATAATATTTTCGGTAAGTTAATTCACTTCGTAATCCAAATTAAATATATATCCTTAAGTTCACATCATATGGAAAATTTGGTTATGATTGTTTTTACGAAAAAAAAGTTATTCTTCATAAAAAATTCTGCATGGTCTCAAAACTAAAATACAATCATCAGGCATTATTTTTTTTTCAGTCATAAAAGCGGTTTCTGAAAAAATATCAGTAAATGTATTCCATGCTAAACTGATTGCAGGACGGTGTTGTCTTCAAGCAACTCAGTTGATTTATGGAATATAAAACAGACTTATGAGATAAATCCAATCACGTATGGAATTTTATTAGACAATTTATAAAGTGAATCGTTCATTAATTCGATGGAATTCATCCCGAATCTTCTCATTTTGAAATGCGTGCATAACGTGATTATTTTATTTGACGTTTAAAAGTCACATACACAAATCTGAAAACACCAAACTTGACAGACCAATCGGAGTAGAGAGTCAAGTTTGTGTTATCGATAATCCGAACTAGTTTAGAGCTCCTACTTGTTCATTAGGAAAGTGCGTGAAATAGTCAGTAGAAATATTAGATTTCAAGTATCAATCGACCAAAAGTGCTTTATTGTCAAAATAGGTAAAATATAACACATATATGTGTCCGTTTATTTTATAGTAGATTTAACAGACAATAATTTTTTAACCTCCCTTCTAAATTTGTTTTCGAAGTCTTTCGTCTTTTGGTCGATACACAAAAACAGGATAGTTCATTTCCTATATTCGTACATTGGCCCAAGCGGCTTTGATCGACATTTGACGTCATCAGGGGACCTGAACGATTCGTCTGCCATAGGAGTTCGTGTATATTTTATTTTGTCGTTAATAAGTGGATATTGGACTATTGATTTCGTATTGAAACTTTTTTTTTCATTTATTGAATATATTTGAGGTAAATATAACTCAATAATGATGAGGAGTTCAGAATCAATCTCTCCTTCGAATTCATCGAATCCACATATATGTAAATGCCCTTTTTTAAAATACATGTTACCACGACAAGGAACCTATTTCTCTTTGCCCTGAGGATGACTTTATAAAAGCCGAAACTTCGGCAACAGATACATAGAGGTTTCAGTTGATTTGACCTTTCCCCAACCAACTCCAAATCATCATAATCAGTGAGGTCACAAAACACTATTCATAATTTTACGTCAGATCATGACCGAAAAAATATGTGCCGTAGTTGTAACAACAATCTCTCAAAAAATGGGTTCCATAGGTTTCCAAACGCTGGATATTTATCAGAACGGACACAAATTTGTCAACAAAAATTGCCACCAATATTCTCAAATCAAAACAAAAAAGTGCCTCATCACGGAATTACATTCAATTTGGTTATCCATAGGAAACGAGGGCATCTAGAGTTGCAGGGACTAATCAACTTATATTTCAGGACAAGACTTTGATGAGTTGTTCCAAGGAAAATTTGGGCGATATAGATCTGGATGACGATTTGATTCCTTTAATGACATTCAAAGAGTTCAATCAAAGTTCAATGAAAAATAAGGTGGGTTTATCTCGTTAATTTCGTGCCTCCAAAGTTGTTTATCCCTGAAGCTTCAGCACGTAATTTGAGTTTATATTTTTTTCAGCCGATGAAGGTAACAGATTTGTTCGTCAAAATGTTGCTTCAGCTTAAAGGTATATCAGTCGACAAGGCCTTGGCGATAGTAGAGAGCTACCCCACTCCGCAAGCGTTAAGAAAAGCATACATGGAAAACTCGGGCGTCAAAGGTGAAAACCTATTGGCCACAATAAAATTCGGTAGGTTTAAGAAGGCTATAGGGCCAACCATAAGCAAAACAATTCATCAACTTTTCACGTACGAGTCGTTTTGATTATTTGACTATATAAGACTGAGTATATTTCATTTCAATTTATATATCGTATTGTTAGAATAGAAATAAGCGAAAATGTGATTATTGTTATGTATATTTATATTTGAAAATTACAATATTACATTCAATTGCCTTTCTTTTTTTTCTTTCCGAATCCTTCGAACTGCATACTCAATAAAGGATTGCTCTTCTTCACCTGAAAAAAAAAATATTAATATTCGATTCTAAAGCAATGCAAACAAGAGGAAACAGCAGTGGGCGTTAACAAAATAGTCATAAATCGACAGTCATAATTTTTCAATGTACAAGTTTCAACTACTAGTGTAGGTAATAATTACCGCGACTGATGTTTTTATTTGCATTGTTTGATAATCTAACATAGTGTAGAGAAGAACCTGGGAAGAGCCACCAAAAATAATAATGAGTGTAACAAGATATGAAATCCTCACCATCTTATGAACATACATTAGACACATCATAATCCCGTTTCACTTTATTTTCCTACTGTTCAGAAAATTAGTTAGGAATCCGAAATACAAACACCTCTGTAACTTCGGAATTATTACACCAATGAAAAAATGTTTCATTTGTGTTTCCACTGAAGAAGAAAACTTAGTTGTCGAAATACGTTGTATATGAGGATTTCTATTAAATGTTAGATAGCACTAAATTAACAGAGTAGGCCGAAGATGTTATTAGAGTAGGTACACATTGTCATCACCCCATATGGCAGATGACCTAGCTTCCAGTTCTAGTTCATGACTAATACATTATTAATATAAAGGGATTATATAAAAGAGGAATAGGTGGTGATGACAAAGGAGAAGAGACGGGTAGTTGCAATTAGGACTCGAAACTGTAAAGGTGGAAATATAAGTGAATCATCGAATATAACTCGTTATTTACAAACCCCATTGCCCTTTTTAACACTCTATAATATCTAGTTGCGCTCAGCTTTGATTTTTTGCGGATGTGGATGTCGAAATTTACGCTGTTGCGAAAATGAGCAACATTCCTAGATTGGCTATTTACATTTTCAGGCGAAGTAAAAGTTGGACAACCATAACCTCATACGGCTAAATTATGTTCAGAGTCAAACTTCGGGAATTTTAATCTTCAGTATTATTCTTAAAATTCTATTTCTTTTTTTCCAAATAGTAAACATATCGTTGTTTCAGATGTCACTTCTGTTTATTTTTCTCGAGACCAAATTCTCATGTCAAAATCTAGTTGAAGTTACCATTTTAATTATTCAACAGTATGGGTCATGACTCACTAGTAAGAAAATGTTACACAGTTAGTCAGATACTCTGAGGCAGATTCAGGATTTATTTCGGGAGGGAGGCGCATTATAAAAATTAATATGAATTTCAGGGGGAACTGTAGAGCATATTAAGAAGTTACAAAACAAGTCACTTTGATCATTTTTGGATTAAAACAACTTCTCTCGCAACCCACCTGGAATTTGGAGCTAGAATTTTCGGAACCCCGGAAGTCTCTCTTCCTTTTCCTGGTTTTCGAGACTCCCGCCAAGCTTTTCAAAGTGGGCGGAACGATGTATTCGGGCACATCGGCCAGATGGCGTTGTATCCTCACGGTGTGCAAGGCCTTGTCATGCCTGAGGACTTGCAGGTCTGTCGGGTTATCTTCGAAATAACTCTGGAAATGAAAGTGTTACCAATTTGAAAAGTAGCTTGGCATGATGCGAAAAAGAAATATCTGTTATACCGATCAACAACATAAAAAGACGAACCGGATAACTGAATTGTTTCTGATTGGTGGATATCAAATTTTCGATTCTGGTATTTAATGATAGTCTTTACTCGAGCCACTGGAAGGTGCTCAACAATGCATTCAACTATTACTAATATTGAAGAATAACACATTCAGTATTACATCTGTGGTGTGGGAATATAATTATAATGAATAAAGTATATATTAATGATAATATCCTTACCTTGAGTTTTTGACAATTGAATATCTCCTGTTTGATTTCTTTCAATCGGGCTTCCCTAACTGCAATTCTTGTAACTGCCCTCCATGCATCTTTGGCCCTATACCTGAAGGACTCCAGTTCCTCCAATTTAAATTGATAGGATCTGAAAAAAGTAAAATCGCATAAATATCTTGACTTTAGGATAACCCTGAATGTATATCTTATGATTTATTGACTGAGAATATTCATAAGGTATCAGTTTTCGTTTGTGATAACAACGCTCATAATTTATGCAACAACATCGGCAAGGGTAGTAAATCATTCTTTTAGAAAGCAATAGTTTTCATATTTTTTTCTGTTCACAAAAATCATGTATACCAGGCACTTTTTCCAGTTCATATCTTCATACATTTTCCTGGAGTTTTTGCTCAGCCGGCTGCGAATCTTCACCCAGCACTTTTTGGTTCGAAGTTTAGAGGACAAATAATGACAAATCCGGTACTTTTTGTTTTGTGAAATTCCCAAAACTAATAAATTTCGGCAATAAAGTAGATCGTAGAAGTGATAAGCAGTTTTATTTCGTTCAAAAACCTTAAGCTATTAAATAGTGAGTCAAATAATTTTCCTTGCTTTTCCTGTTCAATTTAGTTATTTTAGCTTTTGACTGAGAGGCATTGGTGTGAGTTTCATGTCGTTAATGAATAATACTGTATCCTGGGTAAAGGTATCGAAAATAGTATTGAAAATAGATTATTTCCAAACAAAATCGTGATCCATAAAATCCTGATCAGTGCACTGACACTGACTTATTTTCGACCCTAGATTCGTAGCGCACTATACAGGAATTTGTCGATTTGTCATTGTATTTGTTGTGAAGAAAAGTTTCGGACTTCCATTGTCTAAAGGTATGAAGATTTGAATCCTGAGAAAAGAAAAGATGAGTTATGCTGAAAAAACGAAATAAGTGATGAATAAAAATTAACTATTTTATCGAATCAAGAAGATTCGAGTATCAATAAATCAGGTTAGTATTAGTGTTAGTATATATGAAGTCGAAAAATGTAGATTTAAATGGGAGTTTAACTAGTCGATGAGCCTGAAAAATAAGAAAAAAAATTGAATTAGAAATCAATAGCCTGAAAAAGAAAGGTTGAATTAGAAATCAATAGCCTGAAAAAAGAAAAGTTGAATAGCCTGAAAAAAGAAAAGTTGAATTAAAAATTATGAATTAAAATTATGAGAAAGATTCAAATCGAGTTTGTCACGACGTTTCGATTGTGTGTATCTACAATCGTCTTCAGGTGAGAACTAACAAAGTCCTGGGATACGGGGGTATTTATAGGTCAGCTATGGCGGGATTTTTCGGTTCATTATAAATGAATAATAACGCTTTCAGTCAACCAAGCGTCGAGATCCGCAACACATGGAAACCGCTGATTAGCCGAATCAACCGGTTACGGCTCACTGAACCGAAAAATCCCGCCATAGCTGACCTATAAATACCCCCGTATCCCAGGACTTTGTTAGTTCTCACCTGAAGACGATTGTAGATACACACAATCGAAACGTCGTGACAAACTCGATTTGAATCTTTCTCATAATTTTAATTCTTTATTCATTCATTTTATTTTAATTTTTAATTCAACTTTTCTTTTTTCAGGCTATTCAACTTTTCTTTTTTCAGGCTATTGATTTCTAATTCAACCTTTCTTTTTCAGGCTATTGATTTCTAATTCAATTTTTTTCTTATTTTTCAGGCTCATCGACTAGTTAAACTCCCATTTAAATCTACATTTTTCGACTTCATATATACTAACACTAATACTAACCTGATTTATTGATACTCGAATCTTCTTGATTCGATAAAATAGTTAATTTTTATTCATCACTTATTTCGTTTTTTCAGCATAACTCATCTTTTCTTTTCTCAGGATTCAAATCTTCATACCTTTAGACAATGGAAGTCCGAAACTTTTCTTCACAACTCGAGACATTGTCAGCCACCTTCAAACAAAAATTGTATTTGTTGTTACTGGTAGATTTTCTTTTGTTTATTAGAGATCTAGTATATTTTATTGAAGCTGGTCGATTCAAACTGACTATCTCAATGAGCCTGTTATTTTAGTTTGATTATTTTCGGAAATATATTGATTTTGTGTAATTATCTAGAATGAACTGTAGACTTTCGTCCCTGTATTTCGGTTAAAAGGAGGGTCACGGGCCGTACTTTCGACCATTCCGTAAGAGGTCTCTATGGTGATCACATCGTGAATAAATAATAGTAAGTCTGAAAAGCCTGTAGAAACCTTCACGTCCATCTACTATTTCCAATTCGCGTTAGTCAGAAAGCGCTCTCAACAGGTGTAACCCCAAAATCTCATGTACATTGAAAATTATAGGATAATATTGTTTTCGTCAGGGCCGCATTGAGGAATATTATACTGCATATATTACTTGAATAATTTATATCGACAACTCGAAAGATAAAAATATTGGATAGTATAATTATTCCAATAAAAATCTTATTATTATAAGACGACAATAACTCGAGAATTAACTACTTGATATTTTCAAGAAGGGTTTTCAAATGATATGGTCTCAGCATGGGAATACACCTATGAAACTTCGTAGCTCTTATTTCGGAATCACAATGACGTATAAGGCTCAGTTTTTTGCTTATCGATTTTGGCTCTGGCGATTCAAGCGGTGAAAAATCTAATGTTATTATTGGTCAATTTCAATTTCGATTGTGAGTCGATTAAAATATGACCAATAACAACATTGCATAAGTATCGTCAGAAGCCAAAATCACTATGCAAAAAACTTGAATAAACTGGGCTTGATGGACCCAAAATTCGATTTTTCCCGCTTCACTATAGTAATAATAATAATAATTTTTTAATAATAATAATAATATAGTATCAGGTAAGAACCAAGATAGTCGAGAGTGTCAATATGTTTTGCAAAAAATCAAGTGATAATCTTTTTACATGATAGCTGAACCGCTGAACCAAGATGTATATGGTTTTTATAGGAAATTATGTATGGAACTTGGTGTATTTAGGGCCAGAGATTGAGGGCTACAGCAAGTAACAAACACAATTGATCCATCAAAAACTATTGTTTGATAAGCAAAAAGTAGGTGTATCTAAAATCTAGTGAATTTTCATTTTGTAAAGCGAAAATGTGTCAGTTCTTGATTTTGATATAATTTGATGAGATGATTAATTTGTGCAGTTTTATTGGACACTTCAATCCTAAAAATCCACCCATGATGAAAAATGTACAAATATGTCATGTAATATCCGCCCGTTAGAACGCTCAATCTGTGATCTTGAGCGTGACGTCAGAGCGTTTTCTTAGAAACCTGCCTGGTCATTGTGTTACCCTTGTTCATCTAAATGCAAAAATCCTATGAGGGCAAAGCAGTGACGTCATTTGACAGGATCACTTTGTAGCATGGGAATTGAGCCATCCTCTACAATAAAAAAACCTCGCACAGTATAGCAGCACATGAACTTATCAATGTTTTTTTCCACTGTGCTCAAAATATCCGAAGAGGTTTAAAATATTTCAGAATCTGAAAATTATCCGGTGTTTGAAAACAAATTCGTAAATCGTTGACATTTGTATCTTAGTACGGACCTGATACGAATCTCCGACAATTTCTACCACTCCTACCAGCATCTCCATTGATGCCAGTTAGCGTATAATTATTTGATTCCCGGATATCTTCTAGGACTGTAGGGATATTCACTAACTTTATGATATTATGATTATTATTTATCGCTCAGCTTTATTCGGGTCATGAATACCATTTGAAATATTGCATGAATATTATCGAACATAAATCCATAATTTTTAGGTAATTTGAAACTATTAATAACAATATGTTGACGTTTTCTTTCCAAGAAAGATATTCTTCAAACTCATATGTTTATTTTGATATGTGACAATTTTAACAATTCCGTTTCCGACACCGAAATAAGATTTAACCTCCTCACGTAGAATATGATAATATGATAGTAGTAGTAGGAATAAGTGGTAGTAATTCAATTCTCCTTGGTTCTGATCTATAGATTTGAAATATTTTTAGCGCTTTCACCTATTGTACTGTCAAAAAATATTTCAGTACCTATATACATTTAATTGCATTTTTTAATTACTATATTTTCAATTTTCATTGAATTTCGGCGGTGATTTTTCAATTGCGAATTTATTTTCAATCTAAGCTACTTTTTGTATTCACACTTATTCGATATATGCAATAATAAATTCTTATTACTTCATTTGTTTGGTGTGTCATTTATGTATACGGTGATCATTTATAATATCCCCCCTGTCAACTTTTTTATTCTTCACAATAGACAAAAATAATAAAAAAAGTTGTACAGGATGATGCAAGCTATTTGCAGAATACATTGTTATTTATACAGCTTCAGAAATGCATGACAAGTCAATGTTATATATTTTTAAATGGAACACCCTATGTATTATTGTTGATTTTCTAGAATTCCCAAACAATTCTGTGAAATCTAATAGTTTTCGAAATATTCGCATTTCCACTAAGCGGCTACATTCTAAAGATTTCAGTTCTAGGTAACGGTGAATTATAGGCGAAAAAACAAAAAATTTGTTTATTACCGACAGTAGTGACAGTTAAACGTTGAGGCAATATAACATACTATTTTTATTGAAATGCCTCATTCAGAAAATGAAAAATATTTTTTTATGGAAACAGATAATAATAACGTTGAAATTGATCAAAGGAAACTTCATAGATGCATCTTCCTGATAATAAAACATTTCATAAGATGTATGAAAAGTTTCAACAATATTTTTCAACTAAATTTTGCACAGTTTCAGATAATACTCAACCTCATGTTTTGAAGGAGTACTAACGAGATTGTAGCTGAAGGACTAGGCTAATGAACAGTGTAAACATAATTCGAATTGTCCAAAGCAGAAAAAAGTTATTCAGATTTCAACAGGGGTAATATTTTGGGGTGGGACGAAATAAGTTTTACGTAGTTTAGTTGTTTCAGATATTGAATTTCTGAATTTAATGCGATTTTGTTCCTCACTTCAAAATAAAATCATTTATATTTTTTATAAAAATGTCATGAATAGAGGTCTCGTATTGGCTAATTCAAAGCCGCAAGAACGGGAATTTGTTTTTTTTTTTTCGAATGTAGCAGCTTAGTGGAAATGCGAATATTTCGAAAATTGTTACATTTAGGTGTAGGACATATTATACAAAGAAAGTTCAGAAAGTTCAAAAAACATATAACTTTGACTTGTCACCCATTTCTGAAACATCCTGTATAAAAAGCAATATATTCTGCAGATAGCTTGCATCATCCTGTACAACTTTTTCCTTCACCATTTTTGTCTAATGTGAAAAATAACGAAGTTGGATGGGGGGACATTATAAATGAACCTGAATACGAGATATTCAGGTATATTGATTTTTCAAACTTATTTCATTAAATTTATTTTGATAAGATGGTTATTTCATTGAATATCTCGAGGTGTATTATTTTATGACGTAAATGTGTCAATTAAAATTTTTTTTGTTCGATTTGAAAGGGGCGGCAGTTTCTCAAGATCATGAAATTGCTTTCGGAAATAACATATCTAGTGATCTCATATCTCACCAAGCTTACGAAAGTGAGATCAGATACCTATCCTTCCAAAAATTTCATTGTCAAATTTGTTATTCGTTTCCTTATCGAGATTTTTGTGTATATCTGAATATGAAAATCTTCGTTTCAAATTTCCCACTTTGCAATTTTTCTTCAGTTGGTGCGCATTATAACAAATATACACAGTACTCCATTGTTCTGCCTCATAAATTACCCGAGAGGAGTGAAGAGTTATACATAATAATGTGTGGTGATTTATGTTAATTTATGCAACAAGCGCTCAGAGCATCTACTGATTTGTTTCTGCGCGCCGAACGGTTCTAATCAATCTGGTCTACTCTATACTTTATACAGGGAACAAATGAGCAATGGTGTTCGTTTTCATCTATGATTCCTCATTACCAATCATTACATACCATGTACGATTTTGAACTATCTCTATATATTCAATATATTCAACATGCCTATTCAACTGAGATTAGAAATAATATAAATCAAATATCAATAGTAAAACAGTGTTTTCCGTTGACACCAAGTATAAATATGTTTTTTCTTTTTAGTAATCCACAAAGCTGCTTTCTTCGAATATTTATTGATAACAAAAAACTTACTTCTCATGATTGTGATCGAGACATTACCTACACAAGTATTCCTATGTGAGTTCACAAGCAACCACGAAATTCGCATTTCAAAAGTCTCAAGACAAAACCTGAATGTATAACTCGAAAATTTCGCCAGTGAATTCATCTGAACTCATAAATTTTTTCATTCCTGCTATTGTTACAAACATTGAAATCTGCTCACCCTGTACTTTTCTGAGTTAAGTGGAATTAAAATAAAATCAAAGAGTATAGGTTCTACGAACTAATATCTTATTGTAGAAAGTAATGTATTCTATTTTTAGGCAATTTCTACTTGAGTTCTCTAATTCAAACACTCAGTCACCTCAGTACAAAAACTGAAAAATTTATTCCACTTACTATCTTTCTCGAATCATTGCAAATATTCTAGATAAAAATCGATGATCTCCAATTATTGTCGCCATGGGTCACGGCAATAAATCATCCGCTAATTATGTCGGCTTCTTTTTGATAATTGCCGCCGCACCGCCGATTTGATTCCCGTATTCTCGAAACACAATCCGTAACTATTCTTCATCATGATTTTGCGAAATAAAGAACGAAATATGTACAAAATAAATGAAGACTTATCTTCTTCGATTATTGGAAAAACAATCACGAAACAATTCTTTTATTTCTGAAATAATCCGATCTTTGCAATATACCTTACTCGTAAATTACTAAAATGATGAATTGAATATTAAACGCAAAGAGTGCTCCCAGGAGAATTCGGCAACCCTGCAAATCATCAACGTATTAGACTGGAATTCCGCAGCGCCATCTCATACGCAATGAGAAAATGCGCTGGACATTACCGCCATCTGCCATACAAGGTCTGAACCACTAATTTCAAGATCCCTTCTCGCTTTATTGCGTCCCTGCTACCTATCCTTGATATTTAAGTGGAAAATGGCGGTGTAGTTGTCAAAATTATTCGCCAAGATCATTATAAGCCAAACGACTGCATTTCAGAAGCTAATATTTTGGTTGTGAGTTACTTTATGTCTAATCTAATTTTTGTACATGAATTTTTGATGATTCGAAGCAACTTAGTTTCCAATGTTTACATATTTTGATCATCCACAGCTTTCTTTCACGAACAAGTTTCAACTCCAGATTACTTCAATAGCTTCTTCCAACTTTGGTCTTTTCACTGGTTTAATCAATTTCGCATTTGGACTTATATACAGTTAGCAATCGATACCCTACGATAGCTCTGCATGAGTCGCATCGTGAATCCCCCCTCTTAAGAGCAAACGAACCGCGTCACATCTGGCTCCGCGATTTTGATCGCACATTATCACATTGCAGTTTACTGCTTCAATGCTGTTTGATTATTTTTATATCTTCCAGAAAAATCGTAAATGTACCTGATGAAGTGTGGAAAGTTAAATTTACAAAATAAATAATTCAAAACGGTCTCTGATTTTTAATAATTGTACTTTGTAAATAAATTTGTCATTTGATTTTATCTGTAAATTCCTTGAATAGTTAACTTGAATAAACCCTGTTAAAACCGAAAAAAATAGCATAAATTTGAAGTAGTGCGTATTCCAGGCTTATCTAAGACATTTCCTCAGTAACTTGCTATACCAGACTATCTTACCCCTGGTGTTTACACACTCCTTCCTTCTCCACTGTTAGCTACCCAAAGAAAGTAGAGCATACCACTTTATTAAAAAAAAAGACGCTCGAGGCGCTGAGGCCGCTTTGTAAGACTCCTTGCCGAACAAAAAATAGTCTTATTAGGAGTACTAAACATTTCAGTCGTTTTTTCTAAATGATAGTTGATACTTATACATAGATAAAAACTCACTTGAAAATAGAAACGTCTTCTTGACCATGTTGAATCTTTGATTCAACCTTATCCAACAAACTTTGTTCCTTCATGCTGACAAACGATAATACACTGCCCTGAAAAAAATATGATTATTCAATGAATTAAAGTTGCATCTTCAAAAAACGTGTACAAGGTCTTCACGTATATTTTGAACCCCTTTTTATCTATTCAATTCTTTTTTTTTTTCAAAGAATGATCTAATTCAACAGAAGAACAGCTATGGACACCAAAAGTATTTTTTTATATCGAACACACCCTATATATTTTGTTACTTTCAGATAGAGTATATTTTTCTGATTTCAAATATATATACATATATTATGTTATCTCTTATGGATTTCGACTATTCCCAGATATTTGACGTTGAAATTCAGATTTTCTCCGGATTCTTTCAGCTAATTTGGACATAAATGAAACAAAAATTTTCAAATATATTTCGAGGGTTGCGCCCCATTTATGTGTATGAAAATCCCACGTAATGAGCTGAAATTCAATTGTTTCAAATCAAGGGTTTTTCTGTCGAAATAATTGAGTAATGGCACCATGTCTTATTTTCATCATTATGAATGCTATAATATATCAGTTATTCGTGATGTTATTGGTCATAAGTCATAAATATATTATCAGTATATTTTCTCAAAATATCAATACTGTTACTGACTGTGCTGTGTTCTGAGAATACCGGAAGTCATTATCTCGGCAGCGCGTGACTGGCAGTGATTTATGGCCTAGCGATAACATCGGTCGCCGACGTACCTCTATAATTATCGGATGATTCATTTCTGAAAGTCAGCAGTAGTTCTAGTTACTTCTTGTTATTTCTGGAGAATGGGTGATTTTACTAGAATGAATGTTTTAAATCTATATAAAGTATGTAGTGTCATTATCAGTTTTGAAAGAGTTTTGAAAGAGTTTTAGTTTAGTATTGTGTTTATTGAGTTGTATTTCGAGTGTTTAGTGAAAAAGTTGTTCAGTTTTGTTCTGAGTGTTTGAATTAACGAACTCAAGGAGAAATATCGTAACAATACATGGTTGAATGAGACAAATTATCTCAAACGAAGAAAGCGAAGAGCGATTCAAAATTACAATAACTTGAATATTTGTTAAGAGAACAAAGAATTCTATATAGCGCATGCCTAAATAGAGCTGTTTTTTTTGCCTGAGAAATTGAAAATCCATCAGAGATTATATAATATATGTATATATACAGGGTGAGTCAAAAATGTGTACCGAGTTTTCTGGGGGTGATAGTTCGATGAATAAACTTATGGCCCAAAATGCATACTATGGAAGATGTATCCTTCCAAAGTTGAGAAAATTAAAATAATATCTCCACGTTACTTCTATGTATTTTGATGAAAAGAATTGAACAATAGATAAAAAGTTTAAGAGGGGTTTCAAAATATACGTACATCAATCGACAACAGAAAAAAAAACAAAAATTACCTGGTTATTCCCTCTCGCCGTCCTGCCGGCTCGATGGACGTAGGCGTCGACGTCCAGCGGGAAATCGAAGTTGATGACGTTCGCGACGCACTGGAAGTCGATGCCCCTCGAGACGCCGCTCTCTTTGTCCTTCCTCCTCTTCGACTTCTTGTGGTCGCGACCCGAGCCCAAGTTCGGCGCCTCCAGGGCTTGCTCGTCCGACGCGACGATGATGTCGTAGATGCCCTGGCAGACCACATCGAATAGAACACTATTTTTTTTAAAGATTCGCTCTCTCACCTTTCACTCACCCTCATTCATTCATTCATTCACTCATTCATTTCACTCATCCTGGCATAGAAATTTATTCATTTGCCACAGAAGTATATAATATTTTATTTAAATGTAAGGACAGAACACGCTACACCCAGTCGCCTGGCCTTTTTTGTTATTTCTGACGGGCCTAGGAATCGAACCCACGACCGTGATGGACTTCCATTATAATCATCGCGCTTTGCGCTCATCGCCACCACGGCGACAGAAAACTATCAATAATAACACTTTTTCTACAAACGGTTAACAAAGTAGCCTTCGACGCTTTCAAATCTCAACATGAAATAATGTCATTAAATGACAGCATTGCCGCTTAAACGCGGAAATAATGTCTTCAAGTGACAGAATATTCGCGCTCGCATCGCTCATTATTGAAAACGTACTCATCATTTAATTCCATGGTGGAAAATAATAATGACACTGAATATTAACACATCTCCCGAGAAAAAGCGAAAAAGTATGAATTCTTTTTTAATCTAGGAGTTATTTTCTCCCTTTTTTTATGTTAGATGTATGAATTATTAAATTTGATTTCAATATAATAGTGAATAATGAATGAAATTAATGATTGAGATGAAGAATATATAATGAAATGTCAGTTTATCGAGTGGTAATTTATCACTGCGCTCTAAATACACTAATAGCGATTTCCTGTGTGTGGACTCTTTTCAGTTGCTAAGCAGTGGACAGGGTACAAAACATTTTGAAATCTTGTATTATAGTTAGTATGTTCAGATTGGCAGTGAAATTTGTTTTTATTTTTGAATATGGACAGAATGCAATCATAAAGGAACACTGAAATAGTCATGATAATTAGTGATTTTAAAACGCCCCTTCAAGACTCATCAAATTTAATTTTGTTCAATATACAGATAGTTCTCTTTTGAATAATGAAAACGTTCTGTAAGTGATTGTTGATACCCCAAAAAATAATGCCATATTTAGCAACCAATTCAAAATTTGCATAGTATAATATTTTGAGTGTTTCCATAACTAATTCCACTCAATTGTGAACATAGCAAGGTAATATGCGGACTCCAATCCAGAAATTAATCTATTTGTATACCTAACAATTTGGTGGCTGTCAAAGTAGTCTTAGCTAGTCTTATTTCAACTGGGATATTGACACGAGCTTGTTTGGTCCTAAACAGAATTGCTTTAGTTTTGTTTGTACCTATTAATATCAATTTATTACCATTAAAAACCAGTTTTCAGTACTAGATAAAGCATTACTATAATTCTACTAGACATATCAAATTTGCATCGTCTTAAGAGGAACTATTTTCTATAAACATGATATGATATCATTCTTGAACATAATGAATAGCACTGGTACTATACAGTGCAGATCTGAATAGACTTTAATCTTTTGAAAGGATCAATATTTTTCGCCCAAATTTGCCACATTTCATAAAATAAGATAATTATTTCTCTAGACTATCTAAAACCCCACAATCTCCCCCGATGGTAAGCGGAAATGAATGTTTACACTGTTGAAAACAGAATCTAAATACTTTTCAACTGAACATATTTTCCCGCCATTTTCATGTCTTCATAGTCACATTATATTATATGAGGGTTTGTGCGGCATATACAATTCTCAATTCAAAAACCAAAGATATTGCCGAGTTGTTACAGCCATCCACTATAGATACCACAAGTCTAGCATGGTTTTATGATCATTTCGAGTTGCAAAAGGCCAGAATGTATTCGACAGTCGTGAGATTCATATAGAGGTCACGCGGCTGTAAGTAATTTTTTTTAGTGCAATATTGATTAGCCACATGGCAGCCAACGTGTTAATTGTGCCTGACATATTTGAGTCATGAAATATGATTATATATTTTTTTATTTTTTACCAAAAACATCTTATAATTCAAAAACTATTGAAGATAGGTATATGGACATGTCATATCATTTGCAAGGAAATTTAGTGTTCAATCCAGGTAATAGAACATAAATAGTGTTCCACTGAAAAACAAATTTTTCAATTTTATTTGTACCAGAGTTTGACGCACTATTTTTTAACTCTGCATAATATTAATTCAAAAGGCATCAAATTTTTTTAGGAAGTCACTGAAACAGTTGTAGCTTTCTGTCAGTAAAATTATCACATTTCATGATAATGCTGATTGCTGTTGAGAATAAAAAAATAACAGTGAACTATAAGATATGTTATAGCAAATCTGCTCAGAACATTCTGTAGAATCCAATAATCCATCATTAACAAAATTGTGGTCCAGATGTTTCACACTCATAAACTTCTAGGAATATTATTGCAGTACTTATCCATATGGCAACTGGAGTGTGGATTATTATTAATAACACCATCCAGAACCTGTAACCTACCCACCTGATTGAATTGGTTGACTGAATGACAACGAATGGCAGCTGGCAGCTCAGAGTTGAGAACGCAAGTTGGGATTGCAAACTGTTCCAGATAGAGTTTCAACCTAAAAACAATGAATGATAGAAAGAAAGAATTCAGTTCCCTATGTGATCATGATATTTGATTTTCAATCAATTCATTTCAACATGATTTCATATAATAGGAATAATTTCATGAATTTAGTGAACTTGAGGTTAAATTACTATAAATTTGGTAAAACATATGATGTTTCAGTTCAGTGCATATGTGCATACCCATTACAGTAAATACCCTGATTTTCATATTAGTCCAAATTTCAATTACAGAATGACAAAAAGCAATTGTAAAAAGCTTTGTGCATTGTCAATCTCTTAATTAAATCTGAATAAAATGAATTATCACTCACTTGTAGCACTTATCCACAGTATTCACAAAAATGATAGTCTTTCCTCTTATCAGATGTAGCTTCAGTAAGGCATACAAAATAGTGGCTTTGTCCATTTCTTCTGCCTTCAAATGGTAATGTGTCAACTGACTAGAAGGGGCCAATTCTGGTTCCTCTAATTTCAATGTGACAGGATTGTGAAGAACCAGATTCTTCAGATTTTTCACATCTTCACTTAAGGTGGCAGAGGCCAAAATGGCTTGATAAATTTTAGGTAGATTACTAAAACAAAAAATAAAATACAAGTTAATGATTTTAATTGAAAATTGCGAAAATAAAATGAAGAAAATAAAGAGAAGATTCCTACCTCATGAGTTCCTTCATTTCATCTTCATAGCCAAAAGAGAACACCAGATCAGCCTCATCAATAACCAGCATCTCTAAAGAGTTTTTCAGATGTAAATTTCCTGCTTTGACATGTTGCAAAGCCCGGGCAGGAGTACCCACAACAATATCAGGTTTCTCAACCAGCAATGGTTTCTGTACACTCAATTCAACTTGAGGTGCTATATCTACAAACCTCACCTCCCTGGAACATTTGATGGTGAGGTCTTTGATAACCCCACATATTTGCTGGCACAGTTCTTTACTGGGAGCTAAAATTAATGCTTTTATTTCTTGTTGAAATGCAGTTTGCTTGGTATTCAATATTTTTTGGATGACGGGGATGGCGAATGCTGCAGTTTTTCCTGAACCAGTGCGAGCCCTGACTAGCACATCTTTTCCTTCAAGGAGTAGAGGAATTGCTTTCTCCTGAATCAAAGTAGGTGTTTGCCAACCCAATTTTGCTATAGCCTGAAAGGAAATCATATTTTCGAATCCCATGTTTGTTTGTTTTTAGAATAATTTAGTACCTACCTTGAGTATTCTATCATCCAATTCCATTTCATGGAAGTTAGACGGTTTTTCTTCAATTTCCTCAGACATGTTGGCTTTGTGAAGAAATATTCACATGTGGTGGTTTGGGAATTGGGATTTGCTAGTTGAACTGGATGGTGCACGTTGTTTTTGTTTTGACACTTTCAAAAATAAATAACCTAATTCTTCTTATCTTTCTATCTTTCACTCGGAGAACTACTCAAAACCTTTTAAACTACTGAACCAGTATTCAGTAGTTTAAAAACTGATTAGATCGAAAAATCGGTGTGTAAAAATTTGTTTTTATAAAATAGTTTTCTGGAATTCCGATTTCCGTTATTTCACGAATTTCGTTATTAGCGCTCAAAGACATTCAAATACAGGAGACTTAACGTTCCATTGTTAAATCGGTTTCCAAGCCGATCAGTCATTGTATGGATGTTTGCAACGAGTGCAAGAGAGAAAAATATACGCACAGGGCGCCTCGGCAACAATGTATGTTTGAAGGTTCTTATCATCGTCAGTGGCGTGCTGGCGTGTCAGTCATGAGTCATGTAAATGTCACATCTGTATTTTTTTCCTTCAAAATACTTCTTGTTTCTTTCATACTTTTATATTTCCACGAAAATGCATCCACGACTTTGTGCCGTTCCATTATCTACCTACTACTGAAACTAAACAATATAAAGTGATAGGATTTCATTTCTTCACACCAGACATGGTTGACTACAATTTTGGAAAGCATGGGTAAGAAAATATACTAATATAGTTTGTTCGAAGAATCTTTGTATTAACATGATTCATTTTAGCATCAGAATATCTACAGAGATCACTGCTGAATATTGTGGCACTTGTGCTAACCATTTTGATACCTACTGGAAATGGGAAAACATATACCTTAAAAAGGTTCCAGGTAAGTCTTTCTGTACTGTATTGGGTAGTGAACTGATTTATCGAGTGTTTTCTCTTCTATTCTTCTCATCCTTGTATGATATAGATATTATAATAAGTAGTATTTTTGCTTTTTGAAACCCCTGCTGTGAGGAATCTTGGACTGGTGATAAACTGATGTTGATTATACCCTTGAAAATAACATATTATGTATAGCCCTTGATTATGTTTACATAGATATATTATTATTTGGCAACATTTTACCTGAATGTATATGATTGCTACTACATTAATTACAAACTTCTTGATATTTCCTCAAATATTTACTACACACTTCAATTTATACCTATTAAGAGCTGATCTCAGATGTGCAGATAATATACATATTCTCATATCAGTTTCTAGGGCATTCCAAGTATTTTATATTCATTTAATAACTATTTCTCATTTTTAATTTGATTTTGTAGGAACCAGCTGATGATTTGATGATGATGCCAACTAATTATGTCCAGACTAGTCCAGAGGAAGAATGTTCAAAACCATGCATGCTCTTTCATGAAGTGTTCTATTTCAATCATTTGGATAAGTTACCTATTAACCATACCTTTTGAACTGAGCAACTGATTTCACTCATTTATAACAGGTATGTGTAATTTTTCCAGCTTTCCATCCATTCATTTAGAATAGCATGAAATTTCAACCTGTTTTTCCAGTTCTCACTCTTAATCCAGATTGAAATAAGTTTCAACAAAATAAATACAGAATAAGATTGAATTTTTAGTACCTATGATATATAATAACAAATATGATGTGTTAATCTGGTTTTTTCAAAGCAATCATATAAGTTTGAAAAATATGATTGCATAGTGAAAAATTATCAAGCTTCAATATATCTACACATAAATCATACTATAATTATGCACAATACATGAAAATTTATACATAGAAGTACATAACATAAATCAACATAAACTAAATTACATAATAATGTATATTTATTATATCTTGTATAGTATATACATGTACGAAAACAATTATAAAACAATATGTAATGAATATAATTTCAATCAACTATTTTGTGTACTCAATATTTAAACAAATTTATGAAGAGTTAAAAAATCTCTTTTTTTTCAGATGAAACCAGGTTTACAACAGTGTTGAAAACACTTTCAATTTGCTATTTGAGGCTACCATCAATGAGAGGAATGCAAACAAGTTTTTTGAAGAATCAAATTATAGATCAGTGGTGAATGTGAAGTTTTTTGTGATGTACTTGAAAAAATGAAACAAATTGGTCTTATTTGAAGTAGGTCCTTTCAAATAGAGTACAAAAATAAATGAATAAAGGTTGAAAATAATTTTTCTTGATGTTTATTTCTATGTTTGTAGATTCCTTTGACTACTTCTAAAGTTGAAACCATCCTTTGAACCCCATCCAGTTCTTCATGAATATTCACAGGTATCAAGTCCCAATATTATATTGAAAACAGATACATTTTCACTCTGAAACAAATAAAAACATTCGAGGCTACTGAGCAGTATCTAAAAAATGTTATAGAAAATAAAAAAAAATAACAGTTTGAAAGCCAGAAACCTATATAGCAGATTGAATAATTTTGATTCATTTTCTATCAATAGAAAATAATAAGGAAGGACCGAGGGAAGGACACTAATTTCAAAATGAAGATTTCGGAAATTTAATTACAATAAACTGAGGTATTGATATATAAATACAAAATATGAATTAAGTTTCTTGTTCACATCAGAATCTAAATGTTGTATGTATGCATTCACATTGCTCAAGTACTTACCAAAAAATGTTTCACAAAAGTTCTTAGCATAAGCAAATGTGAAATTCAAAGGTTCCCTGGACACAACTGTAGTGGTAAGTAGTAGAGCATAGTGTGTATACCTTGGCTACATCAAAAATTAGGTGCTAATCACACTGAAAAACAACATGATATTGATTATATCTGAAAATAGAAGGAATAAAACTAGCAAAACCATAGTGGTTTTGTGAAACATTCAAACAACTTACCAAAATAAATGATCATTGAACTGTTCCATACACATCATCAGGTGTAAAGGTACCTTTATGATTAATTTTCATCATTTCATCACTGCTCATCTGAAATAAAAATATATCTATACATACTACTGATACTGAAGGTACACAATGAGGAAGTGAATGATATCCAAATTATAAGGAAGGAATTATATAGATGAAACTTAAGTCCATTTCATTTTTTTATAGTAACTACTAAATATATTCATATAATAGGTAAGTATATAGTTAGATTGCCAACGTTCTGTTAAAGAGTGGTGAGACCAAAAGGTGTAGAATTCAGGAACATTATTATTGGATAAACAGAGTATTTAGAACGGTGTTTGTTACATTGAAACTATGCTGCTAAATGCAAGAATACTGCATTGTGAATTCTCAACTGTTGAATATCTTGCCATATGTTGGAAAATAGCACTCACCTTTAAGCATGTAGGTACTTGAGATTGTACTTCCTCAATACTGAAAAGAACATTTTCAGAGGGATGAGATGTTATGTGCCAGTGCTTCCAGTTTACATTGTGAGATTGAGATCATCTCATGTGATTCGTCAGGTTTCGACTGGAGGTCTAAGAATACCTTCATAATATGTGTGCTCATTGTCAATATTTTTGAAATATCAACGTTACGTTACCGTCAGAGCAGGATATTTCGAATCTGGCACCTACTTTTGGACCGGACGCCTCTGTCTAATAAACATAACCTCTATTTTGGTTCTATCGTGAAAAGTCCAATTTAAGTAAAAATGATCCACCCTTTTACACACAACACACAAATGCACCATATTCGCACACAAATATTGTTTCTGAAACTCACAAAAAAGTAATACGGCCAAAATAACTCAAATCGGTATCAACGAAATCAGAAGGCAATTCTGCAACCTCGCAAGCGTCAAACTTGTAAAAATAGTCGAATGTTCTAGTGCGGCGTTGCCGAAAGTGCTGATTTGTATGGTGAAATGTGATAAAAGATGAATTGATTTCATCAGAATGTACATCATTGAATCAAAAACACTTTGATTCGATGATAACTCCGATTCATAGAAAGGAAATGAAACAATTATGCTTCAGTAAAGTATAGTTATTGTTTTGTGTGAATTAATCAATTTACTGCAAGATTGCATAAATCGTATAATCTGGCAAACATGTAATTGGAGGAAAAGAGGCAGAAAAGAAGGATCGAACGATAACTGATCGCGCAAAAACGTATATGATGAAGTCTCTAGTGTTTAAATGTCTTTGTTAGCGCTGCACCGCTGCAGATGCTGCAATGCCGAATATCTCATTCGTGTGAAGGAAGGAAGTTAATATTCATGTAATGTATATATTTTTTGTAAAACGAATGCGAATGTTGATTTTGTGAAATTGATGAAATATGCTGAATAATAACAGGGAAAGCACAGTTTTGATAATATTCCGGAATTTAGTAGAAGCACTGATTTAGAAACAAACTATAATTATAAATGTTCGAAATTTTTAGTGTTTCATTGTTTTTCTTATCTTGTTCGTGTGCCAACGTAATCCGTTCAAAATAACATCAATTAGAAATCAGCCAATTCAAGAACCGTCACTTTTGCAAGGCACTCTACTTGTACCTATCCAATGATGTTGATGTTCCCCAACGGCTTTTATGAAAAATGTGATTTCAACTTCAATTTCATAAACTTGTTACATAAGCTCTTTATTGGTTCCTGAAATGTTTCAGTAACGTTTCTATAGAAACCCGGTATTGGGTATCATAAGTACCATCTTATGGTAATGAACAAATAATTTCCATTTACCATATATTTACAGCCATTTCTGATACAGACGCTCAAAGATTGTGAGGAAGAGGTTTAGTTGGCATGTTATAGACTCATCTCTCGAAACTCAAATTGAAATCATTTGTGTTCATTCTCTCTGGGCTGGTGGCCGAGTATGTTGAGACGCTGGTTGTTGTCCAGCATGAACGTATAATCTATGCAACAGTTGACCGGAAATCCTTCGGACTCTCAACGCTAACCAGCCGAGTAGTTCTTAATCGGATTACTTTAAAAGCTAAGGACCCTGCCTTCCTAATTCATGCAAGTCCTAGACAAGAGTTAAAAACACTTTTTCTCGGATTTGTTTGATATTTTTGTATATGTCCAACTGACGTTATTTAGTTTTTTTCTGTGGCTTTCAATTCTCATTCAGGCAATGAAAGTCTGCACCCTTACCATTCAGTATCACATTGAAATCGGCAAATTATATGTGATTCATAGTCCATTATTAGAACGCAATTTCTCAATTGTTGCTGTATCTCTAACAATATTGCTACTTGAAAACAAAGCCTACCCGATTTTCAGCAACACTCAAATTATTATTCAACTAGAATGTTGTTTCTTATCCGAGCGTTCATGGAATGTTGAACCCCTGTATACTAGAATCAACTTTTATTGGAACAAAACTGTAATCTACAATGAAATGGAACTAGACAAAATCCATACAAAACAAAATAGTAAGTGTATCACATGTAATAATAAGATGTTGAAATGTCTTGACTGCTGAACTATAGTTCGCCGTTGAGGAGTTTCTTGTCGAACAGCCACTCTCCTAGGGCGCCATGTTTCTTTGCCATCTTCTCCAAGGTTGACACTTTGCCTGCCAAGTCACGTTGGCCATGGTATTGCTCTTCCAAGAAGTCTCCAGTCAAGTAATCGACAAGCTGTAAGATACGATCAATTGGAAATTTTTATCAAGTTTTGCAGATTAGTGATGAAATATTCGATAACGCTTTTTCAGTTAAATTCATATTAAATATGATTATTTTTTATTCATACTTTATGATGGTGGAGAAAATGTAGTATGTTACTCGTTTAGAATGAATAATTCAATACTAGTGGTTACCTTGTTACAGAATCTACCAAGGAATCTACTATTCTGATGAAAATGGCTTAATATCAACATTATTGACAGCAATCATTTGATTCAATAAAATATATTGATATGGAAAAGGCAGTCAGATTCAGAATATTATGTCGATGTTTCTGACTCAAATTTAGGTTTTTTTAATTGATTCCACTTCTCAGTATCTTTATAACCCTTTGAGAAAAATATAAGTTTATGATGAGGTGAAATTGAAATTTCTATCCCCATTTTAACTATCTTTTGATAAAAAAATTATAATTACAGAATTGTTTATAGGTTGTTTGTCATATCCTGATGTAGGAGGGTGAACCCCTTCAACTGAGATAAAATCTCAAATTCAGTCAGTGAAAACACAACTTGAGTATTTTTGATTTGATTTAGTACCTTGAACCATCACTTCAGATATGTCACTATATCAATCAATTGATTATGTATCATTATGTATCGATTATTTTAATCTGTACTTATTACTATACTGATAGTATTCAATTACAAAACAAAAAACACTTGTTTCATAGAAATTATCTAATTTCAAATATTGATAAAGATCTTTCACATGCTATTAGTTGAGTTAATATTGATAACCATTTTATTCTCGATTTAAAGTTTTTAAAACGCCAAAGAGAAAACTTGTTATTTTTTTTCCTTTTGTAAAATCCTAATTTGAGATATAAAATACCCAGAAAAAAATCAAATAGTGGATTTTATCAATCAACATAAGCCATAATAGACCGAATGATCACAGTGGATGGTCTGTTAGCCCCTTCACATCATCATCAATTAACATCATTTTTACAGATCAATGTGTCCCACTAAAATGTTTTCAGAAGACAATATTTCTGAATATATTATCATCACCCAATGAAAAGTCTAACATTGACATTTTCCTCATTCTTGAAGATGATCAGGGCGCGTCTTCTTTTTATCCTATTTTTGTTGACAAATTTTCACAAAAACTAATACTGATACGCTTTGAAATCGTTCTTTCAGTTGTTTTAGGTGTTAAATATTCCAAGTTCATTCTCCATGAAATCAAATGAAATTCCAGATTTTTCTAGTTGTTTCAAGAGGAAAATCATTAACATGATATAGAGAAGTGGATCCAATATGGAACTTGGCAAACCTTCCATGAAAAATACCTCAGAATCAATGGGATACTCACGTGATAGTCATTGTAGCTTGTGTCACCTACACCTTCACAAACTTTGATGAGGTCCCTGATCTTCTTGGTGACAGATGTCTCCAATTTGAGGGCATCTTTGAGGGCAGTCAATCCATTGGGCCACGAGGTGGTCTTTGGCGTGAGCTGTAAACAATCAAAATAATATGTTTGCAAATAGAAATCGAACGGAAAGTTAAAAATAATTTATGGCACTTTGTACTGCAATGTGAATAGCCAAGTATGTTTATTCTAAAAGCATTCGCAAACGGGTTTTTCCGTTACGTTCATCACAACAATCGCTATCGCAAATATACCAGTGTTGCCAATTTATGGTTCAACTTCTCAAAATGTAAAAAAATACAGAACGTTCAGTTTAATCATTATTGTCAACTGGTATTTCACCAGGAGCAATTCCAATGGGTGGAATCTCAGATCCTGCAAATGTGAAATTTTGAGAGTAAATGTATCTATGAAAAATGTTATCTGTTATCATGGACATTATTTGAATTCATTGGCAGAACTATATACAATGTGGAAAAAGTTGGTACACCAGATCATATGGATGTTTGAGGATTTTACTCAATTCACACTATTAGAACTTCATGTTTTATTCCCAAATATAACCAAATCATACATGTCATACAAGTCTGTTCAAGTATTTCTACATGACCACAGATTCGAAAACCTTACAGATGAGACAGTCAGACAGAGCGAATAATATAAGAGAGAGATGTTGAAAGCGCAAAATTAAAAGGTCCAGTCATAGATATGCACAGGCGCTAAAATATTGATTGAGTTTTGTTTACATCATTGTCATCATTTGGTTGGTTATGTTACAAATGTTTTTGTTTTACACGATTTACGATCCAGTAGGTATTTGGGATGGGTTTATGTTCTTACAATGTATAACATATTTTCCATTAACTATAATTCAAAAAGAATAGGTTTTGGGGATTATCACAGCACAGATTAAGCAACCTGTGATCATAGGTATATACCTTCATTATCTGGAATGTGAATCAGAAATAATATTATGTTTATTGGCAATCATTAATGTGTACTTATATAAATATTGCAAATCATCTTCAAATAAATCGGAGAATATCAAATAACATTGTTTTCCAAAGGACAAAAAACTGTGAATACTTTTATCCATTTGATAAGAATATCACCATTTTTGCTAAACCTATACTATATTACATTTTAAATTCCTCATTAAAGTCTGTTCATTTATTAGATAATTGAATTGAATCGTATTTTATTTTTCCTGATGACAATGAAATATTCTAATTTCATGGTAAAATTCATTTAGAATACATCTTATTCTTGATAGAAACTAATTTCTGATGACAACTTGTTCATAATAAATCACTCAGAAGAAGGTAACCTTTTATTGATGTTGATTACCTATGCATTACTAAAATGACAACATTGCACATCAGTAGTTCCAGCGGTGACAACGACTATCCGGCAACTGCAATGTGCAAAATTTAAAGGTCCGAGGTCAATGAAAACGAATGTCGGCACATCAAACAAAATAGTAAGGTTTTCTAATCTGTGACATGACATGACAAAGAAGGGAACAGAATCGAATTAAAATTCAAAGTAAAATTTTATAATTGTGATTTTATGAGCCTGGGGTGGGGCGCTCAGCACGCACATACTCAATCTAGAAGTAGTTCAAAGAATATTGCTGAAAATAGTATACAAGAAACCATGGAGAACGAACACACTTTTCAAAGAAACACAAATAATGGATGCTCAACAATTATTTTACAAAAACATTCTTGTGAGACAACACAATAACAAACATGAACTTGCTACCATCGACCATTTGTATAGTACTAGATTCAAAGAAAATCGTGTCTATGTACCAAAAGCTGAAAAATGTCTAATGCAAAGAAATTACCATTAGGCCCTAAATTTTATAATTTGATTCCAACTGAACTCAAGAATATTCACACAAACAGCTTATTCAAAAAATTACTGAGTAAATGGATCCTTTCGAAACCTCAAACAGAGCTACAAAGACAGATTAACCCACAAACTAGTATGTGAAAGAGATTAATAAATATGACCACCCTGTTGCTATGCAATATGTAATGATAAGTTGAAAATTTTACATAAAAAAACTATTCCAACACATGAAGCCTGATTCATTTATGTATAGAAATGTGACATAACCACCAAGAAATATAGGAACGATGACATAAAATCTATAAACCTGTAATGAAAAAGTAGAAGAGGTCTACGCACAGGCCTCGCCTCCTGTAGACCTTTAACTTTTTCAATTCTACTTCAATTCTTTTAATAGGAACTAGTTTTTAATATTTATTTGTACACTAGTTAACCCATGCAAAGGTTTACCCTTCTGTGGGAATCATATTTATTCTATATGTGATTGTAAAATTATTGTAAACTAACTTTCAATGATGAGAATATAGTTATTTATGTATTAAGGGAATTATGAGGGCCTTAATTACCGATGGCAAAGTTTGCGTCCCGAGGGCCTCTGGCTCGAGGGACAGCAATTGCCAGAGGTTATTAAGGCTCTATAATTCCCGTGGTACATAGATAATTTTATTTTTGACCGATTTTCATAACAATATGTCCATATTTAGAACGCAATAAATGTTTAAATTCATAACCTTTCTGGTATATTTGAATTAGGTAGCGTTGATTGTAGCATTGTTGGTTGTTGCTAGGTTGTCGCTATGTTACATGTTTATAAGCAAACTTTCTTTATCAATCAATGTTTTTCCGTTAAAAACGTGTTTATTTTTTACCACAAATCGACGATCTTTTTCTGATATAATGGAGGATATTATAAAAAAAGCGGAAAAAGCAAGACAATCATTACTTTCATCGAAAAGTGAAGCCCTATATCAAAAAGAATACAACTTATATCTGAAGTGGCTGACACAGAGAAATGTTATGTCAAAAGATGCCAACGGAACTGTCTTTCTGGCATATTACATTATTATATTATGTACATTTATTATTTGTAATGACGTGAATAAGGAAAATATGTCTTAGTTTTCATTACATATAAACGTTTATAAGCATTTCTTGTATCATTTTCACCTGTAAAAGGTAAGAGGGAGTTTTTGAACCTTAATATCCCAAGGGAGTTATGACCCTCATTATAGATATCGTAACTATGACGATATAAGCTTATAATGTCACTGTCAGAAATAAAATTATTTATTAATGATTGTCGGTTACTGAATGCAATTTGTATTGTTAGATTCTGCATAAACGAAGAAAAACAATCATTTAAAGAAATCTTATGATCAAAATTTCGACTCACATTTCTCTTGATAAGATTGCTGACTTGAGAAGTCAGCTCACCGCGCATGAGCAGATACGAGATGAGCTTGATGGCGTGCTCCCTCTCCTCGCTGGCCGCCTTGAAGAAGAGGTCGGAGAATCCCGGCCTGTTGACGGTGTCTTGGGCGTAATACGCGCCCATCGCCATGTACTGCATGGAGGCTTTCAGCTCCTCCTCGATCTGGCTGCGGGTCTTCTTGATGCACTGCCCGTCCATGTCCACCCATTCCTTGGGGATGTCGAGCTCCTTGTGGGCGCCTGCAAATAATACGGGGGACAATGCATAAAAACGTTCATACCGGGTGTTTCACAGTGGATGGAACATTAGAAGTATCTGGAGAACAGAAACACAGATCATTTCGAAAATTTGTAGGCGTCGATAATCAAACTTGCTCTATCCGTCTAGAATATTTTCATCAATACAGTGTTGCCGCTTCTATCGAAAAGTAGCAACAACTTTGTTATTTCAAATGGAACACCCTGTATTTTATTTCATTTTTAGATTCTTCCTGAAGAGATGATTTCGTCGATGTATCATACTTGGGGAATAGCGAGAAAGATTACAGAGATATAGGGTGTGAAAAATCAAGATTTTTCAAATTTAGGAATTTTTTTGTGTCGAAACTATCCATTCTTGCTCAAAACGGTTTACTTGTCCCTATCTTAACTTTTCATTTACTATCCACTGACATTTAATAGAAACAAATAGAGGGTGATGCAAAACTCAAAATTCTGAACCACCCGTATTTGTTTCAATTAAATATCAATCGATAGTAAATGGAAAATTGAGATAGGGACATGTGAGCCGTTTCGAGCAAGAATGGATAGTTTCGGCACGAAATATTCCTAAATTTGAAAAATCTCGATTTTTCACACCCTATATCTCTGTAATCTTACGCGCTATACCCCAAGTATGATGTATCGACGAAATCAGCTCTTCAGGAAGAATCTGAAAATGAAATAAAATATAGGGTGTTCCATTTGAAATAACAAAGTTTTGCTACTTTTTGATAGAAGCGGCAACGCCGCAGCGCTGAAAGTATTTTAGATCGATAGAAAAAAACTGATTACCCACGAAATCTAATTTCCATGATAATCCTAAGTCCTGTTCTCCAGAAACGTTTAACCTACCATCGACCGTGATTCACCCTGTATAGAAACACTCATGTGAAGTTGGCGCCGACTTTTTTCAAAATCAATAATTTTCTTGGATTTCTGTATACAGGGTGTTTCATAATAAATGCGCAGGACTTCAGGATATGATAGCTCTTTCAAGAATATGGAAAAAAGTTCCTATTGACTTACCCTCTAAAATGCACCATTTTCGACATACATGAATTAAAAAAAATTGTTTTTGCGAATATTTCTGGAACCGTTTATCGCACAGAAAACAGATTTTGTAGGCCTTTTCTACTCATAATAAGCTATGTTTTGAGCTGATTTGTTATTTTTTTAAATTCATAACGGCGGACATTTCCAACACTTAATTTAACCAAGTATGATTTGTTTTTATTTTTCATTTTGCAAATATGAAGTTAACGTTTGGTTTTGTTATTTGTTCTAACGTTTAAATAAATTTTGTATAATTATGAAAAAAATTATTTAAAAAAATTGACCTGAAAGTTGATTTTTCTTGAAAACGGTCAACTTTAGGGCTTATGAACAGAAGTATCTTTTTTGTGAAGAAAACATAGGCGGTTTAAATAGGTGGCTCAAAATTGTACTTTTTCCAGTGACGTAAAAGTTGGAGGAAATAACACCCACTACCCCTTCAAAATCTTCACCAATTATGAATTTAAAGAAATAACAAATCAGCCCAAAACATAGCTTATTATGAGTAGAAAACTCTGTTTTCTGTGCGATAAACGGTTCCTGAAATATTCGCAAAAAACGATTTTTTTTTTAATTCAACACCCTGTATGTCGAAAATGATGCATTTTAGAGGGTAAGTCAATAGGAACTTTTTTTCATATTCTTGAAAGAGCTATCATATCCTGCGCATTTATTATGAAACACCCTGTATGTAGATCCATTTGAAAAAACATAGGCCACGTTTATACCGTGCGCAAATTTGGTACTCTGACCAAATTGATCATACCAAATTCATACCAAAGTAATAAGTTGATGCCTATTTACACCATATTCCATCAGTAAACAACTAGGTTCTGATTTGGTATGTTTGGATCGTTTGGTAATTTGATGGTTACTCAGTACCACTGAACTATTTGGGTTGGGGTCCGTGGAACAGTTTCGTAACACTGCTAACTGGCGAGAAAACGTCTATTGTCAAATATCAATCTCAAATATATATATATTTCTTTGAAGAAATCATCAAATGGCCCAAATGGATACTAGGGCACTGTTAGTTCAGAACGCCAGAAGGTGTTTACACCATCTTGATCACCTAACTATAATAGTCTGGTACGCAACAATTTTCGTTACCAAACCAAGCTGAGTACCTGACCAACTGTTCCGTTTACACCAACATGACCAAGGGTATTTGGTTGGTATAAAGTCATTAGTCTGCTTACCAAGAGACGGTATAAACGTGGCCATAATTTTGGGTTATATCTAAATAATGACGGCTCATTTAAAGAAGGCCGTGGCTCATTCCAAAAATCTGACTACGCCACTGGATTCTACGCAACGACAGTTTTTACTTTATCTATAAGTTGAAAGATAGCTGAGATACAGGGGGGTCCCAAAATGCAATATTTTCAATTCTACACTGTACTTCGAAAACCAAGCGGAAATTTTCGGACATTCTCGAAATAACTTATCAGGTTGTCGTAACTGGAAAGACAATGAACATTTGAGGGTTTCATGGAAGAATATATTGGACAGTCAAAGTTCAAAGAGGATATGTTGCAGCGTTTCAAGTTCATTTCGATTGCATATGGTGCACATTTCATTTGGGATTATTCGATAGGTACTACCACTGTATGTGAAGTTTATTAAATACTTACTGGCCATCCTCATTTGAGCAAGAGTCCTGATGATTTGAATAGGAACTTTCAGACGTAACTATTCTTGAGGGGAAGGATATATTTTGAATTTACGGTACAGTGTGTTAGAGAAAAAGAGCGAGAAGCGATGAAACAATCTTAGTCAGAGCTTTTTTGTACGTAGAGAGTAGTGCTTTCCTATTTTGTCTGAGACTGTTGATGTTGTGATAAACGAAGGTGTACTCAGGTCCAACAAATTCGAATTATTTTTTAGTTGTGCTACCCAGTTATACCTGATATCCACGCCACTGTTATTGAGAGACACCAATTACAGAAAACATATTTTAGGAAGGCGATGATCTTCCATGCTCAACAGTTTATGCAAGAAATTTAAGAGTGTGAAAATTGTATACGAGATCTTGACACGTCCTGAGTCAATCCTAACAGCGTAATATGGGGTATTATTTGGTAACAGGAGTCGTTTGAAAAATTTTAGCTGCACCCTTTCTTGTATTTCTGGATAGCGCATTCCCCAAACTGATATACAATTCAATAAAATACTCACCACAAGGAAATCAAACAGTTTTACACGTGAATTCCAGTTATTCAACCTTGCGTCAGCCATTAAAGAAATCTATTGCTTGCTTGGATTTTTTTGTTATGGTATGCTCTCAGATTTTTGTACTTCGTTCAGATAAAATAAATTTTGATTATATCAAGTGAATTCATTGAAAAATGTCCGAATTCAAAGTCAGACTTTTTTTACTTCTTATAGATGTCATGACTTATTCCAACTTAGTTGAAAGGCAACCCTCGTAAGTCTAGGACTTGTATGAGTTAGGAAGACCTTAGCATTTCAAGTGTCATCCGAAGCACTACTCGATTGATTACCGTGGATAGTCCGAAGAATTGATATCTAGGTACCAAAAATGTTCGGTTGGTAACCTATCTCCTCCAGCTAAACGATGCTACAGAAATAAATAAAATGTTCAATAGCTGCACCGGGATTAGAACGCGGACCTTCTGGGGCCATATACCAGCGCCTCAACGCACTCGGCCACCAACCCAGAAATCATCCGAAAAATGCAATAAAAATTTAGGACCGTGTTAAAAAAATTCAGCTTGATGATGGCAGCTCAAATTCGAAACGCCAGATTATCAATTCGATAGTCATGCTGCAGGTCATGAAAAGTGTCAATTTCGGATTTTTCGTCAACTTTGCCTCCATTTGTACTTTGTTCTATCTCGGATGGTTTCTAAAATCCCAATGCATATTATCGAATTTGACAGGTCTTCACATGGAACAATAAATGACGCCAACATCGAATTATATTTCTGTGTGCTCTTGTAGTGAAACAAATGAATTTTGATTTGAAATAGGCTTCTCTGCACAATGATTTAGCATCATCAAATCCTAATAACAGATAACAGTAGGTAATTGTAGTCATTTGGTTTATACTTAAGCTTCCATAATACCAGCAACCGAAAATAGTGCTCTAATTTCCATTTCAATACTTTGAGATTATGTTAAATAAGTAGCTATATCAGTCAAACAAATGAGAATAACTGGTGATATCATTCTCTAAATGACAATTTAACGTATAGATATACTAATATGTATCTAGTACAAATATTTTATGGCTCGCACTTTTCATTGAGTTATCGGTGCTTCGTATGTTGCAGTCTCCGATTGACTGAATGATGTCTCAATTGATGATGTTATAATGAAATATAAAGTTTGCAGTATAATGTTATCACATCATGTTTCACAATTCATCCCAGATTGATTTTTGTAAATTTTAATCTTGATAATTTGCTCTTGTTCAATGATTTAGATAATTATTTATTATTTCGTTATTATAAATAGGCTATCTAGGAAGATTTCGGCTCTGCTCTCAGGTACCTAATAAAAATTGAAAATATTATTTTCTGAAGTTACTTTTCGTGTCGGGCTCAATTAAATTCTCTACTAATTCTAATTATTTCCAATTATTACAGTCATTTTTGATCAGTTAAATGTACACAATAATTCTCAAAAAAAAATTCTTTATTCTCTTTGTGCTGTTCAGTCTAAAAATATCGATGAATCCAAGTTCTATTCACTTAAATAAAATTCGATTTTCGGTTTATTTATTTTTTTAATTATCATTATTATAAACGCTTCAGACTAGAACATGGCCGAATCGCCATCACTATATTCAACTTATAAGATTTGTTGAAGGCAAGACAACTTTTTTTCCTAAGAGACTCAATAATATTTCCGTATATTTCTTTTTCCACTCAAATCATGGTCTCTAAGTAACAAAAGTGATTGAAACACACAAAATAATCGGTGTCATTCCGAATCGAGAATATGAAAACATGGGATAAAAAGAACAGCCGATGTTACCATTAGCCTGAGACCACCCGTATAATGTTTAATAAGTAAACAATATTATTCTCGTAATGGTAGATCTAAATTAAATTTAATTAATATCACGGAAATATGAAAAATTCCAGGACTGCAAAGGCTGTCGAAAATAATGAATAATTGAATATTTATGTTATTTTATTTGGCGAATTTATTGGTCTTGTAATTGCGAAATTATTTGCCCTTGGATTGTGGTAGCGAATAATGGACACGCGCAATACCATCATTATGCCTACTCTGTCTTATTGATCTTACCGGCATTGCTGCGTCAAAATATGATACCCTCTGATATCACATGGTATATGGTGATAAGAGACCTGATGGAATAATCATACCAATATTGTGATCTGAAATATTATATTATTGGGTTTTATGAGTAGAAATATTGGCTACGATGGTAGCCATCTTATTGGCAAATTCAGATGTTTATTTACGATCATTTTGTTTAGTTGAATATGTCCATGATTAGAGAGATAAAGGATCCAAGTCAGCTTCAAATTAGTAGTAATATGTATTGTTGAAATATCTTTTGAGAAAATCGGAGAAAATTGAATAATCAACAATCAGGGTTGGATGAGTCTTACTTTTTCTTTAAACCTGAATTTCTGAATCGATTTGAACAAATTGAGTGTCTGAGGAACTAGAAACCCTGTACTTCCGGCTTGGAAATTTAACAGATGCAGATTTCAAAGAGAGATGATAGATATTGACTGGTGAATTCGCACTTCCTATCCTGTGACTGGTCCCAAATCTCTTGAGTTCGCTTACTTCGATAAAACGTGTCCAACGTGACATTGCGCGTGGGTTAAGGGAAGCCGTGATTTCAACCAATTTTACAGGTTACTTCAGGTGTCAATACAAGAGTATGAATATTCGATTCTGAATAACGTCTAATCGTTTCTAACAGTTTCATGTAGCCATTTTTCAATTAGTTTTTTTAAAAGTTTTCAAATACCTTTCGACGGTAGCGCCTCTATTGTTGTATATGAGAACCCCACGTAACGAGCTGGAATTCAATTATTTCAAATCAAGGATCAATTTTCAAAGCCTCCTGATTTTCCAGACTCTAGTAACTTCTTCTCGTATTTTAAATTCGTGTTTGTTTTTGTTGGGCTTAGCGGATGTTCAGGTAATTAATAACCATGTTACTCTGATATTTCAAAATTCACTTTTTACCTGATGACTGCAGGAGATGAAAACCTATAATGTCCGCGGAAGTAGCCAGTACGATATTGAAAAGTGTTTTTAATCGCCAACTTAGTTGCAAAGCATTCAAAGCAACCCTCGTTGCTCAAGACTTGAATGAGTTAGGAAGACAGTTGACGGTGTCCTTAGCTTCTTAAATGTCATCCAAAGCCCTAAAGGGAGAGGAAATAGGTATTTCCGATAAAACCTCGAATTAAACCTATATACAAAAGTAAAAAAAATATTCCTAAAATTATTTTCTATCCACTTATCAACCCTGAGAAGTTTACTGGAAACTTGTATGAGTAGGATCTGGATTAGGATCTTAGATGATATATGATTACGCTAGATACGGTATCCAGGTTATTTATTTGGTAGGTCCGGGGGGGGTTTAAAGTACTAGGCCATTGATTGGTCGTTTCAAAATTTTGACAATACATATTTGTTGTGCCAGATAGTACTTTCTTGCAGACCCATCTGATACCAAACAAATAGGTACTACTAGCGTAAGCATAATATATTATGATCTCAGGTTAGGATAGAGACCTTAGCTATTATAGTGAATATAATGAGACCCAAAAGTCCCCAAACCCCCCAGCTATATTTTTTTAAATAAACGTTTGACTCAGAAAATATACCAGACTTTTCAAATTTATTTGAAAAATCTGCCGGTATACTGAACCTGAAGCTCGACCTGAAGTTTAGCTGGAGGAAGAAAAGAAAGGCTCCAGAGTCCAGGTATAGCCAACTATCAGCTGAATTTTATTGTGTAGGTATATTTTGAAAACCACTTGTTATACTTTTTTAAGAATAAATGCGAAGCACAAACTAGTCAGCTCTATAGTTTCTGTCATATTTTGGTCACCATTACAAAATGAAGGCCAAAATAATAGCCATAAAAGCTAGTCACCATTACGTAACCATAACGTCACTATTACGTCATGGTGCCTAAAATGGGGTATGAATTCTGACCATTCCTTGGCCAATCCAAAACCAATTTGAAAGATGTTTCGTGGCTTCGTTATGGCCAATGCAATGCTACTCCAGAAGCTCAACCATATCCAAAATAAAAGCTAAACTACGACCATTTCCTGACCATTTTTAGCATAGATCTTACTGCTTACGCTAGATCCGGCATCCTGTAGTAATTTTTAGGTCAAGAGGGGTCTGTAAGAAAGTAGGTACTATGGTCACGTGGAACAACACATTTGTATGGTCAACAACTAAAAAGACCAATCAATGGCTTAGTACTTTCAACCCTCCCGGACCTACAAAAAAAAAGTAACCTGGATACCGGATCTAGCGTAAGCAATAAGATCTATGATTTTTAGGCTATTCTGTGGCATAACCAAAGATTTCGATCAAACGCGGAAGACGGCAGTGGTTGGGATATATTGCATGTTGAAATTTTATGGTAATATTTGAGCTTTCGAAGTGTTATCGAAAATGGATGCAAGTAAAAGAGTTCTACAAATATTCGGTGTGTGAGAATATTTATTGTGATTTGCGCACGTATCCACCCACATGTGTCTTATTGGCATGGTCATTTTTCATGTAAAAGTTCATATAAAACCTCGAAAAACACTCGATGCGCCACTCGAAACCTCAATATTTTCGGAATTGAATGAAAATCACTCAAATTTTTATTTTAACATTCTGAGATCACTAACTGATAGTATGATCACCAAAAACACACAGAAGATTGATTTCTAGAAAACGTTTTTGCACCTTATTTCATAATTTTATTCAGATATTACGTAATGGCGGCCGGTTACTGAACATCATATCCTTATAATCAACATTGGTCGTAGCCCAATAAGGATGAGTCGTAGCCACGATTTAAGCTATATTTGCTAAAAGAAAGCCAAATAATGACCAAACCAAAACAAGATCAGTGCTATAAATCATCGATAAATTTTGGTTTTGATTCAGTCTACTCTCAGCTATATCATAGCCAAAAAATGACTGATTTTAGGCGAAATTGCAACCAAGTGAAATAATTATTATTTGGCTTATACCTATTTTGGCCATAAAGTGAAAAATATAACTCCTTTCATGACTGAATCAAAGCTAAACAGTAATAGTTCTCATTTGGATTATTTTTGGCCATTAAGTGGAAAATAAAGCTCCAATGATGACCAAATCACAGCTTACTGTACCTAATGGTTGTCGTTTGGCCTTTATTGTAGAAATAATGTAGATACAATGACTTCATGAATGACCATACCAATGCAGACATATTTTGGCAATTTTTCTGGCTATGGAAGCTACTTTTTCACCAGAAACTTCGGCTATTTTATTACTAGCCATATACCATGGCTGAATTATTACCAGATTCAAATGCTATTCAACAACTAAACTGAATAAGCCATGGTGACAACTTCTGTAACTCAATAATGACTAATATTTCATGGCCAAAGTAGGTTTGACCAAACACTAGTCACGAAATCGTTTTCGTGACCAAGATTTCGCGTAGTAATATATTAATATATCATTGTATGATGACGACATAAACATAACCTCAAGAAGCCCTGATTTGTTTCAAATAATTTCTTCATACCTAGTTATAATTTTCATGAGCCTGAAGCCTTGACCAATAAAGATTGAAACGATGAGATGATAAGAGTATATTCGATGAAATTTTATCGGTCAGTTTTTTATTGAGAGACCTTGGGTTGGGACAAATTCAGGATATTTTGTCAACAATGGATTATCAATGACAACGATAAAAAACATCAAGAAACATGCAAAATCAGAATACAGAACAAAGGCTAAGATTACTGAAGGAATTATTCGTCTGGATTAAAATGAAATAAAAAAATAACAAATGATAACTTACATTGAAGATCACATGTTGCCAGACCAATGGCACAGACGAAGAATACGGCAAAAATAATTGAATTCATCTTCCTCAGAAATGACAAGATTTTCACTAGAAAACAAAATTGACAATGGAGGATCTGGATTGCTGATAATCGCGTACTGAGTCTGCCTTTACACTCACTGGTGCAGAAGGTGGACTAATAACAAATTGATGTTTAATCACCACAAAACAGATAAATACTTTGAAATGCGCACGGCCCTACACTCTATCGAAACAAAAACACGTCCTACCACTCGAATTCCGGTAATGATCACCGCCCCTCTGCCCCGCCTCACCCTCCGGGGTACCATGAATTGGCACTTTCTTTGTTTCTAGAACCTCTGCGATCCGTGACGTTGCCAGATGTATGACAATTACCTAACTATGATACTTTTTAGAGATAATTGCGTCGCAAATACCATCTTGTAAAATCAGATATTTACGATGGCTCTGGAGGGCCAATGCAAAAAAAAATAAGTCGAAATTTCGTCTTAGTAAGTAGTAATTTCGACTTAATATAATATCAATATAATCTAATATTATATAGTGAACAAGATAAAATAAGGAATAAGATAAGACAATTGAACATAAGTTATTCAAAAAGGTCTAAGATCTATTAGATCATTGCGTTATTTTTGCTTTCATCTCAACCTTCTTTCGTTTTCTTAGAAACCCCTGATGGAACTACCAATTACCAAATTCAAATAGATATCCAATTGTGTTTCTTGTAGTGACAAATCCTTTTCGAATACATTTTCATATGCATATATCGATTTCCGTGCATCTATAACCACTAACATCACTCATATGCAATACATCAATCAACGCTCATATATTTCCTGTAAGGAATAAATATAACAATAATTGTTATATATTTGATGAATTCAGATTATTAAGTCGAAATTTCGACTTATTATGTCGAAATTTCGCTATGATTAAGTCGAAATTTCGACTTACTAGTTACTTTACTAAGTCGAAATTTCGACTTACTAAGACGAAATTTCGAGTTACTAAGTCGAAATTTCGACTTATTATGTCGAAATTTCGCGATGATTAAGTCGAAATTTCGACTTACTAAGACGAAATGTCGAGTTACTAAGTCGAAATTTCGACTTACTAAGACGAACTTTCGAGTTACTAAGTCGAAATTTCGACTTATTTTTTTTTCGCATTGGCCCTCCAGAGCCATCGTAGATATTGGACAATGTTTTTCTTGTAAAAAACTAAAGAGAATTTGGTCGAAGCTAACCCGACAGCACAAAACTTTCACAAATATGAAATGATCTGCAGGAATATTCATACATAGCGAATAGGTATAATATTTCATTTGAATCAGTTGAATATTCTAGGAGAACGTTCAGGGATGTTTTATAATTTTCTATGAATGTTCTCCAGGGATATACATAAAATTCATTATTCGAATATTTTCGTAACGTTCATAAAATAGGCCTATTAACGGTTTGAGTGGAAACAAGTACAGTCTTTGGTGGAAGAAAGCATTTGTCGGACCCTTTTGGGTCCGATGTGCCTTTTGGAAGTAACTGCTATCGGTATCTTTGGAATTATTATTTTATGTAATTTTTCTACCAATAAAAATGTGATTTTCTGATGATGTTGAGGCGGAAATCTGGCAAGTGGCAACGTTGTCGGTATTGCGCACGACGTTCAAAGATTAAAGCACCATAACCATAGAGACAGAGAGAGACAAATCAACCAAAATCAACATCGTGTGCAGTGGGAAGGACAACTACATATTCCAGATTTTCCTATTCGTCGTTATTCGTGATTACGCTGGCGAGATACCAGGTAAATACATCATTCCAATTCAGATATCAGAGCGAAAGAGTCGGGAGAAAAGTCATTGAAAATTTCTTCTGTTTTTCCAGGGATCATGATCATGAAGACTTTCATCGTTATTACCGTTTTTTTCTGCGCCGCAGCCTATGCTAGCGAAGAATACTGCTACAAAGATGTCGTGGACGCTTGTAAAACCACCAGCAAAAAATGTGAGTACCTACCTGTTCTTTTTCATGTCTAATTACTGTTTAGAAATACAAAATCTTGATGGTGATTGGTGGCTGCGAGTAAAGATGGGTCTAACTTGTTATTGACATTTTTTTTTATCAATTGTTGACCTTCAAAACAAAACAAAGCAACTTCATAATAACAAGCAGTAGCTACTTCTGTAAACTTTGCTACTTACTGGTAGGTACCTATCTATTAATCAATTCAGAAGAAAAGTTTTTTGAACTTCTTATTTTTTATTATGACCTCAGGATTTTGATTTGTCAAGATATCTATTCCATGGCAGATTTTGAAATTCCACATTCTTCCTTGATTATTTATAAGCTAGCAAACGGCGTATCCCCATTTGCCATATTAAAATATTTTTTTTGGAAAATTGCCCCCCCCCTGAGATAAATCCTAGATCCGCCTCTGACCTATCTTTTGGTAGTTGTAATTTCAGCAGGAAACAGAAAATAATTGAAATATGCTTTATTATCAAATACAATCTGTAAAAATAGAGATAGATCTGCTAGAATGTTAACATCATTTATTGAATTCATAAATAAAACAACAATTGAGAACTGGAACTGACTACACTAAACCACAGATTAGAAAACCTTAACTAAACTAAGTACAACTTAAATAAGTAGGTTCCTACTAACTAGTGGGGGTTCATATGTTGGTCGTGTTCCGAAATTCCCAACCAGTACTTTCAGTGCTTTAGATCATTCAAAAATTACTGAATTATACTGGTAGTAGTTGACTGTACCTGAATTCCTCTCAAAATTGCTGACTGTCATCAGTAAATTCAGTAATATATAATAATATATAACAATTTAGCCTTGGAATCCCTGAATGTGACATTTCCTGACATAGCAAATAATCATATTCAGGGATAACCAAAATGATGAGTTTATCCCAAACATTTTTGTAAAGAAATTAAATGTGAATCAAACTACTCAACTCAAAATCAAAAAGAAACAGAAAGCCAGTTACAAATTACAAAAGGTGAATTGCCAAACTGAGCTTTCTAATTCAACGTGTATACATCTCTGTCTGTTTGTTTTTATTAATAATGTAATTTGCTGATTTTGCAATATTAAAGATTAATGCCCTTACAAAACCAGTTTGAATCAAATCTAAACTTTGAAAATGTGAAAAACCAGAAGTGATGATAATGAATGATTCATAATGTTGTTGAAACAATTCCTTCCATAAATGTCTATAATATAATCCAGTGCCTTGATGAGATGTTATCAATTCTTACAAATGACAATGATGATATGTTGACATTGTAATTCAGTTTGTTGAAATTCCTACTCCAAAACATAATTTGCTTATAATTGGATTGATAGGCAAGCAATATTGATAACACAATATGGAATAACAATATTATCTCCCAAGAGGAGCAGACATAATCTCTTGGTTTGAAAGTTGCATATTCTGACAATGACTATGATAATACATTATACAGGGTTTAGCACCGAAAATATAGGAAATCAAATATTTTGATGGAAAAATGTCCTTGATTGTCATAAATCCCTCTCTCCTCTTACCCTCTCCAATACAATTTGAATAGGGAAAGTATTGATTAGGACACATAATTAAAACAACGATTTTATTGGAAATTCAACAATATAATTATTTGCTGTGTAAAAAAGTTCAGAAGGGAAGTGAGTTAATGTACCGGGTGTACCACTAAAAAAAGCTTTAATTAAATTAACTGAATTAAACTTTATATCCATTATATCTTTGCTGTCCCTGTTTTATTTATCATTATTTTCATTGTATTTTATTGAATATCTTTTACTATATGTTTTTTTTAAATGACTTCGACTTTTTTAGACTTTGTCAATGAGATGTAAATCTTCTGGCAATAAAGCATATTTTGATTGATTGATTGATTGATTGAAAACGGGTTTTTATTAGAATTTGATAAATCAAGACATATCAAAAACACTTTTTTAATAATTTCGAGTTGATATCCAATCATTTAGATCTGAAAAAAAAACTATAGCTCTTTGAATAATAGAAGGAGGGGAGGATAAATAGACCTATGAAAAAACTCTTATAACTACAGTTTTTTTTTTCGAGAATTTCAAATGGAACAATATATTTTCTCACTCTTATATAAAAGTAGATAGAACGAGAAGAAAAACTGCGAAAACCGCGAGTTGATTCCTCTTGAGGAACCGGAGAAATAATCATATAATAAGAGAATATAAATTGAAAATAAACTGAAATAATTAGTAGTACTGGTGTCTTCCTAGACACTCAAATTGTCTGCCATCATTTTCTATAGATGGATTGAGTCTTCGTCGAGTGGTTAAAACTGCAGCTTCCACTTATTCGGCTATTGGTATGCTTTCGACGGCAGTTCTGATCCTATTGATCATATCGTTCCTAGTTGTTGGTCGGGTTTGAAAAACCATATCTTTTCATCTCCCCCATAAATAAAAATCTAAACAAGTCAGATATGGAGACCTAGCTGGCCACCCATACATGCTACCCCTCCCTATCCACTTGCCAGGATATCTTAAATCTAAATAATTGCACACATTGATAGCAAAATATGCCGGGCATGAATTATTGAAATTAATAGTTCAGATTCCTGTGGTGAATGTTTTCATAATATTATTTCGATTATTTCTCCGGTTCCTCAGGAGGTATCAACTCGCGGTTTCCGCCATTTTTCTTCTCGTTTGCTCTACTTGCATATTAAAGTGAAAAATTTATAGTTCCGTTTGGAATTTACGAAAAAAAATGGAAAATTGTCTAATTATTCAAACGGTGCCATCTAGCGGTAACCAGGGGATTTGAATCGACTCGATTCGTGAATGAAGAATTGAAAAAACTCTTCAAAATGAGACCAAGTTCGTTGATTTCCGTTACACCAAACTGTAGTTGTGAGAGTTTTTTCATAGTGCTATTCATCCTCCCCTCCCTCTTTTATATGAAGAGCTAGCCCACTTTTTCCAGATCGAAATGATTGGATATCAACTCGAGATTATTAAAAAAGTGTTTTTGATGTCTTGATATATCAAATTCTCATAAAAAAACCGTTTATTGAACTGGCCAATGCAATTACGCTATCTAGCGGTCGTCCTGGAAACTTCCGAAACCTATGCGGCAAATAGTTTCCGAGATACAGCCGGCGTCCTTTCTTAGTGGTACACCCGGTACACTATATGCCATGGATATTCAATAACACTCTGAAACTACTACTTCAATTCAATCAATGATGGTGTGGTGAATATATTTGTTTTATACATGATATTCACCAAATCTACGTTTTAAACGAGGTTTTAAATGAGAGTTCCTGTGTTTTTTTAACAACATTTTTATGACGATCTCAACTATAAGCATGGTTTTTGTGTATAATTTTTTAGCCAATCACGATTTACCATGCCAAGCATTCTATGAATATTTTTCTTCTACAGTTATTTGGGACAAAGAAAAAACTGGATTCTATTTTTTGTCTCATTTGAGTTGTATTTGGACGCTCTGTATATCAAGCTGACAATCAAATTCCTATTTGTTCCAGAACAGTTATCATTAATAAATTGGTCTTTGAACTTTCGTTCAGTTGCACATTCCAATCTACTATGATTCACTATCTCTTCCAAACGTCATCCATTATTGTTTAATATGGCGCAATATCCTATTTTTATTACTTTTTGATTATTATTGTTCTCAACTGATTGAGACTAATATTTTGATTATTAGAAATCACAATTTTTGAGAATCAAAACCGATTTTATTAGAAACTTTGTAGCTTATTGAATATCGCCTTTGATAGTGCCTATCAGTCTTCTGAAAACTGAACAATGATTGTAATGATATGGTTTATGAATTCATTTCCGTTGTGTTCAACTGAAGTTATCCATAAGTAGTTTCATTATATATCATCTATTCATTCCTACACCCCTTCATGAGAAATGTCCATTGTTCAAAACAGTGTTTGAGTGGTAACACATGATGTTATAATTTCTAGCACTCAGTGAAGTTAGACTCTTTCTATGCATTAATTGACGTTTGGATCAGAAATGCAAAATCAAGATTCAACAAGAATAAGAAGTTTGAGTCATTTTCAATTGCACATAAAGTGTTGGGTTGTGAGAATTTTCGGCATCATCTTCACACATTTCGCGTGTTTAAATCAAGTATTGATTATGTAAAATATGCCCTATGAATTAATTATCAATTCCTATAGTTTCAGCAGTTGCATGAATAGTTAACGAAAACATTTTGAAATAGGCAAAGACTAGGAAAAAATTACCACAACCTCCAGAACGATGAAGTAGGTAGTAGGATATTGTATTAAATTTTGTTCCCAGTAGTTTTCCAGACAGGTTCTGAGTAATCACCGAGCGCATTAGTGAATAATGTTTCCCAGCGTTGCCGAGCGTCATTCATTAAATAAAACAAAGAAACATTTACATATTTGACTAACTACTATTAAAAACTTGAATATAGATATTCCTTCAAATTATAAGGTTCTAGAGTTATTAATAGGTCACAAATTTCACGTTTGAAGGACTAGATATAGATTTTATCTTGGCTGTCAAATTGTTGAATAGCTTCATGCAATTGTATTGTACATTGTTTTCTGTTATTGTCAATTTGTGTCCTGACATTTTCCTTCCTCTGAGGAATTAGTTCCAGTAGCAGTTTTCACAAGCATATGAAATGCCAGGATGATTCGTTGCTATATTGAAACTCTTGATTTTTTTGGCAGAACAAAAGGTTCAAGAAGGCCATGGGCATATACTTACATTGTCAAAGACACGGAACTCAAAAGGGGCAACAATTGAAAGACTCCATAGTTGCATCAGTCTCGTTAGAAAAGGCTAAATAAAGATTCACCTCACAGACCTCCAGCAGCTTCTGAATGGAAAACCCGTCATGACTTTCGAATAACGAAGATATTTCATTTTCAGATACCAACGGCTTGAACTGTACCGCCAAATACGGTGCCATCGACACCGTCCAAGCGGAGCTCCAGAAGTACGCCAACCACCACTTCATCCGATCCTTCGAGTACCTCCTGATGTCTACCCACTTCGCCAACTACGAGAAGAACCGCCCCGGCTTCGAGAAGCTCTTCCGCTCTCTCTCTGACGACAAGTGGCATGAGGGCATCGAGGTAATGAGCGAAATGCGACCCACTTATCAATAATTATTGTTCTAGCATCGAAAATTAATCCCGTAATTTTTTTTTAATGTCACATCTTACAAGTTCACCTCGGAAGATGACGCTAATTTTTTCTTCACTTCTTTGATCTCTGAAATCGGCATTTTAAATCCAAAAATTATCCATCTGCTTATTCTAAGAATGTGACGTCTCCCGGTAGTGTGGCTGAGTAAGAAATAAAACATGGAAGAGGATTTGACAATGGAGATATTCCCAACCAGTACTGATCAGTGCTTGGGATTGGTGCAAAATTACCTCATAGGAATAAAAATCATAGACTGTTATTTTCCATCCTATTCATGATGCCATCACGACACGACTGTCAAACCTTTCCACGATAAGAATCTATCGTTCGGGCCTCGTCGGACCAACTCGCCGTTCTCGTGTTTTAAACGAGTTTCTCAGATTGTTTACGATTCATGACGTGGTCATTCGTATTGTCGCAATATCATTCTCAAAGAGTTGATTTGTGCGTTTTTTATCAATTAATCCACTTATTCCTCTGTTATATATATATATATATCTCTTAACTTAAAATGGTAAAAAATAGTTTTATTTGTTAAAAGCAGGTTTCTGGGATTAATTAATGTCAATAGGGTCATTTCATTGGTGAGTGCCATGGTCTCACGTTCGGAAATGGAATAATGCATGGATATTTCGATGAATATTTTCAGTTGATTGAAATTTCATTTTACAGATTTCCTTCATGTAGAATGTAATACAAATGAACAATGATGAATATAATATGTTTCAGAGAATCAATTTGTATTATATTTATGTGGTTTTATCCGTCTGAATATTTGCCTCTATAAATCTTACTTCACACGACTATTAACAAGAAGGGTCGTCAAACAGTCTATGTATTTTATTGGTCTGAGAAAATTACTGATATCTACTGGCAGCATTTTCCTGCCTACTTTCAATCTGTGTTAGTAGACAATGTACCGTTTCCTACTTCTAGCATGGATTGTGTTGGGTGTTGCCAGTAGTTCGAAACGTCGGCCTACTTATCATTTTTTATGAATGTGACAAATCGGTGAACAACAGTTCATTTCCGCAAAGTTTTTTTTTCAAAATCAATTACAAGAAATTATTTGGTAGTAATTTGATATTTGTTCCTAATCAGCAATATGCTGGTGATGGAACATTATAATCTCAGTGTAGTAGTGCAATTTTTTTCATTCCAAATATCATTGCGAGATTTGCCTGGATAGTAACATCCGCGAAACAAGAATAGTACCATTTGAATTTGTGAAAGGCCAATAACCGCGATTGTCATTTTTTACCATAACTGATTTCCAGTTAACCAAAGTTTCACCCACAATTATGTAATGAAGCAGACCTTCAACTTTTCGAGAATTCCTTTTTAATACATACCAATTTCAAATTAAAAAATATTTATCGAATAAATGTCTTCCAGATTACAGAAATTATACATTTACCGTCAGAAGTAGGCATCATATGAGAAATTCTTTTATCAATGAATTTTGACAATTTGCAATCGCTTCTGCTTCGAAAGAAACCCCAATAGTCGTTGTACAAAGCTGTCCTCTTATATTTTGACCCATACCTACAACTTTAACTATACGAGGTGAAAAAAACATAAACGTTGTAGGGTTTCATCGGAACTATTTTTTGGCACCTCCAAATAGAACATAGAACAAATGCGAATCGCTGATGTGAATAAATAACAATATATATATATTTTTAATGAAACTATAATGAAAGACTTTTTTCTTCAGTTTCCAATAAATATATTTAGTTTGCGAATGTACCCTCAAGCTGTTGTTCACTTACTAAGATTTCAATATTGAATCAAGATAAGTAATGTTTAGAATAACGGAATATCGTTTTTGTTTTTAAATCGTCCTCTGATTTTGAGTGTCAGAATTTCACTTGTTCATTTCATTCTCAGTTTTGTATCCAAGGAAATCTAACATTCATTGGACATTTTTATTCAATATTGAAATTGAAATAAGTGGAAAACGGCTTGAGGGAACATTAGCAATCTCTATATATTTTTTTAATTTTGAGATTCGCATTCGTTTGTTTCGGAAGTTCCAAAAGATACCGTATCGATGAAACTCTACAACTTTTATATCCTTTTCCACCTTGTATAGTTGACGCTGTAGGAAGGAGTCAAAACATAAGAGGACACTTTGTCGAGTCCCGCTCCTTTTTTCGTGTTTGGCGGGAAATTTATAAAATGTCTCAAAACACACTCATTAAGAAAATATCGAAAAATGTTATTCAGAAGAGTTATTTAAAACGACAATTCAACTATATATTCTTGTTGTCTTCAGTTAATCACATTTCAATAATCAGTCATAAAATGCTTTAAGCTGCGATTACCAAACTATTCCTAGTAATGAACTATGGAAATAGACCGGAACGGTGACTCGACAGACCATTCGAATTCCACAGGTCATCAAGTACATCACGAAGCGCGGCGGCGAGATGAACTTCAACGTGGTCGGCGAGGACCTGGCCAAGGAGGAGGAGGAGGACCGCAGCTTCGAGTTGTACGAGCTGAGCGCGATCGCGAGGGCCCTCGACAACGAGAAGAAGTTCGCCCTGGAGGCGCACCGCATCCACAGCGAGGCCACCAGGAAGAGCATGAGCTTCCACGACCCCGAGATCTCGGACTACTTGGAGAAGGAGCACGTGCACAAGGACAGGGACCTCGTGAGGCGCCTCGCCGGGTACACGACCGACCTCAGCGCGCTTCTTGACGGAGATGACAGCTCGCTGTCTCTGTTCTTGTTCGACGACTATCTCATGAAGCAGTGAGGGGTGGTCGTCCTCGTTTATGATAGGATTAGTCGATAGTTTCATTATTTGTGTGATACAGTTCGTTTTGTTACATTTCATTGAGGCTGTTATTTGTGTAAAGCTGAATAAAACTATACGTTGAAATGATAATACTTGCGTTTTTTATTTGTGTCGTTATGTAGATTGTAGGAGAGGGTCGTTAAGGCTGTGCAGCGGCCTCTCAAGCACCTTGACCTATAAGATCTTTTGTGCATAACCCTTAATCTATTCGAGGCCCGGGATTCCGAGACTTCGTGCAAAGTTTATTAGTTCCCTGGGAGCTAGGTTCCTGATATCGGATGGCTCTAAAAAGGCCCCTTCCAGGAACTTGAGCCTCTTGCAGAAGAGCGCTGGGCATTCGCAAAGCAAATGATCTGCAGTTTCAGCGAAGTTCTCGCAGTAGCGGCAACTATCTCTGTTTTGCCCATCTTTTTGAGGTGATACCTTAGAGGGCAGTGTCCAGTGAGGAGTCCAGTCACCAGTTTCAAAAGTCTTTCTTGTCCAACTCAAGAAGCTGCTTAGCTTTCCTTGGCGATAGGCTCACTAGCCTTTTCGCTTGTCTTTGTCCTGGCACTTTATTCCAGTGAGATTTTATTTCATCCGCTTCCCAACGTCGAAACTCTTCTTTCAAGTGGGCCTTGGAGAGTCCACAGAGGGGTTCTGGGCCGGGAAATTGTGTATTTGCCCCTTCTTTGGCAAGGCAGTCCGCTTCCTCGTTGCCTTTAACTCCCTTGTGACCTGGAACCCACATCAAAGTGACCTGGTTGTGTGCAGCCAGTTGTCTCAGGGATTGTTTGCAGTCCCAAGTCAGCTTATAGACTCACAAGTGTATGACTTCAGAGCTTTTAGTGCTGCTTGGCTATCTGATAGGATATAGATTTCTGCCCTTCTATAGTGTCCCTTTCGAGGCACTCCTGTGCACATATCTCTATAGCATGTACTTCTGCTTGAAAGATGGTTGGGGTGTTACCTAGGGATTTTGAGAGCCTGAAATGTGGCCCTGTAACTCCCACTCCAGCCCTTTTATCCATCTTGGATCCATCAGTAGGTAACTGGTTAAGTTGAAAAACAGCCTAGGCTGAACTTCGCCCTTCATCAAATAGCAAATTAGTATTGTAACCCATAACTTGTGAAAATGATGAATAAAGACCATTATTATTATTATTATTATCGGTGTCGTTATGAAGAAAGAAATCGAGCAACAGGAGATCACAGACCGTCAAGCTGAACGAAAATACTTCTAGTTTCTTGGAGGTTATACCAAAGACGTACCACAGGCTCCTTATGATCCATTAATTTTCTTTACCAACATTTCAAAGTTTCCCACTGTTTTTATTCCCGTAAATGTACTCAACATTATTATACATACGACAGTCCGCTTCAAATACAAGGAAGTGCATGAGCTTTCACGACCCTGAGATCTCGGACTACTTGGAGAAGGAGCACTTGCACAAGATCAGGGACCTCGTGAGGCGCCTCGCCGGGTAGTGGGTACACGACCGACCTCAGCGCGCTTCTTGACGGAGATGACAGCTCGCTGTCTCTTCTTGTTCGACGAAACTATCTCATGAAGCAGTGATAGGGGAGGTCGACCTCGTTTATGATAGGTTAGTCGATATAGTTTCATTATTTGTGTGATGCAGTTCGTTTTGTTACATTTCATTGAGGCTGTTATTTGTGTAAAGCTGAGAATAAAACTATACGTTGAAATGATAATACTTGCGTTTTTTATTGGTGTCGTTATGAAGAAAGAAATCGAGCAACAGGAGATCACAGATCAGAGCATCAATGAAATTTAACAAAACGAACTGTATCACCCCAGTCAGCACAAGTACGTCTTATGGACGTTTTAAAAACGTCCACTCTGGACATTCGAGACGTCTTAAAAACGTCCATTTCCGGACGACCGACGTCTTATGGACGTTTTGGGGACGTCCATTGTTACTAATCAGGATGTCTTGGGGACGTCCATAATAGGTCTGAGTAAAATAAAAAGAGCAATTCGAACTATACGGTCCATCCATCCAAGTTCTATCCTCGCCTGACGTTGCTTGACTTCCGTTATCGAATCAATCTGCCTAGTATGGAAGCTGCTGTCTTCTTATTGATTTTGTGTGTATCTCGATTCGTATGAATCAATGAAATTTGAACAACAATAATTTTGAAAGGTTTATATAACTTGATCATTTATATATGTCAAATTGACATATTATATACCTATATAATATGTGTTTATTCATTATTATATGAATTATCATTGTCTAATATTTATAATATATCGCAATTTCGAGTTTGGGAACTCCCCATGAGTCAAATCCATACGGGTGGAAGAAGCGAGAACAACATCAGCTTATGCTGGAATCCGAACCACTTCTAGCAGTCATGGTTTCCAACAGGACTTCAAATGTTATATATTTTTTCAACATTGGGGTTTTTTGAGTTCTTATTTCGACATACTCATTCATGTACTTTTATATCAAATTTATATGGAATTTGATATAGCGATTTATTTATATCGCATCTTCGAAGTTGGTAACTTTTTATGTATGAGCAGTGATGAGGAAAACGATACCAACAGCTGATATTTACCATTTATTTTATTGATATCACATTTGTATCTCGAAGCAGAAATGAATCACATTTGTATATGAAAAAAACAAGTTTTCCTAGAAACGTCCACGCATGTACGTCCCCAAATCGTCCAAACTAGGTCCTGGACGTTCGGACTTGAAATGGACATAAAATGGACGTCCCCGGGACGTCCTGTGCTATCTGGGACACAAATAATGAATATATCGACTAACCCACTCATCAGAAAGTCGCAGGACACCCGACAATCCCCTCACTGCCATGATGCAAATATGTATCGAACATGATTGAAACAAAATGTTTTCAAATATCTTGCGACGGTAGCGCCTCGCCCCTCTATTGCTGTATATGCATCAGAACCCCACGAGCTGAGATTCAATTGTATTTTTCTGCTGAATTGAAGAGTAGTGTCAGCAGGTCTTATTTTCATCATTCTTGACGGCCCGAGATCTCCTGTTGCTTGCTCGACTTCAGAACCCCAATAAAAAACCCAAGTAGTATCATTAGTAGTACCGTGAAATCGGGTGACTTTGCAATGGCGGGTGAATTTGCAAAATAAACGTTATTTATATTTGTCATATTTTTTTGGGGTTGGTAGTATTGCTGGACACATGTGCTTGCAGCCGTCAGTGCGTGCCCAGACGTGGTGTGGAGTTGTTGGGGTCGTTTGGCGGCAATAATTCTGCGAGTAAGTACCCGAATGTTTATTCGTATAATTTTATAAGTGAAATGCTAAGGAATCTGTAGAATTATACAAATGGGCTGCACCATCAGAGACTTGGTTATAGAGTGCTTATATATCTCGGCATTAGTAAAAAAATAAATCAGAATTTATTTACAACATTTCGTGGGATTTTGCAATTTATTTATAGAATGATGCACTTGTTTTTTTTTTGTGGGGCGACTTTGCATAACCGGCTTTTTATATGTTTTTTATTGCAGTAAATCAATACTTTTATTGTTTTTTGCAGGAAAATGCCTAGAGAGTACAAAAAAAATAGGAGCACGACATTACCACAACTACACTGAGGAGAATGTGATGAACGCGCTCCAGGCAGTTCGTCAAGGGATGACGTTCCGGGAGGCATCTGCTACTTTTTAAATTCCAATAAGAACATTGTAGATACCTACATTTAAGAATGTTTATGCTTTGTTTATATTTTTATAATAAAGTTTCTTACAAGACGTTGCATTTCTTGAGAAAAGTGGTAGAAATTAAAAAAAAACCTCGAAGATATTTTTGACAATTTTAAAAACACTTTTTAAAATTTTACACAGGTGCAAAATCACCCTGGGAATGGTTCAAAATGCAGAAGTTGTAAAATCTTATGCGTTTGCTAAGTCACACTATTGTCGGGTGACTTTGCACACGATTTAAAAAAAATAAAAAATATATTTGCAGTTATTTTCTTAGAATTTTTATGTCATGCATAAATTCCTTATATGCAAAAATATAACATGATTAAAGCTCAAGAACATTAATGCACAAATAAAAATGATGTTGACGAAAATACGTCAAAAACGTGCAATTTCACCCGACTTTACGGTAGTAGTTTTATTCAGCTTTACACAAATTATAACCTCAATGAAATGAAACAAAACGAACTGTATCACACAAATAATGAAACTATCGACTAATAACCCTATCGATCATAAACGAAGTCGACCTCCCCTATAACTGCTTCATGAGATAGTCGTCGATCAAGAACAGAGACAGCGAGCCATATGGTCTGTGCAGCGAGCTATGCGCTGAGGTCGATCGTGTAGCCTGCGAGGCGCCTCACGAGGTCCCTGTCCTTCTGCACATGCTCCTTCTCCAAGAGTAATCCGAGATCTCACAGGGTCGTGAAAGCTCATGCACTTTCTTGTATTCGAAGCGGACTGTCGTATATGTATAATAATTTTGAGTACATCTACAGGAATAAAAACAGTGGGAAACTTTGAAATGTTGGTAAAGAAAATTAATGGATCATGGAGCCTGGTGGTACGTCTTTGGTAACCTCCAAGAAACTAGAAGCATTTTCATTCCGCTCGACGGTCGATGTTATATTCCTGTAATGCTGAATAAAACTGTACATGATGTGAAATGATACTTCATCGGTTTTGCGGTGTAGGATATATATAGATCTAAGGCTAGTTTTGTTGTGAAGAAAGGAATCAAGCAACAGGGGATTCCAGGCAGTCATCAAGCTAGATGAAAATATTTATATATAGATTCTTGGAAGTTACCAAAGCGTATATAACAGGGCTCTCCATATACTATATATAAGTCCATCGATTTTCTCTACCTACATTTAAAATTTTCCCATTATTTTTATTTTTTATACCTGTATATAGAGGTAGAGGTACTAAAAATTATTTTGCAGACGCCACTATATCAATACCCTTATATATACATGGTGTTCAAATATTGCTGCAGTTCTTAGGCCCAAAAAAGTTTGATGGATCGGTAAAATTGGCTCTCCAGACAGATTCTAAAAATGTTTGGGTTTTACCGCGGGGCACTGTTCGGAACCCCCGTATAGTTATATCCAAATGAGTCTATATAATATACTAGCAGCACATGCAATAAAGTATGATCTGAATATTCAATCTCACACTGTTTCAAATTGTCTCCAAAACAATATTGGTAAGAAAGAATGATGTGAGACCGATTCAAACACAATTATTCAGCAAAGTATAGGTATGTGGATAGTCGAAAAATTTGGGATACATAATAAATTAGGAATAATCAAAAGACGGCTCGGTGAAAGTTCCGAAAGTAAGTGAGGTATAATATGCATCATATTATTGAGGAAACTTCAATGTAAAAACTTGTAGATTAATACAATGTTCCCAAGATACGGATATTATAAGGTAATAATGAGCAAAATTCGTATCTCTCTCAGTTGTTTCCGATTTGACATTGTAGTGTACCATATGAAATTTGCATTACCCTGTATATACATATTATATATACATGATTATCTGCGATGGGTGCTGGGTATATATCAGGGTAATAATGTGTTCGGAAGTTTTTTTTTTTACAAAATTTGTGTACTCATGGTCTACGCAATGCTCGTTTTAATGCCGCTTTCAGTTGAAATGAATGTACAGTTATATTTGGCTTTTGCAGTCTATTGCCAGATTTGTCGTTTTCCTTATTATTGTTTATCCTTGTTGATGAAGCTCTTCTCTTTAATGTTCTCTTTTCCAAAAGGCTACACTCAAAAAATATAGTTTTGGCTCATCTTTATCTCTGTACAACAGCTCAATGTTGTAGACTGATAATGTAGGTATACGTAGATGTTATCACAATTCGAGTACCTATTTTTCAAGAAAATAATAACTTGTTTGCACACTCTACATCAATGATTTCTTATCAGTAATTCAAGATCCTTACTAGACAAAAATCATGTACGAATGATAAAAATTGAATTTATTATGCTCTCAGATCAATAAGCCATGCACAATTCTTTAACAAAAAACTGATATACAGATAAATGATCTATCGATATAATATAGTAGCACGAAACTTCAGGGATGGTCCTTTCATATACAGGGTCGTCACTCACGGTCGATGGTAGGTTAGACGTTTCTGAAAATTTGGTTTCTTGGGCAAGGAGAGTATACTAACAAGGAGATCTCAATCCCCATGGCAATGGTTCCGCGATAGAAAGAGATGAGAATACGTCTCGTGACGTCACAGAGCATGTCATGGCCGCCAGCTGCCACCAGCCACATTCTTCAGTGGCGGAGTCGAATGTGGTCCAACTATTCTATAAAGCAAGAATTTGTTTCGTGTTGTGTCATCAATTTTCTATTTGATTTCACAATCAGAGTTTTGGCGGTTTGATTCTAAAACTTAAAACTTTGGATTCTTGCTGGCTTTGCTGTGTTTTTGTGTGTTATCACTCTGGAATTTGTAGCATTCGCAGTGTTGGTGTTGAACCAAAGAATATCAACGCTCACAGGAACGTTGAACAATATATTATAGACATATAGACAATTGTGAATTACAGTCAATTACTTCTCAATAAAGTTTGATAGTTTTGGAGTGATTCTCGTGAGTATTCGAATTCTTATCAATAATTACTAGATTTCACCAATCTCCATGTATAGATGATGATGGGGATGCACCTCCATGAATTCTAGTTTCAACTTATACTTTTTTCAGGAAATGCCGACTTGGTGATGTGTTTCCTTCTGTGGAAACAGGAGTGATAAAACTTCTGATGTGTCCTACCATAAGTTTCCTAAAAATGAAGGGGAGAAAAAAATTTGGATATCATTTTGTGAGAGAGGATTGGGATGGGTTCCTTCATCAACTTCAAGAATTTGCTCATCTCATTTCCGAAAAATTGATTTTGAGAGGAATCTTCAGAGTGATCTCATTGGTATGTGAATTCCTTTTATTGAGCATATATACCACATACCTAACTTCCTTCCTGGAAGTAAACATTTTGTAGACACCCATCTTTTGTTAAACTGGAAGAATAAAGTAAGGTTTTCTATATTTCTTGCAAATAATTGGTTTTGATTTGTCTTTTCTCAAAAAATAACATAGAAATCAGGATATATAGTTTGGTGAATAGTAACTTATTGGCACAAATTAGTAAATTAGCAACCCTACACTTACATATCTTCTTAATCAATTCCAGGGTTTTGTTTCTCAAGATGAACAAACAGAACCCTCAAAAAATAATACTCTGTAATAGCTGTTCTATGTAACTATTGTAAATGAATATATGAAATCTACTTGATAATTGATCATAGATTTTGTGGTTTTTTAATGAATCCTATTATATATATTGTTGAATGTTATATATGACATCTTAGAATTTCATTGAAATTGTTATATGGAGAAAAAATTTGAAAGTTTTCAATGATAGGTAGGTATATATTAATTGCCTTTTTGACCCCAATTATATTTGAATTTAATCAGCCTTCATTGTATTATTCAGTGGTTGAAATCAAGATAAAATATATAAAATAAAAAGATATTATACATGTGGGTCTTCAAACTAAACTCTAATTTTCAGGAGGTGTTTCAAGGAGAGTTCTTGAAAGAGGAGCTGTACCAAGTATCATCAATGATTCTGGAGAAGAACCATCAGGAGTTGATGAAAAAAAAGAGAACCAGGAATTCATCAAAACTGTAATCAGGAACATTGACAAAGAGGAGAAAGAAAGAAAATATCTGATCTCAAGAGTAATGGAGGAAGCTAGAGAAAAAGAACAAGTACCTAGTACATCTTTTGGTAATCAAGATAGTGTATTGATCACGCAGTCCCCAGAAGAACCAAATTTAGATTACAAAACCCTCTATTCTATTCTTCTCCAACAAAATAATGATTTACAAATTCAGAATTCCCAATTATCAAAGAAAAACCAACAAATCCAACAGAAATTGGTAGTTTCAGAAAAACGCATACATTCTTACCGAAAAAAATTGTTGATAGGTCAGATGAGGGAAAAGAAAATAAAAGACATATTGGGGAAAGTTTTGAGTGATAATCAAATCAATTTATTGCTCAAGAAAAAGAAGAGGGAATTGGAAGCCTGCAGAAATAGCCAGTGCTTTCACTTTGAGGTATTATAGCAAGAAAAGTTATTTGTATATCAAAAATCACCTTCATTATCCTCTGCCAAGTTTGTCATCTTTAGGAAGATGGGCTATGCAAATTCAAATGAAACATGGTATATTGCCTGACATACTAAATTTCATGAAACTGGCTGGCCAAGACCTCCCTGAAATGGAGAGATGTGTTGTTATACAATATGATGAAGTCAAAGTGAAAAGCATTCTTGAGTATGATGTTGGTGAAGATGAAATAGTTGGCCCACATAGCTATATGCAGGTTGTCATGGTTCGTGGCTTATTCTCAAAGTGGAAACAACCTATATTTATATTTGGTAAATGTGAATAATATATACAATTATTATATGATCATATTTATATAATCAAACTTTGAACATATTTTCAGAGAATATGAAATACAGATTTCTGAGTGAGTTTACTATGAAGGCAGTGAATAATAGGATTTGAATAAATATCAGTTATAAATCCATATTGTAATTGCATTTTTGAAATTGAAATTTCTTAATGTACCTACTAGAAAGTGTATTGTACATACTTAGATATAAGAATTATTTTTGTCAAATCATAATGATTTATAGTGGTTTCATGAGTTTTTATGGGTTTTCCTCATGAATCATATGGATAATTTTAAAATAACTATTGTTTTATTATTCCCAATATGAGCAAATGCGCCGCTATTTATTTTCCCACTAAATAAAGGCATTTATATTTCTTGATCATTTCTGAAACATTTCCACCTACCATGTTCATATTTTGTCCAAGTTGAAGCATAATCAGTCCAGAAATAATATTAATCATGACTTTATTACGTATCCTATCCTTCACAATGTAACATATTCTCATATCATTCCACTATAACAGTTTACTCAATTTGCTTTTTGTTATTCACCATAACCTCAATTCAATATTTTTTATTATAAACATTTAAGTTCAATGTTTCTTAGAATTGTGGTTCAAGTAATCACTGGAAAAAATACTTTGTCGAACAGACTACTGATTAGTAGTAGATGTGACAGATATAAAAAATACATCATTTTTATTCGAAGTTTTACATTTGCTTCATTAGAATTGGAATTTGTGGTAAGTACCCTACAATCTACATCACCCTCCATATACGATTACAAATTACAGTTGGGCCACTGTATATGTGATTTTGTTTGGGACACCTACCGCATGCTCTGTTACGTCACTATGACGCGTTTTAGCTGAATGATTCTGATTGGCTAAAGCTGATTGGGATCTCCTTGTTAGTATACTCTCCTTGTTTCTTGGGTACCTAATCAGTTTTATTCCATCGATCAAAAATATTTTCGGCATTGCCGCTTCTACCGAATAGAATAAGCAACAACTTTGTTATTTCAAATGAAACAACCCTGTATTATGTTACATTCTCGAATTCTCCCTGAAGAGCTGATTTCGTCGATCTAACATACTGGGGGGTTCTAGGGTGAATGATTACAGATATATTATAGGTTGTGAAAAATCGAGATTTTTCAACTTTAGGAATTTTTTGTTTAGAAACTATATTTATTTTTGCTCAAAACGGCTTGCATGTCCCTATCTCAACTTCTCATTAACTATCTATTGATATGAATATTAGGACAAATGAATATGAGGAAAAGTTTGTGATTAAGATTAATTTCTCTATTTGAATCAATGGAAATTTGTAGTCTTTGCTTTTATTTTTTCTAGCGAAAACGAAGAGAACTGAGATATACAACAATCAACTTCGATTTTTCTTATGGGCGCCTATTGAATTTTGCATTCTTGAAATGTACGACAGTTTATGTCTAATCACAATAACGTATCACATATGATCGAACGGCAGAAAATTTGATTGAAAAAAAAAAAAAGAAACAAACAAGATCATACGTTTTAAAGATTTTTGCCAGCAGTACTCGACTACTGGGCGCCCGGTCACATAGATATTTGGGGCGTTGAATGTTAGTCGAGTCAAGGAAATCCCATTTCATATTCGCCTAGAAATGATCAAATTCGAAGGTTGAAGACAAAATAAATTATACATACTGAATTAAACGCGGCCATGCTGACATTATCAAAAAGTTAAAGTTACTACCAAAAAAACTCCTTGCCCATGGCGCGATCGCCCAGAATCTGGGCTGGATCAGCTGACTTCTAGTTCTTAATGGTCTCGTCGACGGACATCTATAGGCACTTTCGGAAACTTACTCGGGTTGACACGATCCCTAACCCGCACGTTCGCTTACCTGACTTGCATTGCCTCGATTAGTAACCCAGGGTCGTTTTTCGTCAAGGATGAAACCACGAAGGATGGTTCATTCAAGCGATTTTTTCGGCCAAGAGGCGTGGCTTCCGAAGGCGCGCGATGACGTAGTCAACGGCCCTGAATTCAAAATTATTAATGCTGAATATCACTAAATGGGCACTAAAAGTAATTTTACTGTGATGTACCTTTTTATAATCGATACATATTGATTATTGATGGTTATTGGTATCATATGGCTTCAAATATTAGTAATTTTTGTGAGCAAAAACTCCTTGATTCACAAAAATTCCTGAATGTCCACCCAGAAAATAATACTTGAGATAATTTAACGTTTACAAAACAGGGAATATACATATTCCATAAATAAGTGAGTACCTAATACCTATATACCTTGAAAATAATTTCATATTGAAAATAGAGAAATTTCAATGAAGAATTCATAGGTACTGATGAATGATGCATGTAATATGTATTTGTGCATATATATTATTTAATGCACAGGTTATTGAAAGTTCATAGTTTTGAATTGAAATTGATATACCTACCTATTTTATCAAGTTAAACAATTATCAGTGAATGGTGAAAATAAAATACATTCTTTAATTCGAATTATGGGTACCTTACATTATATATAATAGGTATATAAATATATTGACATCAATTTCGATTTTCTCATTAGCTGACTATTCTCTTCATTTATACATTGGACTCTACTATAGATGCAATCCAGGTTGTTTCTTTATTTGCAGATTTTTATATCCTCATTATAGCTCGAAGTATACAAAATTCCTGAATCTGATTACATGGAACATCATAAAATAATGAGAATAGGTACTCCTTTTTCATAACACATTTTCATCTACCCATTTTGTAGATCTCTTTCTTAAATTTGGTTGGACAAATCACAGCTCTGATGTATGCGACTTGTATCAGGATTCACAACATCTGCATGTTCACAACTTATCCACCTTTTCCAAAAAGTATCCCAAACAATAAAATCAGTGCCTTTTGGAAATATGTGGTAAATAATACTGGAATCCTCTTGGTTTTCGCCCAAAAATAGCAAATCTGCTACCTGGCATACTGGTTATCAGATGGTATATGAAATTGAAATGATTTCATAAACACTATATACACACTTTTCAATGGAGGTGATGTAATAATTTATTAATATTTATCCACACTACTAAATCTTCTGAGTAATTTGATTATACCTACAATTATGGAAGAACTCTGTTAAAAAAAAACAATTTGTACAGCCACAATCCACAGTATGAATATCGAAACATAAATGTAAACCACATGTAAACAAAGCTTGAGGGCCGCCAGTGACGTCACGATCGCGTCGTTCGATGGCAATGAACCATCCTTCTCTAGTTTACCATCCTTGGTTTTTCGTAACCCGACTTGTGATCCGGGCGTATCCGGGTAAGTCCCGCTATATTTATCCAATAAGACTTATTTGACCTGAACGTACTAACCTATCGGTGAGGGCCTAGATCACTATTTTCAGTGAATTATTAAGAAAGAAAAAATTGGTTGAAAAAAAAAAGAAACAAACAGGATCAGACGTTTCAAAGATTATTGCCAGCAGTACTCTTCATCAACTACTGGGCACCTGATCAAATAGGTTTTTGGTACGTTTGGTTGAAAATAATCAGACGGGGATTCGTATCTGGAATCCTTCGTAACACCTGCGTGCAACTATGTTTCTGATTGGTGGATCTCCATATTGCTTGTAGCAAAGACTACCTTTAGTCATGTGGATCTGAATTCTTGTCCTCCGAAACCATATTCTTGTCAAAGTTCTTGTCATCAAACGATCAAGCAAACAATACCTTGTAGTCATGTGGATCTGAATAATTCTTGCCCTCAAGTTTGTAAATCATCGCGTGCTCACTACTTAACGGTGCATCATTCTAGTGAAGCTGTCGAAGATGGGCTGAATCAGACTATTTCGAGTTTTAGTTCTTTTTGTACAGCTTTGGAATTTATTATGGAACACGAAATTCACGATTTCATTAAAAAATTACCTATATTTTCTTTGGGAAAAAATCGGTATTGGATATAATTTCGCATGGAACTTGGGTAGATCTTCAATAGTGAATAGAAGCGGGTTATTAGTAGCTCACTCACCCATTTCTGCTTTATTGGGTATTATATAATTGAAATACACAATCAATTATCTTGTGAGATCAATTTAATGAATAAAAAATGGAACAGTATCGCAAGTCGAATATTATTTGAGACACAATAAAAAGCGAATTACAAAAATGTTAGTCAAGGGAATTCCATTTCATATTCGCCTGGAATTAATCAAGTTCGAAGGTTAAATACAAAATAAGTTATACAAAGTAAGATGTTTTTATTGAATTAAACGCGGCCAAGCTGACATCATCATCAAAAAGTTAAATGTTAGAAATGATTAGCGATGAGCCGAAGTGCACGAACAAAGAAACATCAGTCGAGTAAAAACTATCAAAACACTCAGACGCGTTACATGGGCCTGCCCATGCCGCGACCGCCCGGCATCTGGGCGGGATCGGCCGACTTCTGGTTCTTGATGGTCTCGTCGACGGAGAGAACGAGGCAGGTAGCCTCAGTGGCGGCCGTCAGCGCGTTCACCTTGATGATCGCCGGCTCCCACACGCACGCCTCGTAGTTGTCCGAGATGTCCTCCTTGGTGACGTCGACGCCGTACCAGTTCGAGCCCTGCGCGTGCTTCTGGCGCAGCTTGTTGAGCACGTTGGTGGCGTCGAAGCCGGCGTTCTCGCACAGCTGCCGCGGGATGATCTCGAGCGCCTTGGCGACGGCGCCGATGAGAAGCTGCTGCTTGCCAGCGATGGTGCGCGAGTGCTCGCGCAGGATCTTCGACAGTTCCATCTCGATGGCGCCGCCTCCCGCGACGACGGCGTCGTTTTTGATCGTCCTTCGCACGATCATGATGGCGTCGTGCAGGGACCTGTCGAGTTGGATCAAGAGATAATTTCATTCGAAAAGCCAATTATGGTGTTGCAGGGAATAATATGAAATAAGGAGACTGATAATACTAGACAAACTATACGCATTAGTTGTAAGTCGTACAAATTGAAATTAGTTTGACATTCAAAATACACTCAACATATGAGATGTCAGACAAGTAGTTATTAACCAATGTAGGTGATCCATTTCTTACAGTGGAGGTGAGTATTTTAGGTCCAAAAGAGCAGAACTTGCAGTTTATCTCCACCAAAATTTAATTTAATAATCAACAGACTTACGGTGGATTTATGCAGAGGTTTTAAATCGTTAGTTTTAAGTCTTAAGTTTTAAGTTGTAAGGAAAAATGGACCATTTATGCATGAAGTTTTAAGGAGTGTCAATTCTGTTATTTTGTGTGCTCATTTTTCTCATTTCCTTCGATTCAATCCAAATTTCCAGACTATATCTTATTTTATTTATGTCTATTTGCTTTACATGCATTCAACTCCTGCTGTTTGTTACTTTGCAAAATCAGACGCATGCGCAAATCGATCGAGTTTTAAGTCGTAAGAGATAAATGTTGGCCAACTTTTCTTAGGACTTAAAACTTATGACAGCTGTATAAATGGTTACATTGAAAACCAATGGATGAATTTCTTATGACTTATTACTTAAAACTTGAGACTTACAACCTACGACTTAAAACCTCTGCATAAATCCATCGATACATAAGGACATGTTTCGAGGAATTAATTCGTCATCATCAACTTATAAATATAAAAAGTACATCTGGACAGAAAGAAATACAAAGTTAACCATTAGACTCAGTGAAACATGGAAATACCTAAGACTTGCCAATGGTGAAAATTATTAATTGAATTATAAAAATTGGGAATAAAAAATTAAAATAAGAGCGACACTTAATTTTTATCTGTGGCTTTTTGTTTGTGTTAACTTCAGCGTGAAAACCATATTTCAAGAATACTGGAGAGGTAATCCTAAATACTAAAAGTTCTGTGTTGAAGCCACAATGAGTTTTAGGATACAATAAAGAAATTGAAGTAGTTAACAAATTAGTTTTGTGGATTGTGGAAATTGTTGAAATGGTAACAAAAACTATTTTTCCATTTGATGGATTTTTGTTTGTACAGGATAATTCATTATAAATTACCCACCCTTCATCATCCTTGTTATTGCCGATAAATAATCATTTGTAGCTGATACAAGATAAGGATGTCTATCATGGGGATCTCGGATCTCCGGATCTACTCGGGATTTTAAAACTTTCTAAACGGCAACATCCCGTTATTTCTCTCTTTATTAAAAAAACCCATGAATATATATATACGTATTCACTTCAATAGACAGTTTCACTACAAGAAGAATCTTTTTGCCAGACGTGTGGAACGAGACATCTAATTCCCTGGTGTTGTCCAGCCTTTTCACCACCCACGTGCCAGTCACGCACTCACATTAAGATATACCAGTAAAAATAATCACGAACTCAACCCCCACAATCATAGTTTGTCTATGCACACAGTGTACCATGCAGAAATACAATCACCTTGTGCAATGTGCAAACCCTGCCAAGCCAGCCAACGCCCTGTCTCAGCTCAGAGCCAAAGCTTCATATTATTTTGTGCCCTGCTTATTGGGACCCATACGCGCCATGCACAGTTTCTCTCAAAGTCAGTAGGTGTCGCTACGGGTATCATTCCTGAATATCTTTGATCGTTTTTAGAATAGTTTGTATGGTTTTTGTTGAGATGAATTTTTTGCACATTGCTGTCTACCTAAAAGAACGCTTGAGTTGACAGCCAATTAATCATAAAAGTTGATAATTGTGTGGCCTTTGGCCTGGTGTTTTAGGTAAGGGTGGTGTGAGTTGTTCCGCAATAAGGGTGTATTGTGTATCTCTTTTCAGATACAAGCTTTGTACAAATACAGTTTGAATAAAGTACGTTTTCATGGGTGGTGAGAACAGCTTTTTCCTCTCGTGAGAATCCCGAGCAGAAAAGGTATTTCTAGCCGGGCACTTTTTCTGTTTCACGTGCACATATATGAGATGTTATAAACAAAGACTAGAACCACACCAAGTAGTTCAGCACGAGGTTCCCGTTCGATTTTATGCTTAGTAAAAAAATCATGTTCAACGTTGAAATACCTCTCGGTCTCCTCCAAGAACTGCTCGGCGCCGCCCCTGAGGAGGAGCGTGCACGTCTTCGCGTTGGGGCAGCCCTTGAAGAAGTTGTAGCGCTCCCCGCCGATCTGCCGCTCCTCGAAAAGATCGCACCTTCCGAGGACGGAGTCGCCGATGTCGTTGACTGTCGTCATGACAGCGCCGCCGCACGCCTTCAGCGTGCGCTTCAGATCGTCCTCTTGGACCCTGCCGGCGCAGAACATGTCCCTGGAAGGAAACAGGCGAGTTTGCTGACAACGGCTGCGCTGCTGTGGCTTCAGGGGAGTGTGTCGTGACTGGTCAAGTCTCATTTGAGTGATATACAGGGTCAGTAGCGGCGTTAGGGTAGGGCGCGGTTGGGCGCCCGCCCAGGGCGCCGGATATGAAGGGGCGCCCCAGGCACTTTGGCTATTGAAACTCAGAAATCTTATTTTCGAATGGCTCATAAAGATACTACTTCAGCTGAAGATTTGAAAGATCTCAAATTAATCTAAAATCAATAGACATAAATAAATCGATAAATGCACAGAAATGTTGAAAAACTGCTGCACCTTTTTGGAAGAATATAGAATAACAGTCTATACAACTAGAAATTGGGCCTTAGCAAGAATTCGACGTGTTTAATGTATAGCTGGTGAAAACTACTTCAGAAAAACATTTGCGGTTGCATTTTTCTATTTCCGGACACTACATTAATTTAAAATAATGAAAGATTCGAATAGTTCAATGGGTATGGGTAAACGGAATTTTGGTCGTTTTTATACAATATAAAAAAGATTTTGCAAAAAACCGACATTGTCAAACTCTGTGATGATCTCCAAATAAAACTGAAATTTTTTCTTGCCTGATCAGAAATGTGGTTGGTCCTGTTTTTGTTTCAGATGTTATCAAAGATCGCAACTCACTAGAACTAATCTGAATGCATGGATAGCGTTGCAAATATAATTGCGAGAGGTTGACCACATTGAAAATCCGGTGTACAATTGATAGGAATTCCGGGAAATTCCTTTCTTTTTTACGCCAAAAAAATACGAAATTTGTGTGTTTTATTGCTGAAAACACCAAGAAAATCTGATGAATTTTCACTAAAAATGATCATCGAGTTCATTCCCGTCTTTTAAAAAAAATTCTGCTGACTCTGTGATTTTGTAACTTTAGTAGTTTGTATATGAAGGCTATATTTTAAAATTATTTTGAAATGTACAGGATATTCCAAAAAATTGTGGCATATCAATGTTATCTTGTTTCTTTTGAAACACCCTATATTTTATTGCTTTTTCAGATTCTACCTGGAAATCTGATTTTATTATACATGTATGTATGTAAAAAATATATAACAATATGGCTCAAGACTGTACTACCCTTTCATCTGTGAGGTTACAAATACCAAATTCAAGAACTCGGGCAGGTAATAACAAAACATTTGCAGTGAATACATTTGGGACAAATTAGAAATCTCCTCTCTATGGCAGTAAACTATAACGAAAATCAAACCTACTGTGACATATTTCGAGACAGTGTGACTACATTTGGAAATCAAATCAAAATGAAATTATCACAAAATACTGACATTGTACTGATTCAGTGATAGATCTTATTCTTCTTGAAAAATTGTACACTCCTTTAGCTTTAGTTAGGTTTTAGGTCATGTGGTTTGGATTAGTACTTACTTTTGTGTTAATTTATAAAAATGAAGTACCACTTCGACCAACCATTCATTCTACACAACATATAATTGGGGTCAAACCTGTTTGTTGGAATAAATAAATAAATTATCATACTTGGAGTCTAGCTGGAATGATTACAGGAATATAGGGTGTGAAAAATTGAGATTTTTCAACGTTAGGAATTTTTTGAGTGGAATCTATTCATTATTGATCAAAACGGCTAACATGTCCCTATCTTGACTTTTTATTCGCCACCAATTATTTATATTCGAATGAAAAAAATACAGGGTGGTTCATAATTCTGAACCCCCCGATATGTGATTCAGTTAAATGTCATTAGATATTATTCCAAGAGTTAGGAGAGGGACATGTAAGCCGTTTTGACCGAGGTTTTGCACATTAATGAATAGTTCTGACACAACAAATTTATAAAGCTGAAGAATCTTGATTTTCCAAACCATATATCTTTTCCCTAGCCCCAAGTGTAATATAAATCGATGAAATAACAATAAGAAACAATATAACTTTTATATGCCACAATTTTTGGGAAATAGTGTATATTATCAACGTACGAACTACTCAAGTGAGAAAAACTTTGAAAGTTTTGCAGTTTCGCTTTAAATCCCTGTCGCTCTAGTAGTGAACCACCCTGTATGTTCCTATGTAAATTGAATCATGTGTTCGATAGATATGATGATTTACAGTTAACACCCTAGATTTGCTGAATTTTTTCTGAATAAAAATGTTTTTTATGGATTTTCCTTCTTACGAATTCAGATCTTGGAAAGAGAAGGGATTAAAACAGAAAAAAGTTAAATCCGAAGCAGTCCATCCGTTCCTTGGTATTTACTGATGATAATATTGATACCATCAGATGATTTATTCTGTTTCCGACGAGGTTCTCGATATAATACAATACTGCCTATATAGCCTCACTGATGACGAATTTCGAAATTTTGATATCAATATAATCCGGTATTATTCAGATTCTGTAATATTTAGTGACATCACTCTGGAGCTAGGTCTGAAGTTTATCTTGAACTCAGAAATCCCCTCGGGAATCCCGAATGAATTTGTGTGTGATGTTCCTCAATATTTCAAATTTCACCGGATTCCCCCCGGAATTCCAGTGTACACGTTTTCTCCTAGTGGTCAACCCCTCGTATAATTGTAAAGGTTGCCTGAGGAAAACCTATCAGCGATCGACAACTTCTTAATCTGGATTGACAAAATTGGCAACTTGTCAATTGACAATTAAATTGATGAAAACATCGACTTTGATATATCCCTATATCTACTTTCAAAACACTCACATTAATAAATGGTTTACTTTCTTTTCGTATGGGTTTACACTGCAGTTAGGGGGCGCTTTATAAATCTCGCCCAGGGCGCTGGTAGTGCTAAAACCGGAACTGTACATGGTAACTTTATGGCGTGATAAGGCGCATCAAAACAAGCATTTTTGTTTATGTGAACATGTGTCCGCAAATGAGCCGTTTGGGCGGTAGAGCAAAATAGTTATTTATGTACCAAGTGCATTATATAGATCCTAACGCGAGTCAGAGACAAACAGACTCAAACAGTGACCCAAATAAAACAATGTACTATTTTGTACAACTGTCGAGAAAACTTTGCATTTCTGCATTTCTATTGATGCGTAAATGTTCACTTTTCTTCACCGTGAAAAAAAGACTGTTTTACCGCCAATATAATTCACAAAATAAACATGAAATATTACATTTTGAAGGATTTATTTTTAAAAGAGTCAATTGTTGATTATTCATCATAAAACAATTTTATTTATTGTAATAATAATTGATAGTAAAGTTTGAGAAATTGAATGAAGAAAAAGTATAAGTTGAGACAATATAAAATACTAAAGAAGCTAGCAAAGCCACACACGAATTTCGACTCGGGATAGATCACATAATTTTAGGCTCATTTTAGGCTATTTTATTACCCTATTCCCAAATTTTTTGCTCTTCTCTTTGATAAAAAAAATGTGGCTTTGCTAGCTTCGGCCGAACTCAGTAGAGCCATTTTTGAAAAACAACAATTCTGGTGTTTTGAAATAGCCAAATGGTAGAGCTCATTTAATGCTAATTTATTACCCTATTCCCATTTTTTTGCCCCCTCCCTTAATAGAAAAACTTCGGGCGAACTCAGCAGAGCCATTTTTGAAAATCCACTTTTTTGCGACCAATATATTTAAGGACTGATTTTAGGCTAATTAATTACCCTAATTTATTTTTTTTGCTCCACGCATTACAGAAAAAAACAAGATTTTTCGATTTTCGCCGACTTGGCGAAATCTTGTTTTTTTCTGTAATGCGTGGAGCAAAAAAATTAAATGAAGGTAATTAATTAGCTTAAAATTAGTCCTAAAATATCGTTTTATTGAATCGCAAAAAATATTGGATTATCGAAAATGGCTCTGCTGAGTTCGCCGGAAGCTAGCAAAGCCAAAGGTTTTTCTATCAAAGGAGGGAGCAAAAAAAATGGGAATAGATAATAAATTAGCCTGAAATGAGCTCTACAATTCGGCTATTTCAAAACACCAAAATTATTGTTTTTCAAAAATGGCTCTGCTGAGTTCGGCCGAAGCTAGCAAAGCCACAGATTTTTCTATCAAAGAGAAGAGCAAAAAATTTGGGAATAGGGTAATAAAATAGCCTAAAATGAGCCTAAAATTATGTTATCTATCACAAGTCGAAATTCGTGTGTGGCTTTGCTAGCTTTGTTAGTATATAAAATACCTTATATTCATTGAAACAAACCTAGAAAATTCAGAAAATATAAATATATACAAAACAATAGAAAATTAAATAGAACAGTAGCAGCACCACAAGCAGCACACAATTTTCACCATCACACCAATATGGTGATGAAAAGTAATGCAGCAATACATAAAAATAACAAAAAATTTGTAGGTAGGTACAGGGTAGGTACCCCCCTTTACTTTTCTATCTTTTTTTTAACCCCCCCACCCCTGTATTTTTTATTTTAAAAAATAATCTTATGTAATTTTTCATGTAGATTTTATGTATGAAGATCTAAAAAAGTTATGGGCACCCTGGGCACCTATATATTTTGTTATTTTTGGATAGAGTATATTTTTCTGATTCAAATATATATGCACAAATATATGCATATATCATGTTATCTCTAATAGATTTTGAGATATTTGAAATTAAAATTCAGATTTTTACAAATTCTTTCAGCTGACAGATGGTCAAGGTAGCTATGGAAATAATTGAACATTTGTTTGTTGTCAAAGATTTTTAAATATTGTGCTTCTGCATAATTTTCCATATTTATATCCAGCAGAAAAACCCAGCTTCCTAAAGGCAAGTGCTAATAAATCATCATCATTCTGAATCTTCTTTGTTTTTTTGTTTGGGAGAATTTTTCTCATTCAACAATGTATTAATGTTTTTTGAAGTATTTGTGAAAGAATCACTGGGTTGCCATATTATAACACTGTAAATAATACTGTAAATTCCCGTAAATAATATTTTTTCCTACAACTCACAAATAACTGAAGCAGAGATGGATGGATATTCACTGGTGAATTCAGTTCCTATCCTGTGACTGGTACCAAATCTCTTTACTTTGATAAAACGTGTCTAAGGTGACATTGCTGGGTAAATCTCGCTAAGTTTGTGATTTCAACCAAATTGTGCTTCTGCATAATTTTCCATATTTATATCCAGCAGAAAAACCCAACTTCCTAAAGGCAATTGCTAATAAATCATCATCATTCTGAATCTTCTTTGTTTTTTTGTTTGGGAGAATTTTTCTCATTCAACAATGTATTAATGTTTTTTGAAGTATTTGTGAAAGAATCACTGGGTTGCCATATTATAACACTGTAAATAATACTGTAAATTCCCGTAAATAATATTTTTCCTACAACTCACAAATTACTGAAGCAGAGATGGATGGATATTCACTGGTGAATTCAGTTCCTATCCTGTGACTGGTACAAATCTCTTTAGTTTGATAAAACGTGTCTAAGGTGACATTTCTGGGTAAATCTCACTAAGTTTAGCTGTGATTTCAACCAAATTTACAGGTTACTTTAGGTGTCAACACAAAAGTTACTTTAGGTGTCAACACAAGAGAACCCCACATAATGAGCTGAAATTTAATTTTTCCAAATCAAAGATTTTTTGTTGAAAAAGTTGAAGAGTAGTGCCACCAGGTGGCATTCATCAATTTGACTACAGATATTTCAATGATTTCCATGGCTACCCTGACCATATGTGTCCTAATTAGCTGAAAGAATGGATATAAAATCTGAAATTCAATATTTTTTTGAAATCAGAAAAATATTCTCTTTTCAACAGCCTTGATAACAAAATATATGGGGTGTTCCATTTGAAAAATATGGTGCCCATAACTTTTTTTTAGATCTTCAACTGTTTTTCTGTTTACAAATGTAAAATCTAAATGAAAAATTGCATGATAATTTTTCAAAACGGAAAATTGAACAAAAGGTAAAGAAGTTAAGGGGGGGTTCAATATATATGTGAAGACCTACATAATTTCAAGCATATGAGTTAATTTGCATGTCATAAAAAATAAATTAACAACCAAATAACTTACCTATCAGCAAAATATTGAGTGGCCACATCTCCTATTGGCAATTTTGATAGAACAACATTTGCACCAGACTCATAGATTTTCTGGAGCTTACTGTACAAAATATTCCATTCTGCATCCACAATCTTCTGATATTCTTTAACGTTATCAACCCTTACTTCAGCATTGTCTCTTTCAGCTTTCAATTCAAGTTCAATGTTCAAAAGGGCAATTTTGCAGTTTTTGTACACTTTTGGCTGCATTTCAAATCCAGCATAAGAGAAAGTTTTCTTGAAAGCAACACCAGCTACCAAAAGGGAATCTTCAAGCCCACCACCCTGAACTTTTTTGATGCCAATCATATTAAGGGGCAGCAAATCATCTAGAAGCAAAACTGCATCTACAACCATATTGGAGAAGAATGATCTTTGTTGGTTAATCAGTTTTGAGCTCATGGCTGTTGCTGCACATTTTTCTAGTAGTGACCTGAATTCTACTGCATTAGCCTTGTTGATTTTGACAGCCATTTCACTAATTTTCTCTAGACATAATTGTAGAGCCCTGCGCACTGCCTTGATAATGACTCTAGGGTGAACACCCTCCTCAACATAGGGTTTGATTTGTTTAAGAATTTCTCCAGCTAGTAGAACAACACTAGTAGTTCCATCACCAACTTCTGCATCTTGAGATTTTGCAATATCTACCAAGGTTTTGGCAGCCGGGTGAACTATGTCTAGAAGTTTGAGAATGGTGGCTCCATCATTTGAAATTGTGGCCTTGCCTGATTTTTCTACAATAAGTTTGTCCATGCCTCTTGGGCCCAATGTAGTGCGAACAGCATCTACTACATTCTGGCATGCGTTAATATTCGATATCAACTGTGGTTTGCCCTGAGATGTGTCAGTTCCTTCTTTCAAAAGGAGTATTTGTGGTTGCTGAAACATGTGATTGATTATAGTGTTTATAATTCCAGATATCTGATTTATGATACCATAGTTCTTTTAAAACTTGACTAAACAAACTTACCATCATTGTGGATAGATACAGATTCAGATTAGGGTAGAGAAAAAAGTTAAATAGACAAATTTGTTCCTCTGAGAAAAAAAAAAGGTTTGGCTCAATGCGGATTCCGTTCACACAGACCACCTACTCCCAGAGAATGACTTGGAATGACTACGTTTCTTGTCATTTGTCAACTTGTTTCAGCCATTAAGGCCCAGTTTATTGCTAAGCGATTTTGGCGATACTAGCATTACTAGCGGAGAAAAATGCGCTGTTGTTATTGGTCAGTTCGAATAGGAAGAACAATCGCAGCCAATCGCTATTGTTTTATTTCAAGGTCATATCATCGCCAACGCGAAATCGCCTAGGAATAAACTGGGCTTAACGGCGTGTTCACATGACAGCTTTCGCCTACTTGGACCGAAAAAGTCGTGACGTCACAAACTATGTTGGTATTCCTGTTTCCAAACAAAATAAATTTGCATGTAAATCTCCATACGCAAATTTTTGAAGTCCCTTCCAATATTTATCGAGAATATTTAACGTATTTCAAGATCATTTGAGCCTGGTTCATGCTTATACAAATATCGGAAAATTTATGCGAATAAAATGGCAATGCATAAATCGATAGTGTTGTGGTGTAGAGTAGTTATCAATGTAATATTTGTTATTTTCCGATTCGCATTAAATTTGCGAATTTCGTATAAGCATGAACCAGGCGGCAGGTTTTACGGAAAAGGGGAGGTTCGATTTATCTTAAAAAAATTAGGAACAGGTATTATAACAAGTGAGTTTTGAATAAAAATGTCTATAAAAGTGAAGTTACGTTATATGCATGTGTTATATGCCACCGGCATCCTAGATTCAGATCGTAGCGCCAGAACGGTGAAAATCAGAACTACTCTATGGACCATTTATTTCTTTTCCTTTCGATATTTTCAATGCCGTGCATTGTCCTGTGTGAGCAGCTACTTGGACAGTTGAAATAATCTTATATTGATGGGCAATCTGTTGGGTTCATCTTGTACTGATGAAATCTTTCTGACCTTTGTTTAAAAATTGAAGTTAACCTTTCAAGCATCTTATTCTTAGATGTGTTACAACTTTCAATGAGTGTAATCTGGTTCAGATGCAAGGCAGAGGTAATGACGAACATTGCCTGTGCATCCCTTCTCAGCCATGCTTTAACTTCTTCGGTATTTTCTGATGGAGGAGTCGATTCTGTTCCATCTGAAAGGCTATATAGACCTTGAGCCTTCAGAGAACATTTTATCTGAAATTTCCATTGTTGGAAATTCTGACCATCAAACTTATTGATATATCGATTAAAACATCGATTTTGTCGCCCATTTTGTTTTTCACTCAGCTAACAGCTTCCACACAGGATCGTTTTTGCTGTGTATAATTTTCCTTCAGGTTCACTTTACAGCACAGCATGTTGAACTAGGCCCATGACCTATTGAGAGGACATGTATCCTATGGTAATAATCAATGAAGGAAAACACACTTCTATGCAGTTATACTGGATGACTATCAAGATAAAAAAACGTTTTATTTCTTCGACAACATGTATATCAAACAATAACGATTCTATGGTAACTGAAATAAAATGAACATGAAAAATCTCTCATCCCAACAGATCTGATAACCTACCATTTTGTTATGATATAAGGATGGGGCAAACAGTTGTTGAATTTATCACCAACATACTGATAACTTTTCATTACACGAAAGCTCAAAGTTAGAGCAAATGCTCTATAAGCTCTGGTGGATATTTCTGTCTGAAAGGCCCACCTACAATTCTCTCTATAACTATTGCTTTAGAACCTTGAGGAACTTCAACCTGCAATACAAATCAAAGCATTGAATACCTCCTTATAAAAATACAACTGGAATCCACTTATATAAACACAATGATGAAACAATAATGAAGGTTCTAGAAGAAAGTTGGTTAATAAAAGATGAATTGAACTTAATTCATGAAATTCATTTGTCAATTTTTTTCCAGATTTAGCATGAGAATACTCACATCAATAATTGCCTCCCCACTAGTACTGAGGAAATTATTTTTCTTTAGCTGAATCATTACTTTCCTGTAAGAAGCCAATCTTGATTTCAAATAAGAGATTTGTCTCTTTTGATTGCTGATGATAACTCTTTGATTCATGAGACATTTTTGGGCTGTTTTCCATTTTCTCTTATATACTTCGGAACTATCCATCTCTTTCTTCAATTGCAATATGTTTGAAAGAGGTTTATTCCTAAGAAAAACATTCAAATAATGATAATTAGTTAAATAATACACAGGAACAAACACTTCAATATACCTATATACCTTGTGTTAAGCCTTCTGTATTCCCTCTCAGTTTCTGAACAATCTGAAGCCATTAAAGTTGATGATGCAGGGAAATCATTTGGAGTAACCATTTTGAGTTGTTCAAAAGGAATAGGAATAATTTGTCCTCTGAAAAAATTCAATGTGAATGCATCATTTCTTTTGAAATTTCATCTGATACCAAATTCATAATACATTTTATTTATTGATATGGTCTGTGTACATCAGCAAGTTCTCGTTTTCATGTCAATGAGTCACTATAGCTAACATAATTTATCCTCAAATCCCTACCTCTTGGTTTGCTTTTGTAATCCACATTTTAATGGTATATATTTCTTCTCAAGCTCCCATGCAATTGAATGGTTGGGTGATATTTCATCAGATGAAATACTGGATGACTCAATGGTTAATACTGGTACTTGTAAAATAATTGAAAAAGAGGCATTACCTTCCAATACTCATTGGTTGCAATACTGAAACAGCAATTGGTAAAGTCCCATCTACTAGAGATTTCTTGCCAGCTGGTGAAGTTCTGAAACTTTCTGGAGAGAAATGATCAGAGCACAAAACTTCATAGAAAGGTAGATTTTCGTTAATTCCCAAAACCTTGCACCAATTTTTTTTGTGTTCAATATTTTTGGGAAACCTGTGAAAATAAAATACTGAGGCTGAAGGACCTTGGTCGATGGCCTATTAGGTGATCCAATAAAGTACACTAATTATTATTATTAAAATACTGTTTTATGATTGGTATTTACGTACCTATGAAAAGATATGGCAGAACCCTTTTCAAATTTGTTACTACAAATCAAACAAGACTTCGGCATTTTGATGGACAGTCTCTAAAGGAAGTCAACAGATAGTATGATAAAAAACACAAACAAAACTTGTCACAAAAAAAATCAATAATTTGACATTGACTGACATGACAGGTTTAGGGGAAAATCTTTGGGAAAATCTAGGGAAAAAAATTGACACTTGGCAGTTGACAAAATGAGTGTTCCATGTCAAAATTGAATCAAAATATGAACAAATCCAAATTCCAGAACAATATCCTTTCCTTTGTGCCTTTTAATTCTTAGAAATATCTATATCGATATTCTGGAATTTGGATTTTTTTACATTTCAATTCAATTTTGACATGGAACACTTATTTTGTCAACTGTCAAATTTTCCCCTAGATTTTTCCCTAAATCTGTCAAATGTCAAATCCTCGCTGCCTTAGATCATATATGCTTACGCTAGATACAATAAAGTCCTGGGTGGTTTAACCATATATCTAATAATAACTATATGGGTAACATGGATACCAGAGCTGAAGCCGAGAAATAAAACAAATGACAGTCTGCGGGACAAATCGCGAATATGGGCATGCGCAAGTTTAAATTAAGAATCGACATTCGTTTTCATCATGGAGGTGAGTAGCTTTCTAGTGAGCGACAAACGTATGATAATTATTAAAAATTAATCGAATGTGTCAGATAACCTTCAATTCGATGTTTTTATTTCATCATATCATATATTTTTCAAATATTCATTCATTGATGGATTGTTTGACGATATTGAATGATAGTTGATGAATGCAGAAATGGATGTGATCTACGAAGCGATACTTGCGATTTGCATAGAAACCTGTGACGATAAAGTCATCGGAACAAGATTCGTGGGCTAATTTTTGATCAATCACTGCTATCACTCACTAATCACTTCTGTAAACAATCAGTAAGTACATTAATAACTATATCAACGCTCTTTTACGTAATTTGGGTTAAAAACTATCCCTAACCTATGAAATTCTAAAAACGTCAGTGGATTTCAACTCATCAAAACCAACGCATGCGCACATTTCATCATTAGCAAGCCAGACAGTCTTTTGTTTTTCCAAAACTGGCTTCATTTTCGCGTAAAGAGAAGAATAGTTGTTATCCATATAGTTGTTATTATATATATGGGTTTAACCATATATATAATATATTAAACCCATATATATAATAACAACTATATGGATAACACCTATTCTTCTCTTGACGCGAAAATGAAGCCAGTTTTGAAAAACAAAAACTGTCTGGCTTGCTAATGATGAATTGTGCTCATGCGCGGATTTTGACGAGTTGAAGTCTACTGACGTTTTCAGAATTTCATAGGTTAGATATGTTTGTTGACTCAAATTATGTAAAAGAGCGTTGATATAGTTATTAATGTACTTACTGATTGTTTACAGAAGTGATTAGTGAGTGATAGCAGTGATTGATCAAAAATTAGCCCATGAATCTTGTTCCGATGACTTTATCGTCACAGGTTTCTATGCAAATCGCAAGTATCGCTTCGTAGATCACAACCATTTCTGCATTTATCATCAACTATCATTCAATATCGTCCAACAATCCATCAATGAATGAATATTTGAAAAATATATGATATGGATATGATGAAATAAAAACATCGAATTGAAGGTTATCTGACACTAATCTGACACATTCGATTGATTTTTAATAATTATCATACGTTTGTCGCTCACTAGAAAGATACTCTCCTCCATGATGAAAACGAATGTCGATTCTTAATTCAAACTTGCGCATGCGCATATTCGCGATTGGTCCCGCAGACTGTCATTTGTTTTATTTTTCGGCTTCAGCTCTGGTATCCATGTTACCTATGTAGTTATTATTAGATATATGGGTTTAACGTAGTAAAGCCATTGATTGGCCGTTTTAAAATTTTTGTACTACATGTTTTGTACCCATAGATCTTATAACGCTAGATCCGGCATAGTGGCTTAATAGGTTAGGTTATTAAGCCACTGTAGTATGGAGGGGTCCAAGGATGGTAAACTGGAGAAGGATGGTTCATTCAAGCGATTTTTTCGGCCAGAAGGCGTGGCTTCCGAAGCGCGCGATGACGTAGTCAACGGCCCTGAATTCAAAATTATTAATGCTGAATAGACGTATCTATTCTTTGAAAATCACTAAATGAGCATTAAAAGTCATTTTACTGTGATGTACCTTCTTATAAGTCGCGTTCCGATATTACTGAATTTACTGGTGACAGTCAGCAATTTCGGAACGACTTCAGGTTTAGTAAGCTACTACCAGTATAATTCAGTAATTTTAGAACGATCTGAAGCACAGACCACCTACCCTCAGGTGGTCTGTGATCTGAAGCACTGAATAGTACTGGTGGGGAATTTCGGAACTCGACCATTATCGATACATATTGATTATTGATGGTTATTGGTATCATATGGCTTCAAATATTAATAATTTTTGTGAACAAAAACTCCATGATTCACAAAAATTCCTAAATGTCCACCCAGAAAATAATACATGAAATAATTTAACGTTTACAAAACAGGGAACATACCTATTCCATAATGTACCTAATACCCACCTTGAAAACAATTTCATATTAAAAATAGAGAAATTTCAATGAAGAATTCATAGGTACTGATGAATGATGCATGTAATGTATGTGTGCATATATATTATTCAATGCACAGGTTGAAAGTTCATATTTTGAATTGAAATTGATATATACCTACCTATTTTATCAAGTTTAACAATTATCCAGTGGATGGTGAAAATAAAATACACTCTTTAATTTGATTTATGGGTACCTTATTTATTACACATTATACATAATAGGTATATAAATATATTGACATCAATTTCGATTTTCTCATTAGCAGACTATTTTCTTCATTTATACATTGGACTCTACTAGATGCAATAATCCAGGTTGTTTCCTTATTTGCAGATTTTTATATCCTCATTATAGCTCAAAGGATACAAAATTCCTGAATCTGATTACATGGAACATCATAAAATAATGAGAATAGGTACTCCTTTTTCATAACACATTTTCATCTACCCATTTTGTAGATCTCTTTCTTAAATTTGGTTGGACAAATCACAGCTCTGATGTATGCCACTTGTATCAGGATTCACAACATCTTCATGTTCACAACTCATCCACCTTTTCAAACAAAATCAGTGCCTTTTGGAAATGTGTGGTAAATAATACTGGAATCCTCTTGGTTTTAGTCCAAAAATAGCAAATCTGCTACCTGGCATACTGGCAGATGGTATATGAAATTGAAATGATTTCATAAACACTACACACTTTTCAATGGAGGTGATGTAATAATTTATTAATATTTATCCACACTACTAAATCATAGAGTATAGGTTAGTAATCTTTAGTAATCTTTGACTAAATCTTCTTACTGAGTAATTTGATTATGCCTACAATCAAGGTGGATATAGGATGGTGAAACAGCTCTTCAATTGTTTCTGCGAAAAACTTGTAGACCGTTTGAGAAGGTACTAATATTTCCACGACTTGAATGAAGATGGCGGTGAGATCGATTATCGAAGAAGATTTCTGTTGCTCATGTATTTCTGTGGTTAGCATCTGACAGACATGAGTTGAAATGACATCAAAACACAATATTTTCAGTGAATCTGGAATAATTATCGATATTTTGACACTTCTCAATCATTTTTCATCTAGAACAGATGAAACTGATAAAAAGGTGACAGATGCACAGATTCTGTTTTACCGACACAAGGTATGTCGCCATCTCTGATAACTTCAGGAAATATTACTACGGTATGAAATCAAGTAGGCAAAGGTCTACAGTTTATTCTAGTGCTTGTTAATAGGAAGCTGTTTCACCATCCTATATCCACCTTGCCTACAATTATATAAATGTAAACAAAGCTTGAGGGCCGCCAGTGACGTCACAATCGCGTCGTTCGATGTGCCAACATTGCCTCTTATGGCAATGAACCATCCTTCTCTAGTCATCCTTGGGAGGGGTCTGCAAGAAAGTAGGTACTATGATCACGTGGTACAACACATTTGTATGGTCAACAATAAATGACCAATCTATGGCTTAGTACTTTCAACCCCTCCGGACCATAAATAATGCTAGATCCGGTATTCCAGGTTATTTGCTTTATAGGTCCGGAGGGTTCCGAAGTACTAACGGCCGTATTCGCCGACTTTTAAGCTAAGGTTGACCTCAAGGTCGTTTTAAAAGCAAGCAAGCGAGCTCCAATCCTTAGCTTAGCTTAAAAGTGAACTGCGAATACGGCCGTAAGCCATTGATAGGTCGTTTTCATGTCGTTTTCATTGTTGACCATACAAATGTGTTGTATCACGTGATCATAGTACCTACTTTCTTGCAGACCGCTCTGATTCCAAACAAATACCATAGTGCCGGTTGCATGAAAGCCCGTCAAGCCTTCTGTTAACTTAACGTGGGATTAACTCTGCTAATGCGCGAGCTAAGGCATGCGTTACCGTGGTTATAAACAAATTAAATATTTAATCGTCTGTTAAATCTTTATGCAACCGGCCCATAGAGTATAGAGTATAACCTATTACTTTGTGCAAATACTACATGATGCCGGATCTAGCGTTATGAGATCTATGGTTGTACCTATACATAGATCTTATAACGCTAGATCCGACATCATGATAGTGTATTTAGTTGTGGTGAAAACTGAAAAGTGAAAGTACCATTTGTGTTGGTTTTTTGTCCTTTCTTTTTAGTTTTTTGTTTGATTGGAGATAAATAATATTAAGTTGTTTTATGAGAACAAGGGAATGAACATTTGATTCAGACTCACTTTGGAAGACAACCAAAATAATGAGCTGGCCAATTTCCACATAGGAACAGGTCAAAACCAACGAGAAGAAGAAGATAACTTCATATCTTCTTCAAAAAGTTTGGTTAGGTCTCATGCGTGGTGACTTGGTGACAAAGGTGACTTTTTATACTTTTAAACACTTTGTGGATAGGTATGGAAATTACCAGAAAAAAAAGAGTTTCCAAAAAACTCAAGAGTTCGTGGAGGAAACATGTAAAAATTGAAGATGTGGAAGCTTTTTTGGAAGACCAACGGCTGGAAGAACGTCTAGGGTATGTAGGGATCAAACCTCACACTAATAAAAAAACACATTATTCTGAACCAGATTCTTTTCTATTTGAGTAGTTGACTAGTCTGTAGTCTGAGCTGAGGTCATAATTGGATGTAAATCATAATTAGAAAATTTCTTTCATAGATCATCATTAACAACTATTAGCAATGACGACTTGTTTAAACTGGACGTAAGGCCTGATGAACAATTATTGTCGTCAAAAGAAAGACGAAAATTAAAAGCTCTCAAACCCTTGAAATGCTTTTCTGCTTTGGAATCATATATGAAAGTTCCAGACCCCATTGTTAAAAGGTACTAGTTGTTGAGTTTCTTCAAAATATTAGTCAATAATGTCTGATACATTTCTTGCAGAAACCACGTTAGAACAAAGGAGGAGAGGATGAATTTTTTAGTACGCTTGAAAAGAGATTCAAAGCACAAAAAGGGTTTATTCACAGTTAAAGAATTGCAGGCTAAAGCAAATCATGCGCTAGCTGAGGAAAGGAGATTAAATAAACCAATGAGAGGAGAATTCAGTGAGGATTTATGGTCAGGAGGTGATGATTAGTATTTTTGTTATATTTATTTATATGTAATATGTGAAACTGATCAAGTTCCTTAATAGAGTCCACATTGAAGTCCACATTCACTTGCTGCATTTCCCTATATAGGTACTCAGTTTCACCTCTAACTAGTCAGCAAAGACTACCTTTGCTCTAATGTATATATAACATATAAGAGAAGAGTAGTCTATGACTGCATATATGATGGATATCATAAAAACATCATTATTTCAGTGAAAACATTATCAATTGAGTCTGATCAATGGGCCACTACAAACACGAAAAAACATAATTTGAAAGGTATAGGGGTTCCTGTGAAAGATGTCAGGCCTTCATTGAGAAAAAAAAAGAGTAATATTCCTGCAATTGAGGTACCACATCCTGGGATGTCCTACAATCCCAGTTACAATGACCATCAAGAATTGTTGAGAGCTGTTGCAGAAAAGGAATCTAAATTGATCAAGGAAGACGCACATTTGACTAGATGCACCAAGGGAATGTTCTCAAAGGTTGCTGAAGAAACTAGAGATGTATGTATGTCCAAATATTATTACCAAAAATACCTTAGCTCTTCTCCTATGCATACTCAATGTATATATTTCTCCAATATTTCTTGAGGTCAGTGTTTAATAGGGCTTGACAAACTATTCCTATAGAGGGACCACCATGCATTTTATCAAATATTCAACTCCCCTTCTCTTTGGTCAAACCATGAGAACCACTAGAACCAGCAATATTATACTCTAACCTTATTTATTTCCTACTAGGAAAAAATCGGCTATGAATGCTATGATTGGCCGATGGCCGATGACATCCACTTTCACTGTTGCTGATTGAGTTAACTCTTAGATCATACATTGCTTATGCTTGATACAGCATCATGTAGTATTTATTTGGTATAAGAGGGCTATTGATGAGAGGGGGTGAAGGGCAAGAAAGTACTATGATACAGTAGCATTCAGTTGAGATATTTTGGTACTGCACATATTTAATTTATTATTATCTCATGAACAAATTGCTGAAAGAAAAAGCAATTCATCCAAAACATACTTGAGATTGCTGAAGACTCTGGATATCCAAATAATTCAAATTCCTTTAGTTCCTTATCTCACTTCTTGTCCAACCCAACAACACGTCTATGAATTATGGAATGCAAGATCTGGCAGAATGTGTTTCTGCAAATCAAACAGAACTTCAGTATTTTGATGGGAAATGCGGATTTTCAAACTAATTTCTTGAAGAAAAACACTCGAAACTATGTAAATTAGACCCGATAGACACTAGAATTTGCTAAAGAATTCAACATGTGACATTTGTCGAAAGTGTCAAACTAACTCCTGTATGGTCAATATTTTAAAATGACCAATCAATGGCTTAGTACTTCAGAACCCTCCGGACCTACCAAACAGATTACCTGGATGTCGTATCTAGCGTAAGCATTCCATGCTTTCTTAGTCCATCAATCATCATCTTTATTTGAAGTAGGTATTCCTAATTTACATTTACAAAAAAAAATTAATAAGAATACAAAAAAAAATCATGTTACATGTGTTTTATAGCTGCTCTCTTTTCACAATATTCGTGTATTAAATTAGCATTTGAATAAATCCCTTTCTCTCTTCAAGTACACCCCAAAATCCACGAAAACGCTAACCTATAATATATTTATATATATATTATATTATACCATATATATTATACCAAATTACCATATTATAACAAATTACCAGAAAATATACGGAATCTTGATTTCAACAGGTTTAAAAATAGAATAAAAATCATACTTTTGAATCACTGTTTCTATTCAGTCGAAGAATTTTGGAATACTGACATAGTGTAATGGAATATACTCACAGATATTACACATACTCATTTGTTCACTTCAATATGTTCATTATGTGAAATATTATTTCCATATTTCATCGGATATATTTGATATTGTTTTTGACTTCATCTGATATGTATTTGTAATCTTAACTTCCTTTTTTGTTGTTTTTTTTGTGTGTTTTTTTAGTATATGCTGTAAATCAGATTTTAGACCTGCTACAAATGTATTTACTGTACATAACATAGTCAAATATCTATCTATCTATCTATCTATCTATCTATCTATCTATCTATCTATCTATCTATCTATCTATCTATCTATCTATCTATCTATATATATATATATATATACATACACACAATATACATATACACCCATACATATAACTACACACCCATACCCATATATTCAGAATATAAATCATCCACATCAATTAATAAGAGATTCTACTAACATTCATTTATTATTATTTGATCTGGAGTTTATCCAGAAAAATAGTTTTACGATATTTCTACTTGGGTTCGTGAATTTAAAACACTCAGTACAAAACTGAACAATTTATTTCACTCAACACTCCAAATACAACTCAATAAACACTTAGTTAAATCACAACGATATTCGCTTTACAAATCTCGATGTTAACAATACTAGCTTTCTTTCTAAACTCGACTCTTTCCAAACTACCACTGACTGTCCGTGCCGATCCGTTCCTTTCATATAAGCACAAGTTATCCATTCTCGTAAAATCACCCAATCGCCAGAAATAACATGAAGTAACTAGAACTACAGCGATGAATCATCCGCTAAGTATTGGTACGCCGCGCCGTGTCTGCGAGTGATGTTATGGCCATAAATCACGGCCTAGACGCGATAATGACTTCCGGTCTTCGGAAGCGCAGTAACGCTAGTGATTAAATATAATAATTTTCAAATACAATCCAATATTGTTATATTCATTACTATAAGGTCAAACAAAAATAAACTTATACTCCTATAGAGATCCATAGTTTTATTGTCCTGTAGATGGATTATTATTTTAGCATCAGCAGAGGAAACATTATTGATTTTCAATATTTGAAATTCTTCCAGTGAATAGGTATTTTGATAATCTCACATAGTCAACCAGGCATAAATAAGTTTCATTTATCTTAACTACGACTTTGGTGTCATTTTGATTGGAGAATATATTGTAATGGAATTCGGCAAAGTCAAGAAGATGTATTCCAAATATATCAAAATATCCTTCTGTATTGAACTCTCTGGAAGCTATCAGATGGAGAGAGATGACAGGAAAGTGGATCGTACTTGTCCAGACGACCCTGTCCTCCTGGGCGCCCCATTGTAGTCGTTAGGAGGTTGAAGAAGCATCCATTAACAGAACTTCCATCGTCGTCAGTGATGATTGGTTACCAGCAGCAGTTCAACAGGAACAAGAGAGCTTCGAATACTCCGGGAGTGGAAGTAAGCCGATCTTCGCCCCACTTGGCAAGAAGTAGCCCCATTATCACAAACCTTGAAGGCTTACTGGGGTCAGTGGGACTCCCTGATACTGGAAGACGGCCTGTTGAAGAGGAAACTTGAAAACGAGAACGGGTCAGATCATCGAATGCAGCTAGTGATTCCTAAGAGCCGAGTTCCGGAGGTACTGTGCTACGTACACGATGGTACTTCAGGAGAACATCTAGGAGTGAACAAGACTCTACAGAGGGTTCGTGAGCGGTTCTACTGGGTGAACTACAGCGATGATGTCAGATAATGGTGCCGTAAATGCACCGTCTGTTTCGCAAGTAATGGGCCGCATCGAAAACCGAGAGCCCCTATGAGGCAGTACAACGTCGGTAGCCCGTTTGAGAGGATTGCCATAGACATTGCTGGACCCTTTCCGGTAACCGATGATGGCAATCGATATATTCTAGTTTGCATGGAATACTTCACAAAATGGGTGGAGACATATGCGATTCCCAATCAAGAGGCCGTAACCGTCGCTGGTGTACTAATGAAAGAACTCATTAGTCGTTTTGGGGTACCAATGGAACATCACTCTGACCAAGGCCGATCAAGAAGACCAGGACAACACCACTACATTCTCAATCGGACGGAATGGTGGATGGAGCGTGTAATATTTGTATGTTGATCACAGAATCAATTATTATAGCTCTTGATGTACTAATTAAGGAGACGACAGTTTTCACTTAATAGGTTGCTTTATTGCCATAGCTGATAACACATCGATACAATCAGTACGACATACCTGGAACAACTAAAAGACTCATGTCTGCGATGTTGCGAAGTATATATTAAAATCTTAGATTTGCTAATATATAACAGAGCGCATGAACCGGACTGTAGGAAAGTACCTCTGCAAAGTCGTGAACCAACACCAACGAGACTGGGACCAACATCTGCCCTTCTTCTTGATGGCCTACCGATCAGCGGTGCAAAAGAATCTACAGGACAGACTCCAGCGAAGGTGCTGTTCGGGCGAGATATGAGGCTTCCGTGTGAGCTGGTATTTGAATGCAGACCTGACGATAATGTGGCCGGTCAAGATTACAAAGCGAACCTGAGGAAGAAGATGAACGATATACATGAATTGGTTCGTTCTAATCTTCGGATTTCCAGCAAACGAATGAAGGAACGCTATGATATAAGAGCTAATGGAAATTACTATGCATTTGGTGATTTGGTGTGGCTCCACAATTCTCAGAGAAAACGAGTACTATGTCCGTAGATTTGAAATTACTAGAGAAGAGCATCGCGAACATTTGACCTCCCCTGTAGAGTATGCACTAGCCCACTGCACAGCCCAGAATCTTCAGATGTTCCGAGGGATAGCCAATGAGTTCCGGAAAAGATTTGGCAAGCTAGAACTTCAACAACAAAGCCTATCCATCGGTCGAGCCCTGAAAGTTGAAGATGTCAGTCCTGAAGAAGAAAGATTGCTCTTTCATCTGACAACCAAAAAAAACCATTTCCATAAACCATCCTACAAGAACCTCTGGAAGAAGGAATACAGAAAGTAGCTGTTCCAAAGCTGACTTGCGGTTTGGATGGTCTGAACTGGAGGATTGTCCGTAACATGCTGGAGGTTGTATTCAGATTTATCGGAGTTCAAATTCTGGTATGTTGTTGAAATCCCAGGGCGAATCCAAGGGAGAAGGTGGTGTCATATGTTACTTCCATGAAACTTGCGTGAAAATGAAACCTGCGCTCCTGTGTCTATTAAAACATCGTAGTTCTTGCCATCGATATTGAGAGGTCATAAACGTAAATTGTGTTCAACACTATCTTGGTCGGAGACATAGGAAACATTTACTCCTCTAGATTTGTCAATACGCTTGTTTTTGAAGCAATTGTCGATTATGTGACCAGGCTTCTTAAAAAATCACAGGTATTGCTTGTACTGGGTGTAGATTCTTCCCTTTCGCGTTTGATACCTCGTGCGGTATCTGATATGGGACAAGCAGATCTTATGTGCCCAAATTGGCCACACCGATAACTTAGTATTGCTCGCATTTCTAAAAGGTGCCTCCCGAGGGACCTCCTTGAAAGATACAGAAGGGGTATTTGAAGTTGGTTTCAATTGTATACGTGACACAACTGTGCTATCAAGGAAGTTGCAGATGAATGGCCCACCTGTGACATTTGAGCTTGTGAAATATCTTGTATGCCAAAACATATCAAACTCACAAGTTGTTCCTGTGTGAATTGAATTCCAGATGCATTAATTTTTTGCAATTTCATACGAGCATAAAATCCATATGTTGGACATCCATTAGAATTATAAAGGACAGCTTCATGCATCAATTTACCAAAATTAATAGGACCTAAAAAAAAACCGCCTCACCCTCAAGACAGCCTGATATTTGAGCCATAATGTTATTATCACTCCATCTGAAATCCTCAGCCATAGCAGAAATTTCGTCCGTCCATTTCTGCGGATCATCTCGACCAGGTAGAAATTTTGGCAAACTAACAGAATCACCGGAATTATTTGGTGGTCGGGAATCTATGCGTTCCAAAAATCCCCGCAGCAAGTTTTCGACTGTAGAACCAACATTTATCGTTTCCTCTGCCATACTTATAGCGGTTTTTATTTCGTAGGCTATGCTATATACGAAAGACAAAGAAAAGGCAATACTTCACAGAAAAAGCTTTGCGGGTATGACACAACCATCCGAATGACGAATAAATTCGTAATTTCGTGGGTACATCCGCACTTCTGATGTTAGATAATGCTCAGTAACCAAAACACACTATTGTAATATTATAACACTTTACCACGTAGTTATATATAGAGAACAACACAGCGGTACAAGGCACGTATGTATTCTATCTTACTGAATAGATACTTGGACATGATTCGCCGGTGTGAGTCGTTGGTGACTAATAAGTTCTGGATGTCAGTTACGAGGGGAAACCGGCTAAACGCCAACACTTCACATTGCCGAAACGAAACAAATTGCTCCTATCGTCACCATAACGAGAGTAATGCATTCCAGGAGGAATTACTCTTAAGGAGGGTGCACTGTGATGGAATTCGGCAAAGTCAAAAAGATGTATCGCCGATATCAAAATATCCTCCTGTATTAAACATTCCAGATAGTTCTAGATTGTTCATGAAAGATCTAGAACAGAAAAGGATGGAATATCCTGGAAGCAAGGTGGATATAGGATGGTGAAACAGCTCTTCAATTGTTTCTGCGAAAAACTTGTAGACCGTTTGAGAAGGTACTAATATTTCCACGACTTGAATGAAGATGGCGGTGAGATCGATTATCGAAGAAGATTTCTGTTGCTTACGTATTTCTGTGGTTCACATCTGACAGACGTGACTTGAAACGACATTAAAACAATATATTTTCGATAAATCTGGATTGAATATTGATATTTTGACTCTTCTCAATCATTTTTCATCTAGAACAGATGAAACTGATAAAAGTATGACAGATGCAGAATTTCTGTTTTACCGACAAAAGGTATATGTCGCCATCTCTGATAATTTCAGGAAATATTACTACGGTATGAAATCAAGTAGGCAAAGGTCTACAGTTTATTCTAGTGCTTGTTAATAGGAAGCTGTTTCACCATCCTATATCCACCTTGCCTGGAAGATATCAGATGGAGAAAAATGACAGGAAACTGACAAACACGATATATATACAAGGCCAGCTAATACCTGAAGTCAGTTGAAAGTTGAATATGAAGTGGCGTAACGTGAACATCGTTCATACCCTACAAAATAAATATTGTTATAAATTAGTCTGTAATAAGTATTTGTGTCCTTTGAAATAAATTAGTTAACAGTTAAAACTCGGTCGTCGTTCACTTCTACCCACGAAGATCGTAACAATATGAATGAGTCGTTGGGAATGATTCGATTTTTATAAAACCATAAACATATTTGGATGCCATACTTAATAAATGAAGAGTGAATTTTGTATTAAGTGTATAATTTCGTTAAAATTGCAAAGCGCTTTCGACTTGCGTCATCTTCAGTGCTTCAAGGCAGGTAACAGAATAGAATAGAAATTTAAAGTCATGACCTTAAATTTCTAACATGTTTTTCGTTGAAATTAAATTCAAAAATTATGTATACTGCATTTAAGATGTCTTCAAAAAATTGTAATACTTCCTGTTACCTGACTTGAAGCACTGAAGATGACGCAAAGCGCTTTGCAATTTTAATGAAATCATACACTTAATTGTATTCCCTCTTCATGTATTTTACGAAAGTGTATTCAACTTCCCACATTAATACCTAATAAAAACAATGAGGGAGTAAATTGATAAGATAATTCTCATTCAAGCTTGTACAAAATCCCCCTGGCCTTATAAAATTTTAATTAAAAAGCTTTTATGAACATTCAGGCCAGGTGATACAATATCCTGGAAAGTTTTGTTGTTTAAAAAGTGATAGTTCACAGTAAACAGTCGAATTTGACTATCAATAATGATTCTCGTTACATATCTGAAGAAAACCAATTCCCCTAAAGTCGAAACTTGAGTGGGGCGAAGAAAAGCGGGACCCTCAGCTCATGGGAGGAATCCTGATTTTGGTTGAACGGAGATGCAGGATTCACACCGGGAATCCAATTTCTACTTGCGCTACTTACGTCTGGGATCGAATCACAAACACCTTAGACCACATGCGGCCACGGCTTTCATGTTTCCATAGTGATAAATCGACGCTGGGTAATTTTTATGCAATCTTAAAAGTGATCTGCTTCCTATGACATCTAAAATCGTGAATTTGATGAAGATTCATAGTCTTCTACCACACAAACTCCATATTAATTTTGAATATATTCGGACCATTATCACAAAATTTTTATGGTTTTTTAGAGCCACCATTTTTTTCAATAATAATTTCATAATATATTTTCACCGGAATTATGAACACCCGCCAAATTTCAATTACTTAATCGGACCAGTATTAATTATTCTGAATTCACTCGCAAGATTTAATCCGAACAAATAGAAAAAAATAAACAGATGAATAAATGAAAAATGAATCTCTGGACCTCTTCACATTGAGTAATTTTTTATGTATCCTTCCCCAAATTACTTCAAATGATACGCTAACAATGTTATGAATATCACATTCCTATTTCATCCATCGGCACTCTCTATCCGAAAACTGCTTAACTAAAACTATTTACCATAATAAGTTTGAATTTAGCTATTCGCCGCCCATTTTGTAGATCCAATTAATCTTCCAAACGAAATTATCTGTAGATTCGATGTCAGTCGGAAATCGAACTATTTTTATTGGTGTCCACTTTGAAATGAAACAGAAGCGTGAATAAACTCAATTTCCGGAAAAAAAAATTCGTAATTAAATCAATCTCAATATATTTGAAAGGTACTTCCATCCAATATATATATATAGTAGGTAGATATTCTTTGCTGACGAATCAGGTGAAAAATTAGGTGAAAATGAGTTTATTGGGGAGAGCAGCAAGTAATTGTGGACTCTTATAAGTTGGTTCCAAGCTTTCGGAAAACTTTAATTTCCATCATCAGGGACTCTACATGAAATTACACCATTATAGTAATCATCCTCAACTAAGTTGTGAGTATCAACTCCACTTAATTGTTAACACTATATTAACTTTTGTAAATTTCATGTAGAGTCCCTGATGATGGAAATTAAAGTTTTCCGAAAGCTTTGAACCAACTTATAAGAGTCCACAATTACTTGCTGTTCTCCCCAATAAACTAATTTTCACATATATATATATATATATATATATATATATATATATATATATATATATATATATATATATACATAGATAACATTCATAAAATGAGGAAAGAATTCTTTAAAATCGTAATATTTATGATGTTTCTCATTTCAATTCGTGTTCCAGAGGTCAACATACATAGATACAAACAGAAAATTCTCCCCAATATATAGATCACATGTGGTAGTTTGACCGGTGGGAAGTTAGAAGAAATTTTCTAGCAACAATAAGTAACAATAACAAGAACATTCACATCGACAAAAAAAACGCAAAAGTGATACCCACATACGATAATTTCCAATTTGTGTAGGTACGAGGACATTAGATATTAGAGAGAAACAACACGAGTCGCTCTCGCATCTTCTACTTTTTTTTGCGCATGCTCAGAAATTCAGGCTAGCTTTCATTGAAGAAATCTAAATTATTAGACGAATCATTTGCAGGTCTTCTATTTGAGACATCACTTTCAAGACTATGAAAAGCCGATATTCAATAATTCAGTTATAAAATTCAGTAGTGAAATTTTTACTAGATCTTCTTAGAGGTGTTTCTTCAAGACCGGGAAATTATGTTTTGATTTTATCGTCTTATTTAGTTTTCTTCTGTTTCAAATCTTCAAATAGTTGTTATATGTAAATTCGTTGAATGCTTGATATTGTATAATATGATAGTATGAGAAGGATTATATTCATTTTGTATCATTTTATTCAACCCATGGACGTATATTCAAACATTCAAACATATTGTTGGACCGTCGTCTGACATGATCGTTAGTGATAGTATTGTATACTGGGCGAAATGTAAATTCGCTTTTAATTTTCAAACAGAAACAGGCTGGCCACACTTCCTTAAGAAACTTGTTAACCATAATGACCCAACTGAAAAATTTTGCAATACAATATTCGCAAATTTATTTTTTTATTATATATATATATATATTATAACATTTCAGCATGACTGGTTGGTAGAAATGTCCGAAGGATTACCAAGCAAAGAAGGCACAAACGTGGACGAGAACGAAGTTAGCGGAGAATATAAATCGGTTAACCCGCCTACAAACAACCAGAAGAAAACCTCGAAGCAAAGGAGGAAACAAAAAGAACAACGGGAGCTAGAGAGAGCCCGAAGAACTTTGAAAATGCAAAAGAAGAAGATAACCGATATCCATAATTTGAAAACAATCACGAAGAAATTAGCGGAAATTGAGAAGGAACAGGCCATCATCAGAGAAAAGCGTGCCAAGATCAAGGAAGCGAAGAAGGACGATCCAAAAGTTTTGGGTTCCATGAAGTACGAAGAACCCGATATGGAATTCAATATGATTCAAGAAATATCAGGAAACTTGAAGGATTTGAAAACCGAGGGAAATTTGCTAGCCGACAGGTTCAAGAGCATGCAGAAACGTAACATTCTGGCACCGACCAAGCGACATGGTCGCAAGAAGGCCAAAGTCAAGAAGTATACTAAACCAGGCCACAAAGAAACGGATTGGAAAAAGACAGTGGCACGTTCCTTATCTGGAGAAAATTTAACTAGTGTTTCCAGGAAAATAAAATGATGTGTTGATCGTTATTATGCTTTTTTTACACCAAATACACATTAGCACCTATAATAAATTCGAAGAGTAGGCCGTATATAGGGTGGCGAGCGTGAATTGAGGATTATCACCTTAAATGTTTTTGAAGGGTTCGAATTGAAATTTGAAAACAAAAATTGGTCTCAATTTTTTGTTTCTGATCCATGGAGGTATATGGTTAACGTTCATGTTCGGATCCAAAACTTATTCATCTCCATTTATTCTATGATATGAGAATCGACGCTTCGTCTCAATTTGGCTCAATAAAGGAAATAATTTGCGTACATTATTTTTTCTGCTACTTACCAGTCATAATTTCTTCATTGCATTCATTCAGATTTGGATTCTGCATCATTTTACTCACTATATTAACTTTTGTTAACACATCTCACTAGATTATGTAAAAATGCTAATATATTCAGTGAGTCCCGCTTCGAGATGAAGTCAAGATTCGGATTCCAGATCAAAGTGTGAATTCATGTAGCACAAGGTAACAGTAATTACCAAGTGAAATATTAATCAATTAACAATTTGTGAAAATGTATGAGGTAGGTATATTCAGGCGCACCCAAATTTAAGAACCATGAAGAAAAAAGTGAGCATGCGCACAACATACTTGTATAATTTTTGTTTCAATTTAATTTTTTTTCCAGGATCAAATTACTGAAGCACTTTTTTGTTGCTGTGCTTTTAACTAGATACAGACGAGGAAATCTCAAGAAGTCGATGGTATCGAAAGACCATGTGGCGTTTTCTTCATAAACAAGGATGTCCTCGAATCTTTGAAATTTTAATATCAAAAGTTGGTTCAAAATTTCAGACGGTATAATACATATCCTACAAAAAATCCCTTATTGCCACCTAGCTGTCCTCAGATTATTGATAACATTACAAAATGTATGCCATTATTTGAACGAAATAACGAAAACTAAAATTATGGCATCAAAAATTCAAAATATTTGAAAATGAGATATGTTAATTACTTTCACCATTGGAATTACCAATTCCGCGGTCATCTGCGCACTAGAAGAAAATCCCGCTTAATTAATACTTGAAATAAGGTTAATGAAAAGTGTTTTTAACTGCCAACTTAGTTGCAAAGCAACCCTCATAAGTCTAGGACTTGTATGAGCAAGGAAGACAGTAAGCACTACTCGGCTGGTTACCGTTGAGCCAACTTCTACTTATTGTTACCTACTTTGTTGGTTGATAATTATTATTGTTACTCTATAGACGGCCTCATCTCTGAATACAAATATGCTCCGCCGTCTTTTTCGTTCTGAGATTTTTTTTCGAAAAGCTACTAAATATTTTGTGAAAAAATTAAGAACTGTATTTCACCGTGTACCACTAGGTATGATTACACGCACGGTGACACTATAGATTTAATTTCATTTGTAATTGCCCAAATGAAAATAAAATCGTATATTTTTTCATTATATTATGTTTTACTCGAGGTTTTACTAAACAGGCTGTCCTGCTGGCTGTCCCATTTGAAATGGAAACATACTTAAACATTTATTATTATTTAATAACAGATTGGCATGTTAATCTTGACAAGGTTGACGAAAAAATCTACCAATGCTAACAAATTGTTTATTCACTCAATATTCCAACAATGCAAATACATTCTAAGAATGTCATATTCAAAAACAAAAATATTTGGTAACAAGAAACAGTCAATGTAATTATATGGCAAATGTATTATTACTGGGTCTATTTTGCTGGAGGTCTTCAATTCATACATTTATACCAAACCAATTAGAGGAACCTATTTCAAAAGGAAATCCACATGACGCCATGAATGCATTGATATTAATAATGTATGATGTTTTCACCAAACCGCCTGTTAGATTCGATTTTGAACTTGTCAAACAATAGTATCAAAAATTAATGCAATAGCCACGATTACAGTCATAATCTAATGACCCTGGAGGAATATAAGTATAAGTTCGATATACCGTGTGATAAAGTACAACAAAGATTATCCTGAAACTATTGTGCCAACTTGAAATGAAAATGCATCAATTTATATATTGTATATTGGATAAATTAAAAAAATTCACGGGATGTGATGATTATATGACATTAGAATAAAAAAATATATATTACCGAAAATATCGATTTATGAATTTTGTCATGTACTTTTCTGTATCACAATACAAAATCTAATATGTACTTGTGATAATACTCATAACAAATTTTGGTTTTTCAGTCAAAAGATCATCTCTATCACTCTATCAGCCGAGGCCGATTCATATCAGAAACATTTACCGATCTAAATATTGAAATTAATAATCTCATGAAGAAGGAAAGTGTGGTTATCTGAGTAGTATCAATTTTGACTAGAACACCACTTTTTCACATATACAATGACAAACCTCAATAACTACAAAATCATATATTTGATGGGGGAATCCATTGTCTGGGTAGGTACCTATTTATGTTTGGTAGGTAATTCAGGAATGGAGCAAACAAAGAATTAGGAACCCAGAAGAAATTTGGAGCAGAAATATTCTTACTCACCCACATATAAACTGACTAACCAGGATGAGGCTTATTGCGCATAAATAAAGATATTTGGCAAAATAGCATGTATATATAATGTGATTTGCTCATTCAAGTATTTGACAACTTGTATTTCATAAATAAGCAAAATCAAAAACTGATGAATTATGTCCAGACATTTCTTTCATGTAAAAGGATATAAGACATACTCATTGCTATTATAAAAAATGACATGACCATTGCTATATAATAAAAAAAATAACTTCCATACTTCATTCACTCTGTTGCTGGGATTATTATACAATTGTAGAGTGTTTATGTCTGGATTTAGGTACCATACAGTATTGCATGAATTTGAATACAGTCTTTGATTATATTGACAGTGTTGCAACATAGGTTCAAATATACATTTTTCCAATCCTACCCTGTTTATTTATAAATTTATGGCAAATCTATCAATATGAATTTAAATTCCTGATTTTTTTATTTGAATTTTTCACTATGAGGTGTTTGGTAAAATGCATATAATTTGGGATGGAACAAGTAAAGGCATTACTATAAGATCAAATTGATTACCACTCAGACCCCCAATAAATCCTCCTGAATGAAAATGAATTTTTGGAGACACAAAAAGTCCAAGAGTCTGAAGTATAACTGTGGGCAGGACCAGCATGTGACTCATATAAGCAAACAAATATAAATTGCTCCATAATTTGACATAAATAATTCCCAGAATAATATTTCTGAGGTTCCAATGAATTCTTATCACCACCTGTGCACCAAAATTTCCTGCTTCAACCCCACCATAAGCTTCTAAACTTCAAAGTTCTTATCAAAAAACAATAACAACTGATATGTTTCATTTTGGATTTCTAACAGCAAGTTCCTTCACTTCAATTCATTTCAAATCAAAAAAGTTTCATCAAACATAGATTGCCAATGCCAAACCACTCATTGGAGAATAGTAAATAATAATTTTCTTTCTCAAAAAACTATGGGTCAAGCTATGGGTTATCTGAGACCTTTGGCTAGATTTCTCCAAAATTTGTGGATCCTTGATTGGTCATCAAATAAACTTCTCACCATAATCACTTGGATAAAGCCTACTATGATCATGAGCGCCAGCTGTGCCATGGAAAAGGTATTGACTTTAAAGAAGTTTTCCTCAGCAACATTTCTATCACGAGCTTCAGTGGATTTGATCAACTCTTGCAGGTTTCTCACTTTAGTTAAATGGTCTCTCATATTATTCATAATTTCTTGTACATCCTCGATCCCAATTTCATAATTTTCATTGTCCTCAATAGCATTGAAATCAAATTTTTCATCAGACCCCCAACCATCTTCATCTCTATATATGATGAGTTCAAAGAATACTGTTTTCATATTATAGGAACTGAAAGAATTATCAAAACAGAATCTGAAATCTCCAGGTATTTCAACATCATATCTGTGGTTGTTCTCAGATTTTTTGAAATCGGCCACTAGGATCCTACCATTCGGATCAACTAGTCGGAAAGTTATATCCAAATCTCCATGTCCACCATCTATCACTTGATACTCTATATCTATCGATTCTCCTTGTTTTGCATTCTGGTAAAAGCAATTTTCCGTTCCAGGATCAATGAAAACTGTTAATTCTTTCTCGAGAGATTGTACATTGTATATCATAGAAAGTAAAGAGATTAGAATAACAAGTTTCATGTTCATAAGGATCTTGTCGTGGTCCTGACTTGATATAGAGATTGAGCTCGATTGGAACCGAGACTTATATACCACGAAGATCCATACAAATACAAAGTAGAAGTATTAAGTCACAGAGTACAGTAAGGTTCCACTAATCTTTGATTAAGTATTCCAATCCAACTTCCAACTATTTCACAATCTATTTTTCAAAAATCAAAACAATTTGTAGATCAGTTGACTGAGTTGACACTTGACAGACGTCATGTGGTCATAAATCAGCTTAAGGAGGATTTACACCAGATTGTATGGATTTTTATAAAAATTATGTTGAATGAATTCATTTTAATATCTATAGTTTTTCGAAAATTTCAAGTGTTTTCTAATGAACTGCACAGTTTCAGTTTCACCACGGTTCCACCAATATATGAATTATGTGTTTGTACTTTCGACAGTTCGGCTGGTTGATGTTCCATGAATAGCTTTCTTCACGTCGTCCAGATGGCAGCATAATCTGAAATTTTGACGAGTTGTTTTGAGCGATACATTATACATCATGGCGCCTGTCGCGAAAGAGTGTGTCGGTGTCAAGTGACTGTTTCCGAATATTCAGTGTTTAGTTTTGCGTTGTGTCGTGTATAAGCGGGTGAAAGTACTGGTTCACAAGTTATGTTCATCGTTATTTGATATTTTAGTCCAGCTGATCTTTCAAACATCGAAGAGATGATGATATGGGGCACATTCCAGCAGTCAACAACCTAGTTCTCCAAGAGCAGGTGTTGGGTTAACAAACCATTTAACAGAATAAATTTGTTCCCGTTGCCTTTTGAACAGATTGTAATGGTACATTTTCGTAATTGTTTACACTCTGAACACAATACGACATGCAGGTAATAACAATGAATGTGTCTATTTTGTATTCCCTTTTAAATGTCTCTGAAATATTGAAGCATTAACTTTTTTTAAAAAATTTCTGTTTAGTGTGGTGAGATTTTTATGTCCTATAATAATTATATTTTCGAACTTTTTTTGGTGACTTCATATTGAGTGTATTCTTGTTGGTTTTCAGATCAACCTCGAGCTGAAGAGGAGCTCCATCAGAGAGCCGTTGATATGCTGTTGCGATGGCAGGGAAGCCTGACTTATCTGCAGGTCCTGGAGTACAAAATGTAGTGGTTTATGTATCAAATGACAACTTTGCTCAGGCATACACTGTTGGCCAACAAAATGTACCCCAGAATGCCCATATCCTGCACAATGCTGCCTATGGGAATTCACCACCAGCAATGTCCCCCTCACTGGGGCCTCCAAAAACTTTCCCTGAGAAGAACAGTGTCAAGCCACCAGACTATTCAGTGGCCCAACAACAAGGGGGCTACTTTGCCAGTGTGGGCTACAGTAACGATGCAAACTATCAAAACGGTGCCATACTAAAGAGTTATGGCAATGGAGACAGCTGGCAGGGAGGTCCTGCCAGAGTGCGTGAAGATTGTGATTCGTACGTGGACGCGGGCTACTTGGGGGCCGAGGGGCCCCCGCACAGTGTTCGTTGTGATTCAGTGCGCTCGGAGACTGCTGAGTCAAGTTGCAGCAGTCTGAGCTCTGCTGACGAGGGGCTGGTGCTCTTACAGAACCAGCCCCCTGCGGAGATGGTGGTGTATGAAAGTGGAGTCGATCCGCGTTCGGGAGCTGGGGTCTTGGTAGCGCTTGGGGGGCCCCACATGGCTCCACAGACAATGAACAGTTCCTCCATTGTGGGGACTTTGGGATCCATGCAGAAGCAGTGTGTGATGGTGCCCTATGGGTGGAAGAGGTTGCTGAATAATGGATCCATCATCTATATCAGGTAAGTATTTGATTCAGTAGAATGTGATGGAACTGACTTCTGCAGTGCTGGAATTCCCTTCAATAAAATTGGGAAATTGGGATGAAAATTTCATAAAAATGTATTAGTTGAATGCAAATCCTACAAAATTTTATCTATTGAACACTCTATTAAACAGCCCTCTGTCATGTCTAAAGTTCCTGAAAGTTCCATTGCATCTAAATATTTAATAATTCATATGTTAACTTTATTTTCCATAGATCAGTAGTACTTCAAATTGATAATTTGAAAAAGTGTTTGAAAATTGTTTTCAACTGCCAATTTAGTTGCAAAGCAACCCTTGTAAGTCTAGGACTTGTAGCAGTAAGGAGGATTTGGAATTTATTCCTCAAATTTGTCATACTAATTTTAACTTTCTTTTGCATTTGTATAATAAATTGTTCCAGTATTGATCAGATTATCAAATACTCAATTCAAGAAACACATCAACCCCCATAAAAAAAGTATTCAACAAAAACATCTGGTACACAATCCTTTGAAGTTATTTGAAAATTAGTTTGTAAAACCCTGCAAGACATTAGAGCAAAATTTATCTTTTTGCAGCACTAAAAAGACCTCCAAAAATACCAGGCATTGGGTACACAATACTTGAATTCAATGACAGTCATAAATCCTTCCAATCTTTTATCTTGCCTCTTCAGAATTTCAGTTACCTTTCTTGGAAATGTGCAGCCTGTCTGCTATTATGGCAAAAGGTCTTGCTACCACAATTTTGTCACAGTTCTTGTTGCATGTTACATTTTTAATGAGATGGATAACATTAACAATTCATAGTTCTGTATTTGGGACTCTTACTTGACCTTGAATATCTAGAGAGCCTTCACCAGGCTCTTTTGTATACCTCATCCTAGATTTCCTCACATCAGCATTACCTACTTATTTGTGCTAGAGAAAATTAATAGTTAAAAAATATGTTTAAAAACAATTAAAAACAAGTGATGATCTAGGTGATGATATAAAAGCTTGTAGTAGGTAAGATCCTTTTATAATCAAAAACAATAATTTCTATTTTCAACTTTTTAAATAAATTCAGAATATTTAGTTAGTAACTTATCGCCGAGCTTATGATCGTTTTTTCTGAAAAATAAATTCTGATTATATTTTGATGTGTATTTGAGAGTTCTGAAGTACTTAATTGATTTGAAAAAAAGAAACAAACATAATAGGCCTGTTTGTTTGTGCATGCTCAACCTGCTGTAGCTGATTTTTTTCTATAGGTATCTTTGTTCATCGCACCATGTAAACAGAGACAGTCATAGAGAAAAATCAATTTTAGCAGGTTTAGCATGCACAATTTAACACGCCTAATATGCAAATGCTATTCTATCAGTGTTATTATATCAGCTGATTGAGGGGCGGTTCTTCTTGTTACATAATAAAGGCTCATTGTCAGCTCTTATCGCCAAATGTTTTTTGTCCTTCGTTTTTTCAAAACAATTTGGGTTTTGCCAGCTATAGGCTGCATAAAGATCCCCAAATGAGCGTCAAAGTTTGTCTTTTATTTTCGATTTCAAAAATAAATGATAATTAGGAAACTATAGGAAAATTATCATCAGGAAACCCTAGGAAACCAATCTGATCAGGTGACCGACTTACTGATTTGATAATAGATAGAATTTGGTAATAGAGTGATAAAATTTGAATGGAACACCCTTAACTTTTGGATTTTTTCCTAAATTCTGCTTATTGTACTTTGTACGCACTAGATATGTTGAAACCAGAGTTCTTATTGAGGTTCTTATAAAAGAGGGGTTAGGAAAAAAGCTGAGTTTTGGCCTGAGAAAAGGGGGAGATTGGTGGGCAGTTAAGTTATCTAAACTGCTTACGGCCGTATTCGCCGTATACTTTTAAGCTAAGCTTGACTTCAATGTCGTTTTAAAAGCATACAATTTCGTATTGTTAAGCGAGCTTAAATCCTAAGCTTAGCTCAAAACCTATACGGCGATTCTACGAATACGACGAATACGGCCGTTAGAGTGTTCTTTATTGAATCAAAAAAATCAAATACAATGATTCAAATACCGGTGTGAAGTTAGCAGCAATTTTCCAGTAGCCGATTTTCACATAGCGGCCAAATGACCAGTGGCGTCGGATTTTTTATTTTTCGTAAATAATTATTTTTATGCCATATTATGACTCGAATTATGATAAAAATGAAAATTATTGGAATCCGAATATTGCACGTGGAAGAATATACATAGATCATTAAGAACCTCCTAATGAAAAGATCTCGAAATCCGACCAATTCAAAATTACAAAGGAAAATCCCCTACAGATATCACATTGATCTATAATGTTATCTATTTTACGAGATGAATTATTTGCAGGCCGTCTAAGGGGTGGTTGCTACCCTTCCAAACATTGAAAAAATCTAGAACACCTTTGCGAAAAGTTTAGCCAAGTTGAGATTTGGTACAGTGATTACTGAATAGGTCTAGAATACTGTGTCACGAGATGAATAATTTGCAGGCCGTCTAAGGGGTGGTTATCACCCTTCAAAACAATAAAATAATCGAAAACACCCTTTAGAAAAGTTTAGCCAAGTTGAGATTTGGTACAGTGATTACTGAATAGGTCTAGAATACTGTGTTATGTGATGAATAATTTGCAGGCCGTAATATTTATACTATATTTTCAGAAGCGGTAAATTCGTGTTTTTCAGGCGATGTTAACTATTACAGGGGTAGTTTTCGAGCTTAATATAGGGGTACAAAATATGAAATAGGGTGCTTATGCTTTCTCAGCTCATTCAAAACATGTGGTGATGAAGAATTTTCGGAAACGGCACATTCTTAAACCGCCCAACATAGGTGATACAGGAACTCTAATATTTCGTTTCTGACGCCGCGACCTTTTCTATTTTCACACCGGTCCCATCCTTGAAGTAACTTTTTCTATGTGAAAATTGTTTGGCACTTCTAGTATGATGTTCATGAATTTCATAATTATTCTGATGAATTGATTGAAATATGCTGGCATTATTCCTTTAACTATTTTAAAAATAAAAAACATTGCAAAATATGTAAGTCTTGTTTATCGATTGCCACTGTAAAGTTTCTTGCATACGAATTATTGGAGTAAGTCTGTAACATTGTAGAATCAGTCTCATACCACGATTTTGGAATTTTTGGAGAAATGCTTTGCTGTTGTTGTCTAAAAGGTAGAGTATGGTGGAACAATAATCAAAATGTGGTTGTACAGATGAAACTGATAAAAATATGACAGATGCACAGTTTCTGTTTTACCGACACAAGGTGTGTCGCCATCTCTGATACCTTCAGGAAATATTACTACGGTATGAAATCAAGTAGTCCAAGGTCTACAGTTCATTCTACTGCTTATTCAGCGCGCGGTAAGCTGCAATGTGCAGCAGTCCAGCAGTTGTCATTATCGATTCCTTGGCGGAAGTCCCGGGAAATTGATGTTTCCTCGCTCCTCACATGATACTGCTCCGCAAGAGTTGAGGGATACTTTGAAATCTTCCATTTATCACCAAACAAATTCGGTTGTCGCGGGATAGAGATCGATAGAATATTGTCATGGACTGGTGAATTCACTTCGAGATTCACTTCCTATATCCTGGGCCTCTTCCCAAATGCACTTCTGAATATCAGATTTTCATCCCACGTTATAGTTAGTGAAAATTCATCGGATAAATATTTTGTATTCTTCTCGTGCGATCAAATTTGACAACAAAGCCTTGAGCGCCCTTGCCTACCTGTACATAGTTGCCGGAAGTATCGAAATGTCTAAATAATCGGATACTCTGCATCAACATCTTGGTACTGCTCGAGGTATTGCTATGATATCAAATGTCAAATAGATTGAGTAGGGACTTTTATTCCGGTGTCCAAGTCCAATATAGATTGTATTATAGACAAGGCATAAATGAAATAGAGTAATTTTTTATTATGAAATTATGGACAGGTACAAAATAATTTTGACACTGTCAATTTTTCTTTGAAGTTGATTATGCTACTCAAATATTTAATGTTTTTATGAATATTTTAATCCATCCAAGAAATTAGTAACTTCAATCTGGCAACAGAGCACGCAACATATTTCTACTTCTTTTTTCGGTCCGTAGGCTCAACCGAATTGAGTCCAGAAACTTATGTCACATGGTAGTACGCCATAGTCGAGGTATTAGTGTTCCGCCACGAGTTCCGCCATAAAAATTGTAAATCGCAGTATTTTGAAAATTTAAATTATTTCGATAATTTCACTAGTAATTCTAGACAGCAGAAGTATAGTAATACTATTTTATACTGAAAATCGTAGTCATGATGAGTTTATAGGATTTATTCAATATTTTTTAGGTAACTTACATTGGGAATTACCGGAAATACCGGAAATGGTAACGTAAAGGAATTTATAGGAAGTTATTAGATTCATATGGAATGCCGGAATGTGGTCAAATAGTTGAATCATTATGGAGTTTTCATATGAAAGACTTGGGTTAAAGAGTTATTGCGAATTGTTTGCGCGTTATTGGAAAGCCCGGAAAGTCATAAGGAATTTATTTGGTAATCATCGCATATTTCTGCGATTTCATCTCAAAATATTGGTCGATGGTAATCGATCTGGAAGAAGTAAGTAATTAAGATTGTAGTTGTCGAGACAATACAAGTAATTAGGATATCCTGATGAGGTTCAGGAAGTCATTGAGAATGTATAGGTATGTCAGTCAGTCAGTATAAGTAGTATGAGTAATGAGAATTCAGACCATGCAATTTCCATCAAGTCCAAAGTGCGAATAAGGAAGTTAATGGGAATTCTTCGTTTAGGTTTAGATATTGGAAAATATCGGGATATCTGGAAGTCGTGTGGAGAAAGTCATTAATGGATTTTCGTGGATGGATTTTGTGATACAATTTCCCATAATATTAACGCACCACAGGAAATATATAAAAGAAGATTTTTTTTTGATAACCTCTTTTGATAATTTTTGGTGGTGCGTTTATTGTTTGGAGAAGTGTATATTGTTACGAACTGTGCTTCCACGAGACCGGAAGTCATTATCTCGGCGGTTCGGGTCTAGGCCGTGATTTATGGCCTCGCGATAACATCGCTCGCCGACGAACCAATAATTAGCGGATGATTTATTACCAATGATTCTTAGAGTGATTTCGCTAGAATGATGTTTGTACTTATATAAGGGACCGCGCAGAGTCGCGGACAGTCAGTTTTAGTTTGGAAAGAATTCAGTTCAGAAAGGAAGCTATAGTATTGTGAACATCGAGATTTGTAAAGCGAATATCGTTGTGATTCAACTAACTAACTAACTATTGAGTTGTATTTCGAGTGTTTAGTGAAATAAATTGTTCAGTTTTGTACTGAGTGTTTTGAATTCACGAACCCAAGTAGAAATATCTTAACAATATATTGAAAATCATTGGGAATCCTGGGACCCAATGAAGGTGTATGAGATGCGATGAGATGCCATTGGAACTCGCATTGGAAATACCCAGGGAAATACCCAAAAGTTGAAGATTTCTTTTAACTTTCCGCAAAAATTGATCCTATAGAAATTCAACAGAGTTAACTTCCCACCCGATCTCTGGACTTTTCAACTGGTGGAAAGTTGTAAAAATTTCAGTACTGTGGATAAAACGAATCGAGGAAAACCCACGGAAAACCCTTTTCCGCAATGATATGCCCGCCAACTGCTCGAGTCTTATCGACCAATGAGCTGGCAATCTAACGCTCCGATCTGCCCCGAGGTCAGTTGGGGTAAGGGGGTATCATTTAACCCCCATAATATGAGCTGGGTTCATTATTCTTTCATCGTTCACCGGGCTTTTTGCCCGAAGAATACTGTTAATGAGGCCAACTCAGCGACGTACGTACGAAATTTTCGATTTTTTTTTTTCGAATGATTGGAATTGACTGGAAGTTTGTATTTCATTGTCAGACTTGAGACATGCCGAACTTCCCTATATCAGAATTCTTCATTCTATCCACAGCCATTTCCAAAAACTCTCGTAGGTCGTATTTTTCATGTCGTACCATTATTGGTATCTCGAAAACGGTAACAAAGTTGGTTGAATTAAACAAAAGTTGCTCATTTCAGTGAACAATTGAACGATGTTTCCAAATCATAGATATCACGAACCGTTTTCAATATATACGGGAAAAACCTTGATGGATTTTCATTGTTCGGGCCTTGATGATGGAATAAATTTAGAAAAAAAAAATAGAGTAGTTGAGGGTGGCCCTCGAAGAGCGAAACGTCGTATGAAAATAAGAGTACATGAAGAAAATTCCTTGAATAACTTTCTATATTCTTATAAAGAAGAGAGCACTAGCGTAGTGCATAGAAAAGGAAACGGGCCATTTTGGTTTTCCCTGTATATCATTGTTCACTAAAATAGATAACTTGTCTGATTTAACCAACTTCGAATACTGTGCGAACCGTTTTGCTTGTACTCACGTCGTTCATGTTTTTAACAAAAAATAGTTGAAGGTAGAAACTTATATGAACATACATATGTATTCGAAATGTTCGTTTGTATAGTTCTTTTGAAACACTCGGTAAATTATTAGTGGGTTACGTCTTTGTCAAAATTTGTACAAGAGAACATCGATGCATACGAGTGATCTTTTTGAAAATATTGTAATGGAATTCGGCGAAGTCAACAAGAAGTATCGCCAATATTAAAATATCCTCCTGTATTGGACATTCCAGATAGTTCTCGATTGTTCATGAAAGATTTAGAACAGAGAAGGATGGAATATCCTGGAAGCTATCAGATGGAGAGAGATGACAAGAAAGTGACAGTTCCAGAAGGTTCTAGAACAACTCAACCACGATATATATACAGGGCCAGATAATGGCAGAAGTCAGTTGAATACGACTTTGCGTTACGTTCATAACCTTCAAAATAAATAGTTGTTATGAATTAGTCTGTCATAAGTGTTAGTGTTCGTTGAAATAAATTAGTTATCAGTTTAAACCCAGTCGTCGTTCATTTCTACCCACGAAGATCGTAACAATATGTTATCAATTATTCTTAAAAGTTACCGTAACAATTCAATTGTTTGTGTCTGTGATTGGCTTGTGTCATCTTTTTCCGTTCCTCTAACCAACTACTCCTCGAATTACTGAATCCAAGCACTTGTCAAATTAACAATATGGTTGGTTCTAGGGAGCATAATTACGTCAATATTATAAACTTTTTTTTGCCACCACGCGTATGACAACGTCATGAAGCACACTATTTTGTTATTTGGAAAGTAGTTCATATCACCATCCATTGTTACTTGAAATAAGTACAAGTGTTGCATTAAAAAAAAAATCGCACGGTCGCATGTATGGATAGAAATAATCACTAATTAGGTATATTAGTTGGTACTCATTGTTACCATAATCGCTTTTGATACACCTCATTCACTGGATTTTGTACCTCTTTTCGGATTATAAGGAAAATTCCAACTAATTTCAATGTGTCGATGAGACATAACCTTTATGAACTTTGATGAACATTAGTGCGGCACATTATCCGAAACTTGCAAGAGTACGGCTTGCATCACAGAAGTTTATAATTTTTACATGTGAGATAACGCACCACACTGCTGTATTCCTGGTTGCGTTATTACCGAGTTATTACCTACTGGCTTGACAACAGATAAAATATGGCATTTGAAATAACCTCGAAAATAACTTTTATGTTCGTGATATTCGTGTAGGCATGTGGCATTAACTATCAATGAAATTGTTTGTGCAAACGAAGAATACTGAGCTCGATACTGAGTTATTCACATCTGGAATTGTCGAAAATTGTTACGAACTGCTGGCATTTCCGAGAAGGTCGAAAATCATCAGCTCGACGCGTGACTAACAGCGGAGGCATCGGTCGCAGACGCACTGCTATAATTAGCGGATGATTCATTGCCGTCGAATATGAAAAATACTTCAATTTTATTCCTGTTCTTTCTGGACAATCATGTTTTCACCTATATAAGATCCGCGGTTTCGCAGACAAGTCAGATTAGAAAGAAAGCTAGTACAGTGAACATTGAGATTTGTAAAGCGAATATCGTTGTGATTTAACTAAGTGTTTATTGAGTTGTATTTAGTGTGTTTAGTTTTGAATTCACGAACCCAAGTGGAAATAACGTAACAATATGATAAAACACTATAGCTGTAGTGTAGCCTCTGAAGTGATCCACTTTGCGAACGTTTACAAAATAGAGATCAACACCAGCTTTATAGGGAGCAAGCCCTTTCAGCTGGTGGTTTTGGTAAATCATTGACAGCTGTCAAAGATTTGATATGTGATTTGATCTGTGTGTAGGTGTGTCGGCAGGGTTATAGGAGAAAATAGAAAAAAAAATTAAACCCATTTTAAAATAGTTAAGTAACTTGTGTGGGTGATGTGCTGGTTGTGTGAGGGTAGGAATGAGGATGCGGTAAACTTTTCAGACTGTTGTCTGAAAAGCTGGGAGGGGGATGGATGTTTTTCAGGGAGCTTCCGCTGTGGACTCGTATATGAGCCCGTGTTTTTTCCTTATGCCGTGTACTTTTCGTACAGCGGTCATGTTTCTCGTGAGTTGGGATTTTTTGATGTGAGTACTGTAGAATTTATTAGATATTGTTACGAACTGCTGGCATTTCCGAGAAGGCCGGAAATCATCATCTCGACTCGTGACTCACTGCGAAGGCATCGGTCGCAGACGCCCCGCTATAATTAGCGGATGATTCATCGCCGCCGAATATGAAAAATACTTCCAGTTTATTCCTGTTATTTCTGGACAATCATGTTTTTACCTATATAAGAACCGCGGTTTCGCGGACAGATCAATTTAAAAAGAAAGCTAGTATTGTGAACATTGAGATTTGTAAAGCGAATATCGTTGTGATTTAACTAAGTTATATTTAGTATGTTAAGTGAAATAAATTGTTCAGTTTTGTACTGAGTGTTTCAAATTCACGAACCCAAGTAGAAATATCGTAAAATTACTTTTGTTTTCTTTTTGACAGGTGGGTGATATTGAAATCTAATGCGAGATTGTAGATATGCTGTAGTATTAGATATTTCTCGTTTCATGGCTATGAACAATTTGGGACTTTGCATGAGAACTAATGCCTATTCTTTGAAAAAAAACTATTCGTAATATGAATATTGCTGATGGGCTCGTTCAATGATTTGAGGTGAGTTCTAAATAACTTGCTTTCGTTTTTGTTTTTCTAATTGTTATAACATTTTATCTATTTTTACATAATTACTTATTATGAACCTCCATCACTTACTTATCGGGAATTTGATTTATTCATCTACTTTTCTACGTTTGTACCATTGTTGACAATTGCATTTGTAACTAAATAAATCATTATTATATTTTCAATTGACTTGGCTGTTACTTGATGATAATCCATAGTTATTGTAAACAAACGAAAAACGATAAGATTTTCACGATTAATGTATTAATATATATATTTTTCACAACATGTTTCGCTAACACTGTAGCTTCATCAGGTATAAGTACACTAAACTAACTACTACGATAACAACCATATGTATACCTAATTACACAATTAAAACAATATTTGTACCTGAAGGGATTGAAGAATGTTTATCCTCTATATTGCGGTAAATAACAAAAATAAAATGAATATCTAATTAAGCTATTTTTAGGAAAACAAATTCAACAAAGGAGAATTATTTAAATCTAATTGGTCATTAAGCAAAATATTTGAATTCTTAAGTCTATTAATTTCGAGTGTCTAAATAATTAAGTTTCACTCCTTTGTTTTCAACATGTAGGATTTTGATTGATAGCGAAACATGTTGTGAAAAATTATATATAAATATATTTATCGTGAAAATCTTATCGTTTTTCGTTTGTTTACAATTATAATAATAATAATTTCGCCTCCCACGCCGCTGTCTTCGCGTGTCGTATATTCTAACGTATCTAGTCGACTTGGCACCTTACAAACAACACACATAGTATGTATGCATATAAAACGGACGCATTTTTTCCTGCCGTCGTCCATATCACGCACCCCTTCCACCGGGGGGTGGCAAAAACCGAGCACGCCAGGTACTTACCAGGGTCGCCCTCTTTTCCCCCTTCCGTCACGTTTTACATGACCGCACGCGTCAGAAGGAAAACCCGCAAAAGCGAGGTGATGCCGGATATCTCGTGTCATGGGGTCAAAGCTTATGCCTATCGACTCATTTTTGTTGTGAAACCTACTTGAAAGTCACCTCCATTAAGCTAGCAGAACCACCTTGGATTTTTGGAGTTTTTATTCAGCCATAATTTGAGGCTAATTTAAGGCTAATTTATTACCCTATTGCCGATTTTTTTGCTCTTCGTTTTATACGAAAAATCATGGGTTCTGCTAGCTTAACGTTAAGCTGGCAAAACCAAACATAAAAGAATTAGTTTATGAAATATCTTAACACACCATAATTTAAGGCCCATTTAAGGCCATTGTAGCCTATTGCCGAATTTTTTGCTCTTTGTTTTTGGAGCAAAAAATCGGACTTTGGTTCAGGTATGCAAGTGTCTGAGCTAAATGAATCGAACATTGGACAATGTTTATGGAAAATCTGAATATACCATAATTTAAGGTTCATTTTGAGCTCTTATTCCAGATCATAGGCGAATTTTTCGCTCTTCGTTTTTTTCAAAAAAATCGAGGGTTTTGCTAGGCTTAACCGTTAAGCTATCAAAACCAAACATAAAAGATGAAGTTTATGAAAAATCTAAACACACTAATTTAAGGCCTATTTGAGGCTCTCATTGTAGCCCATTGCCGAAGTTTTTGTTCTTTTCATTTGGGGAAAAAATACGGACTTCAATCTGAAATTATGAATCTGACAGAAATGGAATATGATTTCGCTTGTGATTGGTTGTCACTCACGGGTTGGTATTAAGAGCTCAATCTAGATTTCCGGGCGTTTTCGATGTTTAGAAATACACTCGATGGTAAAAAAAAACGTACAGAATTGATCACAATGTAACTTTTTTAATTCTTGTCCGATTTTGTTGAAATTAACATCAAATCGTAGATTTATTTATGTTTAGCAATGTTAGCCTGAATTGCAGTTCCCCTAAACCAAGGCCTGTATTTTTGTTCCAAAAACAAAGCAAAAAATTCGGCAATAGGCTACAATGAGAGCCTTAAATGGGCCTTAAATTATGGTGTGTTAAGATTTTTCATAAACTATTTATTTTATGTTTGTTTTGCTAGCTTAACGGTTAAGCTAGCAGAACCCAAGATTTTTCGTATAAAACGAAGAGCAAAAAATTCGGCAATAGGGTAATAAATTAGCCTTAAATTAGCCTCAAATTATGGCTGAATAAAAACTCAAAAAATCCAAGGTGGTTCTGCTAGCTTAATGGAGGTGTTTTATGCATTGAACGGATTCTCCAAATTTCATCCCAAGTTTGAACAACCATCATCTTGAATATATTGATTTCTGAAAATAGTTTTTGAGAGATCTGATTACCTGCGCCATAAATTGAGGCTTTTTGATACTCTAATTCTAACCAATCGTCGGTTCTTTTATTACTGGTGTTGAGTTTAAATCGCCAGTTTTGCTGGTCTTACCGTTGAGCTATAGGTGAAACCTTGGGTAAAACAAATAATAAAGACAAAGTTCATGGAATATCCTCGGGGATATCTAAATATACCAATTTGAGGCTATAGGGATTCCTCTTTTGATATTCAAGTGTACATGTTGGCTGAATTAAACGTACTATATATATATATATTGAAAATGTTCAGAGAACGGAGTTTTGACGCGAATTTGTGAACTTATTAAACTGAGAATGTGCTACAATTCAGAGTTCATAAAGTATAATAGATGTAGTCGATCATTGAAGAAACTTGAGGAACTGAATACCTCGTGAAAATAAGGTAATGTAAATTACGTACATGAATATCCTGATTATGATAATAAAACGTTAGAATACGGTTTCAGCAATGAAGGATTAAAATAAACTAATGGTTATTAAGGAATCATTTCGTTTATGCAGATAGACTATCGTCGAACGAGAACTTGAGTAAAATGAAAAAATATCGAGATGACGATAATATACATCCCAGTATACTCCTTAATAATTTATATTCAAGAAACGTTGTTTGACATCATATAGGGTTATTATTAACTCTAGAAAACAGGACTGTTTACATTCATAGACGATTAAATATTACCATATTCTGGTCCACTGTTGGTTGACAATATGCCCGACTGAAATGTGCTGCTGCCTAATTGCCGATTATGGAAAGAAATTTGCGATTATTATTATTATATTCTAATATATTTTATTGGACTATTATCCCATTTTCTATCGAGGATTTTTGTTGCTTTAAACTTTCGCCACGCCTCTTCTAAATATATGAAAGGTGTTATGACCATTTGATTGCGGTGTTTCCTTAGTGTATATCAAGGTGTATGTAAAAACAAGACTATTTTCAAGTCCTCGTGTTTCTTTTCACAAGATTCCTACCTACTTAGTTTATAGTGGGGTTGATATAACAATAAATTTTAACATTTTCATGATAACCAAATTTTAAATATTGGTCATGCCACAGAGTCTTTGGCAACCTGAAACCAGAAGTGATCTATTGGTCATATTAAAGGACCATCAGACCATCAAAACCATGGTCACCTTGTTACGCCCCAAATTATGTAACGACAAATTTTCAGCAATTTATTCAGAACGGAATGCGGTAAGCGCGTATCTAAATGCTCGGCGCTCAGCCAGAGAGTAGGCTGGGTTGAAAACACGAAATGATAATTGAAAATAAATATCTGATAAATGGGCACCACCAGTTTATGACCGCAGATTGAAACTGGAAACCTCCACCTGTTTTGGAGACCGCCCTGTATTATAAATCACATTCGATTATTGACGACAACCTAGAAATTCGTTCAGCATACGTGGAAATGGGAGATTGAGAATAAATAGCTAGCTATACCCTGAACCCCTTCCTTTTTATTGTTATTTATGACAAAAAGATGTGTTGGTATGTAAACGTAGAAACAGGTTATTTATTAAAGATTGTTTTTACAAATTGATTGAATGTCACGATGCTACCACTGAAATTGATTATTCCCCTGTATACCCTTGTAGATATAAATTTCGCAACAAACAAAGGGGGTATAGTCAAATAATTATTTATCTACTGAACGTGCGCACGTAAAGTTTACACTTTAAATTAGAGATAACATGAAAAATATGGGTAGTCTGTGGTTTTAGATGTGGCTTCGCACTTTTGAACAATCTAATACAATAACCCTGTTTGGAGGGCAAATGAGATATTTGAGAAGTATATTATAAAGTATCGGACAGTCACAAACATCAATCATGCATCTTATCTGCGACTGTCTTGAGGTTCAGTGGTGGTATAACGGCTACTAGGCTTCAATCTCGGACTCCATAACCGAGGAAAAAATGTGTACATTCTCCATACTACTGAAGCAATAAAATACTTATAGGGCTGTGTTTAGGATAATATTTCAAATGGCTTCGACTGAGACTATCCAATGATACAAATTTTAGCCCGATACTACGACCCTAAAATGATTATAGTACATAGAAGGCATCATCAGGTACAAAAAAAAATACAACATACCTCTAGATGGAGGGTCGGTCACACAAGGCGTGAAACGGAAGATAACAACGACGTTATTACGTTGTGGAAAGATTTGCCTGAAAGGATGATTCGCTATCGAGTCTCCGAAATTGCATAATATACTAGTTACTTACATATATGAACGATGACGTGAACGAATATAAATCCTTCAAGGCACTAGTTTCGCAAAGAAAAATAACTAGAAACGTTACTGACCCACACAAACTGAAACTAGAATTTCATAAGCTTCACGAAGAAAAATCCCACTAATGGATGAGAAAACACTCAACTCTTCGTGAATCATTCGCCACGTTCATTCAATCGACCCTTTTTAGTCTCACCATCCAAATCAACCAGTATAGATCCGATAAAAAGGTATTGTTTTTTGCGATACTCGGATTTACGATATACGAATCATGGAGCGATTTATTGCCAAGTGATAGGCAACCAGTATTTCCTAGATGAACTCACAGGGTGGTACATCTATCATAGAGATTTTCGCGAATTTGTGTTGTAACGCCAAACTAGCCGTTACAACCTAACGCTTCATTGATATGGTGGCCAAAAATGCAACAAATTTTGGCTCAAGTGAAGTGAAAGTGCAGCGGCTAGCTTGTTTGGGAATTACATCGGCAATATTCACGTGCCCCACTGCATCCTAACCTAAGAGGTAATGCTGAACCTACCACTATTGCACCTGTGTGTAATGAAAGAAGCAGCAATCAGTGCCTTCATATTTAGCAAGACAATAAATCTCAAATCAGGAAATTGTATTGGAAACTAGAAGATTATGGAAAATATTTTCCTAGAATCCATGTCTAAACCGACAAATATCATGCCAGTACGACTTCGAAATGCAGTTTGAAGGGGTTATAAAACAACCAACAAATTTGCACAGAGAACGGACCTGGAAAGGGATGCATCAGTGTGGTATACTGATGGATCCAAGATGGATGAATGGTCCAAATTTCAGGCTCTCAAAACCCCTTGGTAACACCCCAACCATCTTTCAAGCAGAAGTACATGCTATATAGAGATATGTTCCCAGGAGTGCTTCGAAAGGGAAACTCAGGTTGATGTGGTTGCCAGGTCATAAGGGAGTTGAAGACAATAAGGAAGCAGACTGCCTTGCCAAAGAAGGGGCAAATATACGATTTATCGGCTCTGAACCCTTCTGTGGACTCTCCAAGGACCACTTGAGAGAAGAAGTTCGACGTTGGGAAACTGTTGAAATTAAATCTCACTGGAATAAAGTGCCAGGACAAAGACAAGCGAAAAGGAAAGCCTCGAGGAAAGCTAAACGCTTCTCGAGTTGGCTATAATAGACCTCAAAATGTTGGGTAAAGCAGAGAGTGATAGTTGCCGCTACTGCGAGAACTTCGCTGGAACTGCAGAATATTTGATTTGCGACAGCCCAGAACTCTTCTGCAAGAGGCACAAGTTCCTGAAGGGGCCTTCTTAGAGCCCACCGATGTCAGGAATGTAGCTCCCAGGAAACTGATAAACAGAATGCACAAAATATCTAATGAGTAGGTCGAGGTGTTTGAGAGGCTGCACAGCCTTAACGATCCCCCCTACAATCTACAGTCTAAATATTGTTTTTTTCACTTTAAATATAGGTAAAAAAATTAATAATTTAAGCATTTTTGTACTATTCAGGTTTCCGCGACGATTTCCAGCTGGTAGTAAATATTTCAACTACTATAAATTCGAGTATAAATTATAAATGGAAATTAATTCATAAATCACTTCGAGTGCCCTCCATATACCCCTATATGATGTTTAACACTGATTTCAACTACAGGGTTTTTTGATTCGTCAACGCTCGTATTCTCAAAAAAATGAGTGATATTCAAAATGGATCTCCCTGTTTATACCTATCTGTACGTTTAATTTCCCTCCTGTCGGTGTTTATTGATCGAGAACATGAGGCGTATCCAGAGCTTTATATTACGCATATTACGTTTCGGTCTGTCGGTCTTTTGAAATTCGATAAATATCCATCCAGTCGACTGGGTGGAATGGAATATAGACAAATGCGAAACGCAAGAAGGAAAACAGTCACCGCTCGACAAATGACACCTCATTATGTAATTTTATCCTCCGATTACAACCGTATAGGTCAGTAGGGGTCATGAAGATTTCAGAAAAAATGACTATTAACATCACAGTTGAAAGTTATTCACCCTCAAGATTAGGTATTCACTATATTGAAATCAAGATTCTAATACATACCAATGTCTCGAAGTCACTTACTTTAATGCCAGTTTTGACATTATTTGATTTTTTTATCCACTTATAATATAATAATATTGTTCAGAGCTATTCACTGTATTTACCAGTGAGCATCAACACCAAAATTATAACTTCGTTAACAACATTATAAGTTAGTCATGCACCTTGTGTAAATATTGACCCTATGAATGGAAACCCCAGACAAGCTAGCCGCTGCACTTTCTGCAGCTTGACTTGTGCCGAGATTTTTGTCATCTTTGGCCACCATATCACTGAGGCATAGGTGATCATGGATTTGATAATCGTTTTGTATGTAGATCATTGCTGGTTTCGAATCTCACGTCCCTCCAAAGACTGCGGCATGTCCAGCTTGCCGCTACAGCCCTGGTTGATTTGGCTTTTCCAGGTAAGTTTTCGGTCGATTGTAATGCCCAGATATTTAACCTCTTTGAAGAATACGAGGAAGAATATTAGCTAATAGGTTCCATTTAAAGTTGGGTCTTTAAGTTCGTATACTCGCCTCCTGTGCATGGTGAATGGAACCAGCCCTGTTTTGCGAGTATTTACATTGAGTTCCTCCTTTGAGCACCAATATCTGATTGTGTTTAGGGCTACTTGCAGGTGGTTGAAACCTTTTATGGACATCATATGGGTCTAATCCCCCATATGATAGTGTGGGAATCCCTGATCCAAGTCAGGTTTACCCACTAAACCGAATTCTCCCATGACACTTAGGCCTACTGGCCCATTGTATCTTGCCTAGCTATCATTGTACCCACTCTAGTATCTCAGTGCCTTGTACAAGTTTGTACAAGTCCTTTACTGGATGTGAGTTGTTTATTTCTGATTCGCCTATTGGTTGCCCAAAAATCGTCTGCCTTCTGCGATCCAATGCCTCGCATTTGCATAATATATGTGATACTGTTTCTGGTTCCTTTCCGCATAGTCTGCAATTTGGGTCGCCATTATATACAGTCCCATCCTGGTAAGGTGCTCCTTGACTAGCGCGTGGCCGGTCATGAGTCCTATGAAAGTTTGTATCTGCTCTCTGTTCATGTTTAGCAGATCTGCAATTCGTCTGTGATATGATTTCTTGATGTATTGTTTCCCATGTATATTTCCTGAAATGTTTTCCCAGTGATTCTTATGTTTTCTCGAATCCAGTATCTTACAGACGCTCGGGCTGTACGCTTTGGTACTCCTATAATCTGTCCTGGATTTGGATCATTATCTGACCCTCTTCTTGCAAGTTCGTCTGCTTTCTCATTGCCAGCAATCCCCTGATGTCCTGGCACCCAGGTAAGCTTGACGCTGTTCCGGTCTGCCAGCGTTTTCAGTTCTTTCTTGCAATCAAATACCAGTCGTGACGTCACTTCCTTGCTTCTCAATGCCTTAAGTGCCGCTTGACTGTCTGACATTATTTGGATCTGCTCATGTTCTATGGCTCTCCTGTTATTCTCCTTTACGAGAATTCCATATACCTCTGCTTGAAAAACGGAGGTGTCTTTGATCCGTCTGTATACCAGATCTTTCCCTGCAATATGGTGCTGAGCTCCGTGTTACTCCATTCAGTTCTATCTGGTATGGACACCCTGGATGGGGATTGAATGTATATCTCATGTTAAGTATGTCCTTGTTCACTATGCTTACGATGTTCATGTGCCCTGTTCTTATGTTAACATCGTCCAGTGTATTTCGTAATCTGAAGGCACCAAGCCTCGCCTCCCCCTGTATCGCTAGGTGAAGGGGAGGCATATCCAGTGCAGTAGGCGTTGATTCCATAGGCCCTGTGCCTTCGTAGCTTGCTCTGTCTTGTTATTGCTTCTCTTGTGTCGTGAAACCAGAGTCTTCCAGCTCACTATAAAATTTTCGACAACCAGAGATCACAACAAAGGTGATAGAACTCCACTTTGGAGACAACCGAGGGGAAAACACAAGGGATAACCTTTTTCTGCAGTCATTCTGACTATCCCCCCTACGAGTCGCCATAATGATTATGCTTTTCTGCATTTTAATCAATTCAAACCTCAAAAAGTGAAGTATTTCATTCATTATTTTAATTCCTATAATATCGGTGATGTTCTCGAACATTTCATTTTGAACGATGAAAGGAATCCATATTTCTCAAGTGGAGTGGTTTTTGCTGTTTTTCATTTTGAATTGAAAATTTTAAACATCCCTCAAAAACAGTAAGGCAACAACAAATATACGAGCAAATATATTTTGTATTGGTTGTTTCTCAAGCTAGCCCACGCCCTTTTCCTGGAAAATGGGAACTTTATATTTTTTGTTGGGACACGAATTTGTAATAAATGTGTACAAAATTATGAACTAGTTTTTTTTGGAGTGTGTCAGAAATACTGATGTTTAAGGACATGGAATCACCTGCTTGATCAGCAAACTGTTTCTTTTACAGCGGTCTTAACTCAAGGAGTTCGCTTCTGATATAACCTAAGATATATTAGTCTATTATTATTCTCATTGCTTTCAGGAGAGAAAAGGTGAGACTGATGAGGTCGTAAGAGGCTTCTCTTCAAGCTTGCGGTATGGTCTCTATTATTTCAAGGCAATGATGTGTCGTACTTAGTATTATAATTATTATTCAAACTGTATTGGTATCACAAACAAGATATTATTGGATAAGTCTCGTTTTCGGTGTCTCTCCCTGTATTTTCATCTCTGAGTACTACCGAATTTGGAATTCTGTCCACCGATGTCCATACTGTTTCATTCATCATAATTAGTTGGTAAGGCTATCTTCTAACCGATAGGAACCTGTTAAATCAACAATAGAATGTTGATTCACAAATAGCTTCAGCATATCCCCATATTTTATCCATGATCTTTGTTCTCCGAACTTGTTCAGTACTTGTCTAGCTTGAATTCTCGTATATCCAATGCGAAGATTACATTCTATGTATCTACCGGATGATCTCTTATAGCCGGTTCAATGCTTGTAACTGAACAGGTTCATATATATTGAATTCGCAATACAACTATACAATCACAAATGAATCCCCCATGTGCTAAGGCTCTTGTATAAGTAATTAAGTAGAATAAGGCACAGACATACGCTGGACATTGGGTCTGATCTCGCACATATACAGGGTGGTATTCATCAAGTACGAAGTCTTCAAGGGGTATAATTACTTGAGTGATCCCAAGAAGTTTAAAGTTTTATTCATGTACCAAAGATAGGTCCGGTTATGCTTCTTTTTCAATAAACAAAGTTTCAAACCTTTTTTGTTTTTCTCGAAAAATCATTAAATGTGTCAGGGTGAAATGTTTTCTGACAAAATCGGGTGACCCTAACAGGTGAGAATCATCCGAAGAACTAGGGAAAATCTCTATTCATCACGAACTTTTCGTGCGAATTATGAAGTTTTTTTATATATTTTTGAAATGTTGTCCGACAAAATCAGTTTTTTTATCCTTTGACAGCACGAAACGAAAACTTATGTTCGTGGTGCATTATAAGGGTGACAAAGCATCATCAAAAGCTTCCATCAACCAGAAAAATATCAATCTACGTATATACTGAATAATCTTGTAGTTTTATTTTATTACTTACCTGCTATATTTCAAATGTAGATAAGTACACATACATACACAAATATTGTACAATAATCTAAATCATTACTGATCATGATGTTTATTGAAAATTGTTCATATTGTTTTCCAGAAGAAGCAATTTCTTTGGACTTTGGACATTGTCGGGTGAAAATTTGCGATTATATGGGCAAATATTACTCGTGATGGCTGGTGAAATGAAGTGAAATGAGAATATAGATCATCTAGCAGATTTTCTTGTTCCATTTTATTTCAAGTTATTTAAAAAACATTTTATCTTGTTCAATGTTGAGATCCATAGCAAATCATTTCTGAAACTATTTAGTTCAACTTTGTGTGTAGATACAAAATGTCCTCAATTATAAATTCGCTAGTGACGAATAATCAGGGTTGCCACAAGCTTTTTTTATATCGGGGTAGACTAGCGTGGTGGATCGGGTCGAAGCGGGGTAGCTTTTGTCAAAATGTATTTTATTCATCAGTGTTATGAATGAACTATTTTGGAAATATTACAGTAGTCTAATAAAACAGGAAACGCTATTCGAGAACTTGAAACCACTGAACTCAAATAACAAACATATAGAACCATAGAACAATAACACACAATAACAATGACCTTGAAATTATATTTGCATATTACCAACTTCAAATTCGAATTTGAAATACTATGTATATTTCGAGGGGACAAATCGAAAATTATAAGAACAAAAGTTACATAATATATTTCAAAACAACATGAATATATACTTACAATACAAAAATAAACACCATATTCATTAAATAAAAATAAACAAAACAGCACTTCTCATAAAAATAAATATAAAAAAATAAACAAAACAGCCATTAAAAAATCACAAATATAAAAAAATATACATATGAAATGAATGAGAATTAAACTCCTTATCAAAGTATATTCCATAACACAAATTTAATTACCTATCCATGTTTGAGTAGTTATTTGAAGAACCAAAAGAATAATATATTCGTTATTCGTATATGAAAAATACACACAACAATTACAATACTACAACATCACTACAACATCACATCACATCACATAGTGATAATAATAATAACTTTGAAGTACATGGAAGCTCTTTCAGTCACAATTTGTATTTATTACCAACTGATCCTCAAGAGGTTCATTCAGTGATAATGGGCCTAAAAAATACCGCTTCAGTTGGGGAAGACGAAATTCCAGTTAAACTTCTTGAAACAATAGCAAAACAAATTAGCGTGCCAATGGCACATATAATTAATGTATCTCTTCTTGCTGGAGTCTTTCCAAATGAACTTAAGATTGCACGAATAAGAGCCGTATTTAAAAAAGGAGATAATAGTGTAATAAATAACTATAGACCAATTGCTGTTTTATCAAATATCAGTAAAATTGTAGAAAAAATTATTTACAGCAGATTAATAAATTTCATAGAGAACAATCAACTGTTGAGCAACACACAAAATGGTTTTAGGAAAAATAAATCAACAACTCGAGCTAACTATCAAGCACTTTGTAAAGTAATTGACTCGTTAAATTCAAAAAAATACACATCGGCCGTTAACTTAGACTTGTCTAAAGCATTCGATAGCGTGGATCACACTGTATTATTGAAAAAATTAGATTCTTTTGGAATTAGAGGAAAACCTCTCCAGCTAATGTATTCATACCTAAGTGAAAGACGTCAATACATTACTGAGTATGATAGCGAAGGTCAGCTTAAAAGATCTGATTATAGAATAATAAAAATGGGTGTACCTCAAGGATCCATTCTTGGGCCATTACTATATATACTTTACACGAATGATATATACAAAGCAACAAATGTGGAAATTGTTCAATATGCAGATGACTGCTCAATAATATTATCATCCATTGATCATATAAATATGCAGAGGATGATTTTTTCAACGCTAGACTCCCTAGATATTTATTTTGATGCACATAAACTTAAGCTCAATAAAGATAAAACTCAAATCATAACTTTCAACCAAAATCAATCCAACATAGAAAGAACTTTCAGAAGAGATAAGACTGCCATTGAAACAGCTTCTTCAATTTCTTTTCTGGGTCTCACAATCGACACAAGACTAGACTGGAAATGTCATATTGAAAAATTATCGACGAGTATATCTAGTTATAGTTATGCTTTAAAAGTTATTTCACTGCATATTTCCCCAGAAGTTGCCTTGTTGTCCTTCAATGCATATGTACAATCGCGTATCAGATATGGTATAATTTTTTGGGGTTTCAGTAGTACAGCAACTCAAATCTTTATATTACAAAAAAGGTGCATAAGAAGAATTTTTAATATGAAAATGACTGATAGCTGTAAACCTTTATTTATAGAAAAGAAAATAATGACTCTGATATGTCTCATAATATATGAGTCAGTTCTGTTTGTTGCCGATAATATGGACTTATTTGCAGGATATGCTAGAGATCATCATGAACATCACACAAGATACAAGTATCACCTATTGAATATGAAAACTAATCTGACATATGTTCAAAAAAATATTCCATACACTGTCATTAAAATTTATAACAAATTACCCAAGTCGCTCATATTATTGCCCCCAAAGAAACTCAAATTCAAACTAAAAGATATTCTTATATCAAGAGCATACTACACAATAGAGGAGTATTTCTCTGAGAGTTGGCAACTCTAAATTGAATTTTATATCTACACCATTTATGTGTTATTTTTATGTCTGTGAATGGATGTCCCTCATACACTTCTGTATAATTATCTTTTTATGTACTTAATATTATTATTTCATGTATTTTTTTTGTGTCTATATACTGTATCTTGACAAGTTCTACGCCTCTTTTGGCTTTGATTTTCAGAGAACGAATAAAGATTATCTATCTATCTATCTATCTATCTATCTATCTAAATACTGACATTACTGTCATTACTGAGATACTGAGTGAGTGAGTGAGTGATGTCATAATAAATAACAATAAATAATAAATAACAATCATGACATAAGTGAAAGATGAAAGCATATACATATGTCAATGTCAATACAATTGCACTGCACTGCCAGGAAGTACTCAAGAACCAGAAAACTGCACTCGAATGTGAAACACCTGCCCGTTCCTTAAATCCTTAATTTGTATGTCGAGGTAGATTTGATATGAAATTTAAAATTTTTTCCCTTTCATGATTTGCTTGAGGGGAGCAAGCGGGGGAAATTATTCTGGAGAGGGGTAGAAATACCCCGTTCGGGGTAGCTGTGGCAACCCTGCGAATAATTATTAATTATGCATCCTGGAAGTTCAACAAAATCTACCTATCTAAATATCGATTTAAATTTTAAATTAAATTAATTTGTTTTATTTTTGAATAACTGCAATTTGTAAAAAGCTGAATTTGAGCAAAGCGTTTCTATAGGCTATAAATTTATTTATGCGACAGACAGTTATCCAAAATCCAATCACAATTCGAACGTGGTTAATAGCAGATAACGGCGTAATGTAAACCAAACTTTACAAGGATTATTGTCGTTTTGTGATATTTGACACGTGACTGTAATTACCAATTAAATGGCTCAATCCGTTCAATCATACTGGTTATTTTTTCCGGTACCTCATTCCTCATGGTCAGTGATACTATTCTTCTGTTTCATTCATAAATTGGCTAAGTTGAGTTGCCTCTCTGGTTCTGTGTGCTCTGTGGTTCTGTGGTAGGAAAACGAACACTTCTGATTGGTTCTTGAAAAGTCACTGAAAATCCATTTCATTGAGGAATTTGGCATACAGTAATGACCTAAGTATCCTTCATGATTCAAGGAATATGTGAAGAAATACGAAAACCAGTGGCGGAGATATGGGGGTTCCATCTTTTGGATAAAAATCTGCCGTTAATAAATTTGATCACCCTGTATATACGAACATCCCCCAGGTTGCACCATTGTAGGGACGGGCCTTTTTTACTGAATCGTTTGAATGTTTATCTGGTTACTTCACATACCGGTAACCGGTTTAACTCGTTGAAACGCTATACAGAAATCCGCATCGTTATTATCTAACGCCATTTTAATCTAGCAAATCTTTGTTGGGCACGTTTTATACGTTCCATAAATAAGAGGGTTGTTTTCAAGCGTGAAATGTCACATATTCTCGTGTGGATTAATATCACTTGATGTAACTGTTCTGGATTTTTATATTTGAAAAAATCCTGAAAGACGTCATTTTAACTTTCTGAAGGAAGATCACACGATATATGTGCACGGATGTGACATTACGTCATCAGTGTTGGCTTAATGGCGTATAACGAAAACAAAAGAATTTTTTTGTTTTCCCAAGTGAATTTGTCTCGAAACATGCGACCTTCATTTTTTTCTATCTTCTATAGTTCCTGAGTTACCCGAGCATTACAAACATAGAAATTTGCCCACCCTGTGCATATAATATTCAATCAATTTGTGATATTGATATTGAAAATAGAATACACCTGTCAACAGCTACAAATACCAAAAATTCTATTCTGTTTATATAATGTTATATTAACTTTATTCAAAATTAAATGAATAAGAAAATTCTGATTTGATAGTTCGATTAGGTATAAGTAATTCTTCTTCTTTTTTGTCTTACTAGCCTCTTCCTGCAAGAAAATTGACCAAGGTTAGATTGACGTGAGCTAAAATGGTGTTTCCTTCTCTTACGTTTTATCAATTAGATGTCCATTCTTTAGGTTTCAGAAAAAATCAGGTTTCATGTTCTAATAAAACAGTGTACTGAATATCAACAAACTTTACAAAAAAACGGTGGATCTACGGTATATCCATCTGATCTGATCTGAACTGCGTTCAAATGTTCATAGCATGACCAGGTCACAAAATTCTACATATCGATCAGATCGCTGCTAATGAGAAAATGACGCAAGTATGGCTGAGACCTTCATGTTTATACGCGGAAATAACAATGGTTTCTTCCATTTTCTGACTAAGAAGACATATTTTGTCTTGTGTTTCAGCAAAATCAGGTTCAGGTGATTCTATAGTTCTCGGATAATAGTACCATATATTCGTTTGAATGGTACTCTCGATACTCGTGTCTTCTCCATTTGAAAATGTTTCTTCTCACGGTCTCCTCAAATAAATGTACTAAATAGATCACCTACCACTCGATGATACCCGGTCAAATACCTCAAAAAGATCAATGAAGATTATCCAGAACAACGAAAGTTCAAAATATTGTTACGATATTTCTACTTGGGTTCGTGAATTTAAAACACTCAGTACAAAACTGAACAATTCATTTCAGTTAATGTTAGAAATACATACTTCGAAACAATAATTATATACACACTTTTATTCTCTCATCCTTCTAATACTACGTCTAAACGGTAACTGACTCTCAGCCTAACTTCTTCACGTAACATCCCTTGAGTCACTATAAGTGATACTGTCAGCGTATACGAGGTGGATGCATATCCTACCATATCCTACATATTCTACATTAACACACCTGATACAACTCGATAAACACTTAGTTAAATCACAACGATATTCGCTTTAAAAATCTCAATGTTCACTGCACTAGCTTTCTTTCTAATCACAACTCTTTCCAAACTATGACTAACTGTCTGCGCCAATCCGCTCTTTTATATAGGCAAATGTTCTTATTCTCGTAAAATCATCCCATCTCCAGAAAGACTAGGAAATAATTATTGGTACGCCGTGATGTGTCGGCGAGTGATGTCATCGCTCGAGCCGCCGAGATAATGACTTCTGGGAAATGCACAGTCTGTAACAATATATTCGAAGATATCTGACAATTATGTCCGAATTACAGAAAAATCAATAAATGCGATCTTGATAAAAATAGTCTTCATCCAGGATCTTCTGATTTCTCAAACAAACATAATCCATGGAAAACTTATATTATTACAAACTTTGTTATTACACTCAGAACTGTTAAATGTTTGAAAATATGCAAGAACTAATATAGGGCGATCCAAGAAACGTTCACTTTATGTACATGATGAAGTAAAGATCCTAAAATATACTTCATAGCGTTGAGAAATTTTTAGTTGATCGCAGTATCGAAAAAAAGATGAAATAATTACGTTCTGTTCGGCTGTAATCAAGCCGTTCCTTGACTTTAGCACAACCCTGTATTTTATCCGTGTAGAAATTCACATATGTCATTCAAATCGATAAGTAGTTCTCAGTGGGGCACCATGTATATTCGTTGTACTCATCAACATAACAAATTGAACAAATATACTCGATGCAATGTTTTATCGGTGCTATTACATCGAAACATTTTATAATCAAAGAAGTCGATTATCCATAATCTGAGACGTAGAAAATATTAAAATTCTATTTCAGTTTTTCAGTTCAAGGATAATGGGATACCTACCATAAATTATGGTCCATAAATCTCGTTTTATTATACCATCATACATCCGAATTTATCACTTTGATCTGTACAACTCTTGCGTAACATTCCGGATACCTTATTCGGCTAATTAGTTTATGTGTAAGGTCGAAGCAGCCGAGAATATAATTTAGGTCGTTTGTTACACAAATTGTTTTATCGAGAAGATGCTATAAGAACGCGAAGGTGGTCCTTTACGATGACGAGATATTTCCTGTTTAATTGAATGAAAACACCACGTGATTCAATATTTTAATAATGTTTCGGTGTTCTTGATAAGGTTTAATTATCAATTCGTTAAGTTCGAGTTTGACACTTATGAAATATGGATGGTGGTGATGATCTCCAAGGTAATCTTGACACTTTTTGAGAGATATTTCAGCTGCAAGGTGGATATAGGAAGGTGAAACAGCTTCCTATTAACAAGCACTAGAATAAACTGTAGACCTTTGCCTACTTGATTTCATACCGTAGTAATATTTCCTGAAATTAACAGAGATGGCGACATACCTTGTGTCGGTAAAACAGAAACTGTGCTTCTGTCATCTTTTTATCAGTTTCATCTGTTCTAGATGAAAAATGACTGAAAAGAGTCGAAATATCAATATTCATTCCAGATTCATAGAAAATATATTGTTTAGTGCCGTTTCAAGTCACGTCTGTCAGATGCGAACCACAGAAATACGTAAGCAACAGAAATCTTCTTCGATAATCGAACTTACCGCCATCTTCATTCAAGTAGCTGAAATATTACTACCTTTTCAAACGGTCTACAAGTTTTTCGCAGAAACAATTGAAGAGCTGTTTCACCATCCTATATCCACCTTGTTCAGCTGTCTTTGGATATAGATATCCAGGGTTATTCAAATTCGACACTCATCATTGGGATCTCGAAAAAAGATATACAAAGACGTTGAAATTGAGGCGAAATTGTTGAATTTTATGCCCATTATTATGGTCGAGATTATGGGAGAAGAAAATCCACGATAACTAAAAATTATATTTTTGGATTTTCATTTCCATTTTTTTTGCTTTTTCATTCAAGTTGGACCAAAACTTCTTTATTGCTACTTTTTACCATCAACAAAATGGCATTCATAGTTCATCAACTTTTTTTAAATGGGAGCATTTTTTTCCCCTGATTTCCTACTACCAATAGTCCCCTAAAATACATTGATACCTAAAGAATCTCTTTACTTTGACGTTTTGACGTGACACCGCTCGAAAATATCGGCTTTTCACACAATAGGTACAGGGTGCACCACTTAAAATAGAACCCCCTTTAACTTTTTGTTTTTGAAGATATGGAAAAATGGTAAATAGAAAAGTTGAATGAAATAACTTGAATTTTGATTAACAGATGTTTTTTGATATAAAGGGTCTGCCATTCTCTTGAAATGGACACCAATTTTGGTTTTTCAAATGGAACACTATGTATTGTTTTTCGTAATTTGATAGAACTTTCTTTTCTGATTTCATTGATATCAACAAGTTGTGTATCTTGATAAAAATTGACTGAGCTATTGACAATCAAAATAGATCAAAATAACACTTCATTAGGTCTCATAATTATCGCACCTAATGTAGTTGAACATAGTGGGCTTTGAAAATATGTTTTCATTGTTTATTACCAAAGGAGATGTTGAGGTATTGTTTATTTTGGAATTTAGAGTGTTCAATGTCAATTGAAAAAATTACATGACACCCTCGATGACACTCATGAAGCATTATTTTGATCTACTTTGATTGTCAATAGCTCATCAGCCATCTTCCATCAAAATATACAACTTGTCGATATCAATGAAATCAGAAAAGAAAGTTCTATCGAATTTTGAGAAAATATACATAGTGTTCTATTTGAAAAACCGAAGTTGGTGTCCATTTCGGAAAAAATATATGTTAATCAAAGTTCAGGTTATTTCATTCAACTTTTCTATTTGACATTTTTTGATATCTTCAAGAACAAAAAATCTCTCATAAAAGTTGAAGAGGGGTTCCATTCTAAGTAGTGCACCCTGTACATGAATTGATATACGCTTCTTAATATTTTGCACCGATATTAACGAATCAACAATAGCATTCTGAGATATTCTGGTGTGTTCACCTGGTATCGGTAAAATTATCCGCGGTAAAATATTTCCCATTAAAAATTAATCGAGGGAGACGAGATCTTGCGATCTTGCAGGCCACTCAACCACTCCATGCTTTCCAATCCATTGTTCAGGAAATCCATTATGTAATAAGTTTGTTACTGCCCTGTATATAATTCTGAGACGGTGCTCCATCATGCTGAAACCCCATTTGGATACTCTTATGTTGACGCTGAACAATCGAGTCCACAATGCAGGATAACGATTAGTCATTTTTTTCTAGGGAATAATATATAATTTGAGAAGGTTTGTGATTGGAGTGTAAGGGGGACTTATGACTATTCGTCCCTCGTCATTATTCCCTTAGGAAATAATAAGTATAATAATTAGACATTATATGTATATTGTTACGTTATTTCTACTTGGGTTCGTGAATTTAAAACACTCAGTACAAAACTGAACAATTTATTTCACTAAACACACTTAATACAACTCAATAAACACTTAGTTAAATCACAACGATATTCGCTTTACAAATCTCAATGTTCACTGTACTAGCTTTCATTCTAATCTGACTTGTCCGCGAAACCGCGGATCTTATATAGGTGAAAACATCATTGTCAAGAAATAACAGGAATAAACTGGAAGCATTTTTCATATTCGACGGCAATGAATCATCCGCTAATTATAGCGGTGCGTCTGCGACCGATACCTTCGCTGTGAGTCACGCGTCGAGATGATGATTTCCGGCCTTCTCGGAAATGCCAGCAGTTCGTAACAATATTACTCTTTATGATGCGAAAAAAGTTGATAATGACTTGATTTGGTTTAAACAATAAGGGCATTTTCAAAAACTATTCGAAAAAAGGCGACCTCTACATGTTCAGATTCTGGGCGAATCATACGAAAAGTATACTTCTGATTTATCTCATCTTCACTGTTAGGGTTTATAAAGAGATTTTTTTGATGTAGATTTTCTTTCTTGAATTAAATCTCGATTTTCTCCATTTACTGTGAAATTTATAAAATAAGTACCGAAACCATTTGCAAGATTGACCAGGTATTTGTATATTTATTATATTTCTGGTTTAATTACAGGTCGTTTCCAATTTATTTTGTGAATGTGATCCGTGCAAACAATATTGGATTTCCGGTTTCTTAAAAGCCTTGAAAGTAGCATGAGGATCATTCAAAACAAATATTTACACTGGTTATATGCTTCTACTCAATATATAATAAAAACATCCCAGACATTCCTATTTGACACCGATGTTTTAAGCATCCAAATACTTAATGAATGGGATTGTATGCACAGCCTACAAAAATTAGTCAGTGAAATAATAGAAGGCAAATACAAATTGTTTGTGTGACCTGTGGAAGTGATCGTTTTTAATCATACAAAATGAAAGATTAAGTAACCACAAAATTTGGAACTTCAGAAGACCAAATAACAAAACCATCGTTATGATAATCACTTCTCATGAACCAAACGTCTTATCCTAAACAAGTTTGTATTATTTGTTTCAAATCGAAACTTTATCATGATAGGAATTTCTAGTTTACAAAAATAACAAATATACTATCACGTAACTCGTTCAAAAGGAATCCAAGAAATTTCCATTCGAGAATAAAATTCTACCAGAACCAGAAATGGGCATGAACTTGATTATTTCAAATGGAATAGGTACACTAAGTTGACCTTCGAAGTGAGAATATATAAGATTTTGGTAAAAAATTTCAGACATTCAGATATTGATAACATTCAGTTTATATAGTACTCGGTTTAGTAGGCATAGAAACTGAAAGATAATATTTTGTTGTGGAACTTTCACAAGGAAAAACATTTTCATTCACATTTATTTTCTGTTATCGATTATTGAGATAACTTGTGGAACAGTTGATAACATTTGTGTGTTTATCAACTTCATTTGACCTCTATTGATGACTATACTGATTCCTGTTTTTTTTGCAGGTAAATTAGGTGCCACTGAAATGAATTCTTGAAGGTCGGGTACACGTGAGTTAATACCTATATACAATAAACTTTTGACTTTTTCAGTAATTTCAGTGAAACAATACTATTTTATATTCATGAATATATTCGAGAATGTCTTGGAAAACTTTTGAATGTCTCCGAATATAAAATGCCCTTGTAATTTTTGAAGTATTTCAACTTAATTTTTTTAAATTTATTCATTCTCGAATATTTTGAAATTCTACAATAGCTTATTGAAAATCGTGAATCTCTGGACATATCATTTTATTGGATATAATATTTTTCGTTTTTCTGTATTTCTAAAAAACCTGAATTTCCTCGAATTTTTAGAATTCTTTCTAATAACATTCGAATATTTTGAAATTCCTTCCAGAGTAGATGCATTGAAATATTTAGAAATCCCCTCGAACCACCGAAAAATTTCCTCGAACTCGTAAACGCTTTTCAAAATACCTCGAATTTCTTATTAGTGAGTGCCTATACAATATTGAATTCTGACTTTCAAAATGTTCCCGATTATTTCGAAACTCTTTTGACTTCTTCACAAATCAGGAAATCATTTATAATTTATTTTATTTGACAGCGAGTTTGAGAGCCATACTAGTTTTTTGAAATTTCTTAAAGCAATTGAAATTCCTCTGCAATGGATAATTTACTAGAATCGCAAGATTCCCTCAAATTTTTGTAAACTTTCAGGTCATTATTTTGCGAGAAGCATTTATTTCAAAATAAAATTGGATACAAAGTTCCCTTGAATATTTATTTGAAAATGTAGGTATCTTTTTGATCGTTCGAATTATTTCAACATCTGTGATGATGTCTCCCCTAATGAATGAATAAAAAGATATAGAGAGGGCCCTCTATACTTTGTCTATACTTACACTACATGTTGTTTTGATGACAACATATGTCTATCCTTTGGATAGATTTTGTAGGTGTGGTGACGTGGAGAGAGGCCGGTTCCTATTATGATGGTACAGTGGAAAGCAGAGGCGTACTGAAGTAAATATTAAAAGGTTGATTTTGAAAAACTAATGGATATTGAAAATGAACGATCGATAATTGGTAATTTCACTCTTTTTATTGCAAATTCAACGAATAAATTATTTCTCATCCAATAATCCAAAAATTTGTCGAATGCATTTCCTCAAGAAATCCATAACTATCAACCCTAGTTGAGCGCGTATGCTTGATACTTACATTTGATCCTATACTATGCGAGGACCATTTCACGCCCCAAAAGTTTCAGCAACCTCGAAGGGAATAACTCTGCAATGAGTTTTCAAACACTTCACTTCACCTAAACAAATCTGAACAAAGTTTCGGATATTTGAGGAACTCAATATGTCAAGATAACCTAAATGGGATAATCCTGATTCTTATTGGCCTGGTACAGCCAAGATGGATATAGGATGATGAAACAACTCTTCAATTGTGTCTGTCTAAAATGTTTTTTTTTGGGATCGTAGTATTATTTCACGACTTGCGTGTAGATGGCGGTACAATCGATTTACGAATGACAGTGACGGTGATATTTATCTTGCTTGCTTTTCTTTCGAATCCATAGAAATTTTTTGATATCTGCGAATGTGTTGATTAAAGTTTTGATTGTGACAATTCTGTATACATTTCATAAAGATAATAGTTTTGTTCTAGCAGCGATTTCGACTAGTTTGCAATCGTCCGGAGCATGCGCATACTGATTTAATAAACGCATAAATCAGTATGCGCATGCTTCGAAATCGCTACTAGAACAAACCTAATAAGTTCTGTTGTGGCCAACAGACGAGGTGCCACCTATGAGAACTTAGGGAAATATTACTACGCTTCGAAAGTTGAATTAGTATTTGTAGTTGTATGTAGTATTTTTTTGGTATTAGAGGGGTCTGCAAGAAAGTAGGTTGAATTAAAACGATCAATCGTACTTTCAATCCCCCTGGACCTACAAAACCTGGATATCGGATCTAGCGTATAGCATATTAAATCTATGATTTATACAGTTGTCATAAGTTTTAAGTCCTAAGAAAAGTTGGCCAACATTTATCTCTTACGACTTATAACTTGAAACTGATATTGCAAAAGGGTATCGTAACAAACAGCAGAAGTTGAATGCATGTAAAGCAAATAAAATTAGATAAAAATAGGATATAGCTTAATTGAATCGAAGTTAATGAGAAAAATAATCACAAAAAATAACAGGATTGACACTATTGACAGTCCTTGAGACTTTTTGCATAAATGGTTCATTTTTACTTACGACTTAAAACCTGAGACTTAAAACTAACGACTAAAAAGCTCTGCATAAATCCACCGTAGAGGAGTGCAGAGAGTTGAAAAGTAAAATGGTCAGTGACAACACGTACGGAAATCGCAAGTTCCAAAATCTATCGTACCCTTCTGGACAAATATAGACCACACAGGGACGATTTCTGTTGCTTATATATTTCTGTGGTTCGCATCTGACAGACGTTAATTGAAACGACATTAAAATACAATATTTTCAGTGAATCTGGAATAATTATTAATATTTTTTCGAGTCTTCTCAGTCCTGAGATGAAAGATGCACAGTTCCTTTTTCATCAACACGAAGTATGGCGCTGTCCCTGGTTACTTCAGGATTTTCAGGAAATAATACTCCGGTTTGAATCAAGTTGGCAAAAGTTCAGCAAACGTCTACTGTTTTTTCTAGTGCTTGCTAATAAAATGCTGTGTTTCACCATCCTATATCCACCTTGGGTACAGCGTACGAATAAAACGAGCAAAGCTGGATTCAAGACAAGAACAAGACTCATGTGAAGTTGGCGCCGACTTTAGAAAACAATTATTTTTTTGGAGTTCTGTATAGATTCCATATAGCTCTAGAGTTCCTGACTAAAATTTTTAATAGTTCCGGGAAATTATGGATTTAGATGAAAAAATTAAAATTTGGGCGCCAACTTCACGCAGCGCCGTTTTTTTCCGAAAAATGAGTTCTGATTATTTTTTGTTGTGTATTTGGGAGAGTTCTGGAGTTCTTGATTGATTTCAAGAATAGTTCTGTTGAATTGGAACAGTTATTGAAAAAAATTGTTTCTGCAAAAATTTCGAAAAAAAAATTCACTCTTGAATAGAGTTCTGAGTAGCGCTCGACGAGTTCTACAAAATAGTTCAATTGCATTTTCGTGATAAAGTTATACTTTTCTAGTTATCGGCCATAATATGGTGCAACTTTCGAATTTGACTTTCGATGAAATAAATAAAAATAAATTAATTGGAACAGTTCTGAGAAGAGTTCTGAGTAGCGCTCGACGAGTTTTACAAATATCCCAACTGCATTTTTTTGAAAAACTGATGCCTACTTTTCGATTTATCGATTATAGTAAGTTGCAATTTTTGAAACACCATCGATCAAGTAAAGAACAATAAATAATTTGGAACTCAGAACTCCTCCCAGAACTGTTCTAAATTATTTATTGTTCTTTATTTGATCGATGGTGTGTTTCGAAAATTGCAACTTACTATAATCGATAAATCAAAAAGTATCAGTTTTTCACGAAAATGCAATTGAACTATTTTGTAGAACTCGTCGAGCGCTACTCAGAACTCTATTCAAGAGTGAATTTTTTTTTTTCGAAATTTTTGCAGAAACAATTTTTTTCAATAACTGTTCCAATTCAACAGAACTATTCTTGAAATCAATCAAGAACTCCAGAACTCTCCCAAATACACAACAAAAAATAATCAGAACTCATTTTTCGGAAAAAACGGCGCTGCGTGAAGTTGGCGCCCAAATTTTAATTTTTTCATCTAAATCCATAATTTACCGGAACTATTAAAAATTTTAGTCAGAAACTCTAGAGCTATATGGAATCTACACAGAACTCCAGAAAAATAATTGTTTTCGAAAAAAGTCGGCGCCAACTTCACATGAGTAAGAACAAGCAATGATGGATTCAAGACAAAGAAAGATAAGGCATCCTCGAGTATTTTATTGCTCTGTGCCCTCGCTGCTTGACATGGGACACCCCCATGATCCGTAGTAGTACCACAGAGTAGTACGAACGCCGTTTACAAAACAAACAAGAGACGATCACAATCTCGAGAGGACCTCGACCGAAAATCGCACATGGCCACGTGCTACTTCGATACTGGAAGGGGGGGGTAGGGGGTCCTTTCGACCTTTTACCTGGCGGCGGCACAAGTCGTCCGTTCGAAAGGCTTCGAAAATGAGGTCAGCGAAGTCGATTGTCGGTGGTTTCGTTGGGATCCTCGGGGTGGATGACCTCTTCAACGGGCGGCTTCGGTTTCCTGGTTTATCGTTCGGAGTTTCTACGCTGTAAATTAGACATTATTCTCTAACGACTCGTTGATCGTTCAGAGCTTGCTACTCCACATTTTGGCACTGTTTCCACAGTGTTCAAACAGAAACATTTCTTTGGGAATTTATCATGGAAAAACAAGTGGGAATTTTTTTTAATTCTTCCACTTATCTCATCGTTCTGGAGGTTACGGTTTTCCAGAAATTAGTGATCTTGCTTTCTACACCAAATGTATGAGAATTATGAAATTCATACCAAATAAGCAGTAGATTTAGAGATATCAGCACTACCTTTTATTTCCAAATAAGTGTTATGAATCAGCTGGAAAGAATTTCATGATAGGTGGAACACCCTGTATACAGGTTTCTTCATGACCTATTCGACGGAATGCACCTATTTCCTGGTAAATTGTTTTAACTCGATATCAAGTTTGATGTTTTGCGAAATAAAATCATTAACAATATTTATAGAAACTTGCAAACTTGAATTGAAAAAAAACATTTGAGGACTACCTCGAATACTGACTCCAATGGTCAAATGTATATATTATATATGAAGGGCATTTATTTTGTTCTCCAACGTCGAGAATCCACCACCATCATCCAAATATAGGTAACTTGTAATAACTATTTCACGCACTTGCCAGATGAACCAATCAGGAGCTCTAGTCAAGTTCGGATTATCGATAACACAAACTTGACTCTTAAACGTCAAATAGAAATTGATAATCATACTGATTCTACGAAATTTCATTCACTTTGTTTGTGAAATAGTCTAATAAAATTCCACTCGCGATTGGATTTATCTCATAAGTCTGTTTTTTATTCCAAATAACTCAACTGAGTTGCTTGAAGGAATGAATCAAGAGGCTTATCGCATGTAATATAACAAGTGTATTGATGATTATCGAAACACAAATTCCTCCGATTTGTTTCGAAAAAGAGAAAGAATTTTCGATAATCATCAATAACACGAGTTGTATTTGTTCAGATTATTCATGAATAAAATCAAGCCATTCTGATGATTTCCTATTTATTGTTTAAATTAATATTAAACGTACAGTTTGTCAATTAGTTATTTTGATGTAATGCTTTAGAGTTCGACACAGGAAAATCCGTTATGCAACCAACAATACATTAATGCCATTGTATGATGTAGGCAAGATTACCTATGCACTAGGTACTACTGAGCTAAATCGCGATTAATTCATTCATGCTAAAATACAAGTTTTTGATTGGTTGAAATGATTGTGTTGATTAGAAATAACACCATGTTTTCGATTTTGTATTTCGGCTCCTGATTGGCTTTTGGATACCTACATGCTGTGTTTTCGTTTCTGTATTTCGCTTTCTGATTCGTAGGAATTGTAGGCAGTAGGGTAGTTTAATTAAACAACGACTTACTAGTTGCAATCTGTCATAGTATTTTCCGATTCCCTGGTAAATAAATGAATGCCACTACACCAAATTTTCGTCTGAACCATGATAAACACACACTATTAATGTGTATCCACTTCTTTTTCACAAATTCTAGACAATTTCAGCATTAATAGAATTACAATTAATCAAATGTAACCTAACCACACAAATTGTAACAACAATCAAAATGAATTTAGCTCAGTAGTACCTAGTGCTTCTTGTATCGAACTACAATGCATAATCAAAATAACTAATTTCATAAACTGTACGTTTAAAATAGGGAATCATCAAAATGGCTTTGATTTTATTCATGAAATAATCTGAACAAATACAACTTGTGTTATTGATGATTATCGAAAATTCCTTCACGCTGTGCGCTCGTGTAGTTTCCAAGCAACATGATTTGTTTCTCAAAATCGAAGGAATTTTTGTTTCGGTAATCATCAATACACTTGTTGTATTACATGCGAAAATCCAATTACTGCTGGTATTACTACTACTGATCATTCCAGTACAATTGATTCATTATAAAATCACTATACCTTATTGTTGAATATTAATTATTAAATCACTATTATTATTTCCTTTAACCTAACCTAACCTAACCTTAATATAAGGGGTGATACACAAATGACTTGTCTCCCGGTGCGTAATGGATTGCTATCACTCAAGACCTGTCACCACGATTAGGAACATGAAGAGTGGTCTTCGCGTACACGGAAATTGATATCGATTAAAATCGAATCGAGCCGTCCAAGTTGAAATCTCAATACCCGCCCCGCCCGTCCTATTTCTCGCATTTTTTTCTCCTCTGGAAGACCAGTTTTCGAGCGGGAGCGACTACGCTGGGCTGCCGAAGAATTCTAGAACGCCGGCCGGTTTCTCCTTATTCGGTGGAACCCGTTTCGAGATCATGGGCGTCGCCAAGGGGGGCTCAGACTCCATCGACCAAATGGTGCTATATTCTCGACGCTATATTTTCGAGATCATACGTAGCCGATTTTCGTACGAATTTTGACATATTGCGCATGGTTCTGAACAGGTTGTATTATCGAACCGTCTTTCGTAGTTCGTATATACAAAAATTCTTATACGTTTTGACGCGTATGGGGTGTGAGTGTAGGAAATTGAATATTTTCATACGAATTTCAGCCGCTGACAGTGATATAACATAAGAAAATTGTGTTTTGGTTCAAGTTTTGATGTAGATTTTTGAGTATTAATTATTGTTTTGGTTTATATTCATCCTGTGTAGTTGTAAAATGGCCCATTTCAATCATCTGATACATTTCTTATAGAATATATATTATCTCCTTTATAATGTGGTCCTGCGAATCCCGAATAAGTTTGCAAATAGAAAGAAAAGTTTGATTTGTTAAGGTAGGTACCTATATCAAATGTTTCTCATTGCCTTTCGCCACTTCTTCCAATCCATTTTTGCTTCCGGCATATAGCATTCAATGTTTCTGCTAAGGATTCCCATGAACCTCTCGCTTTTTCAATCACTCGACCAACTCCGCTCTCTTTTCCGGAGATGTGAAACCCATATATCTCATTATCAACACATAAAGTTCTCAAAGATACAAACTATCCACCAAAATATCATGACTGAATCTAGTGGAGTTTATTTTTTTTCTAAAAATATTCTCTCGATATGGTTGGGAACACTGGTAGTTTGTGGCTGTCATTAAATGGAAATGAACAACATTTTTAAAAAACAATGTTTGCATTATGTTGACTGCATATAATCAGGCCTTGATGTATTTTTTCAGTTTTCTTTTTTATTTGACGATTTTAAGGCATCAACCTCTTTTGTTGTGTAAAACGTTTTCCCAATATAGGAATGCCAGAGTTTCTATTATGGGCTAGTGTCCCATATTTAGAACTCTGTATTTGAGGCTACAATTCGATCATGTCAAGACAATTGCGAAAAGAAAGTAGGAGAAGAAAAACATGGGATGATATGATATGTGATATATAAACATGGGCCAAAAAATGCCCCCTTAAGAAGTTGAAGCCATTTAATGGTGAGCCCGAGATAAAGGTTTTTTTGTGAATAGTTTCGAAACCCTTTGAGATAAAATAACCAAATTTTTTCCATATATACCTAACTTTGTATGCCCAATACAAAAATCTTGAGATTATGAAATTGTGTTCAGGGGCGTGGGAAACTTTTCTGTTTATGTATTTTTTTGAAGAATATCAAATGAAGATATCGGAGGTTGATGTCAAAAGGGGGGGTATTTATCAACAAACCATAATTTTACGAAAAATTCGGACTTTTTTGAAAAAAAATAACCTTCCGTTTCCTAAGCCCCTGAACAAAATTTCGAAGTATTCTCAAGATTTTTGAATTGGGCATAGGAAGTGAGGTATATGGACAGAATTTGGTTATTTTATCTCAATCAGTCAATCAATCGAAATTGCTTTAATGTCAGAAGAATGTTATTCTCATAGACAAAGCTGATTTAAATACTAAGATGATGTAAACACAAGGCAATAAATAAAATACAAGTAAAACACAATGAAACAAACAACAGTAAAATGTAACAGAATAAAATGAACAACAGCTAGTACACATGTATTATAAAAAGTTAATTTAAATAAGTCCCACCATTACGAAAATGTATCCTCATTCCTCCATTGTGTAGTAAGCCTTAACAGACAATAATTTTATGACTTCTCTTCTAAATTTGTTTTTAACGCCTATTTCTCTGATAAAGAGAGGTAGGTGATCAAAAATTTTTTCACCTTATAAACAGGTGACCTTTGTATAAGATTAGATGTTGGTATTGGGAGAGGTATATAGGACGTCATTCTAGTGTTGTGTAAAGGAGACATAATTATGCTACCTTTATACTTTTTCGACATCAAACAACACATTTCCATTATATATAGATTCACTAGAGTTGAAATATTATACTGAGAAAATAATGTTCTACAAGAAGAGAGGGATGAAACTTTACATAAGTTCCGTACCGCTTTCTTTTGGAGAACGAAAACTCTATTGAACAATTCCGATGAGTTTTAATGAGCGAGAAATAAACGCTTTATCTCAAAGGGTTTCTATGGCTATTTGCAGCTCATATCTTTCTATGTAATTTCGGGACACCTTGTATATTTATTACACATTTATCACATTTTTCCTACATGCATAGACTCATTGGAACGTCGGGCCACTCGAGCAGTCTTTGACTTTTGAGCTAAACGCGGGCCGCTATCAATCTCAAGCCGCTGTGCATTTAATTTTCAATCTGAAGTAAAACATATTATAGACATAGAAATTTCTGGCGGGCCGCAAAATTATCAATCGCGGGCCGCTGTCCGTGCATCCATGTGCTAAACAAATTATATTGTCGATTTATCATTGAGTTGGCAATGCCACTCCATGTAACAAAAATGCGGCAACATTTTTTTCCATCACGTCAAATTCTCTACAACATTTGAAGGTGTTTCGATCGATTATCTGACAAGTGGCTTTGCTAAATAGATTGTTGTGCATGCCCGAAGGATGTTTTTTCGCAAATGCATTCCGCGGCAGCCGCTGTTTGTTTGTTTTCCCTTGTCATCTCGCGCAACTGATCCAGCGACACTCTTTCTGAACTGAACCGAGATCGAGATAAAGCGCGAGGCGAACGGCTTCCCTCCGGTTTTCGAGATATCTCCGGGTCGATAAAGGCCGGATTGCCGGACTGCGAATACTGCGATCACGACGGCCCGCAATTATTTTAGCTGCGTGCGGATTCGATTTTTTTTTGCTGGGCGAGGTGCGAAACCGTCTTGCTGCCAGCGGCGTACCGGAAGGTGTGCGACAGCAAATTGTCGGGTGATTCAGGAGATTTATTCATCACGAGTAGGTAATGATCAATGTCATTTCCAGTAGGCATGGAATGTGGAAAACAAAGCGGCACTAAGAACATAAATTGATATACAGGGTGATTCAAGATTCGATGTAGATATTTCAGGAACGTATTGTTGGGATCAGCATAATTTTCATGTGTCTTTAAAAATGCACTCTCTTCGAGCTACAGCCACCTTGAATTGCGTATAAAAATTGATTATTTGAAATTGTGACTGAATTTGATATGAATACCTATAATGAAAGTCAATAATTTTTCTAAAAAACCACAAAGCTCTGATGAAAAATGAATGGAAGTAGTGAACTAGATTGGGCTGGTACCTTCGAGGTAGCGACAATTTTTTTTGTGTGATATGCTCAATGAGGGCAAGAGAGAGATAGAAAGAGCTTATACTTTATTGTCCGAAAAAAACAGATTCTTGTTGGCAAAGCGTATCTTAAAAGTAGATAATGCGCTAAAATAAAAAATATATAAAAAAGGTAAAATCAAACGTGTAAGAATAATCCAGATATTTCCGAGGATATTTCATTATAGAATTCGTCCAACCTATAATAGGCTTCATTCAGAAGTAACTGTTTGACAGCCTTCTTGAATTTTCGGTGAATAGAAAAATAAACATTGGCATCAGGTGATTGCGAGGGTGATTTAACATTTTTCTGGAATTTTATATAATCGAATTACTATTAATCGCTGTTGTACTCCAGGGTATCGCTGAATAAGATTTTGCAATTGTCATGTCTCATGTTAAAATGATCCTCATTTTAACCTCATTTTAAGAGCCAATTTCTGAAGCAAACTTTTTGTGAATCATAATAAAAAGGACATACACTTTCCAAAATAAAAGTAATTTTTAATCATAATTTTTTTTTCGGCGTTATCAGATATTGTTTGTTTTGGTATATCATTATTGTTCCGATTGAATTGAAATGGAAAAGAAGTTTCTTTTTTTTTCATCTTCCCATCACATGCTCGACTACGTAACTTGTAAAAATAATTGAAAACTCAATAACCTATTTTGTTTCTTCAATAAATTTGTTAATGAAATATTTTTGAAGCCATAACTTTTAAACGTATGAAGATATCGAGGGTTATACTGTCCCTAAACATACTACTGCACAATTCGAAAGGTCGTTCACATATTCAGCAGTTCACATTTTCAATTCCTTGCCGAATCTTCAACATTAAACTTTTGAAAATAGTGATTTGAGTACTAGATTAGAGGAGGGGGTTGTATGGAAGAGCAACATGGTTGAATGCCGCCCCCCATGCACCAATATGTATAATTTATTGGACAAGCAATAAAGACACTTTATTATTATCATTTATTGGACATGCAATAAAGACACTTTATTATTATTATTTATTGGACAAGCAATGAAGACACTTTATTATTATTATATCGCCATGCGGTTTCAACATATTATGTTGCAAATTTGATCTTCTTACCGAATCTTACCATTCTATTTGAAAATTCGGAGAAAAATTCAAAAAACTGTTAAGTTCATTAAACACGCCCCTAGCTAAGGCGGTAAGTACCAGAATGGCATGAATGGTTTTTTATCCTATTCACCAATCTTTTCTTTGTTGAACCATATCTTGTTACCAACATTCTGTTAAGGCTGGGAAAGGCCAGACACTTTGTCCAAATCCGGGACAGGGGGGGTTTGGAGGAAACAGCAGTGGGCGGTTACCAAATCGTCATAAATCAACGGTTATCCTTGTTCAACGAACGATCTTCTCATCTAGTACGGGTGATATCGCGACTGACGTTTTTATTCGCATTGCTCGATAATCTAATATGCGAGTAATACTGGGATGCTGTCTCTCAGTTTTCGAGAAAACAAAACTGGCGTAGATTCAAATCAGACTTGCTGCGGATCTTCAACTTGATGATTGTGTATACCAAATCACTTTTTACGACATTTTCTCTAGGCCAAGAACTTTTTTATTCTGAAAAAACACAAAAAGTACGATTTTTCTGTAGAACACGTTTTTTATCGTTCCTACCGTTATATTTCTGGAAATAATTGAGCGATCGGACTGATTTTTTTTTCAAATTGAAGTATACATGATAGCGCTTCTTGCCATATACAATATTGGTGAAAAATTCATGTTCATCAATTTCTAGAACTGTAGCAAATTTCAACTTGTTATTTTCGGAATGACAATTTTCAGTAATCGAGAAAAAATTTTATTTATGAAAATTTTTGTATACATGCTGCGAACAAAATTGAGCCAATAGATGAAATAAGTTTCCAGAATGAAAATTTTTCATGTAGCAGATATCTACATGTACTTATTTAATGAGACAATACTACATTATCGCGCGCTCGGCGCTCGGCTCTCTCCTCACACAGTCAGCCAACTGGTCTTTGTGTTCATAATGTGTAGTCGAGCTTTCATCAGTATATCAAATGAGAGGAAAATATACATTATTGGTATGAATAAAGTATCTACCTATTTAATGAGTTGGTATTAAATAACTCCATTCATTTTTTTATGTTGACAAAATAATAGTTGAACACATTGCTGCCTCATGATGGCATATTATGCCTTCTTCCAGTCCAATTCTGGCATCGTATAGGTTAGATAATTCTCCTTCGGTTAGGTATGCCATCATGTGAAATCTGTATAACTTCATAAAACATTGTGTATACTAAACGTTTGTGGTATACTTATCCGATTTATCATGAAAGTTTCATGGTATAATATAATGGAAATTGCATTGTAATTAAAAAATCAGACAAATGTTAATTGAAAAGAAAAAAACACGTAAGTTGCGATATAAAATTTTAAAGAATCAAGCATTGTCTTATATCACTCACTGAATATCGAATTTTTTCGTAAAACTGACAGATGCCACTCGGTAAACATTCAGAGGACAACTATTATGCTTCCGTGGAACAAACAAATCTCTCCGAAATATTCGACGAAAGTAGAAAAATGGCGTCCATACCTATTTGGAACTATGTCTAGTTGGGCAGTATCCCCTACCATCATTTTTTCAAAAAGTTCAAAAGGAGGTACCCATTAAAAATGAACTTATGAATTTTGTGATTTTATTTTCAATTTCTGAAAATTGAGATTATGAAAATATTTTCCTGATTTCTTTAGGTTGGATTTCAAAAATGACATTGTTTAGATTTCGGGAATTCAATAATATTCCATTTCTGGTATTACCGAAGTTTACACGAAACGGAAATTATTATGGTTGAAACGAGCAATTTGGAAAATCCATGTTAACGAGTTTTCAAAAAATACACGTTCAATGTATTACTGACACCCCTTCAATTGTTTATATTTTCAAACCATTTGTCGTCATTTAAATGCTACAAAGGATATTCAACAATTTATTTTTAATAAGCATTTTGCATGTTTGAAAAAAACCTGTGACTCCACACAGTCCCAAACAATGAGTGAGAGTAGATGCGATACATTCGCCTGCATGTGTGCGGAACGAGGATCGAACACTTTATCTGATAATCGACGGTATATTCACCAGTAGGTAGGTACCTATGATGAATATTTGTATTCTATAAACATTATGAAAAACCAGGGTTGCGACGTTTTGAATCGAATAATGAAAATATAAGTAATTGATTTGTGCATTATTTCCATATTTGAAAAATTATGAAAAATCAATATGAATAGAAAAAATCAATCTTTAAATCGAAAAAATCTTATTTTGTTGATTTGAAAAAAATCATGATGCTTCGCAACTCTTACAAAATTTGGATAATTCTGTATCTATTTATATGAACAGCTTTTCAAGAGTCATATAAATTACGAGGTATAACATTAAAATAGCCATACGGAGTGATTGGGAGATTGAGAGCTACTTTCAATAACGTTGATAAGTTATATTCTTATTATCAAAGACATTCAAATACAGGTTATTATGAATATTATTTATTTACGAATAATAATGAATAATGACTATATTTTCCTAAGGCCTTCATTCTTCTACTTTTTATTTCTTTGATTTTTGAGGACTGGTTTCACTACATATTTTGTATTTTGGATATTCATCTCCCGTTGGTCCCAATATATGTACCATTTTCAGAATCATATACATTTCACATGAGAATACAATATCATTTTCTTCTCCATTTGGATTTTTAGATCTCATTACACCTTTGAATTTCAAAATTTCAAGCTTTTCCTATGCAAATCCGCAAATTCATCATTAGTTGCACCAATAATTTCATAATACTTATTATGGTTCCAATCTATGATATTGTGTTGACTGACTCGTTTTTTCATCTTCATATTTTGGAGTATCACCAGAGGGCGCAAATATCATCGGACAATTCGCGCTCTGGACTTCTTGTGAAAACACCAGTCCATATTTCGATGTGATTTTTTTTCTGTAGGAAGATGGGGATTCAAACTAGGTCCGATACTATTTGAAAAGTGTTTTTTATTATTATTCGCCAAATTCGATATGTTCAGGAATATTTGTATACCTTTTGTATTTCATATTTTTGAAAATAAAATAGTATTTCCATTAGCTGGATCACTTATCTACTTGATGAAGTCAATAAGTCATGAAAATATTGATTACTTTACTTTATGACAAGTCTATAGAGAAAGAGTGCTATTCGTTATTGCTCACTTCTTCAGCACCCTCTACTTCAAAATTTAGACCTTTAGGATATTACATACAGTATGGTGGAAATGTATGGAATAAATTCATTATCTCTAACGTTTATGAATTTTAAGGAAAATCCCGAGACAGGTCGATTTTTATTTTCAAATTGACATCTCTTGATATACATACGGAGTATGTGACGTCATCCGCGTAGTTGTGGTGACGTCATCGATTATTTTTTTAAATTAGAACATACCCCGTTCATTTTTTTTCGGAAGGTATATTCATTATCTATCTGACGGTATACTAATATTAGGAAAATAAAGTAAGACAGGGTGAGAAAAAATTATTTTATTTAATATTTACAACGGAAATCGTTACAATAAATAATCAAATTCGTGACGTTCTGCAAGAATACAATGTGATAGACAGAGAACAAATCATTCTCGAACTTCGCTATCGTTTCTGAATATATTTGTGAAATATTCTTTCAAATTATCTGATCTTTCCGGCTTCTTACATAAACTTTGCTCTTCAGATAACCTCAGAGGAAAAAATCGAGAGGAGTTGAATCAGGAGATCTAGTTGGCCATTCGATTTACCCTCTCCGACCTATTTAGGTAACTGTGTACATTGATAGCATAATTATTAGCTTGTAAATATAAAATAATTTTTTCTCACCCTGTATCACTTTATTTTCCTAATATTAGTATATGGTCAGATAGACAATGGAAACACCTTTCAGAAAAAAAATTGAACAGGGTGTCTTCCTATTTAAAAAATAATCGATGACGTCACCACAACTACGCGGATGACGTCACAAACTCCGTATGTATATCAAGAGATGTCAATTTGAAAATGAAAATCGACCTGTCTCAGGATTTCCCTTAAAATTCATATGCGTTAGAGATAATGAATTTATTCCATACATTTCCACCATACTGTATATATTTTTTTGAATAGATTTAAGAATTCCTATATTAAAATGCCATTAGGTAGCATCCTGTATATATAGTGTCAATACCCGATTGCAAATTATCATTCAGTTATACAATGTTAAATACAACACGGTTTCATATTTATACTGTTCCCTCTCTACTTTTACGTATTGAGATCTGTTCAACATTCAAATCATCGCAATGATAAATCCTAAATCGATCCCCGGTAAATAGAAGCGACCTTTGTCGATAGGTTTCTATTCATTCATATTGTATACCTTCTGGGTGTACATATAAATATTCTTATTTGAATATCATACATACCTATTCCTCATTATGTATGAGAATTTTTTCATTGTGAACAATTCAGAATATTTTTATTTTCCACGCAATGTATAATTATTTTATACATATAATATACCATATTTACTAGCAAACCTAGCAAACTGATTCATATAAATTTCTATTTCCTATTCTAATTTCATAATATCACCCGTACTATCGATTGTATCGTGTTTATAATCTACTTCGTTGAGTTTCACCAGGGGGCGCAAATATCATCGGATAAATCGTGCGTATTTCTGACGTTGTAGAGCCTCGGCTCTTGACTTCCTGTGACGATACTAATCCATATTTTGATCTGATTTTTTTTGTGTAGAAAGATGAAGGTTCGACCGAGGGAGGATGCTATCTCAAAATTGATTATTTGATGTAGAAATATTTTTTTTTGATTCGCCAAATTGGCTAAAAATTTGCTATGTTCAGATATATTTTTATATCTTTTCTTTTCGAAATTTCGAAAAAAGAGATAGTATCCTCTCTAGCTTGATCCTTTATCTACATGATGGGATCAAAAAATCATGAAAATATTGATTGGTTTTCAAATGAGAAGTCAAGAGCGGGAGTGCTGCATTCGGTATTCTGCGCGTACCATTGCCCACTCTTAAGTCAAACTTAAGCCATAGACATTTACATTCCAAAAAGTTTAGGATTCCCTCCCGCCTTTATTATACGTCCTACAATGAAACTTAATTTTTCAAAACGATGGACCATTATGTTGGCATTAATGTGAGAGTAGGTATTATTTCTGAACTTATATAGGAAAATTTACGGAATAATTCTCATTTTTATATGCTCGAAGCTATTATGCCCCCTAGCGGTGGACGTATAAATTTAAAAAATATTTTCATAAATTTTTCTTGGTCGATTTTCCTTGAAGGATTTTTTCCCCAAACTTCTACGACTGTTAGTTACTGAGATACAGTAGTAGTATTGAGAGATAGTTTATTAGCATCACACCATTTCTTCACTTCCACCATTTAGATTCGTGTTATTCTATACCACTGATGTTGTGTCAACTGCAAATATAGTAAATGTTCCGCCTAAATTAATGCCCATTGAGATGCTCATTCACTCTGATTAGACTTCAAAAGAAGATTGAAGTTGATGTTCGGGCGAAAAATCTTTTTGAAAAAATGCAAGAATAAACTATCCCATCGGTTGCATATTCTTATCCCTTGAATATTCTTATCCCTTGAATATTCTTATTCCTTGCATATTATTCTTATCCCGATACCATGTTTTTCCAATACTAGCTGACAGTTAATTAATACGAGAGCGCTGAACGGACGTACAACAAAATAAAATTATAATTGCCAGTTTGAACTGGCATTTATACATAATTGCCAGATGGAACTGGCATTTATACATAATTACCAGATATATCTGGCAATTGTAATTTATAGATAATTGCCAGTTTGAACTGACAATTATACATAATTGTCAGATAGAACTGGCAATTATCTATAAATGCCAGTTCTATCTGGCAATTATGTATAATTGTCATCAGGTCAAACTGGCAATTATCTATAAATGCCAGTTCTATCTGGCAATTATAATTGTCAGTTCAAACTGGCAATTATGTATAATTGTCAGTTCTATCTGGCAATTATGTATAAATGTCAGTTCAAACTGGCAATTATAATTTTATTTTGCTGATGTCCTTTCAGCGCTTTCGTAAATTAAGGCCAATTTCGAGCGTTGAATTCAATTGAATCAAAACCAACCGACTGCGAACTTTCGATTCAATTGAGTCTCGAATACCAAATACCATTTATTCGCAATCGACACAAATTTTGGCCGGTCGGCGCCAACTTGTCATAAATCTAAAAATATAACGTTAGCAAATATTTTTCGAGTAAATCATCCTGTTCGGAACGATAGCAGTATGAAGTGACGCCAAATTCGTTCTGCGATTCGCGGAAATAAATGCATTCTCGTCGATGAAAAACGGAAATTGCTCGGTTGGCCGTGGCCAGAACGGCGCAATGATTAATGCCCTAGAATCCATTCCAGAGATCGAGACGTTTCTTTATTGTTTTTTTTTTGGATCGAAGTCGATTTTTCTGGTGCGCCAGCACAGTTTCCGTACAGAGTGGATGGCGTATTAGAAGTATCTGTACCCATTAATACTCGTTGACTTGTAGATGGTTCTTAGTAGGGGTGTGCAAAGATATCGATATGTATCGATATATATCGATATATCAAATAACGATACTGTGAGGATAAAATATCGATATATCGATAGTTATCAATATATCGATATGTATCGATATGTATCGATACCTATCTATACATATTTATATATCGAAAACATATCGATACACATCAATATTTATCATATTCGGTTATGTCAACTGCTGTATGCACCATTTTTGTTGATAGGTATATGATAGGAATAGAAACATTTCAAAAAGTCGGAAATTATTTTTTTTATTGTATCAAACAAAGGATAAAAGAATACTCAAATGGAAATATTTAACATCATAACGCATGAAATAAAATTATATTAAAAAACAGAAATGTATCACTAACTTATCACAATAAAAAATATTATTGATATGTAGCGATATATCGATATTATAAAAAATGTATATCGATATATCGATACTTATCGATATATCAACACTTACCAATACATATCGATCGATATCGATATATCGATCAATATCGATATTGAAATGAGTATTGATATCGATATCGTATTTCCAATATCGCACACCCCTAGTTAGTTCTAACTATCTGTCTTGAAAAATATTTCCATCAATGCAGTGTTGCCGCTGGTATCGGAAACGTGTGCCAACTTCGTGATTTTAAATGGAATACCATGTGTGAATCATTTCATTTGGATCCACGTTGGTTATACTTCGAGTTAATTTAATATTTTCACAGATGTTTCCATACATATCTGAATCTTTTTTCGATATAAAAAAATTCTGATATTTTTGAACATCCTATTCATAAGTTCAATACTTTCCTAATCCGAAACACTAGAAGCTAATATTTTTGGGTCGAGCACGAGAACTCTAGAATCTAGATAGTTTAGCCAAATGTTCATTATGGTATACAGAGAGTTAAAAAATCGAGATTTTTTTGTTTTCATACAATATGAGAACTATGAAATTCTGCATGTAGTCCATTAAGTATAAGTGAAAAGATTTTTGGCAACCTTGCTGAAATAATTATTTGAAGGAGCAGATATCAAAAATATAATTTCCATAAATGTTTCTCTTCTTCAATGGTTTCTATACATGCCGAATAGCCGTTCAAACACTTCTATTTTGAAGATCGTAACTTCAGTAAGTATGAAGGCGAATTTATGATCACCGCTAATTGATTAATTCATGGTTTTTTAATCCTTGTCGTGTTGAAACTCAGTTTTTACATTTGATCATTTTATGCATACAAATTAACTGTCATTAACTGTTGCACAAAAGATGCTGAATGGACACCATCACTAGTGAGTGCCTAGCTATAGTGTTGATATCAATTTTGTTGAGATGAAGGCATATTAAAAGAATATACCCTCGTCGTTATATTTGCATGGTGTTTTATTCCTCCATCATATAATGGAATGCAGGACTTGATTCAGAAACGGAATACAGGAAACAATCACTATGATATTCCAGATCACAAGAAAGTTAGAGGCAACTAGGAAGCAGATTGCCTTGCCATAGAAGAGGCAAATACACAATTTTCCGACCCAGAACCCTTCTGTGGACTCCCAAAGCCAATTGAAAGAAGAGTTTCGACGCTGGGAAGCGGATGAAATGAAATATCACTGGGATAAAGTCGGATAAAGTGACAGGACAAAGACAAGCAAAAAGGCTAGTGAGCCTTTCGCCAAAAAAAGTTTGAAAAGTTGGACAAAAAAGGACTTACCCCACGGTAACAAGCGTGACTCCTCATCAGCGCTCATCTGCAAGAGGCTCAAGTTCCTGGGAAGGGCCTTTTTAGAGCCCTCCGATATCAGGAACCTAGTTCCCAGAAAAGTTATAAACTTTCCACGAAGTCTCGGAATCCCGGGAATCGAATAGATCAAGGGTTATGCACAAAGTATCTGATAGGTCGAGGTGCTTGAGAGACTGCAAAAGGAATATATATTTTTGTATGACAAAGTAAATGAGGGTTGTGTATAAAGGTTCAGGATAAATATGGTCTAATGACATTAAAATAAAGTAATAGATTAATGAAAAAATCTATTAGTGGTCACTTATTCCTGCTTTGGCAACTGAACTAGTACGGTTTGAATGATTGGTGATTTCATTAATTGTGATATCAAGGCCAATTTTAGTTGCTCAATCAAGGTCACTCATCCTTATCAGTGGGACATTTTGAAAGTAACCTTTGGTGAAAATACATTTCTTATTATCCATTGCTAATCTTTTTTTACCCTCGTGCCGTATATTGGATTATATTCTGTTCTTCCTGTACGAATTCCATTCTCATACAGCTTCTTCTCCCCTCCAAGCCAATTCATAATATTCTCATTACAAGCTTTGAAAGTTACTTATATGGATGCTCCGATCTCATCGTCAAAATTACTAGTCACTAGACATCATCTAAGATTCTATTTATAAGAGTTGATTTATCGGTATGAAATTCCTCGCAAAAATGCATCTCGCTACTAATAAGCAGATCGTTGCTTGTCGCTGTTTCTGCTGTTGTTGTCTAGTCTCGGTTGTTTTCCGCGAAATCCAATTGCTCTCATTAAACTGAACCTTGAAATGCTATTCAAGACCACTTAATTTTCACAATTCCGTTCAAGGTTCAGTTTACCAGGAGCAATATTGCTGACCTCAAATCAAATAAATGATCGAATGAGTCGAGAATGAATAATATTTTTACTACAGTATTTTTGGTTACTCGTCAAAATTATGAAACACTGAATACAAAGATCCATTGAAACATTATAGGTATTGACATTATCATCATTGAACTATAACGACATGAACTTTTTTTATCTATTGACTGCATGAGAGGAAAACCTACATATAATGTTCGTGGTTGCTAACTTTTTTGTTATTGAAGATACGAGGTCGGTTGAATTAGAGAAATAGTGGAATTTTTTCCATTTGCGATTTATTGAAAAAAACAACTTTTTTATCGGGACAACCCATCAAAGTATATTTCAATTTCAATCGATTGAAAACTCCTTCAGAAACATAAATTGATATTATAATATATTTCCTTCTAAAACCACAAACAACAGAGTTATATGCATTTTATGTTTTTGTTTCTGTCTAGAATTTGAAAAATTCAACAAAATTATACATACTGTTTGAATTAAAAACATCAATGACTTCTGAAAGAGAAAATAGTCTACCTATCCAATTAAAATATCAAACATAGTTTGAAATGAATGTCTTGTAGACTACGAGCAGAAAACAACTACTTTCCTGTTGAATACCACGCAGAATATTGAATTATATCTGCTCATAGTCCATGCAACGATTCACATTGTGAATGCAGGTCGCCAATGTTTCTTTCTTCCTGAGACGTGACAAATTCACATCGGGACAGGCACGCTTTACAACCTACAGACCGGTTTCGGGCTTATTGGCCCTCATCAGTGCAGGGTAGTTATCCGAGTAGAGACCGTGAGATCTCCACTCGAAGCGTTACCTGTCCCAATGCATTTTCGTCGCGTCTATTTGACCGCACTGAGCCGCGTTCCAAGAGACAGTTGGAAGTGGCGACATCAAGCGGTAGAAGAAAGAATAACTCCGTTATTTATGGTTGTATGATGAATTTTATAATGAAAATTTATGTTCTTGAAGGAGTTGACCGAGGAGTTGAAAATCGAGTGTTAGCTCCACGTTAATCAGCGGTAAAAAGTTATTAATTTAACCGACTTCGTATCATCAATAATGAATAAGGTATTAATAGTGCCGTCTTGAGTTTGAACAGCCTTTATAATGGGTTACATCAAGGTTGAACATCTTTGGTTATTCAAAAATGAAAATGAAAGGTTTCGAGTTATAGATGTGTGTGAATAAATATTCAATATATAGGTGTACAAAATGCTAATAAATGATTGCACATAAAAGTGGATGACAACAAAAAACTTTTTTCATGTAATGGGTTCAGTATTGAATTCTTCTCATACACATCAGTGATCGGCGCATCCATAAAATGTATTCGAAATAATGGCATCGTAAAATTTTAGTAGTCTATACAATCGCAAAAACTAACTGCACCTTTATGTTGCCTTGTTCCCATTATTTATATCGTCCAGCTTTATGGAAAATCTCGACGAAATCGGAGCCCATAAAAGAATACGGCGCGCTCGAAACTAAATAATAAGTATAACGACTGCACCTGAATGGAATAATCGATGAAAAAACTGTTGGTTTGTTACATTGAATAGTGCGTTTCTCAGGAGACCCTGGCAATGTGCTGGCTTATCTGCTTGGTTGAAGGGAGAATCGCGATCACTTTAGATGACAACAAACTGTGCATAAGGAGGATGCATTTCGATCCAGTCTGATTGATGACCTTTCAAGGTCATTTCGTTTTAACAGATTCATGGTATTGTTGAAAAAATCTAATACGGTTTGTTCTGAACCTGCAGGAAATTGATTAGATGATGTTACAAAAGAATATCGGCAAGCTACACAGAAAAAAAATTGGGTGTAATTTCAATCAAATGGATTATCAAAGTTGTGCCCTTTTTATTATACATTTCACAATTGAGTGTTCAGTGGTACAGTGGTGTTAATTCCCATCTTAGTAGTGGAAAATGACACGGATGTGGTGAAGTAGAACGATTCTGAAACATAAAATCATAAGAAATACTAATCGGTTGAAATGTAATATCCTCAATATCCTCAAATTAACACGAAGTTACACCTTGTCATATCACGATGGAATCGAGGCGGTGTAATCGTCTAATTTGGTGGTAATAATCATTCTAGGGACAATTCTAGTTCTAGTTTAGCATCATATGAATTATGATTCAATAGGTAATCCAACTTGGTAAAAATCACCGGAAGTGGTGAAGAAAAGCACTGATTCGCCTAAACACACTCATAATATGGTGTTCCTTCTCACCAGAAAAAAATTCGCATGTACCTGCTCAGTGTTTAAACGCACCGAAGAGAATTTCGTTGAGGTAGGATTCAGAATCAAGAAAAATCACAGAATGTGCATCACACCACTGCGGTGTCAAATCGCACTATCGGAAATGCATAAAGAACACCACCAAAGTGTTCATTCTGCCAAATTCAGCACTAACACTACACCTTTTCCAGTTGTATTTCAGAAAGCGTCAAGTTAATTTCAGAATAGTCACTTGTATTTCAGAATGTATCAATTGTATTTCAGAATAGCGAGTTCGATTTCAGAAAGCATCAATTGTATTTCAGAATTGTGAGTTTAATTTCAGAAAGCGTCAATTGTATTTCGGAAAACTCAACTGAATTTCAGAATTCGTCATTTGAATTTCAGAATATATCATTTGTATACAAATGACGAATTCTGAAATTCAATTGACTATTCTGAAATACATTTGACGCTTTCTGATATTGAACTGACTATTCTGAAATACATTTGACGCTTTCTGAAATTAAACTCGCTATTCTGAAATACATTCGACGCTTTCTGAAATTCAACTCACTATTCTGAAATACAATTGATACTTTCTGAAATACAAGTGACTATTCTGAAATTCAATTGGCGCTTTCTTAAATAAACTTGATGGTTTCTGAAATACAACTGGAAAAGGTGTAGTGTTACTGACAACTGGGTTTGATTATCAAAAACACCCATGAGAAAGGTGAATAATATGCCGGTGTTTGAGACACTGAAACAATCAGTACCTCAGGAGACACCAGACGGTGTTAGCTGGTGTAATTTATTATTTCACTGTTTATGAAGCAAATACCAGTTTCATCAGTTTCAATGTATAATAATAATAATAATAATAATAATAATAATAATAATAATAATAATTTCCACTAATTAGGGTTTACAAACCAGCTTCATCAGGTGGAGTATTTAACTAAATACTATAATATGTAATAGAAGTGTATAGGGTAAGGAAAAGGGAAGGAGAAAACTGATTATTCTATAGACAATTCAAATTATTATCATTTTTATTGATGTCCCACTTTATCTACCGCGGTCAGTGTGTCTAATATTTCCGAAAATAATCAGCATTTCTAGAAATTTTCTTTCAATGAGAGTCCTCGTCCGCTTCACATAGTTGCTTGAAAACAAGAAAATTATTAATGTTATAAATAACTACCATCTATCGAATCAGTGTTTGCTCTACACGTAAGATAATACTTTTTCATGATCTTTGAGCAACAAAAATATCTCCTGGCTTCAGATCCACTACATAATCGGTACAGGTTTTACAAGCACGTAGGCGTTATTTTCAATGACAAACGTGTTTCGGATTGAATTGTTTTCTATTTAATAATTATGTACAGCGTCAGAAAAAAGATAGAATCCAATACGATGTTTCCTATTTTGCGAGGGATTTCGATTTTCTGCCTATAGACCGCATTTGAATGAAATAGAAATTTGGAAGATGTGGACATGATGAAAAAATGGAGTAATCAAACTTTTGTTCGACACGAAAGAGACTGAGTATCGGATTTTTGTTTTCTATAGAATACATTATGGATTAAACATTCTATAATACTTGTGAAAAAAGTTGTGAAAAAAAATAAGGGTAGATATCTTGCAGAAGAATAAGGAAATGGTTGCTTTAATTCTTTTTCCAAAGACATAATTAGCTTAGACATTTCAGCTAAGCGGTCCATGAATTCGAAGACCTGTTGGGAACGGTTTGCAAGATACAACTTTTTGCGTAAAATGTTTGGTATCTACCTACTCAGTAGGTAATTATTTTCCGAAAAATGCTCATAATGTAAAAGACTGTAATAAATAACTTAGATTGTCAAAACTTGAAATTATAAGGCCAATACCATCATGTGAAGAAAATTGCTGGTTTCCTTATGAAATTAAGTTGGTACTGGATTCTGGCACACCCTGTACAGCTGCACGAATAAAAATATTTCATGTAGAACGGATATGATTGATTATGCGAGTATACCTATACCAAATTTCATGTTTCTAATCCACCTATAAGTTGAAAAAACATCTAATGCACAGCCTAAGTAAATCACTCTGTGTATCGTCTTACTGTTCACATTAATTTTGTTTAATGTCAATAATTGATAATTACACTTTAGTTGATACCATCTTCTAATGAAATTGCACAGTAAATATTTATAATAATTCATATTATGGTTGAATAATTCAACCCGTGGGATAATGCCAATGGCAGTCAAAAAAATCTCCAAGGCAATAAATACCACGTGAGCAAACCGACGATCCTCTATTTTGTTAATCATTGTGCATTGTGTGAACTATATTATACCTAAGATGGATATAGATATGGTGAAACGACTCTTCAATAATTGTTTTCCGTCAAAACCTGTAGACTGGTTTAGCGAAGATCACAACACCGGTAATATTTCACTAATCGTTAGGTGATGGCGTTAATATCGCTTGAAATATAAATGTTCGATAATTCAATCATGATATTGATTGAACAAATCACACAAAATCAAAATGACTGAGAAATTGTGAAAATTAATGTTAATCATGCGCAATCAGAAGTCTACAAATATGTCTAGTACCTTTTAATGGGACTCGTTCTACCATATCTATATCTACCTTGATTATACCTCTCATTTTTTTATACTTATATGAAGTTTCTTTGGGTTGACGTCAAGACGATTTTTCTTTTAAAACGGGGAGTGCAAAAACCGAGGCAAAAACCATTGATGTGGTAATAAATCAGTAGCACTATAGTAATTAACAAGTGGCTGAATGGAACTCGAAAAAACATGTGATTCGCAACATGACTATGCTAGGTTGACATCATGATGTAAAAACCGTCGTTTTTTTTTCGTGACTGCTCCAATGACACCGCTACTATATTTATATATATATTTTTTCGAACGTCGTCTAAACAGGTCTATAAATTTCCAAGTACTCGGTTTGCGTTCTCCCAATGTCAAAGTCGCCTGTCTACCTTCACCGTAATTGGCCAGTCATGGCAGTCATGCAGATTTTTATGGTGAGCTACGCGTTCTCGAATCATTGTTCGACTACGTAATAATTGGCTGCCGAGGAACAATATCCAATTTTCGAGATAACAAACTGAACGGTATACGAGGTGAGGCTGCAAAATAATGAAACCGAGGGGTTAAACACAGTCTGAAATAGTGTACGAAAAATTCCCGCATTTCCCCGAAATGCCTCTAATTCCCTGCATTTCTCCGAAATGCCTCTATTTCCCATTTATTTCCCCGAAATGCCTCTAATTCCCATTAATTTCCCTAAAATTCCTCGAAATTCCTTTATTTATTCCATTCCCTTCATTTTTCATTCGAAACCAATGTTTATGGGCGTACTGTATTGAATTAATTAATAACATTGCGTTTCCAGAGACGTACCTGAAGGTCAGAATGCAGGAAATTATTCAAATCGAATTCTTGAAGTTCGATAATTCAGTACGTATTTCTTAAATATATATCCGTATAATTATAGAATATCGTCTCGGTAATTGTCATAATACAAATTAATAGAGAAAAATATACAGTTAGTCTGCTTAAGTTGGCTAAATATGGAAACTTTTTTATTATTGATGCCTATTATTTCCCTCATTCTCTCGAAATGCCCCGAAATTCTTATATTTCCTCGGAAATTCCCCGAAATGCGCCAAAATTCTTCTATCTCCTCTAAAATTCCCCAAAATACCCCGAAATTCTCCCATTTCCTCGAACTTCCCCAAAAATTCCTTAATTTCCCACAAGGTGTACGAGAAATTCCCCTGTGGTTAACCCCTCGAATGAAACGTTATATTTCGAGGTTTTTCATATTTTATCGTCATCCCCTTCAATGCGGATTTTCCATTGTTATGCACAGTGCGAAAATTCAGTGATGAACCGAGAATCCAAAAGGAAGTTCATATCTCTGACCGTCCGTACAACAATTTGCCATTTTCTGTTAATAGGACCTACGCACGATATCCATGATATCATATTATGCCCTTGAACTTGGAACAACGGAATACTTATTGGGAGTTGAATTTGAAAAACATACAACTGCAAGTGAATAGAATAGATCATTTGCATTATTTTGTACCTCATTCAGTTTCCTGTTACGAAATATGTAGGAAACCATGTAAATATTTTTCTCCACGACCAGAACTGAATGTTATAATCTAACCCTCACTCTTGATTGAAGAATTATGTATTCTGCATGCACAGAAAGTAAGTATCCATCATAATTGAACTAAACGTCGTGGATTGCTTTGGATTTAAAAACTTTACTGTCAGTCTGTGCAAAAAATATTCGCGAAACTATCTATTTGGACAGAAAGAACTTTGTATAATTAATACTATTATTCATCCTCATTACATATTGCGATATTCTAAATCCACTATGGAGTAGTTCGCAGTTTTTTGCCTATAACTTGAAAACTATGAGGTTTAGCGAAAATGATCTACATTGAATTCTGAAGGAAAACGTTATTTAAAACTTTTTCGTCAAATGACTCAGGCTCAAGAAAATTTTAGTTTAGTGGCAAGAATTGATGTTGTTGACACAATTCGAGCTGCAGCAGACAACAGAAATGATAGCTGGGGCAATGATGTGCGTTTGAAGCTATCTCAGGTGATAGATTTAGTCAGTTCCCAAAAAACCCAAAAAAGAAACAGATGAACTGAATCGAGCCTTACAGTGACATCCATTTGAAAAGGAAACTGATTCAGCATTATGGTGGTAGTTTGCATTTTGCAGATACGTCTGGAAAAAGAAATGTGCTGTGTTTTACCGGAACATCGTCTAGTATTTTATCAGAAAACTGGTATGGCAACAAGAATAGGGAAGATGATGAGAAGAGAAAATTGAAGTAGGTACTCAAAGCTGTTGCTGCTATCATTCGCCGCCAGCTGAAGTCACGAGTTCACGACTGTTCTCAATTTCCAACTATCAAAAAAATTGTTGATATGTGCAGCAATAGCTCACAGGAATTGGTTGCATCAACAGAAAGCCCCTCCTCCCTGAAGACGCATTGATAACGAAGGAGACCTGTGAAATGACATTTCTTGCCGTAATTATATGAAGGATATTGAAAATTTTAATTATTTTTCCCTCCCCATTCTCGGAAGTGCAGTTTATTCCAAATACGCATGCGAAAATACGATTTCATAATTTTTTGCAGCCTTTTTGCCAAACTGGGTTATGATGTAATTTTTCCCCCTCCATACCTCCGTAACCATTCAGTTAACAAAAAATTGGAGGGGAACTTTTTCCTCAAGAATTCAATATAGATCATTTTTGTATGGAGTGACCTTTGCGCTAAACCTCATAGTTTTTAATGTACATGTCAAAAACTGCAAAAATATGAAATTTCCCGTCTTTCCACCCTCCCCCCACCCGAACCCGATGCGCGGCGGGGTGTAACTTTTTACCACGTGCTAAGGGGAGTAGACTGAACAATTTGGCACAGGAAGACTTTTTTTTTGGATGTTTGGGTTTAGGTCTACAGTTTTTTAGTACCTACCAATTTCAATGCTGTCAGCACTTTCCAAAATCATTGGAAAATTCGTTAAATGTAGAAAAGTAGGCTTTTTGCAAAGCAACCCTCGAAGTCTCATTGAGACTTGTGTGAGTAAGGAAGACGGGGACCTTAGCTTTTTAAGTGTCATCCGAAGTAGTTTAAGAACAAGCGAAAAACATCAATTACGCTATTTTGAATGTTCTAGAGGTTGAGCTAGAAAAAATCACAGTTTTGAAAAAAATTAGAAATGAATATCTCAACGTCAAGCTAGCAAAAATATTCAACAATATGATCAAATATAGCTTTCGATTACCCACAAACGCGAAAAGAAAATTCGAAGATTTCGAAGTAGTTCTTCTAGCTTATGTGGATGTAATGTAAAAGGTAAAATTGAGCGCTTTATAATCAAAATTGTCACAAATTTAATTCCACGAAAGATTGCCAATGTGCCAGTAAAGTTGTGGACGCCATTTACTGTATTCTTTATGAATCAATAAAAAAAGTACAATTTTTGATAACACACAGTAAAAAAAACTTGGGTGTAATTACAATCAAATGGATTTCAGAGCAAACTCCGACGAATACAACACCTGAATATCAAAGTTGTATCATTTTTATTATACATTTCACAATTGAGTGTTAAGTGGTGTTAATTCCGATCTCAGTAGTGAAAAATGACACGAATGTGGTGGAGTAGAACGATTCTGAAACATAAAATCATAAGAAACACCAAATGGTTGAAATCTAATATTCTCAATGGTGCTATTAATCACGTTAACGCATAAAAAACACCTATTAAATAAAATTAACACCAAGTTACACCGTGTAATATCACGATCATACACCACCTCGATGGTGTATGAATTATCTAATTTGGTGGCAATAATCATTCGTTAGGTATTGCATCCTGAAAACAACCGATTTGATATCAATTAATCAAAATATTGTATGTAGGCATCTGAATGGTGTGAATTTCATGCGCTCATCTGTTCGATCTTAGAACTTTTGCCAATAGGTGGCACTGACGTCCTTCCCACCGTACCTGAATTCAATATCGGGCATAAAATATCAGATAATTTTGATATAAATCAGTATCAATTGGACTAGGCCCTAGTGCCACTGATTAGAGGTTTGTTTTGGTTCATCTCAGAACCGTTCTGGAACTATACTGCTCATGCGCATTGTCTTCAAATTGTTCACTTGAAGAAAATGCGCATGAGCAGAACCATTTTAGGACGGTTCTAGGACGGTTATGAGAAAAACCAAAACAAAGCTTAGGCTGAATGAGCTGAAACAGTTAGTCATCATTCGAATTGTCCATAGATTCTGAGTCTAGTTCATCATCACATGAATTATATTTCAATAGGTAATCCATCTTAGTAAAAAACACCGGAGGTGGTGAAGAAAAGCACTGACTCGCATGAACACACTCATGTTATGGTGTTCTTTCACACCAGAAAAGTATTTGCATGTACCTGCTCAGTGTATAAACCGAGGTATAAACGCACCGAAGAGAATTTCGTAGAGGTAGGATTCAGACTTTCGGAAATGCATAAATAACACCACCAAAGTGTTAATTTTGCTATATTCAGCACTTACACTGGTGTTATTGACAACTGAGTTTGATTATTAAAAACACCTATGGGAAAGGTCCCATAACACCTGCAGTGGTGAATAATATGCAGGTATTTACTGACACTAAAACAATCAGGACCTCAGGGGACACCATGGTGTGATCTGGTGTAAATTTTTATTTCACTGTGTAAACCTGCTTTTACTACCAGAATTTTGGGACGCCCTTGTTGAGCTGGTCTGCTTTTTCACTCCTCATGAAATACGTAAAAATAATATAGTCGTTCTGAAATAGTGTTGGTTCGTGTACAGTGAGTCCTCTTTACTCTTCTTCATCCTCATTCCATTTGGAGTCATAAAACAATAAAAACTTGTTGTAATGTCGTTTATTTGTCGAACTAGATCGTTGGCTGGCCGGCACATAAATCACTGTGCGGTCGTTGGGAATTTTATGGTTTGTGTCTTGTCCTAATTATAAGTGCCTTTCGCAAACTATGATGGATTTACGATTCGGGTATGGTCGAGAAAGTCGCCATAAAACTTGATGGAACAGTAACAGAACCGTTCTTTGCATTGGCTTCTAACGAGAGTTTTATTTTATTACTGACTTTTTGCCTCGATATGCACGATATAATAATGTGATATTCTCCGATCTAGTGATTAGGTGATATACTGGGTGTTCTATTTGCGAAGGACTGCATACAAAAATAATTCCAGCAATTTTTCTTGGTCGATTTCCTCTGAAGGATTTTTTTCCCCAAACTTCTACGACTATTATAGTTACCTCGTTACTCTTATTGAATCAACCGGTATATTAGAGGTTAGGTTGGTACTTTGTTTTTGACTTATTGGCCTCTTATTGCCAAAAACTTAGATTGACGTGAGCCATAATGGTGATTACTTCACTTACATTTCAATAATTAGGTATCAATTATTATCATTTTGGTTGCAGAAAAAATGTATGTTTCTTTCGGATCAAAAGTGGCTTTGTTTGACTCACATATTTTGTGTTCTTGGCTTCGCTATAATGGCTTTGCTGTCATTTTTGATTCTAATGAAACAATGTACTACTACTTGTCTTGTGTTCGTTTCACATTTGATTATCGCAGTATCACCTGCGTATAATACTTATCGATTTTGGTTGTTTGGTGATGCTTGTAAAATCACAATTTCAATTTGTAAAATATATATTTTTCCGTTTTCCGCAAAAATCATTGTCGACAGTCGGAGGAGCCTTGGGCGTTTGATAAGTGACTGTAATGACATGTTGTTAACTCTAATGCATATCATTTAAAATAATCAGTGAGGAGATTGCGGGGCCCAAACAGGATGTGGCGAATTTAATAAATTGGTAATAAACGATTCGACCTCAGCAGGAAAAACTGAGACGTCGATGCACATCTTTCGACGACGTGTATCATAAATTACCAGGGGACAAAAAGAAACAGGATTTTACATGAACATGCATTTTTTGGTTTTCGTTTTTTCTCAAACTCGCTGGAGAGAAAATTTCGGCTATCGACCAGAGTGAGAGCCAGAAAAGAGCATCACATTATGGTGTAATCAGATAAACCTCGAGATAAACATAGTGTACCAAAAGTGGTTTTTCCGGCTTAACTAAACGAAAGGCGAATAATTCCACAAGAAATTAGCGTGAAATCATGGTCGTGCAGAAATTGGAAAATTACTCGGAAAATTATGATAGCTGGGGGTACAGATAACTGTAAAACATATGAAGATATATTATTGCTCAATCATCGTTGAGACTACTTTTCAACCATTTGGTGTTTTTTTATGAGTTTATGTTTCAGAATCGTTCTTATTCACCACATTCGTTTCATTTATTTATGTATCAAGGGGTAAAATAGGCTTTTATGGACCGCTATCGCTCAGGCTATTAACACGCCTATAGGTCCATAAAAGCAAGTTACGCCCGAAATACATCATACAACATTTAATGCTCGACCAGTATATTTTATTGTACACACCTCTTAATTTCTCAAGCATGATAGGAATAAAACGGTTCTTAAAACGGTTCTTAAATACGTTTTAAACCCCTTTAAAATAATTTTTGCTACGCCCATGATGTTCCTCTCGAAAAAGCATTTCATTAGAGTGTTTTAACTGTTTTTCTATCTCTTATAATAAAGGAGTTATTAAGGGTTTACAATTTGCTCATGTTCCAGACTGGTGGGTGAATAAATAGGCTATATTAGGTAGCCATCATATTTGCTGTCAATACATACATATAGTCATTATACGAAATGCATTCCAGTGACGAAGAAAGTGTGAATTGTACTCCACCAGAAATCAGTAAAGCAGCTGAGGATGCGAATAATTAATAATTTATTGTCCGGCGGGCGGTAAAGTGCCATTTTACACGCAATGAAAAAAACGGTAGAAATTACTAGAATCGAAGTGATTTTCACTGGTTTATATAATTGATATATGGACAGAAATTCTTTCCAGTGAACACTACTATTGAGTCCAAGTAAATTGAGTCAACTTACTGATCACGTAATATAATAGTCAACTTTACTAGGAACACGGTTGAGTTATTACCATTCGTACATCATTGGTGTGTACCTTGAGGAATAGTAAATTTGACAATACTGGAAGAGTACCTACTTCTTCTTTGTATCAAATATTGTAATTAATCAATAGTTTTTATTTTTTATTCAGTGAAATACACTTTATATAATAGATTGAAATGTACCTATACTTAATGAAAAAAAGTGAATTCAAATTCACATATTTATTACCGGGAGTGGAATACTCTCAACCGATTTATTGTAATCCCTTCTTCTATACTAATTGATGGAATTGATCATTAGAACAAGAGGCAAAAATTCTTCTTTATTTTCGATTATTTTCAATGAAAAATATAGTGGTAACAGCCATAGCACAGCTTTACTGATGTTATCCAGTTGATCCGGAGTAGATTTTTAGAGGAAAGTTTTGATCTCTCTATTCGTACTTTTCGAAATCGTACTGAATCTGGAATAAATAATTGTTTTGTTCGTAAGTATTAATATAGAATGAAAAAGTCGTTTTTCATACCAAAGTGTATCCCAGGTTATGTTTATGCGAGCAGAAAATGTCTTCAGTATCCTATCGATGCATTCATCTTTCGTAACCATAACCCTCCTTGAAATGTATTAGGTATTCCATTTCTGTGTCACCATTATATCCATGAATCCAGAGAATTTTTCAACCATCTTCTAGACAGAAGTATTCGTGATTCTATAAAAAATAAATCAACCTACATAACAATCACAATTTACTCTAAAATCGCTATAATTACCCCTCTTTTCACTTCCCTAATTTTTCTTCTTGGCTAGTCCTATAGTTTAATCACTCTCATCCTTTTATTGCAATAATAATCATGAAGAATCCCTCTAGAAACCATTTTGTCTTCAACACATTCATACCCTGAATAATTTTATAATTTGTGCGTTATACTCAAATGTTCATAGGGAGCCTTGAATGAAGCAAATACCGCTGAACAACAGAAACATATCATTTTCACCTTGATTATGATGGCACACTAGCTGAGAAAAAGAAATACTGTCTCGAACAGAATCAACGAATAACCGAGGAAAAAAGTTAAACGACTATTTGAATGTTTGTTGTTCAATTTAGTATTCATCAATGAATAGCATTATGACAATTATTACTCGCTGAATAGTTAATGACATTACTTCGGAAGAGTAAGTGCTTATTTTAATTTGGTGTAGTTCACTTCATCATTTTCTGAGATTAATTTTATTAAGGTGATAGTAAATATTTCTGAATACATTGTTAAGAACTGCTGACAGTAATTTTCAATATTCTCTCTGACCAGAGTTTCCAAGTTAAAATCACAATAAGGAATAGTGAATACATCACCTGCGAATTCTTGTTAGTAAATTACTTCGAGGTATAGTACTATCTACTTCAACTGAAATGTAATTTTCAGACTGGTATATATTCCTAATGGTATATTGAAGAAAACTTTTTCCGCAGTTGGGATTACTAGGAAATTTTCACTAGCCGGAAAAGTGATTTATCAGATGGATATTTCTTAACGTGTACGCCCGGCGGGCGGCAAAGTAGTCCGAGGGCGGTAAAGTGCTATTTTACGCCCGCACAACCAGGCTATAAAGTGCCATTTTACACCCGGTCGTGCATAAAATGAAAGATGTGACCCATCACGCGAGTCGAAATTCTTGTGTGGCTTCGCTAGCTTCTTTAGTATTTCAGATACCTCTGTTGGAAAATTCGGTAACCGCCACTGATCCTCGGAGGAAAACCTCGCTCCTCAAATCCTCGTTATTTCCTAAAGCAATCGCATTTTCTCCGTATCCAATCGCGCGGCGCCCGTCCGTCCGTTTTCATGTTGAAACCCCGAGCGTTATCCTCGGTGATTCGATTCCATCTGGCGGACACTCGGACCTTTTTGCTACCGACATTTCCATCCCCTTTCGATCGTTTGTTGCCGCTGAAAAATCTGTCGACGGACGGAAGAACGAAATTGTCCCATTTAGATGGTCGGGCTCGGACTTTCTCCTTTCACTCCAGCGGTCCGGTCCGGTCGGAAGCAACTGAACCCGTTTAGTACGGGAAGAGGAGGTGAATTTGTGTATATTTGGACTAATTTGGAGCTTTTCACCGGATGAAGTTCCTTTCAATAATCAGCAAATTGACTCCAATAAACCTATAGTAGAACCAATCGCAAATTTCAAAATCACAGTATAGTGCAGTAATTTATTACTAATTTATTACCACATTGGTGAAATCATTACCCTTCATTATGACAAAAAATTAACGGTTCTGCTAGCTATAGTTTATAAACCTAGCAGAACCACACATTTAAACATATTTTTTTTATAATTCACATAGGGCATAATTTATTACTCTCTTTTTACTAATTTATTACATAATTCCAGAATTTCAAACTCTCCATCATTTCAAGGAAAAAAAACTGATATTTCGTGCTCAACCTAGCAGAACCAAAACTCCAAGTATCCGTGTATAGAAATTTCATCCATTCCATAGTTTATTACTAATTTATTACTTATTTATCACCACATTGGCGAATTTATTACCGTTCATTTTTTGAGAGCAGAGGTGGAAAGTTTAAGTTTGGTATCCCTATTTTGTCAGTTGACCAATGACAGAGCATTTAGGAACAACATAACTTATGTTTTGGATTGAAGAATATTGTTACGATATTTGTTCGTGAATTTAAAACACACAGTACAAAACTGATCAAGTTATTTCACCAAACACACTAAATACAACTCAATAAACACTTAGTTAAATCACAACGATATTCGCTTTACAAATCTCAATGTTCACAATAATAGCTTTCTTTCTATACTGATCTCTTTCCAAACTACTAACTGACTGTCCGTGCCGATCCGTTCCCTTTATGAGGGCACAAGTTATTCATTCTCGTGAAATCTTGAATATTCAATAGAGTTCTCATTAAATACCGTTCATTTTCGAGAAACTGCGACAGTTATGAGTCATCCGCTAATTGTTTTGTCGGCGAACGATGCTATCGCAAGGCCATAAGTCACGGCCATCAGTCATGCCGCCGAGATAATAACTTCCGGTCTCGTGGAAGCACAGTTCGTAACAATATCGTCAACTCCCTTACTAATTCGCTTTAGCGTTGTTCATCGATTAGATGAAGAAAGGAACTTTCGTGTTTTTGTTGGCCACTTTATCATTTGTCTCAGACGCTCAGGAAAAAGGTTTTGGTCTAGAGTTTTTCCACAGTTTGCTTTGAACGACACGGTCGTCGAATAAATAAAGGAAACTGTGAACTCGTATTGGTGCCGACTTTCCTCAAATACGATATTTTCTTTTTGACAGTTACAGCAAAAAGTGAATATGGATAGAATAGGCACTAAATTCACGCAGTGCTATCTTCTTAGAAGAAATTAGTTCTCGGAGTTTTTTGAGTTCTTGATTGATTTCAGTTATGAATTGAAAATAGTCAAATGACGATAATCATTTGAAAGTGTCAATAATCTCGAACTTAGCAAATATTAATGATATTATAATAACCATTGCATAAATTTGTGAGTTCAATTGGTTTTTACGAAATGTTTAAACCCAGCCCTCGACCCAGCCCATTCATTTATAATATCAGTGATGGCATTTTATAATTTTCTACAGAAAAAGCAGTGTTTTTTCATTTAATATAATACTTGTATTGTCTTGGTGAGATTCAACATTTTTCTAGAATTCAATAATGAATACAATTATGAAAATTCACAACTTATAGCGGAAGAATTATAAGCTATCATCTTGTCATCCTATAAGCGACATTTGTGCCAAATCTCGTAGGTATTGCACCGTCGTTCTATCTCTCAAAATTTCTACATTTTTCAAATGGGTTGAACGAAAAAACCCAACATCGATTGATTAAGGGGAGCGAGCAGGTTACTGAATCAGTCCATCAGTTTCAATCCACTATGTACAATTTTCGTTCTTTCAATTAACATTCAGACCTGCATTTTGACTAACCCGATCTTGCTGAAAATAAATTTTATTGATTAGTGCTAGTGCTGAATCATGTGAAACGGAAATAACACGCTTTATGATGTTATGAAATCTCCTACGATTTACCTGAACTACACACGTTGATGTTCAGTAACAAATATGTTCTGCTGGATAAAGATACATATAGATTGATTGTTTCAATAAAAGTAGATAGTGAATATCAACGAATCCTCTTAGTTGATTTCTTGCTTGTTAGCCTTGAGTGATATTTTTTTGTCCCGGAAAAAATTAATCACATCTTATATCCACCAATGTTTATTGATTTTTTGATAAATGCGATCTGGACAATAACTGACTTTCAAATTGATCGACGATACATATCTCATCGAGGTCATTCGACTAATAAGGAAAAGTAAAAGGCGAATTTGTCTGGTGTGAAACGAGAAGAATCAATTTTCGATAGTTTTTTTTTATTTCAATAATTATATTAGTTTGTGTCCATAGACTGATTGTCATCTTTTTTTTTGCAGGTAAAATAACGGTGCCCCTTCCCAGTTCATTGAAGAAGCTGAAAAATGTACGTGAGTGAAATGAAAATCAAACTTAGTCAATACTCGTTCTTACATCCACCATTAAGTTTACAGGGTGAGGCACGAATATATTGATTATCTTGAAGGGAAATTTTTGTTTGAAGGTGGCTGACAATGTCTCGAGTTGTGAAGAAAAGTTTCGGACTTCCATTGTCTAAAGGTATGAAGATTTGAATCCTGAGAAAAGAAAAGATGAGTTATGCTGAAAAAACGAAATAAGTGATGAATAAAAATTAACTATTTTATCGAATCAAGAAGATTCGAGTATCAATAAATCAGGTTAGTATTATTATTATGAAGTCGAAAAATGTAGATTTAAATGGGAGTTTAACTAGTCGATGAGCCTGAAAATAAGAAAAAATTGAATTAGAAATCAATAGCCTGAAAAAAAAGAAAGGTTGAATTAGAAATCAATAGCCTGAAAAAAGAAAAGTTGAATAGCCTGAAAAAAGAAAAGTTGAATTAAAAATTAAAATAAAATGAATGAATAAAGAATTAAAATTATGAGAAAGATTCAAATCGAGTTTGTCACGACGTTTCGATTGTGTGTATCTACAATCTCATAATTTTAATTCTTTATTCATTCATTTTATTTTAATTTTTAATTCAACTTTTCTTTTTTCAGGCTATTCAACTTTTCTTTTTTCAGGCTATTGATTTCTAATTCAACCTTTCTTTTTCAGGCTATTGATTTCTAATTCAATTTTTTCTTATTTTCAGGCTCATCGACTAGTTAAACTCCCATTTAAATCTACATTTTTCGACTTCATATATACTAACACTAATACTAACCTGATTTATTGATACTCGAATCTTCTTGATTCGATAAAATAGTTAATTTTTATTCATCACTTATTTCGTTTTTTCAGCATAACTCATCTTTTCTTTTCTCAGGATTCAAATCTTCATACCTTGAAGGGAAATGTTTCATGACAAAAAAAATGCAAAAATGCAGTTTGATATTTATTTGAAGGGGGACATCTGAATCTTCTCAACCCTTATATATGTCCTTCTCTTGTTAGTTAAGTAACTGTAAATTTTAGCGCTCTCTGGTGGGAGAGCTGATTTGAGGCTTTGGTGAAATAAAAATAAGTTTGAGAGTGATGAGCATTCACCGAGGCATTTACTGTAAACTAGTTTAATGATGTCTTCAAGTGTTTTATTATTTATTAAATTATATTTTATGTAAAATATTCAAAATTGGTTTTATCCCTCGACCGGTAACGAGAGGGTTGTTGATACATTTCTGAATTCCAAGAATTTCTAAAAGATTAAATACACGGCCTCCATAGAATTTTCATTCAAGTAATGATTGGTATCAAATACTTGTTTTTTGAAGGAAAAGGTTTCATCTTAATTATCTGGTGGATCTTGGTTTTTTATATAGGTTCAAAATTTCCGCCATCTTGAAATCGTTATTTTGGTTTTTTTGGTTGTGACAATAGATTTGTAACCTGCGACCCCGAAAACCTGCCGCATGCCATTTTTGTTTCGAATCAGACCATAACTACAAATTTCGTCAGCCATCTTGGAGCCGCCATTTTGTTTCTTCTCCAAAAAATTCGTAATGCATTTCCAGTTGACTTATGAACACGTGCTGAATTTCTAATCATTCGAACGTCTGCAGGTGGGTGAAAATTAATTTCTACAATTCCGTTACAAACATTAGGTACAGAGTGTTTCCTTATATTTTGACCCCTGTATCTACAACTTCAATTAGCGACAATCATCTAAGGTGGGAAAAAAGTTTGAATATGAAACTTCATGGTTTCACGAGTACCTCGACGAGTAGGTACTATAATTTTTTAGCCTTTATAAAAATAAGCAAATGAGAATAGCAAAATCTAGAGAAGATAGGTACCAAATCTAACTAATTTTATCAAATAATTTTCATCGATAGTCCGTGTCTCACGATCCAACAATTTGATCAAATTTGTTTGATGTGACGTCATTCTTGCCTGTTTGACTCAAACGGTTTGAAACGTCAAGAAATCCTGGTCACACGATTTGAAGATTTTTGAACAAAAATATTGGTATGGTTTTAATGATGGGAAAATTACTAGAAAAAATTGAAATAAAATTCATTATATGGTAGTTTGTGCTGTTTGTAATACAGAGTGATAAAAAAGAGGGAGATATGAACAAGACAATGGCTTCAAAGAAGAAATATTGGTAGGGGAGTCCTACCTATGATTTTTGATGAAGTCAGACTGGAAGATCAGAAGTTTCAGAAACTACCAAAGGATGGATGAAGGATGTTTTGGCATTTTAATAAATGAAATCAAGCCATATAGTGAAAAACCAAATACAAATATGCGGAAATGACGTGAGACCCTATAGCATGAATTTGGAATTGAAGCAAGACAAAAGATTCATATAATTATCCAAAATAGTCCTATGTATTTATTTCTTCATTTCAGATTGGCAGTTAAAATTATAAATAATGAATAATTAAAACCTGCCGAAAACAAACGTAACCTAAATGTTTCATCCAACATGTCAAATATTCAGGACAAGTTCTAAATTTCAGCTGCTGTTTGACGTGACGTCATTGATGACATCACAATTCTGTAGTTTTATCAAACAAAATACTTCGTATAGTTGACGCAGTATATAGGTATAGGGGTCAAAATAAGAGCAAACACCCTATACATACATGAGGTGAAAGTTAATATATAAGGCGTGTAACAAGAAAGCAGTCATCGATGATAAAATTATTCCACTCATCCGATATCGTTTCCAGTATTGTTTCGAGTATCTGCGATATTTTTAAAAGAATACATACGTACGGAAATGTGGGTCAAGTGAGAAATAAATCAATGAAATGAGCGCGAATGAAATGCGCCGACACGGTTTTTCTATTTATGTTCAGCCGCCGTCGTTATTTGCGTCGTAACATAATAATGCACAGTATCCTATTATTTTCCTATACGATAATATCCATTTACTAACCGGAACAAAGCCCGTCCGTTCCATGTTCGTTCATTTGCCAGCTTCGTGATTGCAAACAATAATAATCACCAACATTAAAAGTAATTCAATAACAACAATAATTTTATAACGTATGGATCCATTACAGGCTCTATTGTGCTCTCTATGTTCTCGCACAATAAGTGTTGAACAATAAGCAAATAACCGGTGAATAATACGTTTGTAGTTGCTGGCAGGATTTAGGCCGAATGGTAATAAATTGGAAAGCATCGTTGAACTTTATAGCCTATTAGCAAAGACTTTAGTAACAGTGGCAATATAGATTTAGCTTTCTTATGTTTCTGATTCGCAGAAAATCTACAGGGTAAACAGAATTATTATTTATTCTATCTATACGCATTTCCAACACTCTTTAATTATTGATCTATTGGAACATCCTGTATTGATTCAATCCACAGGTTCTTCAATGTACTTTTCATGCAGCCAAAGTTGGCGAAAGTTACCGAATCTCCGATCTGACAAAAGGCATAATTAAATCATGAAAAATCAATTGCAGAATTCATCAAACATTAATGGTATACGAATAACAAAATATATCAAACAACAGGTTCCATCTCTATCACATTTGATTGCGTCTCTATCACTTTCGCTTTCATCTCTTTCATCAGCATCTATTCGAGAGTGAGATCTTGATGGGCGTTTGGAATTATGTTTTAGAATTTTTCCAATAATGTAATTTTAATATTCTCACAAAATCTATACAAAATCACATATTTTCCAATGTTTCGGTGCGATTCAATTTGAATCCAGACAAAATGTAAAAACCAGCTTTTGTCTCCTCCACCATTCTGAAAACTCAGCCATCAGTGACGTGCGGACATACAATGTTGCCATGCTTCTAGCGATTTTTCGAGCTTCACCATGGATATCTCAGTTACTATAAGAGATACAAGGTCGGTCAACTTGGGGCAAAGTTGCGCATTTTCTTGATGAATAATTACACACATAAAAAGAATTACTTAATTTGATTTGATATGCTTTGATTCAAGAGTATATATGATGGCTTGTTTATATATACTGGAATAAATGTCTGCTAAATTCTAGACTATTATGTTTCCAACTAAATACACTCATACCAATGTTATAGATTTCTTGAATTGTAAATGAATGGAGTTCTTCGTGAGAATAATACAATATTTCAGATTGAGAACACAATATTTTCAAATCAAGACAATCATAATCTCTCAATGACTCGCATTTTTCTTGAACAAAAAGAATCAGTTTTAGCTGTAGATTGTTTTGTATCAAGAATTTTATCAAATTAGAGGAATTATATCGATTTCTTGAAATGAGAATCATCCTCAATTTCCCTTCTCTTATTGGGGCTCTCATCAATCACATCATCACTTGCAGACCTTCTTATTGATAACCTTTTCCCCTATTCGTAGAGATTATTTCTGAACTTGTCCACCAGTTTACCTCCCAATAAAGTTGTATTCCTCTGGTTTCAAACGACTGAAAAATATAAAATATATCATTCACAACTCCATGTAGGTACAATGTGAGAGATAATCTGACTTAGCACAATGCATGGTTATTATATTTCTTCAAATCTGGGTTCACATTCTTACTACTGAATTCATTTTCCATGGATCGAAATTTGGTAAAAAAATGTAAAAATATGTTAGGTATAATATGCAATATCAAAATACCTAAGATGTCTACAAGTTCAAGAAGCTCTTTTCCACTGTTCAATCAGTGTTTGGACAAATTTCAACGTTCATCCGCACATAGGTACCTAACCTCAATTTTCACTCACTATGCCGATCCTGGTTATTCAAGTTTTTCACGAATTATCAGTTTTCGAGATGATATAGCTACTTTAATTAATTGGATACACAATAATACCTACCCAATAATAAACGTCGATAAGATATAGGCAAGTAACTTACCTCTAAAAGTGGTAATTATATCCTCAGATATCTCCTAAGACCTTAGTTTTTCTTATATGGTAAGCCAATATTTCTATGCCAATAAAATAGGTTGAACTGGTTGAACAATGATGGATGCACGACAAGAGCACCGAAACAACACACTCACACCGTTTGGCAACATTCTCGTCTCGAAGGGATCGCAATTATATTCAAGAAAATGTGATGGTCAATCCAAAGAAACTTTCTCAGAGATTTACTTATTCAGAGATTAATTGTCTTGTCAATCTCGTTATTGAAGAAATTGCTACATATGTTATTTTGAGAGAAGACATTCCGTGATATATTTTTCAAGAACTACATTATTTTTTCTGGATACTTTGAATTTCTTGAATTGAGAATATTTTGTTATACCAAATGAATATTCCAGTGAAATAATTTTCTACAATCGACATATTCAATAAATTCATTTCAAATAAATTATTTCAGAAGAAGAATGCGCTTTCTCTAAACAAGAATTGGACGTTGAACGAATATATCGTTTTCATTTGAGAATTTGTTTTTATGTGTGTATATTTTTCGTTTTTGAATTATTGAAAAAAAAATGGACATTTGTAATTTTGTTTAGCACGAAGATGCACAACTTGGTCCTATTTAACTGACGACGTATCTCTTATAATTGAGATCTCCATGATGGAGCTCAAAAAATGGGCATACCAGCCTGTGTATTACCCTTGGTATTACTAACTAAACAGCTAAGAACTTATTTGTAGAGAATTCAACTGAAGGAAAATTACTAACTTTGGATTATTATGATACCGAAAAGAAATAATATTTTTTACTTTGGTCCTCCAAACCCGCTGATTGGAATCGACCATAATATTGGTCCTTACTTTTTTGAAGTACACTTAAATGGTCGATTTTTTTAGACGTTATTTATGGATGATTCAGGAGGATGCTCCAGCTAGCTCATTTTTTTCAGAAAGTGAGACATAATTTGGATATGAAGTTTCCCGACAAATAGAAAGGAAGAGAAGGTCATCTATAGATTGTACTCCAAAAGATCCCCAGATAGGGCTGAGTTGAAAATATAATCTTTGATGGTCTTCCCTCGATACTTTTGCCGACTCGTCAATCTTTTACCTAATAGAATATATCAATGTTTTGCGATTTCATTTTGCCCCATGAAATCTATGCCACTGCCTGAAAGCGTTCCAAAGTGGGTGGCGGCGATTATATTTTTTCGTTTTTTTTTCACGGCCAGCCTGATTTGTGTCACCCACGTGTAAAATAAACAACGCGATAGAAATGAATTATGGCAGCACAAATAAGTATGTCTCGTAACCACAATCTCGACAGCGTATTTGTCAACCTGGCACATTACATCAAACAAATATGGAGCCCGTATTTTCCTGTCACACGACCGAAAATCCGAATGCCAAGATGCACGACGTGCCGAGAATTTTTCGACGACTTCACCAAATAACTGAAAGACGCAAGAATTTCGAACAATGTTTAATGATGAGAATCGTCGATAAATTACTTGGATTTCGGAGTCCACAAGATAGCTGCTCTAGATGGTGTTTGAGCAGTACAAGAACATAGATTTTATAGTATATTATTTTCTCATAAGATAACTTCTGAACTCCTATTGTAATAATGTGTCTATAATAATATATAATAGTACATTAAACACCTAGGGACTTGAGTGATATTTTAAATCCCGAGACAAAAAGTAGTTTAATATTGTTCTGAACACGTTACATACATGTTATATTTCTAATTAAATTATTGAAAATAAGTTTTTAAATTTAGCTTTCATTGCAAAGAAATTTACTATAAATCCCTAAATTATTAAAGTACATTTTGAATCCATATGGATTCAAAGTAATAATAATAATACTTTATTTCATTTTTGAAAAATAAAATTTGTATAGGATCAGTCAGACAGGTAGGAGTTAAAAGTAAAGGTAGCTTTAATACACAATGACAATAAATTATAAAATATGACATAAGTTCAGCTTAAAATTACGGTATATAAAAAGACAAATCACAATTAGACGTCACAGTTTCAATTAGCAAAATTCATAAATTCATCAACCGAATAAAAAATATTATCTGAAAGCATTTTTTTCAGGCCGCATTTAAAGGTCCCTATTGTTTGATAGGATTTCAGTGCCAGTGGAAGCACCACTTTTTCCGCCGAAAATAGGCATTTAAACGTTTATATGTAATGAAAACTAAGACATATTTTCCTTATTCACGTCATTACAAATAATAAATGTACAATTTTCAAATGTTTCCTGAAAATTACTTCCGCCGCTGGAAACAATTTCTTCTTTTTTATGGGTGGTGCTGTTGCTGTTCACTACAGTCGAGGTGCCTGCCTCTTCTGATGGCAAAGTAGACAGCATACGCGCCGTTTTATTTCTCAATTCAATACTGTCCTCCAGATACCCCTCTGCCACCGTGGAACTTCTCCAACCTCCGTGTCTTTTTAAGTTTGTCATAGTTGCTCCTGCATTGGCTAGGGCAGTAGCAGAAGTGCGAAGAAGGCAATGTCCCGTATAGGTTAGTGGGTTTGGCAATCCTAAATACATAGCGATTTTGCTGGGAATTTTGCCAAACATATTCTTTCCAATTGGCTGAGTTGTACATTTATTTTGTCGGAAGCTCAAAAAAAATCGTTTTGTACCTTCAGGACGCAAGGACATATAAAGTCTCAATAAAGGCAAAGCAGAGAACTCTTTTTCATCCACAACTGTAAATTTCTTCCATACACCAGTTTTACTTTCCGGTACGTTCACTACCATAACAGTATCCCGGTCCTCTATATCTGCTATACTCATATTTAGAAGTTCCTGAGTTCTGCATCCTCCAAAATAACCCATAATTAGAACAACCTATAACGAATAAAACGAAATAAACAAACGAAAAAGAAAATTATGAGAAAAAATTTACCTTATGCAATAAATGAATTTCATTAGGGGCGTCCTTTAGAAATTTGATGACATCTTTAGGAGATAAGACAGCAGACTTTTTCGGCTTATACCCCTTACTTTTCCGTTTCAAAAAAGCCTCTAGTTCGTTCTTTTCTCATATATGGTCACCATCGATTTGAGCATTGACCATTTAGTCCATAACAAATTTGGGCTAAACGTTTCTGACTGCAACGAATAAATACAATTATTACCAAATCTACCAGAAAATACTGAAAATACTTTACCAGTTCTTGAAAATATGCCAGAAAGACAGTTTCGTTGGCATCTTTTGACATAACATTTCTCTGTGTCAGCCACTTCAGATATAAGTTGTATTCTTTTTGATCTAGGGCTTCACTTTTCGATGGAAGTAATGATTGTCTTGCTTTTCCGCTTTTTTTATAATATCCTCCATTATATCAGAAAAAGATCGTCGATTTGTGGTAAAAAATAAACACGTTTTTAACGGAAAAACATTGATTGATAAAGAAAGTTTGATGCTTATAAACATGTAACATAGCGACAACCTAGCAACAACCAACAATGCTACAATCAACGCTACCTAATTCAAATATACCAGAAAGGTTATGAATTTTAACATTTAATATTGCGTTCTAAATATGGACATATTGTTATGAAAATCGGTCAAAAATAAAATTATCTATGTACCACGGGAATTATAGAGCCTTAATAACCTCTGGCAATTGCTGTCCCTCGGGCCAGAGGCCCTCGGGACGCAAACTTTGCCATCGGTAATTAAGGCCCTCATAATTCCCTTAATACATAAATAACTATTAATCCCCTTCAAGATAATTTTTGCTACGCCCATGATGTTCCTCTCGAAAAATCATTACATGAGAGTGTTGTTACTTTTTCTCTATCTCTTATCATAAGGGAGTTGTCAAGGGTTTTACAATTTGCTCATGTTCCAGACTGGTGGGTGAATAAATAGGCTAGTAGGTAGCCATATTTGCTGTCAATACAGACAATAGTCATTACGAAATGCATTCCAGTGACGAAAAAAGTGTGAATTGTACTCCACCAGAAATCAGTGAAGCAGCTGAGGATGTGAATGATTAATAATTTATTGTCCGGCGGGCGGTAAAGTGCCATTTTACGTCCGGCGGGCGATAAAGTAGTCCGAGGGCGGTAAATGGATATTTTACGCCCGCACAACCGGGCGATAAAGTGCCATTTTACGTCCGATCGTGCATAAAATATATTTTAGCTGCCACTATCTTATAGGCCTTTACTAACAAAAATCCCAACGGATCAACAAGAGTTGTTGTGGACCTACCAGGAACTTGAGCGTATTGCTGAAAAGCGGCTGGTCATTCGCACTCTCTGATTTGCCATCTTTTTGTTCAATTGAATAGCTTTTTTGATTTCCTGGAACCGCTAACTTTTTTACTTCTTCTTTATCCTGATGGTGAAATTCCATTCCATCCATTTCCCATCGTCAAAACTCTTTTGTCAAGTGGGCTCTGAAAAGCCGTTTCTTGCCAGTTGTCTCAGGAATTATTTGCAGTCCCAAGTCAGTTTTTACGATAAAAATCGACGTATTTCGGGAAGTTTTGTTTTTAGAGGCATTAAGGGTAGGTCCTTTTAAAAAATTCACCCTGTAAATTCTTCAGTGCAGAAATATTTTTTATTTATTTGTGCAAGTGGAATTTAATATCTAGCTCTTGGCAGGAAGAATATGAACAAATACTGATGAGTAGTTTCAGATAATTAGGTAAATATTTCAATTTAATAAGTAGTAGAACGAGGGATCGTGCAGTGATTGAATAGAAATGGAACAACAAATTGAGCGCTTCGATGTTAATTTATTTCCTATTTTCGTTTATTTCATATATCAAAATAAATAAATTGCCATATCGAACTCCATCAGAAACATGCGAGGAAACATGCATATAAAGTGGTGGTCTTCAAGAGAAGATGATCGAACAAGAAATCAGATTATTTGGTCCTTTAATATTCGTATCCCATTGATTTACGTTTCAGGAATTTAATCAAATTTAAATGTTTCTTGATAGTCATCATTTTCGAGGACATTTTGCTTAATTTTAAATTCTATCATTGTCATATTCCTAGCAGAAAAGTGATGAATGAGCGTACCTAATTGTTTCTAATAAATTGTAATTAAATACGGGTATATTATTTTATATTATCCAAATTATGACCATTTCTAGGCTGGAAAGTAAACACAGATACATAAAACTTTTTGAGATTGCCGAATTTCCTATTCTCGCAAGGAAGACGTGGAAAAAAGTGTTGATTAGTTTCACTTTTTTTATTCCATCATTGTTGTCTGACTTATAAACGCACACATAATTATAATCATGCACCAGGCAGCAGGTGAAACAATTCTCGTTTTTATTGGGTCTCAACGTCAATTTGGGCATCGCTTTTCGGGAGTTCGGAATTGCCGATGAATCCGACACATCCTTCCTCTAGAGTTTTTGTGTTAACTAAGATTTGTTAATTGGTTCTCTGGTACCTGTCCAGTTGTTCTTCATGGATACGAACGTCTAGCAGGTGCACTAGAAATGCAGTAGAAAAAAGATGATGAAATTCAACACAAATTAAATATTTTTTCCAAGAGCTTGGAGTTTTGGACAACGATTCAGTAATGTGTCATGTGGTGATGTTCCATCTTCCATCTTGCTAAAGCCCAGAGATTAGTCATCCGAACAGGATATGCACATCTAATAGAGGCGCTTTCGAAAGATAGTCATATGACCAGTTTTTGTTTATGTTTATTCGAAAAGATGGCGATAGCACGTCGTATTTGAAGATTATGATGAGATTCAACTTTTGTGCTATTATTGATTTGATGATAGTTGGAAATTGGATGAAATATTGAGTTTGTTCCGTATTTTGCGAAATGTGACTATCATTTTGCTTTGTGAAGTTCATCGAGATTTTTATCAAAATGTTATAAATATTTGTTCTGGAAATAAAATGGTGATTGGTATCTTGCTGTAATATGTCGAGGTTATGTTTGAATTTTTCTTTTATGCAATTTAGTAGAATGCGTTTTTGTGATAGATGGCCTACGATACTAAATGAACAAAAGAGTCAGTGAATAGCATTCAAATGCTCCACATTGATATACAAGCAAAGAGACAAATTGTGATGAAGCAAATACACCCAAAATACTGAAGTGAAAAGTGAGTAGGTACTCATGATTTTACATATCTGTTCTGAAAAAATCTTAATCTGACTTGTTTTCAAGAAGTATAGAATATTTTCACACCTAACACTGGCATACATCAGAAACCAAAATCAGTGGACATGAAAAATGTTTCATACTATCTTGCTGATCCAAATAATTGATTTTATAGGGACTTGAAATCTGGATGTGGATATTCAACTAACTGATATTTGGCTGATAAACCTCGGATGAACCCAGGACTTCGGGAGGCTAGTGCTAATGAAGAATACCCATCACTTGATCAAGAACATTACCTGAAGATTTTTATGAAATATGTATACCTACCTATACCTATAGGTAATGATAAAATTCAATAGTTTTCTGATTGTGAATTATGATGGTCAATATTGTTACAAATAACATTTAAATTGAAAATAAACATAAATTTTTCGAAAAATCCACGAAGTATTCAAATTTTTAGAATCAATGGTAACATGGTAACAGACTTGTAAAACATCAATGCTTGTAACAGATCACAGATCAGTCAGATCACCACAAAATACATAGCATAACGAGAAAATAATGTCAGTTCAGATTGACATATAATGACAGATTGAACACGGAAAGCAAACAAATATTTTATTTCCAGCAGGCAGAGATTGCTTGATCTGTGATCATTAACATAGCCACAGAAGTCTCATCTCAGCCACAGAAATTAGGAGCAGAAATTAGAACGACATCTAATCTCTGCTTCCAAAAGCTCATAAAAACTCTTTCCAATTTTTAACAGGGAAGTGCGCATCTTGTTCGGATGACTAATCTCTGCTGAAACCATATAGTCGGTACCTACATCATATTAAGATTTCCCTCGACATTTCCATACGTGAATCATATTTGAACCACCGCTTTTAGGAATTACAAGCCCATACTGTGACATCCTGTTCATAGTCTATAGTTTATAGTATAAATAAATGCGCATGAGCGCGATTTTTGGTTGATATTCGACGATGTTATTTACGGAGCAGTTAGTTGTTTTTGGGAAATAAACCTGAATCGTTAGTTTAGGAAATAGTGTTTTATTTCACCAAATTGTGGTTTAATTCATTGCACATACCATCATATTCAGGGGTTGAACTGTCAGTCGAAGGGAGATGAATTCAGGAATTGAATTTGTAGATACGTTGCAGGATGTCATTTCAGTGTTTTCATATTCATGAATGTGTATAATAGTTATTTAGATACCATTACTCAATTTGGGTCTTTCACACTTTATGTCACTATACACAAATCTCAGTCTGATGGCACAGTAAACTTGAGAAATCAGATAAGAAGATTTTGGATAATATTTACTTAGGATCCACGCGTCTAAACTGACAAGCCAGTTAGGTAAATATACAGTGGTCATAAACGAACACCATATTCGCACAGATAACGGCCTTCAATTGGGAAAGGAAGGCATGTATCGAGGGATGCATTAATGTGGCACTGATGGATCCATGGTGGATGAAAGGGCTGTAGTGGGAATTACAGGGCCATGTTTCAGGCTCTCGAAACCCCCTGGTAGCACCCAAACCATCTTTCGAGCAGAAATTGCTTTAGTGAAATGTACCCAGGAGTACCTCGAAAGCGGCAGAAATCTATATCTCAACAGATAGCCAAGCATCAGTGAAAGCTCTGATAATACACGTGACGGCAAACAACCTGGTCACTTCGATGCGGATGCCAGGTTACAAATAAGTTAGAGGTAACGAGAAAGCAGACTGCCTTGCCAAAGAAGAGGCGAACATACGATTCCACGGCCCAGAACTCTTCTGTGGATTCTCCAAGGCCCACTTGAAAGAAGAGGTTCGACGTTGGGAAGCGGATGAAATGAAATCTCACTGGAACAAAGTACCAGGACAAAGACAAGCAAAAAGGCTATGTGAGCTTCTCGCCAAGGATAGCTCAACGACTTCTCGAATTGGACAAGAAAGACTTGAACTGGTGATGGGACTCCTTACTGGACACTGGCAAATCAGAGAGTGATAGTTGCCTCTACTACGAGAACTTCGCTGAAACTGCAGAGCATTTGCATTGCGAATGCCCGGCGAATCGGCGATGTTCTGCAATGGGCTAAAGTTTCTGAAACCCCCCCTACAATCTAATCTATACAATCACTACTACAAGTGAAAATCCACCTCGAAATCCACGAATTGCAAGAAATGAAAGTAAACACAAAATGAGATAACTCAACGTCATAACAATTCACCAATAAACATCTAAGATATTTGATCCAGGTTGACAACGAGCAGAAAACAACTAATTTTCTGGCTAATACCAACTAATACCACGCAGAACATTGAATTATATCTACTCGCAGTCTATGCAAGTTGTTTATTGCATCCTAGAACGCGACAATGGCAAGCTCACAATGAGACAGACAGGCCTAACCACCTGCAGACCGATTTCGGGCTTATTTTATTAGCCTTTATCAGTGCTTAATAGTAAGTTAATAGTACAAATAGAGTTTAGGTTAGTTCTTCTTCTTCCTTTTCTCTTATTGGCCACTTCTTGCCAGAAAATTGGCCAAGGTTAGATTGACATGAGCCACAATGTAGTTCATTCATTTTGATTAACAAGTGCGACAACGTTTCTTATAAACGTGTGTTACATACATGTTTCTCTTTTTTTCATTAATTTCAAGGCTTTCATTAAAAAATGGATTTTATATCAACAAATAACATTTTCGATTGGTACTTATGATGAAAATGAATGATGAAAATAAAATATTTAAAATAAGACGGATGACTGTCAGTTCATACGACCATAGGTACTGCGCAAGCATAAAGCCCAGTTTACTGCTAGGTGATTTTGGCTTTTGCAATATCAACTGTGAAAAATGCAATGTTGTTATTGGTCAATTTAAATCAAACCAAAATTTAAATTGACATTGACCAATAACAACATTGGGTTTTTACTGCTAGTATCACCGAATCTAAAATTGCTGTAAACTGGGCCTAACTCATCTGACTCTCATTTGACAGTTCGATTATACCAACTTCCGAATAATGAAAAACGTGTATCGAAACAGAGGCTATTATGATACTCATTTGCGTTTCATAAACGACTTCATTAGATAGAGAGAATCAAAATAGAAAAACAAAATTCAGTAAATTGCGTGCTTGAATCAATGCAATTAGTTATCCATGAAAATTGATCGCCCCCACCGAACTAGCTGACAACGATAAACATAATACGAAGAGGGATGAGCCCGACCGAGGGTTGCAATTAATTCCATAGAGGAGGATTATCCGTGTAATCGAGCATCCCCCCAAGGGGGGATCCGTAGCCGATGAATTAATTTGGAGCCGGTGCCGCAACGACTTTGTCGCATTATTTCGACTTAAATCCCGTTTAGATTCGTGGGCGGGCGCCCATGAGTGATGCGATTGCTTTGGAAGACGACAAGATTACGTCACTATCACGGGCGAAGTTGAAATACAGGGGCACCAGATTATAGAACGGCGAAAAATGACAATATCTCAGACCAATAAAATACATAGACTGGCCCTTCCTATCTCTAAAGCTCAATTTATAAACTCCGCTGCCGTAGCTACAGTTGACGCTGCCGTTCCAAAATGTATTGAGATATCCGACGGCACCTGCGTCAGTTGCAGAATTTATGAACATATATTTATTTATTTCTGACAGTGACATTATAAGCTTATATCGTCATAGTTACGATATCTATAATGAGGGTCATAACTCCATTGGGATATTAAAGTTCAAAAACTCCCTCTTACCTTTTACAGGTGAAAATGATACAAGAAATGCTTATAAACGTTTATATGTAATGAAAACTAAGACATTTTTTCCCTTTTTTCACGTCATTACAAATAATAAATGTACAATTTTCAAATGTTCCCTGAAAATTACTTCCGCCGCTGGAAACAATTTCTTCTTTTTTATGGGTGGTGCTGTTGCTGTTCACTACAGTCGAGGTGCCTGCCTCTTCTGATGGCAAAGTAGACAGCATACGCGCCGTTTTATTTCTCAATTCAATATTGTCCTCCAGATACCCCTCTGCCACCGTGTAACTTCTCCAACCTCCGTGTCTTTTTAAGTTTGTCATAGTTGCTCCTGCATTGGCTAGGGCAGTAGCAGAAGTGCGACGAAGGCAATGTCCCGTATAGGTTAGTGGGTTTGGCAATCCTAAATACATTGCGATTTTGCTGGGAATTTTGCCAAACATATTCTTTCCAATTGGCTGAGTTGTACATTTATTTTGTCGGAAGCTCGAAAAAATCGTTTTGTACCTTCAGGACGCAAGGACATATAAAGTCTCAATAAAGGCAAAGCAGAGAACTCTTTTTCATCCACAACTGTAAATTTCTTCGATACACCAGTTTTACTTTCCGGTACATCACTACCACAACAGTATCCCGGTACTCTATATCTGCTATACTCATATTTAGAAGTTCCTGAGTTCTGCATCCTCCAAAATAACCCATAATTAGAACAACCTATAACAAATAAAACGAAATAAACAAACGAAAAAGAAAATTATGAGAAAAAAATTACCTTATGCAATAAATGAATTTCATTAGGGGCGTCCTTTAGAAATTTGATGACATCTTTAGGAGATAAGACAGCAGAATTTTTCGGCTTATACCCCTTACTTTTCCGTTTCAAAAAAGCCTCTAGTTCGTTGAACTTGAAGATATATCTTTTCTCATATATGGTCACCATCGATTTGAGCATTGACCATTTAGTCCATAACGAATTTGGGCTAAACGTTCCTGACTGCAACGAATAAATACAATTATTACCAAATCTACCAGAAAATACTGAAAATACTTTACCAGTTCTTGAAAATATGCCAGAAAGACAGTTTCGTTGGCATTTTTTGACATAACATTTCTCTGTGTCAGCCACTTCAGATATAAGTTGTATTCTTTTTGATATAGGGCTTCACTTTTCGATGGAAGTAATGATTGTCTTGCTTTTTCCGCTTTTTTTATTATCCTCCATTACATCAGAAAAAGATCGTCGATTTGTGGTAAAAAATTAACACGTTTTTAACGGAAAAACATTGATTGATAAAGAAAGTTTGCTTATAAACATGTAACATAGCGACAACCTAGCAACAACCAACAATGCTACAAACAACGCTACCTAATTCAAATATACCAGAAAGGTTATGAATTTGAACATTTATTGAGTTCTAAATATGGACACGTTGTTATGAAAATCGGTCAAAAATAAAAGTATCTATGTATCACGGGAATTATGGAGCCTTAATAACCTCTGGCAATTGCTGTCCCTCGGGCCAGAGGCCCTCGGGACTCAAACTTTGCCATCGGTAATTAAGGCCCTCACAATTCCCGTAATACATAAATAACTATTTTAGCACAGTTTCTTTTGTGTCTTATGTTTTCATTTTCAACGAAGTATAATGAAAAATATCGTTAATTACACGTCCAGAAATGATTTTTCCAGACTCGGAATGAAATATACTATAAAACAATACTTCTAGAGGGATTCAGTGAGAGAATATCCCAATATATTGAGACTCGCTGGACTAATTTATTTGCATTCATTATTCCATTATTTGTAAACGAGACTTTTTTCAAAAATACCCATACTTTGCCATTAGGAAGTATAAAAATTCGACTTGTATAATCCATCTTCAAGATGGTTGGTGATATAGATAATCATGGAAGCATTCAACACTAGGGTTATGGAGAAAACACTCTTCATCGAAGGTTTGAAAGGGTATAATAACTTACCATTAATAGTGAAAACACCACCAAATGTTGTAGTTTTCAAATCTAGATTAAGGCAAACGTACTTGAATATTCAATAACACTGTTTATGTTTCTTGATATAATATTAAATGTTAAGGTTATGAAATGTAATGTAATAGCTATTGAGCTAAATAAACATATATTCTATTCTATTCAAATTCAAAATTTAAATTAATGCTTCTATTTTTAGTAATGTAATGGTATACCGAATTTCTTCTCTCGAAAAGAGCGAGGAAACGAGAGACATATGTACACTTTAATGTTCAGTAGATAGTATTTTCAGGCTTGAAAAGGTGTATTTCCATCTATTCTGCCCTTATTCTAAACTGTGAATAAGCGTGCGGTGAAAAGTGTAGTGTCAACATTCTCTAATTGTTTTATTTTTTTTAATGTGGCAATAACTTGATTAATTGATAGTAATTATCAAGATTTGTACCGAAAACTAAATTACTGTCCCTTCAAGATATGCTTTGTGTTCCGTTTCCTGTGCCATACTCTGTATAGTGGAAACGTAGAAATAATCGAACCCAGATCCACCTCTGAGCTGTTATTGGATTTAGTGTAACATTATAAGTGGAACTGGTTTAGTGAAAGATCGCCTCAAAATGTCGCATAAAAGACCATGTTCCTCAATCAGATAAACCAAGAAATTAGTCGCAACGAATCAATTAGTAGAAAAACCAGCTTGTCTCATTGATATTTCCGCTGAGTCAAGCGTACAGCATCCCATTCTCCATAATTTGTCACTCGACTTCTTCGAAATTGAAGGTCTTCACAAGGACAGACCGTTCTTTTTTTATTTTCTACTTGTAAATTCATAACTATACTCGAAGATTCGTGTTAATTCACCTGGTATCAACATCAAGTATATAGAGTGGCCCAACAAAAAAGAAACAGGATTTTTTAACGATCGAAACCAAATGAATACAGATTGTATTTTTCAATATGTAACTTTCATGATGGGTAAATAATATCGTAAATGCTGTGACCTAAGTACCTGTAGTGTTTTGCAGTACTGCTTCAACTGCTTGTTATTTTCGAATGTTTTCAAATCAGATGAAATCATTTATTAATCATGTTGGCTGCATAAAATCAGAAATTTTTTCAAATCTGTGGAGTATACAATCACACAGGTATATTATGTATGATGGGTTTCCTCAGAACGATATTTTTCATAGTTGAATGAGAGTAAATTATTTATCAGAGACAACTTTTTGTATTAACTTGAAGGTACAGGGTGGTTCAAATTGGACACTGCAGACAGGAAACAACTATTTCTAGAGCAGTTGAAAGAAAACTAAACTACATGTTTAGAGCCCGGTTTTTCTTCATGTATTTTTTACTACCGCCGTAACTTATTTGTTCATGATTATTTTTTTTTCTGTATAAACGTTTTTGAGGCATTTTTGAGGGGAATCCAGTGTCTCTAGTTTTTTTTTTCGTATAAACTGGGTGTTGAAGTTATGAAATTGGTGTTTCCTATCTGCTAATAGGATAACTGTTTTCTCTCTCACACTGGGTAATATAATGATGAAAAGGGGATAATTTTGATATGCTTAGGGTATTCGCTTGTGGATTGTGCAGTACAAGCATAGCACGCTGTCCAGATGTATGAATGGATCTAAATTTTTCTTTGATCCGACTTCTGGATCTGAAGACGGTTAAGAATAGGTCACTCCATGTGCTAGTTGATGGCGTATCATCTGATGCATGGCAGCTAACAACCAGGTCACTGATGTGATGGGGGTGCCAGATCATGAGGGAGTTGAAGACAACGAGAAAGCAGACTGCCTTGTCAAAGAAACACACAATTTCTCGGCCCAGAACCCTTCTGTGGACTCTCCAAGGTCTGCTTGAGAGAAGAGGTTCGACGTTGGGGGGCGGATGGAATGAAATCTCACTGGAATAAAGTGCCAGAACAAAGACAAGCGAAAAGGCTAGTGAGCCTTTCGCCAAGGAAAGCTAAACAGCTTCTCGAGTTGTACAAAAAATACTTGAAACTATAGTCCATTTCAGTTAATAATACAGCGTTGAAGAGATAGGGAAGGTTTTTCCTAGCTTCTCATTGGTGTAGAAGCCAGGCAAGTTTACACAATGTAAAATATTGCGACATCGCAACAATGGAAGTGGTTCGTTGACCGACGGCTGTGTAAAAACAGTGAAATAAAATCCAAAGTTGACGGGATTAAATCTTAAAGTCTTATTTATATTATATTGACCGTGAGTTTTGTTAATCGAGAAGTATAATTTCAATAATCGCAAGACATAAATTTGATTCTCATTAATACCTGGCAGTTTTCATAGTCAGCCGCTACGGTTCACTAGTCACCGTCATAAATTGTGATCATTGAAAATTGGATAGTTATGGCAGAAATCCCTGAACCAGGCTGTGCAATCTGCATAAGTTAGTAACCAACCAATCATATCAAACTCAACCTGAAAGAAATTAGATCATGGAATGGTTGATATCAAATTATAATTATGTATAGTGGTTTCATCATATTTTGTGTGTAATACTGAAATTACTATTGGTTTATTATTTTGAGCAAAACATTTCCACCTACCATTTTCATATTTTGTCCTTTGAAGCATAATCAGTCAAGTAAAATGAATAACGACTTGAGTTTCTATTTAAAATCCCATACTCAACATTAGAATGAATACATCTACGAATTATTGTTCACTTATATGCTTCTTGAAATTTCATAATAAAATTACTGTTGTAGGTACTTGCAGGTAATTTTGCAGATTTGCTGATTCACTTAGAAATTAATGATTTGATATCCTGCAGAATATACCCTTGCTACATAAATATTCAATTATTGATTCATCACTAAATATTTTCATAGTTCTGAAATATTTGAATTTGGCGGGTGTGCTAGTGTAAACTGAGCTGCGCCCATCAGTCCCACCACTGTTTTCTTAACTGATCTGTAAACTTTGCTGATATGGACTTGAGAGGATGCACAGCCTAACGACCCCCCTCCTATAATCATACAATCATCTGATAGAATGACTATATCAACGCCGGTGTTCCACAAGAATCTGTTTTGGCACCAACTCTGTTAGATGTGACCTGTTAGATGACATCTACATTGTGACCTCCTGTCCAATTCTCAGCTTTGCAGATGACAGTACACTTCATGCTGTTTTCTCATCAACAAAGACTCATGACTGTGTTTTAGTCAGAAAGGCAAACATCACAAACAAATCACAATGTCTAATAGATGATGTCAGGCGCGATTGTTCCTATAAAATCATCAACATCCATGCTCGGTGTGTTGTAACATCAACAATATCATGGGATGATCATGTGAGGTCTATTGCTAAAACTACCTACTTCCTTTTTTCGTTCCGTGCCAATAGCTACTTCACTCCTCAACAGATCCTCATGATTTACAAAGCACTCATTCGACCTGTCGTAGAATATTGTTCACATGTTTGGAGTTCAGCACCCAAACATACGATGAGGCTCCTGATGGATTCTATTTAGAAGAGAGCTGTTCGTCTGATGGTTGGTGATCTTGCACTAAAGAACTCATTCACTTTCCTAGAACATCGCAGAAAAGTAGGCGATCTCTCCCTTTTTGCCGTCCACGTCTTCTTTCGCTGTTATCTGGGGTATATTTTATAATTCCCTCGGTCATACTAACTAAATATCGATATATCGGATATATCAACCATATCAACTAATTAATAATCGTTAACTGATATCCTTTCGTTCAATAATATGAATTTCTATAGAGAAAATTTGCATAGTTTTCCACTTGGTTTTCCACTGCTCGAACCATCCAGATTCTGGATGTCACTCTATGTAGAGCTGTTCAATATTAATGTTGAACGTGCAAAGTAATGATCGCCGCCAATATTTCTTGTTGGTCGGCCAGAATTGGTCAAAAAAAAATTCAATTGGACCGACGAAATTCACGCATGGCGAACTTCCTATCGTGTACATCAATACCCCATTATCGTCGAAATCGCTGTAACATCGAAATCGAATCGGGCCACAGGTCCCATTATTCATCTGTCATGTGACGTCGGACGTGTGTGCAATCCTCGATGTACCCTTACGCCCGGCCAGTGGCGTAGATGACGTCATGCGTATATACACCACTGAAATATAACCAATAACTGGAATGCCAAAGGAACTTCTCAAGCATAGACCCTTTTGAATCTCGCGCAGACTGAAAATAAATCAGGCCGGGAGCATGCGCACTATTACTGTAACCAGGTCCGGTCTAGCCTTTGGTATACAGACCATCTGGACTGTGCTTTGGAACCAATTATCAACATTAATATCTCTGAAGAAACATTGCATTAAGTATTATCTGAATTAGCAGTTCCAGGGTGAAATCAAAATTTTTGGGGCGAATTATGGAAATCATTATACAACCGAATTAAATCGAAACTGGTTGTAGGATTTTTTCATATTTTTAATCAATCAAATGTTTGTATTTTTTTGGATTTATTGTCTTGATTGGTATTTCTTAACGTTCTTTAACTATTCCAAGTTTCTATGTATGTATCGTTTTATGTGTATGTAAAATTCTTCAGCGACGAATAAATTCTTTCATTCATGAGCAATGTCTATTCTTAGTTAAACTGAAAATGGATGATTTTAAGATAGAATAATACAGCTCAAGTATAAGTATCAATCTCAACTCACCAAAAAAGGTTAAACTAGAATTAGTACTGCAGTTTTTGCATTGCAGCGATGCACCTTCAACCTTTTTTGTTTATGGAAATGTTATCAAACTATCAAACAGGGCAAATTGACGATATGGAACAACTTCTCTTTGATTTGGATTTGGCGAATGACCATTTACCACTTGACCAGTGAGAATTAACACGAACATAACGTACGTTATCAAATGTATACAGTTGTAGTGATCAAATACATGATTTTCGTACCTTTACTTTTACTGCGTCGGCGCATAATCTGAAATCTCAGTTCGCATAGTTGGGATCATAAGTTCCCCGCGCATTTACCTATATTAGCGTTCCAGTTATTGGTTATATTTCAGTGATATACACCAATTGTCTAATGGGTGAGGCACCATCACAACAGACTCGATATCTTGAAGGGAAATGTTTCATGAAAAAATACAACAAGATGTTGACTTTTATTCCAATATAGACAGGATGTTTCATAATATGTGGGACTTACTTCTTGGGGTTATATAAAGCGTCTCAAGAAAATGATAGAAGTTCCTATAAATACTCTTTCGTTTCCGAGTTACGGGGTGTTGAAATTTCAAGATTTTTTATATATTTTTTCTTATAGCTCCTGCAGTTTTCAGTAATTTTAGCTCAAATTTGGAATACAGGTTTGGCGTACATCATTAGAGTGGTTTACAGGAAGATATTTATTCAGGGGTCTCACCCCCTTTTTTCACCATGAATTTGATTGTGGTACGCCGCATGTGTATTCTAAAATATAAGAAATATATTATAGTTATTTTATACTATTCTTCTTCTCTTGTAGTTTTTCTGTATCTGCAGTTGTTATTCAGAAACAAATTGTAACTGTCCTGATGAAAACGACAGAGTTTTGGACATATGTTTATAGAAACATTTATCATTTTTTAGATGCTCTATCATTCCTAGAAGTTTTTTCCCGAGTATTTTCCACATATTATAAACAAGCACTTTCGATTACTCGCAAAGGTGTTTTTTTTTTTGCTATATTCTTGTTTATTTTGTCATTAACGTTTATTAAGCAGCTCTTAATGTATAAGTAAAATAGTCGATGTAATTATCTCTGGCTGAAGACTACAACTCAATCCTTGATTAGGTAGCTCAGAACTCTTTGTATATTTCCAAATTTGTATATTTCCAAATTCAGAAAAACTGCGAATATGTGCTTAACCTGAATAAATTACTACTTTTCTTCAATAATTGCAAAATGGCTCCTTTCCCGACTTGGCTGGCTGATGATTTTTGCTTTTAGTCCCTAACATTAATTGTGGAACTCAGTTGAACAAACCAAGGTCACCCACGTTTTCGAAATGATTCGAAGAAGGCCGAATTTTAAAAAATCTTCGCAAAGATCCTTCGATTTAACTCATTTTTCTGCCCAATGTGCCTCACTCTTATTGTGTTGGAGGTAATCTCTCTCTTTAGTCTCTTGCATACTATCCAGAGTTTAAGCACCCATAATTAGTATTCACGGGAAAGACTATATAATTATAATTAGCTTCATGAAGAGTTTGAAAACAATTAATAAATTTTCACCTACATTGCTCGGAAGCATGTGATGGAGCTAAATGAAGGAGAAGGATCTCTCTGAGTTTAGGTAAATATGCAACGTTTTTCCAAGCGAATAAATGGATTTTTAGGAATGAGACTGGCCCACTAACAAAAATAAAAGTAAACGCTTCAGGTTCAATGAACATGTATACCCACATGTTCATGATTGGCCTGCTAGATGAAATCTTGAGCAAGAAGAGATCATACTTTTCCACTGAGACGGGCTATCAAGACTTTTTGTGCAGCTGAGATGAATTTGAATTATATGACTACTAATAATCGTTTATTTTTTACAGGTAAAATGGCTGCCACCATGGTTGGAATCTTGAGGGATTGAATCACGTGAGTTACCTACTAACTTCTTCTGGAGAAGAAAATTCAGTATAATCAATATTTTTCCAAAATGCAATATATTTTCAGACGTGTAATAAATAGATGCAAGTTTACGCTGAAATGGAAATATATGAGAATTCATTTTATGAAAGCCGATTTGTTATTATACACACTTTAAATGTATGCACAATCTCCAACAATTCTTTGATACTTTTTAATAACAGGGATATTGTTCAAAACAATTGAATAACTATGATACTCGTTATGATATGAATTAAACAGTTTGTGATTTTCTCGTTGTGCCCTTATAACAGTGAAACACGCGATGAATACGTATGAAATGTGTTGCCAGAAATGAATGAATGTGTAATATACATTCAGATTTTATATCAGATGGAATGTTAGTATCATAAAACCAGATTTATTGAATTCCTACACGAGTTTTAATCGGAGACTTAAGGGGGGCAAAGGGGGCAAAGTCCAAAGGGGGGAAAAAGGGGTACAACAGAGGCCCGAGGGGTTAAGTGGGTACAGCGGAGACTCGAGGGGGCCAAGGGGGTACAGCAAAGGCCTAAGGAGACAAGGGGGTACAGCGGAGGCCTGGGGGGCCAAGGGGGTACAGCGGAGGCCTAAGGGGGCAAGGGGGTACAGCGGTGGCCTGGGGGGAACACGTGGGTACAGCGGTGGCCTGGGGGCCCAAGGGGTAGAGCGTATGCCTAAGGGGACAAGGGGGTACAGCGGAGGCCTGGGGGGACTAAGGTGGTACCTGAAGGGGGCCAAGGGGGCTAAGGTGGTACTTGAAGGGGGCCAAGGGGTCGATATCCTATCCAATGCTGTGAGCAGAATACATAACCTCAATAATAACTTGCCACACTCCAAGCACACTCTCTGACGTAATCAGCAGCGGCATGGAACACTTGACAGATGACCCAGCGGCATGGAACATATGACAGTTGACAGCTGTCACGTGTCATGGCGGCCATCTTGGATGACGTCAGCAAAATTTGACTTTTCCGTCTTTATGGCGGCCATCTTGGTCCAGAATCGGCGTAGGTACACTACTTATTCAGGCGTTGACTAAACTTCTATTTATATTATTCATATCGAATCGTCACTAAATACGTGGACAAAATTTTGTGTACTCGGTTGTACTGATGCTATACCTCAGGTATCTAAGTTTTTAATCAAATACAGTGTCACCAAAGTCATTTACTGATTATATTACAGCAAAATGATGAATCTTGTATGTGAAAATTGTTGGAAAGTTTATTTTCATGTACCTACCGTGCCGAAATTTTTCAGATTATTTTCAATCGAAATATAAAAATCAGCCGTATTAAAGTTACATAATATGAACCATACTATCATAATCAGAACTATGTTATTGTTTTATGAAGTTGATTACTTTGATAAAGCTTTCCTATAAAGCCCAGGATTGAATATAATTGAATGCAGTAAATAAATAATACTACTTTGAATTTTCAAGGTTGAAATTCAGATATAAAATTAGAGATCACAAATCGGTTTGTCACAAATCACAATCAGAAGTGAAAAAGCCATGAGTTTGATAAAAAATTGAAGGAAATATCGAGAAAAATAGTCTATCCAATTAAAAGTATCGAACATAGTTTGAAGTTGAATGTCTGGTAGACTACGAGCAGAAATCAACTAATTACCTGGCAAATACTACGCAGAATATTGAATTATATCTGCTCGTAGTCCATGCAACGATTTACACTGTGTGAATGCATATCGCAAATGTTTTTTCTTCCTAAGACGTCACAAAGTTCACATCGAGGCAGGCACTTCCAAATTTGTTTAGATATTTAGATAGTTGTAGATAAAGTATAGTACTCTACTGCTGCATAATGTCTATCACCAACGCAGATGATTACAGCACCGGCTCGTATTGCAATTTTTATCTTGGTGGGTAATACGCAATGTGCGCTCGTTATATCTATATACAGGGTGTTCCGGTGATCATGTTACAAACTTCTAGGGTAGATAAAACACATGAAAATAAGAAAAAAAGTTTATGTGAACATGGGTCCGGAAACGCTTCTTCAGGGAGCTAGGGCCCTTCGAAGATGACCTTCAAAAACTACTCTTCGTTTTATAGCTTCGGTACTATTGCAGCTATCGCCACCAATTTTGGGACATGAAATCTAGTTGGTAGGTTGATCAATTTGAGCCTTCCGGATTTTGTCACCTTTGACCAGGGGCGTACAAACCAGAGGGGTATTTGGGTAAATTTGACCCTTCTCCTCTAAGGCGTCAATTTCTTGACATTTTTATATCTGATTATGATTCTCCAATGCCTTTTACATAAAAAAGGTACTCTTGGTAATAGTCGCTATCTGTCACCGTTTCCTCGGAAAATGGCTATATCCAATCGATAATAAATTATTGGTCTTAAACAAATTATTACGTTGAAATATGAAAATGAGGTTCAATGCAGATAGTGAGCATTAAAAGTTAGTCAAATCTTCTTCTTTAATGAAAATAAATTAGATTAGAGAGATTTATTGCCTTTTCGAAATTGGGGGTACAAAAAGTAAAAGGAAACGTATACAAAATATTCAAAAAAAAAACAATTAAACCTACACAATCAAAACTACCTAATAATTAATTTGCAATAAATCATTCAAAATAACAATTGCTGAAAATGCCTGCCACCACGTTCAATACATTTATTGCACCTACGTAGCATATTTAAATTGATGTCAGTGAAAACATCAGGCATGGTTTGGATCATTTCAGCCGCAACAGAAATCCTAGCCACCAAATCTTCCTCCGACTGAACTGGAGTTTCATATACAAGGCTTTTCATATGTCCCCAAAGAAAGAGAAGGGTCAAATTTACCCAAATACCCCCCTGATTTGTACGCCCCTGGTTAAAGGTGAAAAAATCCGGAAGGCTCAAATTGATCAACCTACCAACTAGATTTCATGTCCCAAAATTGGTGGCGATAGCTGCAATAGTACTGAAGCTATAAAACGAAGAGTAGTTTTTGAAGGTCATCTTCGAAGGGTCCTAGCTCCCTGAAGAAGCGTTTCCGGACCCATGTTCACATGAACTTTTTTTCTTATTTTCGTGTGTTTTATCTACCCTAGAAGTTTGTAACATGATCACCGGAACACCCTGTATAGAAAAGTTTTGAGTACGTTTATTTGGGAGTACGCTGTGAGGTTCAAATTCTGATCAATATGTAGATCTAAAAATGTGTTAACTTGTTAGTGGATGGTTTGGTTTATCAAAAATTACTTTCTATTCTTCATTTCGAAAGTTATAATAATGTTAGTTTTCGAGACACTTAAAGTTCATTTATTTTTATCCACTAATTGTTACTCGATTTTCAGCTTTGTTGGATTCAGAAAAAAACTGGATACAACAGGATAATAGAAAATAAAATATGCTTACATTCATATACATCAGCTCTAAATTTCCTGCTGGGAAATCGAAGCAGAGTCAATGACATTCAGTAAAACCACATGATTGTTCCTTGATTTTTGATTATATAACACTGCAAAAAATATCTGAAGTCAGTCAAAAATCCACTACTTCGACTGTATTTACAAAATAATATTGACGGAATAATGATATCAAAAATAGACAAAAATTCAACACTTATCTAACAAAAAAATTCAAGCTCCCTAATTCCTCTAGGCACAGATCAAACTAAACTATCTTCAATCATCAAGGAATATGTGTGCGAACATACATTATCTAGGTATATTTAAATGGGGAAATATCAAGGGAAATATCTTATCAACAACTCACATGAGCGACCACCACTGAAATGGAAAAACTGATATGTTATGATTTTCAGTCGGTGGGTATGAAATCAAAAACTCCTCCGTCTGAACAAAGACCTATTAGATCGTCATCGCTTCATATACATGTTATTGAAGGGCATATTCTTCTTGTATTTTTTTTTCAACAGCACAATCCGAAATGTCTGGCAAGGAATGAATCTGGAAATTACTCGGAGCCGAGCGGGATATAAACCTGGAAAGATATCGTTTCTAACAGGGCGGGATTCGATTTTCGTTTAGAAATAATGGCCGATGTATTCGAGGCGAGCGTTGCAATGGAATTTTCCGATTATACGGCTAAATCTCTGGAGATTACTCCGGATCTCTGAGGGCTCTACCATCTAAAAAATTATCTTGAGGTTTCACCACTTTCTCTTCGTGTTCTTTATTTCCATCAATTTGGCCTGTAGATGTATGTTCAGAATAATTTTTTCTGATTCTTTTTTTGGATAGGAAACAAAGAGGGCACTCTTTTGTCAACTCGAACGTTTTCGGCTCAATGTCATCATCAACAGCGAGTCTTTGAAAAGTGAGATTGATTGAAGTACAATACCATGGACGAAATAAAAGATTTTGTTAATGTGCAATTGAAAACCGAAATAAATTCTTTTATGCACGACCGGGCGTAAAATGCCACTTTATCGCCCGGTTGTGCGGGCGTAAAATAACACTTTACCGCCCTCGGACTACTTTACCGCCCGCCTGGCGTAAAATGGTATTTTACAGTCCGCCGGACAATAAATTATTAATTATTCGCATCCTCAGCTGCTTTACTGATTTCTGGTGGAGTACAATTCACACTTTCTTCGTCACTGGAATGCATTTCGTAATGACTATTGTCTGAATTGACATCAAACATAGCTACCAGCCTATTTATTCACCCACCAGTCTGGAACATGAGCAAATTGTAAACCCTTAATAACTCCCTTATTACATGAGATAGAGAAAAAGTAAAAATACTCTCACTCTAATGCTTTTTCGAGAGGAACATCATGGGCCTAGCAAAAATTATTTCAAAGGGGTTTGAAAGGTTTTAAAGAACCGTTTTATTCCTAGCATGCTTGAGAGATGAAGAGGTATTTACAATAAAATATACTGGTCGTGCATAAAATGTTGTATGTATTTCGGGCGTAACTTCCTTTTATGGACCTAGGCTATTGCTTACACGCTATGGTCCATAAAAGCCTATTTTACGCCCTTGATACATAAATAACTCTTAATTTACCTAGCTCACTTGTCATAAGAGATTGCTGACATCAAAGAATGTTTCACTTTGCATTTAACATAAGAAACATTACGAGATGTTTTAGGATTGAAAATATTTGTACATAATTGAAATTGACAAGACATGACCTCGATTGAAAAAAAGGAAAAATGACATAAAATAATTAAATTTTATAATTGAGTGACCAACATCGAGACGAACACAGTACTAGTTACAAAATCTGGACCCGAAGGTACCAACCTAAAAATAACACAGTGATTTGAACACAGTTGTATAACATTATGGAAAATATTGTTACGAACTGCTGGCATTTCCGAGAAGGTCGGAAATCATCATCCCGACGCGTGACTCACAACGAAGGTATCGGTCGCAGACGCACCGCTATAATTAGCAGATGATTCATTGCCGTCGAATATGAGAAATACTTCAAGTTTATTCCTGTTATTTCTGGACAATGATGTTTTTACATATATAAGAACCCCGGTTTCGCGACAAGTTAGATATAGTTTGGAAAGAGTTCAGATTCGAAAGAAAGCTAGTACAGTGAACATTGAGATTTGTTAAGCGAATATCGCTGTTATTTAACTAAGTGTTTATTGAGTTTTATTTAGTGTGTTTAGTGAAATAAACTGTTCAGTTTTGTACTGAGTGTTTTAAATTCACGAACCCAAGGGGAAATAACGTAACAATATTCTGATTTTTTTTTAAATTTAGAGATGTGAAATGAAGTTTTGAATACAAACTACAAAATTTTTGTGAATATTGAAATTATGAATTTATTTTATTGAGAAATTTGAAAATTGGTTCAAAACGTGTTTGATTCAAATGTATTTGAGTGTTGAAGCAGGAATTATTATTTTTATTATGTAATATTTCAATCCCATTTCCAAAATTTAGATGTTGATTCTTAATTTTAAAATATTTTACTGTTATTACCACATTGGCGAATTTATTACCCTTTATTAAAAAGAAAAAAAAAACCAACGGCTCTGTTGGTTTCACATAAACCTAGCAGAGCTACACTTTGCTGAAAAATATTCTTATGAAGGACAGATTTTGTAAGCGTAAAGTGGCACTTTAGCGCGCGCGGACTACTTTATCGCCCGCGGTATACTTTATCGCCCGTCGGTCGTAAAGTGGTACTTTAGACGCTCGCTGAGCGATAAAGTATAGGCGTACCAAAAGTGGCTCACCTCTATAACTTTTTCGTTTCTGCAGGTAAACAAGTGAAACTTGGTATGTAGATATAGAACATAAATAAGAATTTTTGACACATGAAATTTTTTTCTATCCCCTGAATTGACCGGAACCTTACGTTTTTATTTTCAATTATTATACACATTGTGATTACAATGAAGTACAATGACTTACTTTTTGGCATTCATCATCCTATCATTTTTGGTTTTGCAAAACCGCAATAATTATGATATTGATGAATATCGATTTGTTTTGAATACTAAACAAAATTGTGACCGTGTTTCATCTTTGACGGAGACTTATAAGCTGAAAATCAAACTCGAAATTTCAACCAAATTCATCAACAAAATAGGTGGAACTGCATTGAAAGTTATCAAATCATCATATTTCGAAAAAACCTCCACCTGGCATTATTCTCTGTGAACAACCTTTGCAACCTTCAATACCCGTTAAAAAATAGAGAGGGAAAAAGTAGCTACAAACTCATTTGTTGTTAAACAAATCATACTAAGAACAACAAACAAACGAACGTTCTTTCACACCGTCTGACAAACGCGAGCAAATATTTACAATGCACTGTATATTTATCTTCGTGCTGGCTCTGATGCAATAAAACTAGCTGGGGAACATTTCTGGTGGAGGAGTTCGTAGAATATATAGGGCGAATTACAAATAACAATAATTAGAGCATATGATTTTTCTGATAATTCTGATAATTTACTTGCACCCCAGTACCACACATACCCTTGCTTGACCAGTCACAAGATAGTACATATTTTGGAATTGTCAATAAATGAAAAAAAAGTACATAGCTTGGAAACTATTTTTAAAAATTATACTTAAAATGTAAAATGTAAATATAAAATGAGTAAAAACAAACATTTATAAGTTAAAAGCACATATATCACTTTATTCAAAATACATCACGAGGACTGGGTTTCTATAAAATCATTCAAATTATAAAAACATTTTTCCAATAAAAAATATTCCAATTGACGTTTACAGGTTGCCAATATTTTTAATTTCTAGTAGGAGTTTGTTAAACATTTTGAGACTCAAATGATCAGGTATGCATTGGATTGGATTTTCCTTTTGGAAGGATTTATATAAAATGGTACATATTCCTTGTTTCATATTCATGAATTGTTCTTTATTCTCAAAAACATAAAAACACATTTCAAAAATGAAAAGACAGGGAAACGTCAAAACATTAAACTTTGAAAAGGGTTCTACATTTTTCTCTATTATAAATTCCAGCAATACATCTCAAGATTCGTTTCTGGCCAATGAACACTACTTTCGAACCAGCTGAATTACCCCAGAGGCAAATATCATACCTGAGTCTCGATACAATTTGAGCATGATAAACATTCAACATCTGATCCACTTTCAATACCGATCGTAAATTGATGAAGAGAAATTTAAAAGAATTCAATTTTGAGGATAATTGGTGACAATGATGGGATTTCCAAGAGAGATGTTCATCCAGAGAGATTCCCAAAAATCTAACCTGACTATGTGGATTGTACTAAATATTTTCACCAATTTTAACTTCCAGGTCATCGATGTTTTTCTGACGACAGTGAATTCCTAACATTTGTGTCCTTTGAATATTGAAAAGTAAGTTCCTACAAAATTGAAGAATGATGATACTCTTTTGATTGTTTCAATGCATTTCGATTGTAAACTATATCAGTTTGGAAATACCGATTATCGATAATAAGAATTTATCGATATTGTCGGTTTTTCGATATTATCGATAATTATCGGAATTATCGATATTATCGATAATTATCGGAATTATCAATATTATCGATAATTATCGGAATTATCAATATTATCGATTATTATCGGAATTATCAATATTATCGATGATATCGATAGTTGATATATCGATATTATCGATAAATCCATGTTTTTTAATCCTTCACAAGCTATTGAGACCAAAAATTCGAATAATTTTTTGGATTGTGTACGTGGAAATGTAAAAACTATTGATACAGGATTCAGAAAATCAGGGGTGGGTCATAACGGTTTGGAAATATCGATTATCGCTAATAAGAATTTATCGATATTACCAATATTATCGATATTATAGATATCATCGATATTATCGATAATTATCGGAATTATCAATATTATCAATAGTTTAAACTATTGATACAGGCTTTAAAAAATCAGGGGTAGGCGATAACGGTTTGGGAATATCGATTATCGATAATAAGAATTTATCGATATTATCGATAATATCGATAGTTGATATATCGATATTATCGATGAATCCATGTTTTTTAATCCTTCACAAGCCATTGAGACCAAAAATTCGAATAATTTTTTGTATTGTGTACGTGGAAATGTAAAAACTATTGATACAGGATTCAGAAAATCAGGGGTGGGTCATAACGGTTTGGAAATATCGATTATCGCTAATAAGAATTTATCGATATTATCGATATTACCAATATTATCGATATTATAGATATCATCGATATTATCGATAATTATCGGAATTATCAATATTATCAATAGTAAAAACTATTGATACATGCTTAAAAAAATCAGGGGTGGGCGATAACGGTTTGGAAATATCGATTATCGATAATAAGAATTTATCGATATCATCGATAATAAGAATTTATCGATATTATCGATAGTTGATATATCGATATTATCGATAAATCCATGTTTTTTAATCCTTCGCAAGCTATTGAGGCCAAAAATTCGAATAATGTTTTGTATTGTGTACGTGGAAATGTAAAAACTATTGATGATACAGGATTTAGAAAATCAGAGGTGGGCGATAACGGTTTGGAAATATCGATTATCGATAATAAGAATTCGATATTATCGGTTTATCGATATTATCGATGATTCATTTCTTCAAAAATTATCGATATATCGATAAATTCGCCCACTCCAAGTATCTGTGGAAGATATCACTAATCAAACGTCATCTGCATTTGCAGTGTATAGTCTCCATTATATTGATAAAAACATTGATAAAAACAAGTATAGATAATCATAATAAATATATCCTAGTCAATTTCCCTGTTCCAGCGCAGCAAAATGAAAACTCGATCGATCTCGTATCCAATACCATCGTGAGCTCACAAAAGGCCTGTTTTCCGTACACCGTCCTTTATCCGCGAAACAATCTCGTCGGCAGCAAGATCGTATAACGAAGCGGCAGACAAAAGCACAAAGGAGGGGGCGGGCCGCGATATTCTGAGGGGTGCAGCGGGGGTTGGGGGTAGGGGGTGCGATGATAAAAAGCTTATTCGAATCCGAGCGCTCGGTGCGAATGGGAATGATACTTCAGGCATTCAGGGGTAATTGAACTCTTCGGGGTTGACCCCGTTAGCGTTTGTACGGGTTGTCCGATTTTCTGTATTTTCGCGAGATTTTCGGTATCTTGGTAACCTTTCGACCTGCAGAGGGTGTACATGGTCTTCAAGAATATTTTGAACCCCTCCTCAACTTCTTGAAAAAAGTTATGGGCACCAAATAAACTACGCAACACTAAATTACGTCGCACCCCGAAATTTTGCCCATGTTGAAATTTGAATATTTTTTTCTGATTTGAACAATTCGAATTCTGTTTGTGCTGTTCGCTAGCTCTGTCCTTCAGCTATAATCTCGTGCTTCTTCGATACATAAGGTTATTTCCATAAAATCGCTACAGGATGTTTTTAGAAACTGTGCAAAATTTCAGAATTTTCAAAAGGATCCCAAATGAAGAAAAACAGTTTTTTTTAACTTTAACAGCAGAGGCATAAAAGTGATCTCATTAACTTGAGCCATCTCCAGAATTGTCTTCTCATCTCTTTCATTTACAGAGTGACCTCAAAAAATATTTTTTTTGGTTTTGCAGTCATAATTTTCTTCCTCTTCAATCGATTTTCGAAATCTCAGGATCATTTTGATGCTGAAACGTTAGATGCACAGACATGAAGATTAGAATTGACTAAAAATAAATATTAAAGATCAAGGGTTTCTGCAAAGGTGACCCAAATCTAAGTACGGAAGAAGGGGAAGGAGATATTTGTGATTTTTTTACATATTATTCTCGTGAGTTTCGTACAAAACTACTAAGAATCGCCCAAACTCGGGTACTCCAATTATCATAGTTTGATGTACAGGACGAAAGAAAGTTATTTTTCAGAATCGAGACAAGAGTTAAAAAAGTTAGTTGGTAGGCGTACGTATTAATTTTTTTTTGGGCTCCAAGAAATTCAATTCTTTGAAAAAAATCCAAAACATAATGGAATATTTTGTATAGGGGGTGAGAAGGTTACCCTGAAATTTCGTTGTATCCAGAATTTTTTTTATACCTTCAGAAAAGAAAGACGAATAATAATTGTTTCTGTCCTGATCTTTATTTTCACATGCATAATTTTCAACCTATCTTGTCAGTCACTTATTATGATTCTTGTTACGTTGGTTACCGACCATGCATTTTTTTGGGCTGATTTTTTTTCGAGAACATATGGCGTTTTCCCACGTACAATTTTTAAGTACTGAAAGAAAAAATATCTGGACGTATCCAGAATGTAAGATTCTTCCGAAAACAAGTTGATTTTTATTTAATTCTCCTCCCAGTCGAGATTTACAGGGTGTTTCAGATTTGGGTCACCATTGAGGAAACCCTCGATCTTGAATGTTGAATGAGTTAATTCTGATCTTGATATCTTCTCATATAAGGTTTCAGCTTCAGCTTAAGAATGTGAATAAAAGTAAACATAAAGTAAACATATGTCAGATTATGATTATGTTCTGAAGTTAGAAAAAATAAGAGAAGAACATAACTTCAACCTAAAATTGGGTCGCTGACGGAGAAAAAACTTGAACAAATGAGCAACGAACGACTTCTATAAAGTAGCGACCTCTTCTTGGCAGACGTTTGGGACTTGGGTTAATAGACAATTATAGTTCCAGCCTACTAGGTGTCCATTTAGAACGACAATGAAATGGAGCTCCCTTTATATTTTGTCACTGTTGGATAGAGTATATTTTTCTGATTCCAAATATACATAGGTACATATACCATATAATCTCTAATAGATTTCGAGATATTTGGAGTTGAAATTCAGATTAGATGAATTGTAATGTGAGACTAAAAATATAAAAAAGATATAGTTTAACGCGCTTTTTTAGCAATGATGTGAACCAAAAAGTGATGAATAATTTTTGATGTAATTCCCAAATTTGAAGAAATTTCAATACAGAACCCACTTTTTTTCTACATTTGGGTAATCACATTATATATTATATTTTTTATATTTTGGTATACTAAAAATAAACGTCATTTTTACTTTTAAAGTACATTTCTTGTTCAGTTGACAGTTAGCAGATTCACTAAAGGCATTTTTCGAACATTTTATAAATTCAACTTCGCACTGATGAATTTTGTCTACCTATTTCACTTTGAGGTCAAACTTGAATAATCACCAGCTTGGCTCGTGTTCTTATAGTTTCGCTAATGGATTTTGACATTGTTTATGAATAATTAGTCATGTTAATAAGTGAATTTCGATGTAGGTAAACCTATAATGTTTAGGTATTGAGACAAAATACAACTTTTCTATTAAGTAGTAGGTATTGCAATTAATTCCAGAAGGTTATAGATGACTATTTTAGATCAAATCTGAGTCCCTATAATGAAATCTGAGATTCTGAAAATCCAGTCCAGTGAATCGCGTTCCGATAAATATCAGGGAATGTTTGAAAGCAAATGTATTTTTCATATCATATAAGTTTCATTATCTTAATACATTTGCTTGATTTCTTCTTCCTTATAAATGTTGATTGGTTTGCTCGGTTTGTTTCATCCACTATTATAAAGTTCATTTCTAGGAGATGAACATTCATCTTGTCCATATGTTGAAAGGTATCTTTCATACGAAAAATCAAATTCTCTTCAGATTGATTGAATTATTCTCGGAATTATTGAAACATACTTCAGGCGCATAATACGAGGTATATGTCCATCTATGGTAAAGGAGCACTATCGGAGCAAGAAAGTTTTTATATTCAACATAAATACGTCCGTCGTGACATTTGATAAACAATTTTACTATCAAAATCTCCCGTTCCGGTGGTCAGAAATACAGAAACAAAAAATCTAAAAACGATGATAAGTGCAAAATTATCTAAATTCGTGGTTGAGTTCCGCATTGTATACAATAGATTGATAGATTCTATAACCTCGTGTCCTGTTTTCTTTTTCAAATAAAAATTATTCACACTGCTACAACACTAGATTACAGTGATACTGCCTGAAAGACTAAGCTATTATACTAAAAAATTTCATAAAGTGGTGGTATTCTCCATTTTTTTTCCAAAACAAAGTTCTTTGGACGGTCCTTTGGGTTGATACAATTAATATGTTGTCAAAGTTTTAAATGGAAGGTCGTGTTGTTTTAAATAGAGTATCAATTGAAGATTTACTATTTTTGTATGAAAAAATAAGCGAAATATTCAGAAATTCGATGATTATAATAGTGTCTTAAGAGTAATTTACATCATCTCACTCTAGAAATAAGGAAATACAAAAAAATCGAAAGAATTATTATGATTGAGTAAAATAATCGAAAATAATGTTTGTGTTGTGTGAACATTATTTAGGTACATGGCTAAACAGAAATTCAATATTTTTTGGTTATGTGAATAGTTTTTGCAAATCATAGCTATCAATAATGTAATAAAATATTGGTGATGCCATAACTTCCGCATAACCTCACGCAGCGCCGTTTTTTTCTTCAAAAATGTAGTTCTGTTTTAGAAGAGTACTGAAGTTATTTTTATCTTGAGAATAGAAGAGGAAAAGTTTTTTGTGAATTTTTACTATATATATTCTGTCGACGAGCCAAGCGACAACGTGTCTTGTAAATTGTGTGCCATACAATATACTTTATTATATTTTGCAAAAGTCTTTTACTTATTTGAAAATGAAATATTCAAAATTTGGCAGATGCTGTTCATTTGCGTTTTATAATGAACTCATACAAGTCCTAGACTTACGAGGGTTGCTTCGCAACTAAGTTGGCGATTGAAAACACTTTTCAAATACATACTTCATTTTAGAATGAAAATATAAAAAAAATATCTTTTAACTCCGAAAATAAAAATGTTGAACATTATGGCCCACGCTGGTTATCTCGAATTTTGAAAAACCTTTTGCGTCCACTTCACATGAATGAGTCCAATGTTGAGTACTCTAAAGCTCAATTTATAAACTCCGCAGCTGACGCAGTTGCCGTCGAATATCTTCTCAATACATTTTGGAACGGCAGCGTCAACTGACGAGCCAGTCGCAGAAAAAAGTTGTTTTTGTGAATTCCTCGAGGCCAGATGCGTCAGTCGTGCGAAAACGTCTTGCTCATTTCCGAAGTGGGTAGCCCTAAACAATCACCATTACTCGTCCATATTGTTTGATTACAGAACGTTGTTTGTACCAGCCGTAAACATCGAGTTTAACAAGTTTCTGGCTGATAATTTTAACGCGTAATAAAGCATCGAAGTGGCAAGGCGAAAGAGCAAATATTTACATCGGCCGACTCGTTTGTTTGTTGTATGTGTACTCTCGAGACTGGGCGTTTTCCGCTGAGGCTCAGTGTTGCCAACATAAAATCTCAAAAATCTCAAAATGGCTTCTTTGAAAACACCAGAAAATCACAATACCTAGTTAAATGAAAAAAATGCGCCGCAGGCGAAATTTTTTGAAAATCTAGTGGTTTTCTGGTGGTTTACTACGATTGAAACCACTAGATTAACACCGGATAATAGCTAGTTCTATTGGTGAAACTGGAGCGCAATCGGTGTAAATGTTTCTGCTTTCGAAAACGGTGCTATTTATGTCAAACTAAAATCTATGCTCAGCATGAAACATGAGACATGAGAGCTCAACATGACGTTGACGATTTGACGAATATATCAAAATCGTGATCCGTGTCATGCGCATGCGTCAACTGTCAATTAGTAGTGAAATCTGTGGCAGAAATCAAATATGGAAGAAATCACCAGATTTCCACATGTGTCATGAAAAATTCACAAAAATAACCACCAGCCACTAGATGCAATTTTTTGTCACAAAACGATAACTCAAACCACCAGTTTTGGTGTAAAATCCACTAAGATGGCAACACTGCTGAGGCTCGTTATTTTTAGCGGAGGGATTCGCTTTCACGGTGTCCTCTGCATCGGCACAGAGCATTTCAAGGTCGTAAGTGATACAAAGAGATGTGATGTGTCATGCCAGACGAGATGGTAGGTAATTCATTTTTCATGGGGATATTCCTGTGCGATCCATGCGATGATGTTACTGGTAGGTAAGGTTCTGTTCCAACAACGAGTTATTAATCTCACTTAAAAAAACAGGCTTCTATACAAAAGCACTAAAAAAGTGAAAATACTTGATTCAAAAGCTCACATATATTTATCTAATGAATCTCATTGAATGTAATTTTAAATCTTTTTATATTTTTTTATACTTATATACAATGTATTAATGGGCCTTTATAGGTTTGTATACCTCAGCCCATTCTCACTTGTTTAATAAATAAATAAAATAAATAAATAAATATTATTTCGTATCCGCGGTTAAAGCATCCGAATCTGTTACTCACAGAATAATCTAGATCGAATACTTAATGAAAATAAATATTTTTTAATTTTCAGTAGGTATATTTCTTAGTTTGGGACAGGTGAAATCGAAAAAATATATTAGACCCCAAAAACAACCACAACAATTTTGAATCGATTCGCACCATAATCACAAAACTCATTTTGGAGCCGCCATGTTGAATATTTAGAATTTTGACGAAAAATGCTTTTTTATATCCGACCCCGAAAACTCCCAGATACCAATCTTGAATAAAATCGAACCGTAATTCCAAAATACGTGCGATATTTTAAAGACCAATTTCAAATCGAATGGCAGCATAATCAACAAAACTCATCCGCCATTTTAGAGGCTCCATGTTGAATTTTTGAGTTTTGACATCTTCGACGCCGAAAACCCCCAGATATCAGTTTTGAAGCGAATCGCAACATGAGAAACTCGTCCACTCTTTGGTACCGCCATGTTGAATTTTTCAATTTGGATAAAAACTACAATTTTTAATCGAATTGGATCATTATTTCGAAGCTCTTTCGCCATATTGAAGACGCCTTCTTTATCTGAAAAAAAAAATCAACCAAAAGCCTGTAATTGCCAACATGCCCTCGAACTGGCCATTTTTGGTCGGTTATGAAATACCATCTCATTTTATTCTAATTTTAAATTCATATACAGTCCAATTATGATTATACTGATGGTTCTATATTTCCATTATTGATTTTTTTTTCATTATCTTGAATGGGAAGATCACAAAGATCATATAATTATCTTGCTTTTGAAGGTGATGATGATGAGGATGAATTTGTTTTGCGTCGCTTCCGAAAAAAGCATCTGATGGTTTTAATTTTTTTGGCTCTTGAAACAAATACCCATAACGTATTCTCTTGATGTGATTTTCATTTTTTCAAATTCTATTTCGTATTTCTCACTAGATTCAATTAGAACAATAATCAACGATACCAACTTGGCAGTTTTGAAATATCTTATGGAATACTATCATCAGTTTTGTAGTCCTTCTTATTACTGATTTCAAATGTTATGATTTAACAGTGTTTCCGTTTGTTGTGAAATATAAAATAACAAAACAATCAATGATATTTTTTTCTGTCTAAATCTGTAAAAGCTTGTTTATTACATTCCTATAGATTATTAAATTAATTTGTCAAGCCTAGCGACATTGTTTCATATTCATAAAGCTAACACTGTATATAAATGCGTTTTTTTTCTCGTATTTTCATCTGAAAATCTCCTGAGCTCTATTATGTAATTTCTCATCGTCAAACACTGTGGTGACTAATAGCTGTTATTACCACATCTTTCGTGGTTTCCCACAACTTCTGGGAATTGTTTTGTATACAGATGTCTATCACGAGATCGAAACTGTCGACGCCAATAGTAAACATGTGCGCAAAAAACTCTCAGTTGGATGAGATCTTTATCGAGATCATGTTGTGTTCGAGATCAACATGTCTGGACCATATGTGGTTGGTTGAATGTGGTGCTTCGAAGGGAAATTGAGCTTGAAACTGTCTAATTAGTCATCATTGAATTGAAACTGATGGAATTATAAAACATAAATATATTCAGTGAAGTTAGTTTATCCGACCACGTTACTAACTTCTTCGACTTTTGGTATAACTTGGCAACGCTTCATTCATTTGCTAGCATATAGTATCTAGCTCGCTTTGGAATTGTTGAGAATAATTAAATTCCAACATTGCCATTGCTAGGTTGTCATCCATAACCTCGGCCATAACACTTTAATTCCGAAGCACAGATGAACCCGAAGCACCATTCAAATGATAATATTCTAACATATCTATAATAAATAGTGAATTGTAGATTGTCTATTCGAGGCCCGGGATTCCGAGGCTTCTTGCGAAGTTTATCAGTTTCCTGGGAGCTAGGTTCCTGACATCGGAGGGCTCTAAGAAGGTCCCTTCTAGGAACTTGAGCCTCTTGCAGGGCATTCGCAAAGCAAATGTTCTGCAGTTTCAGCGAAGTTCTCGCAGTAGTGGCAACTATCACTCTCTGTTTTACCCATCTTTTTGCAGTCCCAAGTCAGCTTAGACTAACAAGTGTATGACTTCAGAGCTTTTAGTGCTGCTTGACTATCTGATAGAACATAGATTCTCTAAAAAAATATAGTGAATTCCTTGAGTTGCGGATTATTTCGCAAATATGGTTCCAAAATATGGGGTCTGATCCACTTTTCTCACAACAAAAGATTGCTCCAAGTATACATGAATTGCATCACACATGGGTTTTTATAATAACTTATGTTGTGAGGTATAGGGACATGCAAGCCGTTTTATGCAATAATGAATAGTTTCGACATAAAAAAATCCCAAAGTCGAAATAAGGCGATTTTTCACACCCTATATCTCTGTAATCATTCTCGCTAGACCCCAAGTATGATGGATCGAAGAAATCACCTCCTCAGAGAGAATCTGAAAATGTTACAAAATACGTCCTATTTGAAATAACAAAGTAGTTGCTACTTCGAGGCCCAATTCATGCATCATTATCATTTTCATAGTCATTTATACAAGTTAATCATAGTCTTAAAACATATTCAAAATACATGCTCTGAAACTATGACTGTGATAAAGGCAATGATGCATAAATTCGGAAATGCCGCAGTGCTGAAAATAATTTAGATCGATAGAACAAAACTGATTACCCAAGAAACCAAATGTGCCATCCACCGTGAATTACCCTGATGTATATCCCAACAATTTGAAAAAGCTTTCGTTCCAAAGATCCTCTAATTATTTTCTTAATGGTCGCAGGATTACCTAGAGCAGTGAGATCATAAACTTATAGCTGCTGTAAATATCCCTAATTACCTGTCACAACTCGCAATTACCCCTTGATGAATCGATCCGTTGAAATGTTTCCTTATTTCCCTATTCCGACGATTTTTCCACGCCGGATTATTAAATGCTCATTCTTGCGGAAATATACGGTCCCAGCCTAGCCATTGTGTGTTTGTTGCTGGAAATAGCTGGCAGATAAAGCTGCCACAAAGAGATCCGTGCTTGTCCGAATTCCTCTCTTACATAGACCAAACAGCGCACCAGACATCTGCATCTGTTGTAGTCTCCTAACAAGCTGCCGTCATCGGATATCCGTCATTGGCGTCATTAGTTGCATCTCTGAATGTCAGAGCTCGGGAATGATACTGCTGAAGGATGTATTGCTCGTACGCTGAGGACTTTATTGCTTTTGATGTCACCAGGTTTTTCCACCGGGTATTTTCTTTGAATACAAGTGAACCTTGTACTTGCTGTCACGAAATCATAAGGCGATCTGTTATTCCTTATTTTCCATGGTGTAAAGAGGCGTTCACGAGAAAAACATATTTCATGATTTCAAAGTACTAACTCTCTTCACAACGTTTTCACCCATAAACTGATGATTTAATATTAGTTATTTATGTATCAAGGACGTAAAATAGGCTTTTATGGACCGCAGCGTGTAAGTAATAGCCTGAGCGATAGTGAGGGCTATTAACACGCAGAAAAGCAAGTTACGCCCGAAATACATACAACATTTTATGCACGACCAGTATATTTCATTGTAAATACCTCTTCACGTCTCATATGCAAGCATGATAGGAATAAAACGGTTCTTAAATATCTTTTGAACCCCTTTAAAATAATTTTTGCTATGCCCATGATGTTCCTCCCGAAAGAGCATGATAGTGTTTTTACTTTTTCTCTAATATCTCCTATAATAAGGGAGTTATTAGGGGTTTACAATTTGCTCATGTTTCAGACTGGTGGGTGAATAAATAGGCTAGTAGCCATATTTTCTGTCAATACAGACAATAGTCATTACGGAATGTATTCCAGTGACGAATAAAGTGTGAATTGTACTCCACCAGAAATCAGTAAAGCAGCTGAGGATGCGAATAATTAATAATTTATTGTCCGGCGGGCGGTAAAGTACCATTTTACGCCCAGCGGGTGGTAACGCAGTCCGAGGGCGGTAAAGTTGTATTTTACGCCCGCATAACCGGGCGATAAAGTGCCATTTTATGCCCGGTCGTGCATAAATCATGAGTTTTATGAGACGCTATTTTGTCGCACGCGTTTCTTTGTAATAGGGCCCACTAAACATGTAATGTTACAAAATATTGCAACAATATTATGTATTGCTTGCCATTGTAAGATAATAATATAATATTGCATAAGGCTAACTGCTATATTCAAGTTTTTAACATAACAAAAAAAACTATCGACAAGTTGTATGTAAATTAAAAAGCAAGCTATTGATAATGTATCAGGTGCAATATTGCGTGAGCAATGAAAGTTCATTATAAATGCAACATTATAGAAACTATATAGGAACAATGTGTGTGCAAGTTACATTTGGAACTATCGAACAAATTCAAATCACAATGTTACACTCGGTTTTAAATCCTATTATATTAACAACAATACATAAGCTAACTTCAAACAATATTGACAGTATTTAGAAAACACAATGTATGTTCAATTTTCGATCGCATCATTGCAGAAATATACAAAATGATACCCTTCTACAATTTTAAATAGTAAATATAAAGAAACTTGAAAAAATATTTCATCTATCAGGTTACCAACCAATTTTGAATTTCCCGGTCTTGAGGAGATGGAAGATGCCACCTAACGGGGCGACACCCAGTCCATAGACAAAGAAAGTTTGTTTATGTTTGTCCCGTATCGTGCAGTCTTGCGTCGCTGGTTTTTTATTCTTGATTTGGATACTTTTACTTTTATAAATTATTAGTAAAGTACATTTGTTTGTTGAATAAGAGTGTTGAAGCAGCACAATGGACAATGTCAATAATACATTGAGGGCATCTCCATATTCATGTAAGGTAAGCGATACATCATTTTTATTATTTTTGGTTAGGATAGTTTGGTAGGAAAATGCTTTTTCTTAGTTTTCCTCCTTATATTGCGAATAAATCTGATGGTTGTGTTGTTTCGTGTGCATCTTATTATAAAGTAGGATTGAAATCGTCGTTATCAATTTGTATTCATTGAAATATGATGATATTTCGATTGTGATTAGTGTGGACATTTTTAGATCCAAAAACATCGTGAGTAGTACTCAAAATACGTCGAAAAAATACGTGAAATAGTAAGACAAGATACTAAAAGAAAATTGATAAACTCGAAGGTTGAAGTTGAAACTGATGAGGCCCTCGATGATTCTCAAACTTGTTGCCCTGATATTTCACAAGATAAAAATGAGAACCCATCAGTTACCTCTCCCCTTACATTCTTCTCAGAAACCCCAGTCATTGTTCCTTATTTTCCATTGAATAAATAATACTGATTAGTTTAATATAGTAAAAACCCAGGCATCAGATAACTCTACTACATTAGCTAATAATTTGAGAAATTGGGCAATTGATTGATGCATATCCAATACGAATTTCAATAAACTTTTTAAAATATAAAAACCTTCCATATGTTTGTCGTACTTTGCTGAAAACCAAAAAGTCTGGCACAATTTCAATTACAGAGAATGGAAAATATCATTTTGACCTATTTGCAGGAAACAATTGAGAGTATTGTATAGATGTGTATGTCAAGGTTTTGAAGACTTGGTAGTAGATCAAGTTGTCAATCTTCCATCCAAACATTCCATTGATTATTATTGTTTCAGGTGCCTGGATGAGGCCAAACAGAGTTTTTTTTAATTTGATATTTGTTTTTATTTTGTTGTGATATTTCAATTCAAATAAAGGTTTTATTATAAAATGTTTGCCTTTTTGACCCCCAAGACTTCCATAGACATTTGAAATCAATAACTTGTCATATAGGTATATAGAATGTCTCACAAAGTTGGAAGCATATGGAATACTTTTTTATTATTTATTTTAGAAAAAAAAAAAGTTATGCATGTAATAAAAGCTGAAATCATCAGGTATTAAGTTTTTTCAGTTGTATGAGAGGTTTCTCAAAATATGCGAATCTAATAATAAAGTTACTTCGATTTTTACAATATCGAAAATTGTCAGATTAAAGTCAGTTAGAAATGAAAGTTACGTTCAGATATTCAAATCTACCAAATTAGGTTGTGTTATTCTCAACATTTTTCTTTTTTTGTGAGTGTTTATAATGTGTTTCAAGTTTCCGACTATGTTAAACTTTTTATAAACAATAGATTTTTCTTTCAAAACTGAATGGAAAAGTTTACAAAACCATATTTTTCATGGTAGATAGATATGACTGAACATTTGAATGTATTTTCAATTCTGAATAACCTTGCATAACAACTTTCGATTTTGTTTAAAATAAAGGTACATTATCCACTCCTAAGTGATTTTTTTTAACAACCCGCTTATACGACTGAAAAAATTGAATATCTGATGATTGTAATATAGCTTTTAGAGCAAGCAGAACTTTTTTCGTAAAATCAATGATATTAATTATTTTCACATGGTTCCAACCTAGTGAGACCAACTGTATATAACAGAAGCATAGGAAAAAATCTATTTATTGTTTCAAATGAAAATACTATATTAAGGTATAATCATTTCAGAAGATTTGTTGGGTTTTAACTCCTTGCTCTAAAAACTAGAAAATGAATATGATTTTCATAGAAGGCACATCAATAGTTAATGATATTTTCCAAGATATAGAAACTGATTTGCCTACCATGAATATTGTATGCATTCATTTTCTATCAATATTTTAGAAGCAATAAGTGAAAATCCAAAAATTGTTCAGTAATGAACAAACCTACTGGAAAGTAATTTATGAAATCTTCCTGTTATGTTATAGAAATGGATAGACAAGGTTGGTGGTAAGTTGCTGCTATATAACATAATATTGAATAAGTTATTCTCTTCTAATTTATATTCTATGTTACGGTAACCTTGCTGCAATTACTAATTATTAAACATTACATCCATCAATCTATTTCAGCAGTTGCTGCAACATTGTCACTAGGCCACATTTTTAATATCACATTTGCAATATTCCTCTATATTATATGCAAAATTGCAGTAACCTTGCTGGAATAATTGATATGAAATATACCATTTTTAATATTGCTGAACGTCCGTTTCAGTAGTTGCTGAACCTTTGCAGTAAGGTAGCAGAAAACTCTGATGGAACATTACACATTACGATGAAAGGTTACTGAAATATTGAATGAATGTTACTTTGCTTAGTGGGGGACAACCTCGGGGACAATGTTCATAAACTGTTTTAATGAGTTTGAAATTTTGTTTTGAAAATGAAATATTCGAAATTTTGTTAGTTAATCAAAAGTTAAGAAAGGTATGTCGTTTTAATCCATAGTTTCCACACAATTTTTTTTTGAAATAGCTGAAAAATGTCGATTTTTCACGCCCTTCATCTTTCCGCGAAAGTGTGATAAATCGTTGAAATCAGCTTCCCAGAGAGAATCTAGAAATGCAATAAAATTCAGAGTGCATGTTCTATAAGAAAAAACAACTTTGATATGCCAAGACTTTTCGGGACATCCTGTATAATTCCAAGTTATTTAGGAGGCCCCTGTCAATATACAAACTTATACTGACGTGACTAAAACACCACCCTGTACAATAGTGCAATAGTGCAGAATACAGTTTCGGAAATGAAATCATTCGCACTGCTGCATTTTTAGTTTCTAGGAAGTTCAATTTTGGATCTTAGAAACTCAAAGGGTTGCATAGCCAACATGTATAATACGTTAGCTCCAAAACTGTAAACTAGGCTTTAGGCTTGTGCGTCAGATTTTAATTACTTTAATGTCATAATTGTTACCAATCGAAGATGTTTCTGTTATTTATCGATATCAAATCCATTTTTTTTCTTCGAATCGATTCAAAATAGAAAAAAATTGCATATGACACACGTTTTATAAGACATGTTGTCGCACTTGTACGTCGTACTCCAAACAACGCGTGCGACAAAATAGCCTCTTATAAAACTTGTATCATAATATACTGTTACGAACTGCTGGCATTTCCGAGAAGGCCGGATATCATCATCTCGACGCGTGACTTACTGCGAAGGCATCGGTTGCAGACGCACCGCTATAATTAGCGGATGATTCTGTTATTTCTAGAGAATTATGGAATGATGTATCGGACCTATATAAAAGGAGCGCGGTGTCGCAGACAGTCAGTTATAATTTGGAAAGAGTCAGTTTAGCAAGAAAGCTAGTATTGTGAACATTGAGATTTGTAAAGCGAATATCGTTGTGATTTAACTAAGTGTTTACTGAGTTATATTTAGTGTGTTTAGTGAAATAAATTGTTCAGTTTTGTACTGAGTGTTTTAAATTCACGAACCCAAGTAGAAATAACGTAACAATACTATTTCAATTCATTTGAGTATATGTCATAATGGATTTGTTTTTCGAAATTGAACAGGTTCTAGCTGTACTCAGATCGTTTCGGTAGCAATCCATCGTCCATATAGAGACCATAAAATCAAGCCAAGCACCATCATTCGATGTGGAAATGTTTCAATCAACTCTGGCTCTGCACGGTTTCGTCCGTATAGATTGCGTGATGGATTCCTATAATTAAATTACAGAACAAATGAGTGTACATGCAATCGAGTAATTTACGGTCTTCTGATTAAGGCGATGCGAGGCTCGATATTCGTCATGAAATTAATAGAAATTGAATCCAATTATACGATGTAATGGCCTTGACTGTTGGAAAGTCACCGGTAGAAATGGATCTGCGTTCCTCCGTGTGAGTTTAAATGCTTTCGTTTTTCGATGTACTGACATTACGGAGGAGCTGAAGAAAAACGAGGCGTCTCATCTTATTCACAAAAGTCGAAATTATAGTAACATGTCAGAAATTGGAAATGAAACTTTCGACTCAACTCATAAATCTGAAATGTAGCTAGACATTCTTTGAATTCGGTTTTATGTCAAGTTCCAACTCAAGAATATTCGATTTATTTCATACTTTTGAGTTATTGTCGAAAATCGAATTCAGAAATCTGGTATGTTTGGAGAAAATCTGAATTTGAAGTAGGTAGGTACTTAAGGAATTAGATATACACAATAAAAAAACTGGGTGTAATTTCAATCAAATGGATTTCAGAGCAAACTCCGACGAATACAACACCTGAATATCAAAGTTGTGTCCTTTTTATTATAAATTTCACAATTGAGTGTTAAATGGTGTTAAATCCGATCTTAGTAGTGAAAAATGACACGAATGTGGTGAAGTAGAACGATTCAGAAACATAAAACACCAAATGGTTTAAATTTAATATTCTCACTGGTGCTATCATTGATGTTGACGCATAGAAACACCTATTATATAAAAGTAACACCTCGTTACACCATGTCATATCACGATGAAATCGAGACGTTGTATGAATCATCTAATTTGGTGACGATAATCATGAGATAAGTTACCCACTTTGCATCCTGAAAAATTAATAAAAATATTGTCACGAGTAGAACATTCAGTATATTAGAGTATATTCCAAATTGATATTTCATAGTTTTATAAATAATAATTATTTCATCAAGAATGACTGACATTGAACTAAACGTGCTAACTGAGGAACCCAAGCACAAACGTGATCACACGAACTTGTATTTCTAATAAATTGTAAATGTGAGGGTTCTGAAGTTAGTCTGGTCTGGGGCTACTCGTGACACCACATCATCGTAATGTAAGTTAGTTTTAAGATCATCTTCATCTTGTTTATTCATATTCATAACCCTATGTTACTTACTCTTGTTATTCCTATAGTTGAATAAAGGTTGTTATGTTTCGAATACTTTCAACTACCACAAAACTATTAGTGCCTGTATTAATAAAATATCTTTCGCTACCCTCTGTAGTAACCCCCCGATTACGACATGAGGGAGGCTTTTACCCCAAAGCTTCCCCCTAAATGTGACAATATTGCATGTAGGCATCTGAATGGTGTGAATTTCATGCGCTCATCTGTTCGATCTTGGAACCTCAAAACTTTTGCCAATAAGTGGCACTGACGTCCTTCCTACCGTATCTGATTTCAATATTAGGTATGATAATGATGGAAATAAGACCTGGTGGCGCTACTCTTCAATTGTTTCAGCAGACAAATCCTTGATTTGGAACAATTGAATTTCAGCTCATTACGTGGGGTTCTCATGTACAACAATAGATGGCGATACTGTCGAATGATTTTTGAAGAATTTTCTTTCAATCATGTTCGATACATATTCGCATCAAACTCATTGGAAAATGGCTCCATGGAATTGTTAGAAACGATTAGAAGTAATTCAGAATCAAATATTCATACTTTCGTGTTGACACCTGCAGTAACCTGTAAATTTGGTTGAAATCACGGCTTCACTTTAGCGAGATTCACCCACGCCATGTCACGTTATACACGTTTTATCGAAGTAGGCGAAATCAAGAGATTTGGGACCAGTCACAGGATAGGAAGTGATTTCACCAGTCTATCTATTCACCTCTGGTATGATATTCCAGATGATTTTGACATAGATCAGTAATGATTGGCCTAGGTCCTAGTGCCACTTATTGGGATAAATGAGCTGAAACAGTTCGTCATCATCCAAATTGTCCCAAGGTTCTTCTGAGTCTAGTTTATCACCACATGAATTATATTTGAATAGGTAATGCAACTTCGTAAAAAACACCGGAGGTGGTAAAGAAATGCACTGATTCGCATGAACACACCAGAAAAGTATTCGCATGTTCCTACACAGTGTTTGAACCTCGGTTTGAACGCACCGAAGAGAGTTTCGTGGAGGTAGGATTCAGCATCAAGAAAATCACAGAATGTGCATCACACCACTGCGGTGTTAAATCGCACTTTCGGAAATGCATTAAAACACCACCTTAGTGTTCATTCTACTAAATTCAGCACTAACACTAGTATTATTGACAACTGGGTTTGATTATTAAAAACACCCATGGGAAAGGTCACATGACACCTACAGTGGTGAATAATATGCCGGTGTTCACTAAAACACTCAGGACTTCAGGGGACACCAGACGGTGTTAGCTGGTGTGAGAGGTGTAATTTTTTTTTCATTGTGTAATAGGAGTTATAAGATTGGATTCTGAATTATACCATGTCTGTTATCTGTTTATTAGTTTATTACTGTCTTGATTATTATTATTATATAGTTAATAGGTACCATCACGCACGAGCTCCAAGCTTTAGTGATTTATCATGCCTATTTTTCCTGCTGTATTACATTTTGTAGTGAAAACAATTCAAGATATTTAATAATGATCATCTGATGTTTTGTCGGTTGATGTTTCTGCAAAGAGAAAGAAATCTGAAATTTCGCAAGAACATGCTAAAGCTTGTTTCAGGAAAAAGGGATAACAAATACCCCATATTATTATGAACACGTTTAGGCGGTTCAGAGAATACTCATTTTATTAAAGTGTATCATTTTTCACACCTCTCATAGATATGTGGTTTAAGATGGAGTTCGTCAAAATTTTCAGTTAATGTTAGGAATTAGGTACTTGAACCAACAAATAGATAGCTAATGACTCATCTGTGAATTGGCCACCACGTACTCCAGACTTATCAACGATCGATTATTTTCGTGAGAATATCTCAAGTCTACGGTTTACAAGACACCTGTGAATAATTAATAAAAAAATTGATGGTTACTTTTCAAGGATTTGTTGCTATCTCATCAAATGATCACCGAAATTTTGTTGTTTTATTTTATGTTCTTGTTTCATTCAGGGGGAGGAGGTGGTTCAAGAGACCCACACTGTACGTTCTGATGTATATTTTCCAGTGTTTTCACGAGCCGCATAAAACCCATAGCAGAAATAAAGGTAGGTAATTCAGACGACAAAGTACCCACTAAGTAACAAAAGCCGGCGATGTAAAACAAAGAAAAGATCGCATTATTTCTCATAAAAGCCCGTTACCGTGAATCATGCCCCTCATATCTCTTCTCAGTGAAAGATACGTTCGTATTCCTGCAGAAATATACGCTCGGCCCTAACGTATAGAAGGGATTTTCTCTTATAGTGTTCGCTCAACTCATAATATGAAATAATACAGGTAATGATACTACTGATTTATTCGCTTCATTTCAATAATGATATAAAAATTGATATAAAAGAAATATAGCAAATGAATAACAAGATGAATGAGTTCCTTCCTCGATTAAGTGGTGTGTTGTAGTAGACAATATATACTTTCTCTAACGAGATTTCAGAAATTGGTATGAACAAGCCAAACAATAATGGAAAATATGGTTCCAAGGACAGTGCCTTGCGGTATACCGTCTCTTTCTCACTAAGTACATCGTCAGTTCTTTTGGTTCATTTGGTTTGGAATAATAATGTGAATGAATTAGCAGCTCGAGTACCTACTATGAGGTATCACTATTATTTTTTGTTTAAATTTCAAATTTGAATTTTTCGTCTTGAGGTATAACAAGTTTAGTTTCGCGCTTAGTAGGGAAAAACTGCGTGAGTTGAAATTCGTAATTGAAGTGCTATTCAAACATTTATTTGTATCATCAGTGTATCATCTACTCTGAACGATTTTTTTTTCAAACTTGATTCAGTATATCATGTGATATTATATTATACCAAAATGAGATTCACAAAATAACCTCGGCCTGAAACATTTTGAGTTTCAGATATGAACCAGCAATTTTCATTTTTCGTGAAGTCAAATTATAGCGACAAATACTATTTCTACTAGTGTTGGTTCGATGAATTTTGTAAAATTCGAAAAGAGTTGTCCGAAGTATCGATTATATTCTGCAACATAAATTATTGAACTAATATTCCCTCCTAATTATAAATACTATATAAGCCAACTCAAATAGTTGAAAGCTAATGATTTTTTCGATTCAAGAAGTTGAAGAAAATTTCATTAGAACCGGTGGTGAGATATTTCGAATAACTTTTAAATGCTTTCTCTTATCATGTTTATGAAATTCGATAACTTCCTTGTACAAAAGGTTATTTGATATTTCAAAGATTATGTAAATGTTTCCTCAATCCGCATTGACAAATTCATTTCTTCAAGTTCAAGCGTCATGCCAAAATCTAAATAGATATATTTTGTGATCTGATATTAATGACCGTAAGTGAAATATTCAAAGCCTCCTGGAAGTTTCCCGGAATTAGTGATTAATGATATCAGAAATTATAGTAATAGTTGAAACTACGAAGGCAGAAAAAAACTACTATATTCCGTACGTTATGGACACAATAAAAATTATCAAGAAATACATTATACAGGTTATTCCAAAAAACAGATACCATTGCCAGCGAGAATCCCTTCTTCTTCAGATGCTGGTTATTTATATTTTGTGGAGGTTCATGAAAATTCCCCATTGAGATTCACTTTATGATGAAGATCTATTAAATCTTTGTAGATGAGCTGGCAAATAATTCTTCAAAATGTTGCCTACATAGTTTGATGAAGTTACAATCATGTGACAACAAGCTTTTATTCGATGGTATGGGAAGTATGGGAAAGTGTCACAAGTTAGAATTTTCTTGGTTCAAGGTAATGAGGAGGGAATATTCCACTCTCCTATTAATTTCTTCACACCTTGAGTGTCTTTCTTATTCACCACCGCACCTCGCAAACGGAAGACGAATCGTAGCAGCTGCACCAGCAATGGTCCCTATTTCGTGGCACACTCTGTATTGCGTCTACGCGCTCATTCATAATAAAATATATCCCTGCTGTTGACTTTCTGCACGGGCCTCGTGTTGTTCAGTATCCTGCCGTTGCAGCCGTACAACTTCCTGAACCCCTTCAGCTGGTCCGAAGAGATCATCAGCGGCTCTGGTTTCACTATCCACTTGACGCCTTCCGTGCAGGGTGGGAAAGTTAAGGACCCCGTATACGTATAATAGTCTCGCGAGAAGGCAGGCATCAGGAGGGAGATGATCATGGGCTCGATACTGATGCAACTCATTGGGTACCTGCAGAAGAACCCAAAAGTTGTTACAAATCGAGCGCGAAAAGATAATATATAAAGTCTTCAATCGAGTAGAGACAATGGATACACAGTATAAACATAAACCTAGCCCAATACTACAGGTCTAGGATGAGCGAAACAAAGCATAAACTATTCGCCACTAGAACCAGAGGGATTGTAGGGGGGCAGCCTCTCAAACACCTCGACATATTAGATCTTTTGTGCATAACCCTTAATCTATTAGAGACCCGGGATTACCAGACCTAGTGGAAAGTTTATCAGTTTCCTGGGAGCTAGAGTCCTGATATCGGAGGGCTCTAAGAAGACCTCTACAAGGAACTTGAGCCTCTTGCAGAAGAGTGCTGCTGCAGTTTCAACGAAGTTCTCGCAGTACCGGCAACTATCACTATCATCTTTTTGAGGTGATACCTCAGAGGGCAGTGTCCAGTGAAGTCTTGTTACCAGTTTCAACTCTGTTTTGTCGAGAAGCTGTTTAGCTCTCCTTAGTTAAAGGCTCACTAGCCTTTTCGCTTGTCTTCGTCCTGGCACTTTATTCCAGTGAGATTTAATTTCATCCGATTCCTAACCTTGAACCTCTTCTCTCGAGTGGACCTTGGAGAGTCCATAGACGGGTTCTGGGCCGAGAAATAGGGATACTTAACCTCGACCAACCAGAGCTGGAGTTCATCAAGAATTTTGAGCCGCGCAGAGTTGATGCATTGATCACCAGGATCTTGTGAAAGCACTGATGATTTCTTAGCTTGTCTCCATTGGACAATAACCTTTGTTTGGAGCTACTTTGCTTATTGCTGATATATAAAAACTCCCGGTGAACCAAGCAGATTCTGGAAAAGTGTTCTCGTAAGCCTTGGACTTGTATGAGCTTTTTAAGTGTCATCCGAAACACTACTCGGCTGGTTATCGTTTAGAGACCGAAGGTTCGATATCTAGGTACCAAGAATGTTCGGTTGGTCACCTATCTCCTCCCGGTAAACGATGCTACAGAAATAAATAAATATTTGCAGTAGCCGCGCCGGGATTCGAACTTGGCCCCTCTGTGCCAAAAGCCAGCGTATTTACGAACTCGACCACCAGCCCAGATATAGCCAATTTACTAAATCCAGCAGTTTTGCATGAAAACGTTGTCATCTGAGACACACTATTAGAGAGGTGGCACTTTATCTGATCACTCTGCCAAAGACTTTATCAGGGAAATTGAAGTGGCAGATGAACTGTTCCATTTAGGATTTATATACATCGTATTTCACTCTACCTCAGATACTTGAGGGCATCAACGACGGGTTCCAGATACGGGTTCGGCAGTGGCGTGACCAGGAAGAGATAACTGACCATGAGCAGCGCTCCAGATCTGGCAGCATCGAGGATATCGTCGTTGTGGGCGCTGCCCTTGACGAAGGCCGCCTGCAGCTCCATCGCGAACCTAGAGGAATTGACCATGTGCTCGGACCCCTCGTGGTCGTTCGGCCCCCACCTGAAGCGCAAGTTCACCAGGTTGTAGTCCTCGGCGAGCGGGCCGCCTATCAACGAGGGGCGCTTGCAGTCCCTCCACGTGGCGTACACCACCACGTTGTGGCCGTTGTTGTACAGCTTCATGTCCTGGGGAACCGCGTGGAAGCTCTCGGTGAACACCAGCTGGGGCACCGTCTCCTTGGGCTTGCCGGTGGTGCAGGCGTCCTGGATGTTGATGGGGGACTGGTTGTTGCCCGAGGCTTGGTGGAATCGTCTTCGCCAGGTTGCTGGGCCGTCGACGTCGCCGTAGCCGTAGAGGTCGAGGGCTTCTGCTGGAGAAAAGCGCGTCGTTTGTTCTTGGTTCCAGATGTCGTTGAGGTAGAGACCGCCTAGTACCAGCACTGATAGTATTAGGAAGTAGTAGTGGGAGCCGACTTCGGGTAGGTAGGAGGAGATAGAGTCCATTGCTGGAGATTTCAGTGACAAACATCGAAAAAGTGATGTTTGATATGGGGATCTGACATCTTGTCATTTCTGTATGTGACGGATGCAGTGATGAAGTCCGGCTGAGATGTCGTGTGCCCAGAGAGATGGACCAGAGACTGAAGGCGGATTTAACCATAGATCTTATAACGCTAGATCCGGTATCCAGGTTATTTGTTTTGTAGGTCTGGGAGGTTGAAAGTACTAAGCCATTGATTGGTCGTTTCAATATTTGACCATCGATATGTGCATAGATGATAGGTGTTGTGATCATGGTACCTGCTTTCTTGCAGACCCCTCAGATACCAAAAAAATACTACATGATGCCAGATCTAGCGTTATAAGATCTATGGATTTAACCGATGCATAAGCATAATTATTTTCATGAACATAATTTCAATGAAAAATTCATAAAAGTTTAACTCTGTACTTGGAAGTGAAATGGTTTATCCAACTAATTCCGCCTTAGGTCATATATAGTTCACGATTCATAACGTTGAAGTTCCCAACATATCAAAATTGTTTATTTGTGTTTTCCAGTGTTGAAATGAGTTTGAAAGAAGTACCGGGTACTTTTAGTTGGCAAAGATACGAGGTGGCAAAGTTGAAATTCGTAAAGAGCACATCAAAATCTATAAAATCATCAATTAACAAAACTGCAAAAAAAAAACTTTTTAAGTAAATCTACCAATGACTGGTCTATGCTGGAGAAGCTGACGATCAGATCTCTCTTGATTTAGGAAAAACATATTGTTACGAACTGTGCTTCCACGAGACTGGAAGTCATTATCTCGGCGGCCTGACTGGTCATGATTTATGGCCTCGCTCGCCGACAAACCAATTAGCAGATGACTCATACCCGTCGCAGTTTCTCCAGAATAAACGGTATTTATCACTAAAATGATGTTCGTGCCTATATAAAAGGAACGGATCGGCACGGACAGTCAGTTTTAGTTTGGAAAGAGTTGAGATTAGAAAGAAAGCTAGTACAGTGAACATTGAGATTTGTAATGCAATATCGTTGTGATTTAACTAAGTGTTTATTGAGTTGTATTTCGAGTGTTTAGTGAAATAAATTGTTCAGTTTTGTACTGAGTGTTTCAAATTCCCGAACCCAAGTGGAAATATCGTAACAATATTATTGTTATGATTTTCGGTCGCTATGAAATGACTTATCCCCCTACTAGAAGGTTATCTGTGAACCTGGAAGGAAACGGGATTCGGTACACTCGAGAGAGCCGCCGACTGTGGAAATTGGCTGAACTCTATTGAATATTCAAGATTTCACGAGAATGAACTTGTGCCTATGTAAAAGAAACGGATCGGCACGGACAGTCAGTTTTAGTTTGAAAAGAGTTGGGTTCAGAAAGAAAGCTAGTAGTGTTTATTGCGTTGTATTTCGAGTGTTTAGTGAAATAAATTGTTCAGTTGTGTACTGAGTGTTTCAAATATCGTAACAATATTATTGTTATGATTTTCGGTCGCTATGAAATGACTTATCCCCCTACTAGAAGGTTATCTGTGAACCTGGAAGGAAACGGGATTCGGTACACTCGAGAGAGCCGCCGACTGTGGAAATTGGCTGAACTCTATTGAATATTCAAGATTTCACGAGAATGAACTTGTGCCTATGTAAAAGAAACGGATCGGCACGGACAGTCAGTTTTAGTTTGAAAAGAGTTGGGTTCAGAAAGAAAGCTAGTAGTGTTTATTGAGTTGTATTTCGAGTGTTTAGTGAAATAAATTGTTCAGTTTTGTACTGAGTGTTTCAAATTCCCGAACCCAAGTGGAAATATCGTAACAATATTATTGTTATGATTTTCGGTCGCTATGAAATGACTTATCCCCCCTACTAGAAGGTTATCTGTGAACCTGGAAGGAAACGGGATTCGATAAACTCGAGAGAGCCGCCGACTGTGGAAATTGGCTGAACGAAGTCGCCGTAACGATTTCGTGAATGGAGGTAATTTGGCGCCGGAGATCGCGGTTGCCGTAATCCGAGACGTTCTGACTTCAGATATCGAGGGTCTTTTAAAGCGAAACGCGATTCGCTTTATTTAATTTCCGACAGGGTCGAGTTTCCTCTAACGTCGGCGGAGCATTAAGACACATTCATGCATACGGGGTGGTTATTGAAGGGGATTCAGGATAAGAAGATTTAGAAAATTTTTGCAGTTTGCTGCCCCGAGGGGTTCATATTCGATTCCGTGCCGACTGCTATCTCTTCAAAAATTTTGAAATATGTCAACCTCATAATAATGGCTATTTATTAGAATTCTATTTTCATTTCAGAGTTTGATCTTCAAAAAAATCACCAAGTTGATTTTTTCTATGGCTATTTAGGATAGGCTACCTCAAACGTCTAAAGGTTATCAAATCATGACGATTTGGGAGTTCGGGCTCGAAATAATGAAATAATTCGAGAACAAATCATCGGAAAACTAAAAAACAATGGTTTAATTTATTTACATGTGAAATGTTGTGTTCAAACATTTTGGAACACAAAATTCAGCGTTGACATCGACCACGACCACGTTTATTTTGAATTAGGAACGACATTTAAAGTTATAAAAGTTTTTTCTTCGCAAAACAAAACAGTTATAAAAGATGCTCGAATATTCCATTATTCATTTCTTAACACAATTTCATTCTTTACTCCAAGTTCTGAATAGTTTAATCGATGGGTACCTAAAATTCCGAGAATCATATCTTAAAAGAAAGAATACTGGATTATTGTTTATGAATATGAAAGAAGAACGAGTGGAATTGTTGAGAATTAATGGTGGAGTATTCGAGCATCTTTTATAACTTTGTTATGTAATTTTGTTTCGTTTTGCAGAGAAAATACTTCGAGCTTTCCTATCAAGTTCTATACTAACATTAAACATTCGTTTTTATAAAGGTAATCTTGACATAAATAATGTGAACGTTAAAAACTTAGTTTTTGTTAGACAAAATTGCTGGCGTTATTTTCAATGAACTCTTGGTGAAAACGTTTTTTTTTTTTCAATTTTGATTACCATGTTAGATTGAAACATATCGTGTGTCACATCTTTGTATTCAGAAAGTGACAGACTTTTCAAAAATGCAAAAATTCAATATGGCACCCATATAAGAAAATTCAAAGTCGACTGTTATCAAGAACGCCTTGGAAAATACGATGCAAAATGCAAAAATTCAATACGGCACCTATATAAGAAAATTCAAAGTCGACTGTTGTGTCTTTGACATCAAGGACGCCTTGGAAAATACTATGACAGATTTAGATGCCTTGTAAAAAAGTGCCTACATAACATCCTAGTTAGAAACGACCAGTTCTTATGGTTTTCACTTGAAAAAATAACAACGAAAATTACAAATTTCAGTTTTTTTTCATTAATTCAAAAACTGAGAATGAAAAATTGAATTTTTTTTTCACATAATTGTTCAGCATGAAAATGCTCAACTTTGCCCCAATTTAACCGAAATCGTATCTCTTATAACAACTGAGATCCCCATGGTTAAGCTCGAAAAACGGGCACCCAGTATTTTAAATGGTTCGTGATATCTCTAATCTGGAAATATCCGAGAAAATATCGTTTCATTCTTCACTAATATGGATCAGTTCAATTTGATTTTCAATATCACGAATTTGTTACTATTTCACATCGAATATACATATAATTTTTCACTTTTCAAATCTCCATTGAAACTGTATGTCACTGGCTGAATGAGAGAACGTGCCTAATATAGTTGAATCCTACATCCTATCTCAGCTTACCCATGCATCATGTAATCATCGTCATCCCTTACATCGCCCGTTATGCTTACTATTCAAATTGGTCCTATGCAAATGAGTCCCCATGTATGATGAACTCCACGAGTCTTTCTTATTGAAATCCATCCGATTCTCCCGACGCTATTTTACATAATGTAATGTTACTGGAAAGTCACTGGAGTCCGCTGATCACAATCTTCCCAATTGTCTTCGTCACCTTTCCTGATTTTGTCGACGCTTTCGTGATTTGTGACGTGATAGATATATAGATTCTTTATTTTCATAGACAATACATTGCAGCATCATCACAAAAAAACAAAAAACTAACAACCAATATGCAACTAGGTGATACAACATTGAAGATACCTTGAAAACAGCATCTGACAATGATGATGATGATGATAGTTGACATGATCTTATAGTTATTTCCATTGAAAAAACTGGTACCTTTCCCTTTTTATCACATTTTTTAAAGAAAAACATAATTATACTGAGTGCATAAAAACTCTGCTAGTTCATGACCAATGGAATTGCTATTTGGGATTGTGCGAGACTTGATATGCCAGAGGATGTCAATGTCGATGATTTTCTCAATTATTTCGAATTTTTGGAGAAGACACAAGCTTGGTTGTACTAAACTAGACTATCAGATTCTTATTTCGAAATTATAGCTAGACCTCTACTGGTTCTCACGAAAAGGGATATCCTGTAATGTTCAGAGACCATCGTGAGAACCAAGGGAAAGAAGGTAGGAGTTGGTGTTCTTCTTAAATTTCTGGAGATGGTAAACCTCGGGGAACACCTCCCTAGGCAATGAGTTCCAAAGTATCGATGTTCGTTGGATGAACGAGTCTTTGGAAAGGAACGTCCTTCAGGTCTCTAAAGTGACCACGAAGGGGTGTGAAGACTGAACTTGACGGGTTAATCTCGAAGAGACTACTAATGGAGGAACGATTGTTGATATTTCAGAAGAGCATCGCCCATGAAAAGAAAAGGGTTATTAGATCCCCATATAAAGTAGAAATAAATCCAACTTTTCTACGGTGTTCCAGAGAAGTGAACGAATTTGTAAGCGAGGCATCACCGACGACACGAATTACCTTTTTTTGGGCAGAATCCAACAGTTTCAGGATATGTTTAGGTGCTGCACTCCAAATACGGGAACAGTATTCCAGGACAGGTCGGATCTGTGTCTTATAGATCATAAGCAGCTGACTGGGAGTGGAATAGTTCTTGGCTCGAAACAGAAATCCAAGTTTTTGGGATGCACTTCTGGCAATGGACCTCACGTGATTTTCCCAAGAAAGGTTATTGCTGGATAAACGCCAAGCATCGAAATGGATGACTTTAATGGTATGGTTCCTCCTGACTGAATTATGTAGGGCACAGTGCTTGTGTTTTGTTTGCATTGAATTCTACCAGGTTATTAGATCCCCACTCGAGAATTGTTGCTAAGTCCATATTTATTTTGTTAAAATTTATTCCTTGTTCATTTCTGGTTTGACAGGCCGATATAGAAGCCCTGGAAGAGGAAGCGGTATGGAGGGTACTATCATCCGCGAAGCTGTATATAGGACATGCCATATTTAGATTGATTGACTTGTCCAGCTTGACAGAGCAGTGCAATGAGTCTCTTCTTGTCATTTTTGGAGTTGAATTATAGGTGTCTTTCAGTTTGGAGGACACACCTACTTTATATGACAGTCAACCTGCTGGTGGAACTGTTGGAAATTCTGGGTCACATTTCATGAACACGATCGGAGCTCCATTATAGCCTTTTTGGTGCAGAAATCTATATTCTATTAGATAGCCAAGCAGAACTTAAAGCTCTGAAGTTATACAGTTGAATTCCCAGCGCTTTTCTCCAAAAGAAGGATGTTTCTGGTAGGGGCTTTCATAAAGCCCTCCGATGTCAGGAACCTAGCTCCCAGGAAACTGATAAACTTCAAGTTCCGGTATCCCAGGCCTCGAATAGATCAAGGGTTATGCACAAAATATCTGATATAGGTTCGAGGGTGCTTGCGAGGTTGCATAACCTTCACGATCCACCACTCCTACAATCAAGCTTTTTTTTATCAAGACCTTGTTAAATGCGCTTGATGATACGATCGCAAATACATCAATTCAAGTCGTACGACTATCAATGGTAGCCATATCAGGACGGTCTTTGCCTTGTGGATCAAATAAGGTGGAATTTGCATATTTGTAAGCCTTTTCTGGGCAGCCGCCCATAAATCGTACTCAATCCTTCTTTCCCATCACCTTCTTCAGATTTAAACACTTTGGATTTCTGCGTTTTTGTTTATTTGAAAGATAAACACTCCATAGATAGAAAAATGACCTGAAGAAGCTGCGAGCATCAGTTTCAGCCAAAATATGCTGAGGAACATTTTAGACAACGAACCAACCGCAATGAATTTTGAAACGCTTTGAAAATAACGGAGACCTTTCAATGTAAACTGAATTGCCAATTGTTTATTCATTTATCTATTTCAGAAACAATAGATGACAAATAATAATACGAATAATATCGATATTATTTCAACGTAGCTTGGAGTGATGAATATAGTTGTTTAAATAGCAATTAGTTAAATAGTCAATCAAATAGAACATGTTTTTATATATATATATATATTCGTAAAAAAGGGAGGTTTTCCCACCACTAAGGAATGAATAAACGATGTTTTCCTACGACCACGTATGAAAACGTCAATAATCACACTGTTTTGTTATTCAGGAAGTAGCTCATATCACCATGGTATTGTTTATTTGAAAGAAAAAAAAGCACTAGTGTTGGTATGAAAAATATCACAACGGTCGCCTGAATTGATATAGAAATAATTAGGTATATTGTGAAGGTACTCATCTGTCAATATAAGCGTTCTCAAATCAAATTCATATTATTTATTGAAATTTCTGTCTCGTTTTGAATTATACCGATAACTCTTTATCTATTAATTTCAATGTGTCTGATAAATAACCTCTGAATTCACTTGCGGCTTGCTGCTTGCAGTTTGCAGTTTGATATCACAGTATCACCAACGAGAAGATTCTTTGGTATCACAGATGTTTGCAAAGAGTCAAGGACGCACTAACTCGAGTAAATCGTACGCGCTTGCGAACTACATACTTCTATGGTTCTGTATTCCTGGTTGCGTGATTACTGGCGCTAGCAGGCGAATGGTGTCAAGGTTATTTATGTACGCTGGTGTCAATATCAATAAAATTTGTCCAAACTAAACTAACTCAATCAATCAGTAATTCACATAATGAGGAATTGTTGGAGAAGTATTCAAATATCATCTTGAATATGGAAATAAACAGTACTTGATATTGAATCAAAACCACCTGATTTTTTTTTATGATTTATTGTCTCATCAACCCTAAAGGTTATTAGAGACATCAGAAGATATTACAATCAGTATAATATAAGGGTGAAACTGTTAAATTCTGTTGATAACACCAATGTCTGCTAAGAATGATGAAAGGTTCTTAGCGTCGAACACTGAAAAAATAAATAGATTTTTATTTTACTAAATGAATGGTAATGTCGATTAAGTTTCATTGAACAAATTACATGTTAGTGATATTACTTTTATAAGTGCTCAATATCTCGACAAATCTATTGCATACCACATCAGAATAGTAATAATTCGAATTATTATCGACTACCTCATCAATTGAAATGTTCTATAACACGAAATTATCGAATACCTTTCCTGTAGTGGTATTAGGTTCAGGGTGAATATAACTTAACTAATATTTATATTTACCACTACAAATGGTTGCACGTATGAGAATACTTTCCGTGTTGTCAAGATTTACCACTACGAAGAGTATTAATTATTGATTTCCGAAACAATAAGCACGCGAAAGATGCACCAGCTCAGTGTTGAATCGGGGATGCGAATTGCGACGCCATTTGTAGTGCTGCTGTTTGCCGTTGGTGGTTTGTGTACTCATTCTCATTGTTGTATCACTTTAGTTTTGCACTTAAGCTGTTCAAGTTGTAGTTTAATGAGAACGAATATATACCTATAATGGAAAAATTAGTGATTCAGTGGAATTTGGATCAATTAATACCATAAAGTATTCAAGTTGAATTCTGTTTTGAGTGTAATAGCGAATTTGGAATGGCAGTAATGGCAGACTCCAAAATCGCATTTAAGTATGTCGTACACCAACAGTGGGTATTTTTATTCATTTTTTGAATTCAAGAAAACAATATGTGATTATTTTTGTACTTTTGTATTTGATTATTTTCCCAAAACCTGATGTGACCATTGAATATTTATCAACATTCAACAGTGATTAATTATTTCTCCCTGAATGATCTAACAACTTTCGTACACGAATTTCTCTCTTTAAAAATACCTGATGTCCGAAAATTGTGCCTTAAAAATTGATAGGGTGATTTTATTACATTGCCAAAAGTGTCCATAATTTTTTCAAAACTCACTAATATAAGGCTTATTGGCCTTTCAGAGAGGATTTTTGAAATAAATACATTTTATAGCCTAAATGCCGTGAAATGAAAGTAAATCATAACTTTGTAACTTTTATGAAGATTATGTATTAATTTGTTGTCATGGACGTTAATGGTGAATTATTATTGATGATAATACTCTTTATTCATTTTTGTTGGAGCCTTTCTGACATTGATAATGATATATTGAAAGGGCGAATATGGTTCGAATGATTATCTCAATGAATAAATGTATTATTTTTTCACGATTTCCTCGGTGACAGCTTATTTCATCATGATATTTTCCAATATTTTCATTTTTTCAAGTGTACATTTTCAGGATCCAGAAACAAAAATATCGAGACAGAAGGACATCTTTAGAAGGTCCATGGAATTCAAGGCTCTTTGGCTCTGAAGAATAATTTAATCCTTTTTGGCATTATTTTCTAGAATGTATGACTCCTAAATTTTTTTCGCACAATATCCAATATCCAACAATTGATTATATTACCGAAAAACAATATATAGTTATGAAATACTCATATATTGAAGTTATAATTAACCTCCTAAAACCCCTAATATTACAGTATAGATAAACAATATTCACAAATTCATGAACCAAAAAGGATAGGTAGTATTATACATTGTCTTGTGAATGCTAGGTAATATTCTGATTTCGGTATGTAGTACTCCATGCCACCGATAAATAAGAACAAATCGACAAGTGGGAGTTACTTGTTTGTAGTGGTAAATATTAACCAAACAGGAAAAGTACTTCATACTTGAAGCTTCAGTATTTATTATTGTTTGAATCGTACTATTTAGTAGTGGTAATTTTTAATAAATGTAGTGTTTGGCGCCTATTTGACCACAACGCTTGGTATAATATAGTCATCTTTCGGTATTCATAACGGATTATTTTTCTCAGTGAAGGTTTCATTCAGGGCTTCTTGGACGGTTGGAGGTATTTTGTGTCTGCGTCTGTGATCGTTGTAGATTGGGCATTCTGCTATGATGTGTTTCACGGTGATTCTTGTATTGCATGTAGGGCACCTTGGTTCTTCGGATCTTGTGAGAAGATATTCATGTGTGAGCCTTGTGTGACCTAGGCGTAGTCTGGTTTGCATAATTTGGTTCTTTCTGATAGTGGGTATGTTCTGCCTTGGTCGGATTGTTGTTTTAATTTGTGCCAGAGCTGATTCTGAGTTATTCCATTGAGATTGCCACTAGATTGATATCTTTTCTCTAATCATCCTCTTGAAGTCCGATTGTACTATGTTCTTGATAATGGGAACTTCTGCCCTGTTTATTGATTCTTTCGCCAATTGGTCTGCTTGTTCGTTACCTCTGATTCCATTATGTGGTGGAACCCAGAGTAGCTGGATATTCGAGTCAGTTTGTTGGATTGAGTGGAGCTCTCTCTTGATTAGGAGGAGGATCGGATTAGATGGATATATTTTTGATAGGTATGATAAAGCACTGAGGGAATCAGATATTATAAGGGTTTTTTCATACTCCTGGTTTTTAGCGTATTCAATTGCTTTAAGTAAAGCGTATAGTTCTCCGTTGCCACCTGAAATTCTAGAGACCGCTCAAGTTACATTTTTGACAAGACCTTCCGCGAAATGAAAGTATTCGGAGTCGTAGGAAAAATAGTGTACAAAACTCGTTGGAAAGTGCATTTCCTTCACTCGTTACGTTTCCGCACTCACCGCTACGCGGCTCGTGCTAAACGACTACTCGTGTGAAATATATCACTTTCCACACTTGTTGTGTAATATACTATTTCAAGTAAAATGTTGTTGTTCAGATAATGGAGGTGATGGTTGAGGTGACCTTACAAAAATATAACAACTATAGTCTATAGTCTAGCCAGGATTCGACCAGACTTTTCAGCTGCGATTCGATTTTGATAAGTGGAATGTCTTAAATTCCACAAGCAAGTTCTACACAGTGCGTATTGTTATATTACAGATTCTGCCAGTTGGCTTTGCTTTTCTAATAAATTATACATTGATTTTGAATTGTTTTAATCTCTTTCGAGCTAGAACTCTCAAAACGATTTGATTTGAAACACATTATTCTTGATTAGAGCCGTCATTGAAACATTTCCTTAATTACTGTGAAAAATATCCTGTATATTATATGTATATGAGAGAAAAATCTGTTTTTCGTACTTCCGGGCCTAAAGTGACAACTTCACTCCCTTGTGACAGGTACTAAAGTGTCACATTTAATCCCTCCGGGATTAAATATTGACGAAACTCCCGGAACGATTAAATCACAAACAAACGAATTTAAGGGATATTTTATTGAAAAATATAATTAATTAGAATGTTAATTAACGTTAATATTCAAATTAATATTGTGACAGTTCGTCATATTGACCAGTCTTTCCTGGGTTAATGCAGCAGGTAACTGACGAGTAACAGATAGGTCCTTTTCATATTGAACTGGTGTTTGTTTCGAAGATCCTGCGGAAACAGGAAGCGAGAATGAGGACTGTGGCATAACTATAGTTAATAATAATAACAATGTTTCTTTACAATGACACTAGTAATGACAATGTTTCTAAATTATAACTGTCACAACGCAATGTTACTATGGTAACTTATTTTAAAGACAGTTTATTAAGTGAGTTGAAGAGAGAAAAAACTGATTGAAATTATTGAAATAATTAATAAAATCACACCGGAAGTACGAAAAGTATCGTATATACCTTGCGACTGAAGTACATTTAATCCTTCAGGTAAATTATGGCCCTCCCTGCGGTCGGGCCATAAACTTTACCTTCAGGATTAAATGTACTACTTCATTCCCGCGGTATATAATGTACTATTTTTCTTATCTTTAGTTTCAATGTTGTGAACTTGTGAATGACCGCTACGATATTATAATCATTTATAGAAACTTTTATTAAAATCGGATACACCTAGTGTAATGATTTCGTTAACCTAACCGCAGTACCGACCCTGTTTCCACCCTTCATCAAGACATCGTTTATGACAGCTAAATGTTCATTGAATTAACCCTCGGTTGAACTGGGATGCTCTACGCATTAGGTGGCTTTGTTGGAACATGTCAAGTTCGCGTTCATAAATGCTCTCCTAATTTCTCTCGTTGATTAGATACATAATTCATGATGTTTTAGCTGAGCTAATGTATTAGGAAAGCTCGACGCCTCTTTCCAAATTCGTCTCGCATTCCGATACGTTTTCATGCTCAGCTTCTGCTGATCTCTCAAACTAGCGGTTGAACGACTTTTTTGTATACGGTTTGTTGTACTCGGCGGATGTTTGTTGAGAGCTTCTCATTCGAACAAAATATTGTTTGAATAGATAACTATGGTTTGGGATATGCAAAACAGGTATAAATAAGGTACCTCCATATGAAGCGTTTTTAAGGACAACCTAATTAGTATCATGTTAAGGAAAAATTATTACAAACGTCGAAAATTGTGAACATTATTAATAATATTAGAGAAACAATAAAAATACTGGGAATATGGGTACCTCAAAGTATATTTGACAAAACATGGTAGTCAATGTTTCCAATCAACACCATACAAATAATATAGGAAAAAGAATGGCGGAAAAGAAAAATATCAACCTCGATATCAACACATGTGAGAATGTTTACGAGAAAGAGGTTGTGAATATCATTAATAGCATATTAAGTATGGAGAACGGTAAGGGTTTTATACCGATCGAAGACAATTGTTTGGAGGAGGAGCGGAGCGACGACTCCAATTATTGTCTGAGATCGGTTACCCGACATGCTTATAACGTTTTCTGCACGATTGATACCATTATAAATTATAAAATTAAACATTTTCGTCATTTTATCAAGATAAATTTTTTGGTTGTTAGGTAGTAACTAGGGTGCATAACAACAATGGAGAATTGAGTTTTTAACTCGACTGTAAGTGAATTACTTACCGTCGAGTTGGAGTACTTACCGTCGAGTTGGATTACTTACCGTCGAGTTGCTAGTAAATGTCACCTACTGACCTAAAATCTGTCACGGTAAACAGTCAAAAATGATCAATCGTGCAAAAAGAATTAGAAGGTTAAACGAACTTACCTTAAGTGAAGTTCAATCTTAATTATATGTAACGCCTTGTTCGAGATGATCATATGTAGTACTCCCGATTCCCGCATAATCGCACGATATTCAAAGCTCTCAAAAAATTGACAGGATCCGTGTTCCGTAACATCCACGGTCCCGTCCGTCGTCGCACCATCCACACCCACAATTCTCATTCTTTCGATCGTGCGCAACAAGGTTGCACGGTTTTTTCGAGCTCTCGAAATAAAAAATATAAAATTGTTTTAAAAAGAAAAGACGTAACGACACAAGAGAGGAAGATCATCAATATGATTTCCTCAAGTTCCAGTAGTGCTGATGTGGAGCACAAAATGAAATATTTACGACGGGAAGTAAAGATATCGTAGAAGAAGGTTAGATGGTCCAGAGATATGGAGGATAAAGAAAATGGCCGGTATTGGTATTGTAAAAAACAACGAAGGTTTTGTCTGAATTCGCTTCCAGCGATTCAATATTCGATTTGAGTGGGCCATCGGACCATGAAAGTAAGTATTATTGAATACTTTATGCTGTTTCAATTCATGAATACCAAGCTGAGGAAAAATACATATACAATACAATATGGTAATGCTAGCCTAGTTGACCTGTGTGGGTCTTCTGGAAGATCAAGTATATGACAGCTATTATATAGCCAGCCCTAGTTGACCTGTGTGGGTCTCCTGGAAGGTCAGGTACCTGACAGCTATTATATAGCCAGCCCTAGTTGACCTGTGTGGGTCTTCTGGAAGATCAAGTATTTGATAGCTATTATATGGTTTTCATACAGGGTGTTCCATGTGAAATCGGAAGTGACCGGAAAGTGAAAACTTTCCTCTTCACGTGCCATTCACCTATACCAAATCTCATTTTGATACACCTAATATTCTAGAAGTTATGACTTGTCTAAAAGATTCGTTGACACCTACCTAATTGTTTATTCCTATAATGTTATTGATTGTTAATTCTTAGTTGTTAGTTTAGTTGAATCTATAGCATTAGCGTTGGCTTCAAAGTGCAGTCGTTTAGTGCCGGTCTTTTGATCCAATTACTTTTCTAATGTGATATTATCGAGATGGAAATCAAAAATGAAACAGGTTGATTTTTCTCCAACGTCATGACCTTGACGATCCCTTGTACATCGTTTACACGGCCTTCCTTCTGTTTCAGCCCCAGCAACACGGTGCTGGCTTCCCCTGAACAAGTGAAGGAGTATTTGTTGTCGGCCGGCACTTGCAAGTGCGGTCTGGAGTGCCACTTCAAGTACGACAGCGTCTTCAACTTCGACCCTAAGGTACGTCGAACAGGGGGTGGGGGGGGGGTTGGGGTGTTACCGACTTCGATAGAAGTGTTCTACAGGGTGGATGGGGATACTGTATTTCTGCCATGTATCTTGAACACTTGATGGATATATATTGACTGGTGAATTCACTTCCTATTCGCGATAGGTGCTAAGCGATACGCTACCTAGCGGTGATTCGTGAACCACTCGAAGTGGGATAACCACTGAACTCTGCCACTTACAAATTACAAACTTAACCTCTGTTCTGTTTATGTTCGCTTCTGATGTGAAAGGTGTACTTCCAGCAGTTTTTCGAGAGATGTTCTGGTGAAATTCAAGTGGAATCTTATCGTTTTAGTCGTTTCAGTTCTTGATTGGTGGCAACGACACCTATGTCACAATGACACGAATATCAAAAATATGAAAACAAAACAAAAACGATACCACTTCGAGAAGTTCGAGTTGTTACCATGAGATAGTGCTACGTGTTATTTTCTATCGCGAATCCTGTGACTGGTCCCAAATAACTTGATTTCTCCTACTATATACAGGGTGCCCGTTTTTCGAGCTTAAGCATGGCGATCTCATTGATCTCAGTTAATATGAGAGATACGAGGTCGGTTAAATTTGGGCAAAGTTGAGCAGTTTCATGCTGAACAATTATGTGAACGAAAAATTTATGTATCATCTCTAGTTTTTGAATTAATAGGAAAATAACTGAAATTTGTAATTTTCGTTTTTATTTTTTCAAGCGAAAACCATGAGAACTGGACGTTTCTAACTAGGACGTTCTTGAGGCACTTTTTCACAAGGAAACTAAATCTGTCATCGTATTTTCCAAGGCGTTGTAGATGTCAGGGATACAACAGTCAACTTCGGATTTTCTTATGGGCGCCATATTGAATTTTTGAAAAGTCTGTCACTTTCTGAATACAATGTGACACATGATATGTTTGAATCTCACATGCTGATCAAAATTGAGAAATATCCATTTTCACGAAGAGTACTTTGAAACAATTTTGTTTAACAAAAACTAAATTTTGATATTTCAATCGAGGATAAAAAACGTTCACATTTCTGTCAAGATTACCTTCATATAAACGAAGATTTGAAGTTAGTAACAAAGTTGACAGAAAAACTAGAAGTATTTTTTCCGCAAAACGAAACGAAATTATCAAATGAATAACAAAGTTATAAAAGATGCTCGAATACTTCACCATTCTCTTCAAGACACAATTCCACTCGTTCTTTTTTTTTCCCAGCCCAGCAATGTCATCGATGGGTTCAATTTTAAGAAATCTCCCTTCAGTCCCCATAAACAATAATTCAGTATTCTTTCTTTTAATATCTAATTCTCGGAATTGTAGGTATCCATCGATTGAACTATTCAGAACTTGGAGTATAGAATGAAATTGTGTTAAGAAGTGAATGATGGAATATTAGAGCATCTTTCATGACTGTTTTTTTTATTCGAAAAAATGTCCGCATCAACCACTGAGGGTTATTAGCGGGGTACATTATTGAATAACATCAGAGTTTGTGATATCGAATAACTATAATTTTTACATAAGATTAACTGATTGTAGGAATTTTATGACTCGGTCTGGTTGTCTGTTCAAAGCTTCTGTTAAGTCTCTAGAAATTTCACATTGGCTTCTCTGGTAGTCGTAGTTTGGACATTCCGTCAGTATATGTTGTATGGATAGAAATACGTTGTTTTGCGAAGAAAGAAATTGTATAACTTTAAATGTTGTTCCTAATTCACCTTGGTTTTCATGTTAGTAAGCTTCCAAGTTCAATTGAACTATCAGAATTCAATTTATTAAACAAAATTTTTACGTCATAGTAATCAGAAAAAAACAGACTTTTCAAAAACTTAAAAATCCAATATGGCGACCATAAGAAAAACCAAAGTTGAGTGTTGTATCTCTGAAATCAAGAACGCCTTGGAAAATACGATGACAGATTTAGATTTCTTGTGAAAAAGTTCCTGAAGAACGTCCCAATTAAAAACATCTAGTTCTCTTGGTTTTCGCGTGAAAAAATGAAAACGAAAGCAATAAATTTCCGTTTTTTCCGATAACTCAGAAACTAAAAATGATACCTCCAATTTCTTTTCAGATAATTGTTCAGCATAAAAATGCGCAACTTTGCCCTGATTAAACCGACCTCGTAACTCCTATAATAACTGAGATCCCCATGCTTGAGCTCGAAAAACGGGCACCCTGTATAACTTGTCTAATGTGACTTTGCTAAGTGAAGCCGCAAATTCAACCAAATTTACAGGTTACTGCAGGTGTCAATATACAAAAGTATGAATATTAGATTCTGAATGACTTCTAACAGTTTCATAAAGTCATTCCTCAATTAGTTTGGGGCTAATATAAATCGAATATGATTGAGAAGAAATTTTACAAAATTTCTTCCGATGGTAGAGCCTTTATTGTTCTATAAGAGAACCCCACGTGAAGAGCTGAAATTCACTTGTTCCGAATCAAGGATTTTTCTGCTAAACACTTGAAGAGTGCCGTCACCAGGTCTAATTTTCATCATTTTAATGTGATTCTAATAAGAATCGAATGACACGGTTTCAAGGCAGTCTTGCAAGTAGAATCAATTGCTGAAAAAGAAAAATCAATATATACAGGGTCACTCACGGTCGATGGTAGAAAAGTAACAACAACTTTGGTATTTCAAATGAAACAAAAAAAAAAAAGGAAATATATCTGCTGCTTTTCAATACAAGCGGCAACACCGCAGCGCTGAAAATATTTTAGATCGATAGAACAGAATTGATCAATCGAGGGAACAAAATTTGCGTCTCTTTAAATGGAATTTTTTTGTTTTTTTTGTTTTTGAAGATATGAAGAATGCTAACAAGAAAAGTTGAATGAAATGACTTAAATTTTGATTCACAGATGTTATTTAATATACAGGGTCTTTTATTTTCCGAAATGGACATTAACTTTGGTTTTTCAAATATAGATCATTCGATAGAACTTGTTTTTCTGATGCCATTGAATATAAGTTGAATATTTTGATAGAATTAGACTACTAGTCGATAAAATTCAATGTTCTGCTTGGTATTAGATATGAAAGTAGTTGTTTCATGTTTGTTGATGTCTACCTTCTTTAAACATCTTAGATGTTTATCGGTGAATTATTTTAACACTTGAGTTTTCTCATTTCGTTTTTACTTTTAACGTCCACTTTGTTCATCTACATTATGTTATATAATGTGTTCCATGAAGCGTTATTATGATCAACATTGGTCGTCAATAGGTCATTCATTTCTCATAAAAATATACAGCTTGTTGGAATGGAATCACAGAAGCAAGTCCTATCGGAATGTCAGAAAATATACATATTGTTCCATTTCAAAAACCAAAGTTGATGTCAATTTCTGGACAATGGAAGATCCTGTATATCAAGAAACAATTGTGAATAAAAGATTCGAGACATTTCCTTAAATTTTTCTATTTATCATTATTTCATATCTTCAAAAACAAAAAAGTTGGAGGGGACTTCCATTCCATCAGGCGCACCCTGTACGTCTAACGTCTAATAGGCCATCGAGTTTGAAATAACCTGTATATGGCAATAAATGTTTATCACCTGCCATCATACTTCTTACATAACATAACTAACTCCTTGTATGTACCAACTTTTTCCCTAATCAAAGCCGATATTCACCCACCCCGTATTCTTCGGTGTTCCAATCATGATTTACCGCCCTATTTGGGGTGGGGGAGATCGTTTCTCTGCTAGGCTCTACGCATGAGGCAATTGACTGACTCTATGGGTTTGCGCTGATTTATCCCTTGTTTGTTTTTTGCGAATTGATTATTGATTCTTCTGCGCGGGGATTATGTTTGCCGTATAGGCTCGGGGGTGTGATGGGAAATTCCGTTGGGCATTGAGGGGATGCTATGAATATATTGCACGCCTGGGTTTTGACGGTGATAAAATTCTTGTGCGATTTTGGAAGAGGTCGTATTTTGTTATCCCAGAAGAAATTATCACTATAGAACCATAAAGAACGAAGTGTTTTGGTTGGTTCAACAAAATTATTAGATTTTCTCCCTCTTCTTCATATTAATTCATATCAAATGATTCTTAAGTAGTTGTTTTGTGTGTTATTCATGCTTTCTAAAGTGCTTGTCTAAAGTTTCTGATAATTAAAATTGTTCTCACTGACATTTTCTGTCGATAGAGCTATCGCATGACCCTGTGTGCAATTTAAATCTTCTTATCAAAATGGCGTCACGCTGCCATCTTTATTTGAAAATTAACTTTTTTCATCTGAACATGTCGTTCACATGACAAAGTACTTCACATCATCCAACTTGACATTTCCAAATTCGAATTCTTTATCTAAATTGGATAAAAAGTTAACAGGGGGGGAATACTTTAGACGGGCACTGTATAATGGCAATTGGAATATGTCAAATCCATTCCGTTTTAAAAATAAACCATTTATATTTTATGGAACAGCAAACTGTGACGTATGATAATTGGTGTCGGATCGTGGATGATTTCACTTGCGCTGTCACCAGATGTACATTTTTTGTTTTCTCGAAAATAAATTCAAAGCCATTCCGTAAGTTCAATCAGGACTGTATATTCATTTCACTTCAAGGACAAACTAGAAGTGTTATAGTTATTTCATATTGAACCATATTTATCGATAACATTATTGCACACATATTTTGTTTGCTCGTCATATTATAAAAAAATGTTATATTTCATAAAATATGTATGATATTATATCATAAAATGACAATAATTTATGAGATGATATCAAGAAATTTTCGTAATTTTTTCTGGATACCTAGGAGAAGCTAGAAAGAATGCCAACATTTTCATGTCCGCACGAAAATCGCAATTTGTTTCTGTGTGAACGCGGTTTTTCATTACCTGCGTCATCATAATGTTGAACGAGCAAACTAATTTTATTTTTTTCTTTTTATATATTTTATAGAAACCTTATGGGAAAATTCAAATCTCGGTAGTGGAAATTTCCTCATTGCGTCAACCTATTAAAAACACCTACATTTGGAACCAAAATCTTTTTCAACAGAGAAGTGTTCGTAAAAATACTGATGAATGTAAAATAAACCCACCTTCTATCTTCTATGCCATACTGTTTGGATCTGGACTTGACAAATAATTTACATCGAGTTATTTTACGTTTCTGAACATTACGTTTTTTCAGATTTCAAACATTTTGATGTTCACAGGTGATATCAACTTTCTTCGAATGAATATTCATTTCACTACATATTTCAACATGTATATTTTTGGAGATCTTCTTTTTGTATATCTGAAGTCACTATTTTTTCTATTTGAAATTATAAAGTTGGCTTGTTATTTCAAATAAATAGCATAGTTGGCTTGGATATCGAGATGAGTAATATAATAATATTTTCGACAAATCTTATTCTACGTCGAGAAGAGCCAATAGACAGTTTCAACCGTTCGAAAAAATACCCTCAAATCGAAGTTATGACACTTTTTCGAATTCAATAAATGTAGATTTTTGCCGATATCTCTGAAACGGTGGGACATATCGAAAATCTAGCCCTAGACTCACTGGTATCAGTTTTTCCCTTCCTGGTCTGTGAACCTCGAATTTTGTTTGTGTATATAGAGTAAATTTCAGTTCTACTGAAAAAATATAACTTTTTGAAATCTGTTTACGAATAATATATTCGATGTTGTTATCAAATGAAACTGCTGTTACTATTGAAAAACGTTCATTTTCCGAATATGTGGTTATGTTGCATGTTATTATTTCATTGTATTTTACAACATTGTATTTTACAACTTTGTGTTATCGATAATCCGAACTTGACTAGAGCTCCTGATTGGCTTATATTTGGCAAATGCGTGAGATAGTCACTAGTAACTTACTCACGCATTTGCCAAATATAAGCCAATCAGGAGCTCTAGTCAAGTTCGGATTATCGATAACACAAAGTTGACTCTTGGCTCTGATTGGCCTGTCAAGTTCGGTGTTGAGTATGTGACAGTTGTCAAATATAAATAATCATGCTGATTCTACCCAAATTTCTGATTTTTACCATTTTCTCATCTGAGTTGCTTGAAGGAAACACCACTCGTCCTGTTTCGTATATTTAATAAATCAACAGACTTATCAACATGTAATACAACAAGTGTATTGATGATTATCGAATCAAAAATTCTCGCGCTGTGCGCTTGTGTAGTTTCCAACCAAAATGATTTGTTTCGAAAAAGAGAAGGAATTTTCGATAATCATCAATAACACAAGTTGTATTTGTTCGGATTATTTCATGAATAAAATCAAAGCTATTTTTATGATTTTCTATTTATTGTTAATATAAATATTTAACGTACAGTTTATGGTATTAGTTATTTTGATTATGCATTGTAGTTCGACACAAGAAGATCCGTTATGAAACCAACAATACATTTATGCAATTGTATGATGTAGGCAAGATTACCTATGCACTAGGTACTACTGAGCTAAATTCATTTTGATTGTTGTCACAATTTGTGTGGTTAGGTTACATTAGATTAAATCTTGCTGAAATTATTCATAATTTGTGGAAAATGGAGTAGATACAAATTAATAGTGTGTGTTTATCATGGTTTGAGACGAAAATTTGGTGTAGTGGCATTCATTTATTTACCAAGGAATCGGAAAATACTATGACAGATTGCAACTAGTGAGTCGTTGTTTAATTAAACTACCCTACTGCCTACGAATCAGAAAGCGAAATACAGAAACGAAAACACAGCATGTAGGTATCCAATAGCCAATCAGGAGCCGAAATACAAAATCGAAAACATGGTGTTATTGCTTATCAACACAATCATTTCAACCAATCAAAAACGTGTATTTTTGCATGAATGAAATAATCATTTTTAGATATTTCACCAATACTCAATTAATTTTCTCAACAGTTTGTTCATTTGTTCTGAAACAGCCCCACTGCAGACCAGTAGAATATCATCTGAAAAATAAGGCAGATCGTATATCATCTAGGATAAATGTTATGCAGCAAAAATGCATAAAACCAGGTCGATTTTTATGGTTCTTCATGCATGTACCAAAATAAATTACATCTAGGAACTAAACTGACAATAACAAAACTCAATTCTTTTGAAATTTTGCATCTCCAAGGGACGCCTCTGGACTTTCACGTATTTAATTAGTTTTCCAAATTGCAATTTCACCGTAAATCCTCTGTTCGTTGGATGCTCGATGTGCCCACCTTAAACTTCGTGAATTGAACAAAAGGAATATTAATGGGAATTGAATATAATCCCTTCCGGATTTTGAAACAGCCAGTTCGATAATTAAAGCGAAATTAAAAGATACGAATAAATGAAATGAGAATGCTAAAGGAATTGACTTGGTCATTGTTGGGGAAATTTTTCGCTGTAATGATATACCTGATTGGAGCGTTCAAATAATCGTCGATGATTCTATTTCGTTCAGTTTGGAGCATAATGAATTTTTGATTTCAAAATCATAGCGAACGCACTTACATTGTTTTTTTAGAATCTCGATTAGAATTAAGAATTGAACCTTGTTTGACATGCGAATTTTGTATTAAGCTCAATTTATAAAATCCGCTGCCTTAGCTACAGTTGACGTTGCCGTTTCAAAATGTATTGAGAAGATATTCGACGGCACCTGCGTCAGCTGCGTAGTTTATGAACAGATGTTTATTGTTAGCATATTTCATCAACGAACAGTAACTGCAGCGTCAACTGTAGCTACGGCAGCGGAGTTTATAAATTGAGCTTTACGCTTACTTATAATAATCCGAATGAACCATATGATATCAATAACATTATCATGAATTACTCCCGAATAACACTGTCAAATTGATATGGGACTCTTATTTTTGAAAATGGTGAAATGGTGCTCTCGTGTTCTGATTTAAAGTGTATTAACTTTAACTTGAAACATTATCAACAAAAATAATATTTTTACTTCTATTTCAATACACCCAGATGGCAAACCAGAATTTGGAATTATGAAATTAAATGTGACGGATAATGTTGGCAGAGTCGAAAACCATTGTGTGGAGTGAAAAAAACAACTGAATTTTGATAGCGTTGCAGGTATCCAGGACAATAATAAGGGCTGAATTCCATTATTACTTCATGGCAGATTGCATTGTTCATTTTGGATCAATGAAAACGTATCGTTTTTAGCTAATTAAATCATTTCATTTTCTGTTGATGAATATAATAAATAATTTCTTGGAATATACAGTGTGTGCCACTTATCATGCTCACTATAACGATGATAGATTCGAGGCCGGTTAAATGGTACCAAATGTAGAATTTCTCAAGGCCAACGATGATGTGAATCATTTTTCGAGTAGTAGGGGGATGGAGTTATTGGTTTTGACGTTTTCATCAAATCTGAAGAGAAGCTGAAGAATAATCCGCGCGACTTTTGGAATTATATAAATTCGAAAAAAAATAAGACTCGCATTCCGGGTCAAATGACTTATAATAATCAGACACATTCGTCGGCACATTCTATCGTAAATGCATTTGCAACACACTTCAGTAGTGTATATAGTCGGGATGACGATGATGTCAACAGTGATACGTGCCTGCCAAATCACATAAACCATCCTTACTTGAATTTAACAACAATTACAACTCAGCAAATTATTGAAGCTACTAAAAAACTGAAGAATAAGTTGTCATGTGGCCCTGATGGAATTCCAGCCAAAACTGCTAAATCATTAATATATAGCCTTTCGGTGCCGCTAGAGATTATATATAACTCCATCATAAAACATCGCCATTTCCCAAAAATTTGGAAATTGTCAAAAGTATGCCCTGTATTCAAGTCTGGAAAAGTAACAAGTGTTGAAAATTATAGGCCAATAACATTAATATCAGTTTTTTCTAAAATACTGGAAATTATACTATCAGATATGATTTATAACCATGTTCGTTCTTCACTGTCCATTTTTCAACATGGATTTATCAAGGCACGTAGCACTGCAACTAATCTTTGTATTTTCACCCAATTTGTTTCTGATGTACTTGATAATAAAAATCAAGTTGATGTTATCTACACGGATTTCAGTAAGGCATTTGATCGAGTATCACATCAACAACTGCTAATGAAATTGTTAAACTTTGGCATATCATCCGATATTCTGTTGCTCCTGAAATCATATTTATCTGACCGATGTAGTTATGTTGAATGTGATGGTATAAAATCCTCCTGCTTTGTAGCGAGTTCAGGTGTCCCGCAAGGGTCAAATCTTGGGCCATTATTATTCATACTATTTATAAATGACATAGCCGATGGCATCACTTCTCACAAACTACTATTTGCAGATGACATGAAGATATATCGTGAAATACGTAGTGAAGCTGACTGTTACACATTGCAGGAGGACTTAAATTCTTTGACTGATTGGTGTGCTCGTAATAAATTGTACTTGAATACAAATAAATGTAAAATAATGACATTCACTCGTAAAATCCTACCAGTAACATTCAACTATGTACTAGATGGTGAAAGTTTAATGAGGATCACGGAATCAAAGGATCTAGGGGTGCTGTTTGATCAAAAACTCACGTTTTCCAATCATTTTCAGAATGTGATATCTACTTCAATGAAAAGTTTGGGCTTTTTGATACGCAACTGCAAGGAATTTAGAACCTTTGAATCCTTGAAAACCATTTATTTCACACTGATCAGAAGCAAATTAGAGTACTGCAGTGTCGTTTGGAATCCGTCTCGCATGAACCATATATCTAATTTAGAAAATGTTCAGAAAAAATTCTTGAAATATGCATATTTCAAAAAACATGGTGTTTACCCCGAGAGAGGTTATAGCTATGATTCATTGTTGGACGAGTTTCATATGATATCTCTAAAGAAATTAAGGGAAAGCCGAGATATGTGTTTTGCATATAAAATCATACATGGACAAATAGATTGTTCACCCCTATTGTCTCATATGCTATTCAGTGTACCGCGTGTTTCATCTAGGTTCTGTAGCACATTTCATATTCCTGTTCCTAATACAGTACATCATTTTCATTCTCCTATATCTACTATATCTAGAAGTGTCAATCAGGTTCCTAGTGTAGATATATTTTTTCTAACGTTTAAACAATTCAAAAAAGAGATTTTCCGTTTCATTCATAATTAATTCTGTTATATGTGTAGTTAATCATAATTTCAAATTGTATACACCTGTAAATGGGCTTTTGGGCCTGCTGGATGTATTGTACCAATAAATAAATAAATAAATAAATAAGGGGTAACAAATCGATCTTTTAGCGCGTTCTATATAGCACCGATGCTGCTCATCAAAAAATCAACGTTGAGTAGTGCATCTGGTACTTTGATTTCGTATAGAATGGTAGTCTTCGAAAAACGCATAGTTTTCGAGATATTAGGGGAAGACTCAAAAAATTGCAGACATGTTTTTCGAGTTTTCTACTGTCAAAAAATGGAACCGCTGAAAAAACTTCCGCAATTTTGTTACGAAAACAATAGGTAGTTCTCAACTTAGATTATACCATGCACAGGTGCTTTTCACACTTTACATTTGAAATGAACGCACTAACTTTTTCTTGGTTATTGTCGATATCATGTCACTCCTGTATTTCGGGTTGGGTATTTTGGGTGATTATTGGTGGAAACTGATACCTAATGGGTGGAATCTGAATCAACTTTCATATTCGAGTAGGCCTTCGATGTGAAATATCAGTAAAGTTCCTGGTTCGATCAAGATTTTTATGGTCGTAGGAAAAATAATGTACGAAACTCGTTGAAAAGTGAATTTCCTGCCATCGTTCATTGCTATATTAAAATAAAGGTCTTCATCAGCCTGCTCTAAGCCCCCTCATAGTTATTTCAATATGTTGTGTTTGTTAATACATATAATATTCAATGTTTTGTATGCACCACATGTTTTTATATAGGCTTGAGTGAAAGCTTCATATTTTATAAAATGAATATAAACAACTTGAAAGCAAAAGCAAGATGATTTTAGTCACGTATGTCAAGCAACGTTAGGCTATAGATAAGAACTTGTATGGATGACTGCTTAATTGATATCGCATTGATTTTTTTCATGATTTAGTTCTTGGATATTCTCAGAACGGTATAGAGAATATTCCACGGACATTTATAAAATCCCTTCGTGCACTATGGGTACTAGAAATATTTCCAGAATGGCATAGAATATTTTCAAATATTCTCCAAAACTTATGTGAATTTAACTCTGATGCACGTTTGCTGAAATTGAATTTGCATATCCTGAATTGTGTCAAAGCCATTTGTGACCAATTAGAGATGAGCTATTCATCGGCCCGTGAATCCAGAATGATCGATGAATAGGGGTAAATTTTCGCAATGATCATTGATATCGCCGTGATCTAATAATGGCTTCCCGGATGATCGATTATCAATGAATAATAATAATAATGGGGATGCAGCCCTCCAATACCGTAACGGATGATGATTCTATTCGAATTCAATTTTAAATTTATAAGAGAAGGCAAAATATGACGTAGCAAGATTCCAAACCACACTATACTGTAAGATAAAGCGGTTACGAGAGTAGGTTTTTTTTAAATATGTATTTTTTCAATTTTCTAATAGAAAAGGGAGTCGTTTTTCTCTCATTTCATCATACAGAGTCTTTTTCTCATGGTTATTTAGGATAGGCTATACAATGATAGCTCTTAAGGCAAAAAGATAATTGTTAATTCAATATCTAAAGAGAAGAAAAATAGAACAGAATTTACAAGAAAAGGTTCGTTTCATTTATGTCAAATGTTGAAATTTTTCCTGTTGTTCTTATTTGATGATAATTCGCCGATTATTGTCAAAAATGCTCCTCATTAATCCGGCGGCAAAGTGTCATATCCCCAAAATCTGACATTTTGCTACTAAAAGCGGTTTCAGCCAGCTCACAATGCATTATGGATAACTCATAGTCCTTACCTAATGCATAATACATAATTTTTGATGCATAGCGCACAACAGAAATAAGTGTTTTTACAATGCAAAATTTTCATGCTCATGGCTCAAATAAATGACAGATTTGGCAGGCGACATTTATCTCAAGGTTAGAACATAAATCAACCTAACTTCTGTGTTATGAATAACAGTTTTTTTGTCATTTGTGACTTGTGTGATTAATAATTATCAATTATTGATTCACAATGAAGGTACAGAACAGAAATATAATCTCACTGTGACAAGTTGACATTTTTGACAGACGCATGCGCACGAACTTAATTTACATAGTGAATAATGCATTGCGTTATGCATTAAATTACGAGTTGTGCACTATGAGTTGTATAAACAGGTGCAAAAGGGATTTAAATTTCAAAATTATCCAATTCGAGTTATCCATTATGCATTGTGAGCTGGCTAAACCCGCCTTAAATCTTGATTTGTTCTGCTCAATGAAATGAGCATAGAAAACAGAATTGTTTCAAAATTCAAACTATACGTGAAATCAATGCACTTAATAAGCCATGAATTGAAAGGAGTATTAAAAAATGAAAGAAGGGCGTATTACGCCATATCCAAACATTTTGGAAATATCGCTTATTAGAATTTATCGATATATCGGTTTAGCGATAATATCGAAACTATCGATGATTTTTCAACTGTAATACTAATTTTATTGATGAATGTATACTTTCTCAATCCTCCACGAGTCCAAAAATTCGAAAAAAAAAATGTACGTGAAAATGGAAAAACTATTGATACAGGATTCAGAAAATCAAGGGTGGGCGCTAACGATTTGAACATATCGATTATCGAAAATCAGAATTTATCGATATCTATTACCGGTTTATCGATGATATCGATGAATTGATAATCTATTTTTTGTAAAATTATCGATAAATTCGCCCACCCCTAGTTGTGTTGGATATTAGGAATTGGATAATACGTGATAAGTCTCTTCAATTTTTATAAATATTGACAATTATGAATCTATAGTATATTTTTTCTGCCTTCTATTGAATAAAAACATTCGGTTGCATCGATGTTCAAGGGGTGAGTGAAGGCCTGGGGCGTGCAATGCTGGCAGACTAATTGAATTTATCGATGCACGTTCATAATTAACACGTTGATTGAAATTTTGCATCGATATATCCGGATGTACGGCTTACTATGGGTACGTTTATGCAAATAGACCTACAGTTGTATGCTCGAGTCTATTAATTTCAATCTGGGGGTTTTCATGAATACCCCAAATCGCATCGCCTCGAAATTTGATATATGAACGCGTTCAAAACAATCCCTACCAGTATAGAGTTTTTTTTCTAATGGGACATTCCGGGACATCCTGTATTTTTTCACTTATTTCCATTTGGCTTTCTTTTGTCTGATGTATACCCAATATCTCATTATTGAAATGATATTGCGACTTTGTCAAGTTAATTAGATTGTATATGTAAAAATTTCAACTGTAATCATAATATCACATCGATGAAGTTGAAATAACAATTAATTACACAATTATTTTCAAATGGTCATATTATCATTTTTTTCGAATGGTATATTCTTGTGAGAATAAATAATATATTTTTCATTCATTATCTCTCATTTATATGAAATATTTACCACATCAGAACTTTTTAAATTCTCACTTCTTTCCATATTTTATTTGCTTGGATTTTTCACCAGTAGAAATGGTGCTGTAACTTTTAACATTTTTCAAAATCAGATGTACAATATCTTGTGAAGTTTGTAGTTATGAACTCCAAGTTTGTGGTGACTATGTACATAATAGTTATGAACTCCCACAAAAAGAAATAATAGTAATAATAATAATAAACGCTTTTATTGGGAGAAGTAAGTATAATTTATTATGATTGAAAAGCGAGAATGGTCTACTAAGGTATAAACTTAGATATGCCAATTAATAGATGATATAGGTAGATATATGCTACACATGAGTTGAGGAATATCAATAGATATAAAAGTACATTTGATGAAATACATTAGATAACTAAACACGAAAATATTTCACCAAAAGGCTACATCTTGGGTTACATGCAAAAGAGAAATACTGAAAATTGATATTGATGGTATAAAAAAATATATATACCTATTATATATATATCTCTCTCTATTAGATTTGATGTTGAATTATAGACGATCTAATCGGTTTTTTCAATTGAAAGCGAGGGTGCAATGTCTGCATCCATGATGATTCCTCGCCGAGAAAACACGATTGACCACAATGTTCGGGCGTTTGATGGTCCTGATATGTTTCCTCATAACTTTCAAATTGTGTCCTCTCAATCGAGTATCAGCATTCATCTGGAATAGATTCAACAAATTAAATAAATAACATACATGGAACATTACTCAGGGACGGCAATAATTCATGAAGAATCCGATATCTTAGGATTAAATATCCTCATTTCTTCGGTCGTTATGTAGTCAGGCATAGCTGATAATGATGATTTTCATACGAAGGTCTTCTGAGATCAAAAGACATTCGGGTTACTCGTAGTTGCACAGATTCTAGCATGTTTCGGTCTCTAACAAATTCTGGATTCCAGACTTGACCTCCATATTCAAGAATTATCGTGACATAATTTTTAAGGTTAGTAAAAGTTTATGGTGGCGTTTCAGAAAATATTTTCTTCAGAAGGTACAATTTTGTATTTGCTCGTTTGCACACAAGGTTTCATTGGAAAATGCGCATCATACACCAATGTGTTTCGAAATAACCGAGGGGTTGACCCGGGTTGACCACATGGGAATTCCGGTGTACAATTGATAGGAATTACAGGGAGTTCCTTTCTTTTTTACGCTAGAAAAAATAAGGAATTTGTGTGTTTTATTGCAGAACACACCAAGAAAGTCTGATAAATTTTAACTAACAATGTTGAATACATTATTTTAACCACTCATGATCATCGATAAGTTCATTCCCGTCTTCTTTTTTTTTTTAGAAAAAACAATTTCTGCTGACTCTGGGATTCTGTTACTTTAGTAGTTTGTATATAAAGTCTACATTTTAAAATAATTTTGAAATGTACAGGATGTTCCAAAATATTGTTGTATATCAATGTTATCTTGTTTCTTTTGGAACACCCTATATTTTATTGCTTTTTTTCAGATTCTGTCTGGAAAGCTGATTTTATTTTTATACTTGGATCTGGCTGAAACGATTACAGTGAAAAATTGAGATTTCTCAAAATTAGGAATTTTTTGTGTCGAATCTATTCATTACTGATCAAAACGGCTAACATGTCCCTATCTTGACTTTTTATTCGCCATCAATTATTTATATTCGAATAAAACAAATACAGGGTAATTAATACATCTGAATTCTGAACCCCCCGATATGTGATTCAGTTAAATGTCATTGATAGTAGGTCAAGAGTTAGGATAGGGACATGTAAGCTGTTTTGACCGTTAATGAATAGTTCTGACACAAAAAATGTATGAAGCATAAATCTTCTCGCTAGACCCCAAGTGTGATTAAAATCCATGAAATAAGCTTTTTAGGGAAAATATGAAGATGCAACCAAATACATGGACTTCCATAAGAAATAATATTAACTTTGTTAGAGCTATTTATCAAATTAAGTACGAATTTAGAACAATATTCGACTTTTATTCAACTTGACAAATACAACATATATGTCAAAATAATTTTCTTCCTAACATAATCAAAATGATTCATAGGGTATCATTAATACTTGGACTGTCTCTAACAAACTTTTATATGCCACAATTTTTGGAACATCCTGTATATTTCGAAATACTTTCAAAATTTAGCCTTTATCAACGTACGAACTACTGAAATAAGAAAAACTTTGAAAGTTTTGCTGTTTCGCTTTAAATCTCTGTCGCGCTAGTCGTGAACCACCCTGTATTTTCCTATGTAAATTGAATCATGTGTTTGATAGATATGATGATTTACAGTTTACAACCTAGATTTGCTTAATTTTTTCTCAATAAAAATATGTTTTCCTTGGATTTTCGTTTTTACGGATTTAGATCTTGGAAAAAGAAAGGGAATAGTACAGAAAAAAGTGAAATCCGATGTGAAATCAGACCAAATCAGTCCATCCGTTCCTCGGTATTTTCCGATGATAAGGTTTATACCATCACATTCTGTTTCCGACGAGGTTTTCGATTTTATACAATACAGCCTATAGCCTCACTGATGACAAATTTCGATATCTTGATATCAATATAATCTGGTATTATTCAGATCCAGTAATATTCAGTGACATCACTCTGAAGCTAGGTCTGCAGTTTATCTTGAACTCAGAAATCCCCTCGGAAATCCTGAATGAATTTGTGTGTGATGTTCCTAAATATTTCATATTTCACCGGATATCCCCGGAATTCCGAGAATTATCTACATTGAGTTTCAAAATTTCATCGTTATTTGTTCAAATTGATATATTTCTTCCGGAGGAATTCGGGGAATTACATAATTAAATAACAATTTATAAGAATGTTTATAAGAATGTTCACAACTGGAGTGTCTCTGCTGCTTTTATTGAAATACTTATTCTAATGGAGGCTGAAGCGACGGCTTCACGTGTAAAATAAAAGGATTGTTTCATAAAACTTGCTCAATGGGTATTCATGAACAAACTGCCGCCATGTGAAAAAGAGCTGGAAGTCTGCAATTAGCATTCAACTCTTGTTTTGATATGTATCATAATATGAAACGCTTTGTTGTCTACTAGGAAACTGCATTTGTGAAATCGTTATTAATAACGAATGACAATACATTCGAGGAATTTGACGTGAGTTGATGCCAATGTATAACTGTTCGAACACAATGAACATGAGCGAACGGAAATGGTTGTTTGAAAAATTGTGAAAAAGGCATTACAGAGGGCGGATATTCAATATTTATTAGATGTATCTACGGTGTCTCTGATAGTATCAGATTCGTTTACTACAGGATGAGTTTGCATATTTCATTTGAGATGCTTTCGAAAGTAATAGTGAAGTTCCACTTCATAATGATTCACCTCTGTATATATAGTTTTAATGAGATTGTTCCGAGATACCATTTACATATTAATTGCAATAAAAGTCGAGAATTTATTGGTGTTTCATTCATTAGCACTGCATCTTATTGAACAACTCTCCGAACAACTTGTTTACTAAAAGAATAATCGATAAATAAACCAAGATATCTCACTCTTTACACTCAATTATAGTTAATATAATTAGGACAGTCAGTCGAGTTCCAGGGTTAAATATCTTTCTACAGTGTGTCCAATTTCCGATACTTTGCTAGATTCACAGTTGTCTTCGCAGATAGAAAGTTGCATATTCAAATTTCTGCCCTATTTTTTGTGAAATGAATGATGCGGCAACCTTTTCTGTTTTTGAGATACTGGTAGAAATTGAAAATTCCTCCCTTTCAACAAACCTCGTATATTGATAATCAATTTCAACCTACCGAATATAACTCGGAAAATAATATGAAGTCCTTACCGTTTTTTTCACATAAACTTTCATTTTTATTTTGTTTTTTACCTCTTTTTACGAGGCTTTTTTGCTTGTAGGACGTGGTGCTTATTCAGTATGACATTGGTAGATTCTCAGCCACCGTGCCTCTTTAAATTCGTGATTATTCCACCCATTATCCAAATAATATGATCAACAATGTCGATGAAGCTTATACACGGTATTTCAGATGTTAATCGAATAAATGTAATAGGCGTTATACCTTGCAAAATTAAAAAGAAAAGGTTATACAACTTGTATGTTATAGAGCTTTTCCTAGATACAGGGTACCTATTTTGTTTTTTGTGGCCAATTTCATTATTTATATAACCTATTACGAAAAAACCTGTCAAGCTAAACGAAAATCAGATCAAGGGTTTTTGAGCTTTGACTAAGAAAATATTTTATTTCAAAACTTCAAACTCCAAAATACAGCGTGTCTCACTTTAAACGCTCCCCCCTCTATATATCACAGTTAGTAACCATGCGATTCCAACCAAATTTGGTGTGGTATGAATAACCATCAATATGGTCTGTTACAGCGATGAACATTATTTTGGACAGTGCCGTTTGTTTTTATTGATATATGAAGGGGTCGATTTTTAATTTAATTATATTAAGCATTTTTTATAGGAAATCTAACCTCATATTATTGTTCTTCGTGCATGGTTCGAAATCCCCATGAGTAAATTTTCACCTACTTTCTAAAGAGGTTTTTGAAAAAACGGGCACATCGAATCTGCATTTTTGCAAGCGTAAATACGCTGTATATATACTTTTCTATTCATTTTCGCCTATTTGATTTTCACGATTGAACTCTGAAGAACCCCTTTATCAAATCAAATTTTCAGAAAAGACAATTTAACATTTAGCCCATTGATAGTAAGCAAGACATCAGTTTATATAATTTACTAATAAGGCGTTTTTCGCTTGTTTTATTGATTATACACCCCTAATTTAATCAAATGTGACCCATTGCCCCATTCAAAGAATGTCATTTTCCATCGTTCTGAAGGAACAAATGGTATTTTACAGATTATACGGTTCAAACGCGGGTCAAAGGAGGCCAATGATTCCAATCTTTCACATGGCCCAACAATGCGGAGATTTATTTCGTTCTCACATTCTCGTTTACCGCACCCAAATCATGTTGAGCTGGACGTAAATGGCTATAAATAAGAGCGATCGATCATACATACGTTCGTTTCTTATACGATAATCAGAGACTCGTAGAAAGTCATATTAGTACAGTCATATTAGGTGAAAATAGTGGTAAATCTCATCTCTCATCGCATAAAAGCGCGAAGCCGCAACGCTGCCATTATCAAATCATGAATTAAGGAAAGCAACATGCATGCTGCTTCCAGCAGAAAGGCTCTGACTTCAGGGATGTATTGCAAAACGAACAGTATGCTTTGGATAAATGCATCTACTGCAATTGGTTTCAGCAACATTTCAACATCACCCATCCACTCCTCTCTGAATTTTTGAATTCATTTGTTTTTTTCTCAAGGTGGGAATAGACCAAGCAAACATTGTTGCGCAACAGTTGAACAACAGTCGAAAAACACACGAGTTTACACAGTGTGTAACAGTTGCGCAACAGCGTCGCCAGTGTAGACGTGTCGCCTGTGGCAACCACTGAACGAACACCGAACAAACACCAGATAAAGCAGGTTGATCGATATTGACCAACAGTCTGTCGACAATGTTCTTTTCCCACGAAAACAAGTTAGCCAACAGTTGCGCAACTGTTGCGCAGCTGTTGCACAACAATGTTTGCTTGGTCTATTCCCACCTTTAGGGATCTCAGCAGCAGAGGAGTTTACGAATCCGAATCCATGATCAAGATAGGAATAGACCAAGCAAACATTGTTGTGCAACAGTTGCGCAGCTTTTGTTTGAAGGTGGCTGACAATGTCTCGAGTTGTGAAGAAAAGTTTCGGACTTCCATTGTCTAAAGGTATGAAGATTTGAATCCTGAGAAAAGAAAAGATGAGTTATGCTGAAAAAACGAAATAAGTGATGAATAAAAAAAAAATTAACTATTTTATCGAATCAAGAAGATTCGAGTATCAATAAATCAGGTTAGTATTAGTGTTAGTATATATGAAGTCGAAAAATGTAGATTTAAATGGGAGTTTAACTAGTCGATGAGCCTGAAAATAAGAAAAAATTGAATTAGAAATCAATAGCCTGAAAAAGAAAGGTTGAATTAGAAATCAATAGCCTGAAAAAAAGAAAAGTTGAATAGCCTGAAAAAAGAAAAGTTGAATTAAAAATTAAAATAAAATGAATGAATAAAGAATTAAAATTATGAGAAAGATTCAAATCGAGTTTGTCACGACGTTTCGATTGTGTGTATCTACAATCGTCTTCAGGTGAGAACTAACAAAGTCCTGGGATACGGGGGTATTTATAGGTCAGCTATGGCGGGATTTTCCGGTTCAGTGAGCCGTAACCGGTTGATTCGGCTAATCAGCGGTTTCCATGTGTTGCGGATCTCGACGCTTGGTTGACTGGAAACCGCTGATTAGCCGAATCAACCGGTTACGGCTCACTGAACCGGAAAATCCCGCCATAGCTGACCTATAAATACCCCCGTATCCCAGGACTTTGTTAGTTCTCACCTGAAGACGATTGTAGATACACACAATCGAAACGTCGTGACAAACTCGATTTGAATCTTTCTCATAATTTTAATTCTTTATTCATTCATTTTATTTTAATTTTTAATTCAACTTTTCTTTTTTCAGGCTATTCAACTTTTCTTTTTTCAGGCTATTGATTTCTAATTCAACCTTTCTTTTTCAGGCTATTGATTTCTAATTCAATTTTTTCTTATTTTCAGGCTCATCGACTAGTTAAACTCCCATTTAAATCTACATTTTTCGACTTCATATATACTAACACTAATACTAACCTGATTTATTGATACTCGAATCTTCTTGATTCGATAAAATAGTTAATTTTTTTTTTTATTCATCACTTATTTCGTTTTTTCAGCATAACTCATCTTTTCTTTTCTCAGGATTCAAATCTTCATACCTTTAGACAATGGAAGTCCGAAACTTTTCTTCACAGTTGCGCAGCTGTTGGCAAACTTGTTTCCGTGGGGAGAAAACTTCGTCGACAAACTGTTGGTCAACATCGATCAACCTGCTTTCTACGGTTTCTGGTTCGGTGTTCGTTCAGTCGGTGCCATAAGCGACGCGTCTACACTGGCGACGCTGTATGCGCACTGTTGGGCAACATCTCCTTGAAATACATCCTCGGGAGCGAACACCGGGCATCAGTTGCGCAACAGCTGCGCAACTGTTGCACAACAATGTTTGCTTGGTCTATTCCCACCTATATGATCGAAATATAAACAATATATTATAATAGCTATTTATGTACCAAGTGCGTTATATAGATCCTAACGCCCGGAGGGTAACATTCACCCGAGGGCCTTTGGCCCGAGGGATGAATGTTGCCCGATGGGCGTTAGGATCTAGTAACGCTCGTGGTGCATACAAGATTTTATTTTTCACGAAAAAATTATCTTAAACGACGTTGTTTACTTCATAAATTTTTTCTCATAGTATTTACTGCGTTCTGGTCGGCAACTGAGCACAAGTGAGCTTCTATGCAATTGCCATGGAAACATTGAAGAGGTTGCTAAGGGTTGTTTATTTAATAAAACTACAGAAAAAAACATTTAGCGGGCGTTATGATTCATAATGCCCTCCATAACGCCCCGGGCGTTATGGGTCTGTTAATAGCAACCGTTGCCAAGGTATTATAAAGCAGTAACGATCAAGTGAAAAATAAAAATATAAAAACAATCGAACACAGCAAACTTGAGATATAATAATATACGAAATATATATAATAAACTATTTATAATTTTTATATCTATTTATCCAATGTCAACTTGTCAACTGTTTTTTCTAACGCATGTTACATGTCAGTTCTGTGCTCAAACTGGTAAAATATCGTGATATTTACATAAATTTCAAAATATCATAATATCGAACTCACCTAAATAGTTGGCTGAACAACAACTTTCTGTATCTTAATACATCAAAAACAAGTTTTACAACTTTCTATACCAGACAAAACACTAATCTACCTTCCTGCGATACATCTCTTGAACATAGTAAATCCTCCAAATTTCAAAGTATCACAATCGACAACGATCTCAGCTTCAAATCCAATTTTCGATATGCCGCATTGCTGAAAACATTTTAGATCGATAGAAACTGATTACCCAAGATAACAAATTTTCAAAATTATCCTTGCATTATAGATTTATCGAGCAAATACGCACTGTTGGGACACTCTGTATAGTGTGGAACAGTCAAATTGAATAAATTCTGTATCCCATTAATTATTGTGTATATTCATAAAAAATCCTGAGAGACATCGACTTTAGATTCTGAAATGACATCCCTTAATATTTCATTGGTAAACATTCTTACTCTAAAATGAGAAAAACACTCGATCCTTTTACTATTGAGATTTTTGTTCATTTTAACCTTGTTACAGAATGATAATTAATTTTCTCTACAAATATGCTATATGGCATTTATATTTATTAATTTGTAAAATTAGCAGTTAAAAATTTATTCATGTGCTTGATGTGATTTGATATTTCTACATGTTTCTACAAAACGCTAGTCTGCTTCGCGAGTGATGTCGATCCTATACTTGCATCCTTTGAACATCCTGTCGGGATGAGAATATGTTAGTAATAATAATAATAATCTTGTGAAGATCGTTCAACGTTGTTTTTTATGTCGTTCCCCTGGAAGTTTTCATGGGGCCATACGTTGGGATCATACTGGGTGTCTGAGCGTTAAAAGAATTATTCATTCATGTGATTGTGAGTACGTGAAGGTTGGAATTAGAAGACAAAAGTCAATCGAACAGGGCAAGTTCAATACCAAAAAGTGCATGTTTTGAAATACAAATAATCTTTCGGACGTAATTAATATGCCAGTTATGACATCATCAACAACAAACTGACTGTTTGCTGCATTTTTATTTCAAAGTGTTGCTTATATATCAGAAAAATGAGCAGAAATTCGAAAAAAATAATACCCATCATCGATAAAAAACAATAACTAGGAATAATTTACTGACCACTGCTCACAGAACAACCTCATTTGAAAAATCACCTTCTTATGCGAGCAGTAAAATATTCAACAAGCTTCCTAATTATATTGAAAGTTGCCGTACTATATCAATACATTTTAAAAAAACTGAAATATCTGCTTTACTCGAAAGTTTATTATTCATTGTCAAAATATTTCGATGATGCTCATATGGCAGAACCCATATTATAAATTATTTGATTTTGGCCATCAAATTTTGATGGCCAAAATGTACATTATATACTTCATTTTTATTATTCTTTCTTTCTCTTATACATTTTCTTTTACTCATTTTAATGTATTATAGGTATTATATACTATCATGTTTATTAATTCGACATTTATATATTGTAATTAACTTAATTATCCATATATCTTTTTATATTTGGAATCAGAGTCTATATTTTTGTGCCTCTGTATATTTATATACCTATGTGTGCATATATCCTTGGAATATTTGTTTTATATCTTTTATACAGGTTTTAAACGCTAGTTTTTAACTCTTGGACCTGTCCAACACCATTTATGTGGTTTTTATGGATTAATAAAGTTCTATTATATTATATTCATTTCCTTATATTTCTTTCTGAGGTACCTATAGTTACAATACGTACCCACAAAAACGAAATATCTATTCTTGATGAATTATATCCAGCTGATTCCTTTCGTATATTTTGGTTGATAATTTGACAACAGTACAACAAAATCGAAGGGCCTAAGTTGTCTTCAATCTTTTATATTACCTCCGAATTTCAAACAAGAATAAATAAATTTGATGTAGGGTGCACTCGGTAAACTTAAGCAAAAAATGTATAGTAGAATAACTTGCTCACAACACCTGTAGACCCTGCTGTATATATAGTGGGCAGATCAGTGCAGAAAACTCGTATTCAAACTTCCACCAGAATGACTCAAAAAAATTGTATACTTGGTTGAATAGATTTACTTGCAAAAAGTTAATACCGATGAGAACAATAATTGAAGTAATTGGGAGCTACTTAAGGCTGATGATGCAGCCGTCACTAATTCACATAATAAAATTTCCTTAATTTGTCCTTAATGATTCCTTTGACCGAAGATGGTATTCTGAATGTTTTGCCCGTGTTGGAATATTTATTATTTTTAATCATGATGTGTCTTCTTCCTCTAATTGCTTGGTTCGTCACACATTATTACGTGCTCAATTATCATAACTCGTATTACATAATGACACGGCAAAAAGATCGATGTAATGACACCGCGTCTACCTATTTATACAGGGTGTTTTATTGGGAAACTTGAATATTACAGTGGATGGTGTTCATTCACTGAATTCAGATATAAGTAAACCGCCGAACATGATGATTCATATTGCGAAATTCATCTACAAAAATAGAATGCAGCACCAACAAATTTCCCAAAATCACAGTACAAGACAAAAAGGTCTAAAAAATTCAAATATTCCTATAAAATATAATATATAAATAGAAGAAGTAATAGAGAGTTTTAGTAGTGATAGAAACAAGGTGTTGTGATTTACAAACTCAGGACACATAAATGTTCCAATATCGGATCGGTTGATTCGTATTAATCGTACGTTGTTTTTTCGTAAAAAGTTAGTCACGAAATGGAAAGATTTTTGTTTTATAAAGAAATCGATAAATCAAGACACAGCGATCAAGCATCGACAAGTGACGAAGTAGTAAAAAGAAGGAAAAATCACAAATAGGATTATAGCTATTCAAACTTTGGTTTTACTTCAGTAGAAGCATAGATTAAATACTCCGTAGAAGTGAATCATGAAGGAAGCCGACGTGTGACGTGTGTGCTCTGTTTGAAACATAGATCTTACTGCTTACGCTAGATCCGGTATCCAGGTTATTTGTTTTGTAGGTCCGGGAGGGTTCGAAAGTACTAAGCCATTGATTGGTCGTTTTCAAATTTTGACGACCTGCGTTAGTTTGACACAAACTTAAAATTCCGACAAATGTCAACTATTGTAATCTTCAGCGAATTCCGGTGTCGATCGGGTCTGATTCACATAGTTTTGAGTGTTTTTATGTGAACAATTAGATTGCAATGCCGAAATCCTGTATGATTTGCAGTAACAAATTTGTAAAGGGTTCTGCCAGATCTTTTCATAGGTATGTACTTATATCATAGTATTTGTATTCCATAAACCATAGGCGTACTGTTGGGTAGGACAGGACGTAAGAATAGAAACTAAAAATAAATTATGAATACTTTATATTCGATAGATTTGAATTACTTATTTGGATATCCAGAATCTTTGTCCAGACCCTTCGGCAATCTTAAGTTCTTCTTGAATGAATTATTGCCATTTCTGTCAATTTGTTCACCGGTTGCATGATGATACAGCCGTATATAATAGGTATGTGATATAAATGATTTCATTTTATTGGTTTCCCAAAAATATCGATATTGGTGCAATGTTTTGGGTATTACCGGAAATATACCTTTCTATGGAGTTTTGTGCTCTGATGATCATTTTTCTCCAGAAAGTATCAGAATTTCACCAGCTGGCAAGAAATCATGCACTAGTGGGACTTTACCAATTTTATTGATGTTTCAGTATTGCAGCCAAAGAATATTGAGAGGTAATAACTTTTCTTCAATTCTTTCACAAGTAACACATATTTGATAATATACTTTTTCTTTTTGTTGAGGATATCAACCATTGAGTCATTGGTTACTTGACAAGGAGAACTACGTGGAGAATATGCCATTGGAATATGGATTTGGAAAGCAAATCAAGAGATAGGTACATTTGAAGATAAATTATATTCGCCATAGTGATTCATTGGGGGGTTATCGAATCTACTCCACCGGCCGCCATCTTACTCCAAATGATTCTCCTGATCATCATCAACCTTAACAGCTTTAGAAACTGAGAGGGAATACCGAAAGCTATTTACAGGGTATATATGGAAGTATTTCTGTGTGTTATTATACTTATTTTATTCTATTTCATTCTCTGATTGAGAATAAAAACATCTACTCTGAAAATCCAGTTCATCACATCAAGAGGAAAAAATACATAGATATATATTAGAATATCAGAATGATATTACCAGAATTGATGTAAATGAATTGTTTTATAATAATCAGATATGCCTAATAATAATAAACAATGTTCATCAGCAAGGTTTTCATTATTTAATCACCTCAATCTGTACAAAGTACAATTCGATATCTACCTACCCCTATTTACCTACTGTTCATTTTTTTTTGTAACCAATGAAGTCAAATCATTCAATAGAAAATGAAGAATTGAATATGTTTTGTACCCTTCAAAATATCTCAACTGTACGCTACTGTATCATAGTACTTTCTTGCCCTTCACCCCCTCTCATCAATACCCCTCTGATACCAAACAAATACTACATGATGCCGGATCTAGCGTAAGCAGAAAGATCTATGGTTTGAAAAGTCTAGCTGTCGAAAATATGCCATTCATCCTGCGATGGTTGGAAAGTCATGCGCATTTTTCATAAGAAAATTGTAGATTTTCAGCTGTAGCTGAATAAAGAGCACATATCGTTCAAAGATCAACGTGCAGCAAGAAATAAGAGTGGCAGTGTCAAGCCTTATTCCTCGCTTTGAAAAAATTTTTGAAGATCACCAAGCTCACCCATCATATTGATTTTTTTCCCTCAATGATGATGTATTCTTGTGTGTCAGTTCAATAATGAACCTATATGAAAGTTAGATTGGGGTTGTTTTCATTTATGTGTTTTGTAACTATAGTGTCAATATATGTACAATCGCGTTCTATAGAAAGTTATACAGTACAACGTTTGTGCTTTGCTACTATAAGTAGTAGGCAAGTTGTAAAGCACATACTTTATATATTGTGAATATGCAGCACTGTCTTGGACACGACTGTGTATTATTGCGAGTGAGGGCGCCTTGACAAAGTACTAAACCTGGAAGTGCGCCGCACACTGAAAAAGTTTGGGAACCACTGGATTAGTCAAATCACAAAGAAATTCTTTGAATATCCAGTTATACAGGGACGCTGATATGTATGGAAACGGTCGATTATTTCCTAAAGTAAGATAGCTAGCGAAAAATGTTAGGATACAAAAGTTGTAGGGTTTTTCAAAATCCATTAAGCTAATGAAAAATTAAGTATACAGAATGAGTCAAAAAGTCAGGACGAAACAAAGTTGCTTTTTCTCTAATGGTAGCCCTGTATATTATTCCACATTTCAATTCTGCTCTAAATTCTGAACAAAATTGATATAGCACATCATTTCCTAAATTCAACTGTTTTCGAGATATCGAAGATATCGAATGGCCAGCTAGGTCTCCCGATATGACCCCACTTGACTTTTTTCTATGGGGTCACATAAAAAATGTAGTCTACAAAAATAGGCCGCCAAATATCGAAGAGTTGCAAGAAAGAATAAGGCATGAAATTTCTACCATTCCTCCTCACATGATTTTAGATTCACTACAAAATTTTGTTCAGCGAGTTCATTACTGTCAGGAGGTAAATGGTAAACTCTTTGAGCACCTTATTAAATAGAATTTCAAAGAAAAATTTGTTGTTTATTAAAACTTGTTTTCTCTCTTTTCCTTCTGTCTCAACTATTGTTTTCATAAAATTTTGAATATCCTGGACATTCATTAAAAAATACATTTTATTGTTTTAATTGCATTTTAATCAACCCTGATCAATTATGCTTTTTTTATTTTCTGTAAAAAAATTATAATTAAATTGTAATCATAATATCCACATACTCCACCTTTTGTGACTTTCATAATAAATATGCATCATTTCGTGCTTTTTCTTTAATAAATTTGAGAGTATTTGAGATATCTCGAAATCGGTTGAATTTAGGAAATGAAGCGCTTCATCAATTTTGTTCAGAATTTCGAGCAGAATTGAAATGTGGAATAATATACAGGGCGTCCCATTAGAGAAAAAGCAACTTTGTTTCGTCCTGACTTTTTGACTCATCCTGTATACTTAATTTTTCATTATTTTAATGGATTTTGAAAAACCCTACAACTTTTGTATCCTAACATTTTTCGCTAGCTATCTTACTTTAGGAAATAATCGACCGTTTCCATACATATCAGCGACCCTGTATAATGCTCTGCCGGTCACAATAAAATCTATGGGACATAAAAAGTTCAATTTAATTCTGAACATTTTTTTCCTTTTAAATTGTTTTTATTACTCTGAAGAATATTTGTCAGCAATTTCTGACGTGAATTAATTGCAATCAGTGAGTCCTGATTCCTCTGGTTTGCATTTTGTTAGTCAGAATTTGTGTATACATATCAGATAGTTTTATATAATTTTTTCTTGTTTTACAATGTTTACTCACATGTGGATTTTTTTGAAAGCTTTCGCTTTCTTTGACTAGCTACCAATATATGTTTATATATAATGTTTGATCTGAATATCGAATCAGTTATCAACTCTAAAACCCAAATCAATTTTCAGTTGGAAATTTACTTTGTATATTTCACTTTGTGGAGTGCATTTAAATACATGTTTGATTTTTATTTTATCTACTTACTGTGGAATTCAATTAATCCAAGGCTTATTTTTTTACAATGCATTTTTATATGGTTTTGGTAATTTGATGGCCCAGTTGTTTAGTAATTATCTACCCCGCCTAAGTGACATAGCCAATGATAAAAAAGCCAGTGAAATGTATTTACATTCAAATGCTTTGCAGTCGTGCAGTGCGTGTTGATGAATCATTCAAAAGAAATCAGTGCGGCAAGAATTTTACAACTGAGGAATAGAAGAATTTCATGAAATGTGTATACCGGGTGTTTCTCACCCTTATGACTTTTGTTTCTGCAAATAAACAAGTGAAATTCAGTGTGTATGTTTTAAAACTTCAGGTTTGACCGGAAATGACCCTTACTTTCTCATTTTATATGGGAAATCCGGTATAATCTTTATAATTTCATGATAAATCACATTGTGAATGCAATAACACCTCATTTGTCCCTTTTTTCGGCATTCATCATCATCCTAAGATTTCCGATGTTCAGATTTTCCGTATACAGTTTGCCTTCTATAATATTGATTTAGCACAGACACCGGCAGATCTGAAACAGAGTCCGTGTATTTTCCAAAAAAACGAAAAGCAAAAATTGGCAATAGGAATGAGATCCTGGAATGAGCCTCAAATCATGGATTATTATAGATATTCATATTGTTTGTCTTTGATCAGTGAAACGCAGACACCCACATACTTATCTAATAAAAGAATTAGTAATATTTTCGGCAATAGGCTAGAATGAGAACCTCAAATGAACCTTAAATTATGGAGATTTTCCGTATAAAACCAAGAGCAAAAAAACCGGCAATAGGGTAATAAGTACATTAGCCTTAAATTATGATACAAAAAACATCGAACAATCCAAAGTGATTGTCTCCTGATAACTAATGATTTCGATAAATTTGAAACTTCCATATTATGTTAGTCATCACAACAGGGATCAGAACCGCATACGACTATTAGACATTTTTTTCCACCTTCTGCCTAATTGAACAGAGAAATATCCAAAAATTGGACATACGAAACGGTGGTTGTTCGTTCATCTCGTTGTTGGTATCGAGCTTGTTGGAAAATATTTCTCCACGGATCTGCTAGAAGCAAGATTGCAAATAAAACAAGTCTTTTAGGTATCGTTGGCGATAAATAAAACTATCGGAACATCATCATGATCACACTCGAGTAGTATGAATATTCAGAACTTTCCGTCTCTCGGACAAACTGGTATAATAATTAATATTCTCTAACGAGTTTCATACCGAAAAAGAAGCAATTAGTTAACTCTTTAATCCGGTTAATTGCTCCAGGTTCGATGATGAATAGCAACCACACGCGTTAGTAGCTTGAGTTCTTCCTTAACAGTGGCGACTCGTTTTAACATTCATTCACACTCAAATTTCAAATTAGTATTTTCGGGGTGCCTGCCCCCCCCACAAGTGAAAGAATGTCATGTCTTAGCTCAAGGATTTCATCGTGAAAAAGCTAAGAGCCATAATTATGTAGGTACACTTTCAAACAGAAAAATAGAGTTCAAAATAATTTACCACTTTCTTGTAGAATGTTCCTTAATATCAGGATGGGAGTGGTACTCATGGGTACCACCTCAAGAATTTATAAATCAAATATACTTATTGTATAAACATAACAATTCAACCGATACCTACCAACCGTGCCCTCAACAAAAAATTAACACGAATGCCTTGCTATCGCTCATGAACATAACACCATGATAAAAAATCTGCCGTAACGAAAATTCTGATGTCAAATCAATTCAGAGATCGTATTTTTCGACAGCTTATCGAATATACAGGGAGTTTTTTTTGTATGTCGTACCGCTATGGCGTCTCGAAAACGGTAAATGATACGAAGCTAAATGAGACAAAAGTTGCCCATTTTAGTGAATAATGGAATAATATAACGAAGTTTCCAAATCGGAGATATCACGAACCGTTCTCAAAATATACGAGGAAAAGTGAATTTCAAATCAGTTGATTATTTCTTTTGTCAGATTAAAAAAAATTACAATAAGTCATACAGTGTCATCTCCAAAGTATGCACCATGTGGGAAACTTATTTATTAAGGGTTTTTCGACGAAAAGTTATTCTTGATAAAAGTTTGTGCATCCCCTAAAACTAAACATGCACCAACAAAATACAGTAAAACACACGTAATGTACGAGGAGCCTTCAAATATTTGATTTTGAGACAAGAGTAAAGTACTATTATTTTGAAAAATCATTAAAAAATACATCTACTTTTGAAGTCATGGCCATCTAAGTGAAGTTTTATTTTTGTACCCATTTTTTTAAAATGGGGACTACGAAATAAATAATTAGCCTGTATACGACTCATACTTTTCCTAAAGTATTTTTCCTCCCCCTCATTTCAAGTAAGTTGCAAACGATGAAACTTGTGAATTCATTATATTCATATTGTTTCAATAATTTCTAGAACATCCTGTATATCCTGTTTTTTGGTAAAAATCAAACATTAATGTTACTTCAACGTAGTTCTTCAATACAAATTTCAACTTCAGGAATCTTAGATATACGTTTTTTGAGTTCAGAATTCCGAAGGTCCCGGGTTCAGCTCCTGGCAATTGCAACTTTTTTTTTCAAGAACGTTATTTTACTTTTTTCTTGTTAGTGATTTGAATTATTGGACATTTAGATAGCTTATACATTTCGGATTGCTATTGAGTGATTGATCATTTTTTTTCTAAGAGCTGCGCTTGTAGAAAAAGGTTTATTTAGTGGGTAGGAGGAAAAATTATATGTATTACATGGGAGTAAAGTGCCTTTTCCTCCATTGGATGTTTACTGCCCTCCGCTTCGCATCCTGCGGCAGGAAAAGTGGCACTTTCCTCCCTAGTAATACAAATAGCTATTCCCATATGGTGCATACTTTGAGGATGACACTGTATATATGCATCTTCGTCTTTGATTATCCCATGAAAATGTCCACTAGCAAGGCAATCTACATTCCCGGACGACATTAAGCATTGATATAATTACGATATTGATATGGGAATGTGCATTTACTACGAGGTAGATATACTTTTTTTCTGAAATCGCAAATCAACATTGCCATGAAAAGAAATTTCGACGGCATAGGCCGGCAAAAATTTTTCACGATTGTTTTCGGTCCGGTGCTAAAATCCATGTGAAATCTCATCGTTTTTCTCGTTTCAGTTATTATTTGGTGGCAAATACATACAAATATAAGTAATGTCACAATGACATAAATGTCAAAAAAACGTTGACAAAACAAGAACGATTCCATTTCGAGAAGTTCGAGTTGTTACTATAAGGTAGCGCTACGACTTATTTTCTATCGCGAATATCCCTACGTGAATATATACATACAATAACTCGCACCAATCACAAATATATAAATTTGATTTCCATAGCAGCCAATTCAAATTGTTACACACAAACAAAGCACGTCGTACGATTTTGATGTTTATCTTGTGGTAAATTTTGAGGGTTATCTTCTGCGTATTCAAGAAGAAATGCTACGAGCCGCCATTGCTTTTCTACTTCTTCTTTTTCTAGCGACCGTTGGTATCGCATGTCATAATTAAATGTGTAAATACCCGTCAATATTTATGCGATGCGTCGACATTTTTGTCGTACCTGTACGCGGCTGACAGATAATGACGAAGGCAATTAAGTCGCCATCTTGACAAAAAATCGACGCTGCTGAACCAGTGGCAAAAACCGCGAGTACTTGATTTGTTTCTCCTGGCGGACCGATACAAACCAGTTTGTTTCGTGCGAATAATAATTAATGGTTTCGAATATGAATTCGTTTTTTCATCCCTGAGTATACTGATGGACTCGTTCGGTATGTCTGTCGTATCTGCGAAAGAATAATCTCGATAAAGAAACTAGAAACTCGATCAACTTCGTGTATGGATTGCCAAATGGTGCAAGACAGACTGTTTGAATCGCCAAAATCCCATTTCATTTTCAAAATACACCAATTTATATTGTATAAGGCGGCAAACTATAACGTACTTGTCATGTGAATCTGGAGTGAACCTATACGTTTCATAACCCCAAGGATTGTACCAAAACAGCAGACTACAGAGTCACTTGTTAAAGTGTGGACGATTCCACTTGCGCTGTTGCCAGAAGACATACCTTTCTGTTTTTTTTTGAAAATAAATACAAAAAGTGTTTATTGCATTGTATTTCGAGTGTTTAGAAGAATAAATCACTCAGTTTTGTACTGAGTGTTCGATTAAACGAACCCAAGTAGAAATATAGTAACAATATCATAAAATCCATAAATTCGGTTCATCATGTGTTATCACAGAATCCATATATACCATCAAGATATTTCGTAATTAATCCCGGATATGTAAGAAATATGTCCGAACGCTAAATCTCAATTTGTTTTTGTGTGTACTCGGTTTTTCACTTGCTGCGTCACTAGAATGGTGAATGCGACAAATTATATTTAAATTTTTTTCTGGTCAAATTTGATCGCATATGAAAATTAACTAATACGCAGGTATGTGATAATTTTGTATAAACTTTATGGATTAATAAAAATCTCAGCGGATGTATTTTGGAAAATATTTGTTGATTATACAATGTAATTTTAACTCATGTTGCATCATTTTCTCAAGGATTTATGGGAATAAAATGAGTACGAAATAGTATATTCCCATCATAATTTAGGTAATAATTGGAAACTTTTTGACAAATCCAGAACTACTATAAATTTTCTTCGTTTGCACAAACTATTTCATCGATATTTGAAACCATCACATGCCTACACGAATGCCACGGATATAAACTTCGATTATAAAACAGTCTAGATGAATAACGCTCAATCCTTACCATAGTAGTTGTTTGAAGCCAACATCTGAATCAGTTACCTCTTTCTAAAACAAGGATAGTAACAACAGATTCCACCAGCATCATTGTCTTGCTGAATTTGAATAGATTGATCTACTAACATAATTATCGTATCCATTCTTCCTAAGACTGAATGAAAACAATGTAATATCAACGTTTTCTGAAAATATACATCTTTGATTTATTACCCGAATGATGATAGATTTTTCCTACGACCATCTATGAAAACGTCAATAATCACACTGTTTTGTTATTCAGAAAGTAGCTCATATCACCATGGTATTGTTTATTTGAAAGAAAAAAAGCACTAGTGTTGATATGAAATATATCACAACGCTCGCCTGAATTGATAGAAATAATTAGGCATATTGTGAAGGTACTCACTGTCAATATAAGCGTTCTCAAATCAAATTCATATTATTTATTGAAATTCCTGTCTCGTTTTGAATTATACCGAGAATTCTTTATCTATTAATTTCTACATAACCTCTGAATTCACTTTAAAACTGGAACCTATACTTTGCTGGAACTATTTCGATGTTGATGACAGAGGGTTAGATCATTCAAAAGAGTACGGCTATAGTTTTTTGCGCGGCTTGCTGCTTGCATCAGTTTGATATCACAGTATCACCAACGAGAAGATTCTTTGGTATCACAGATATGCACAGATGTTTGCAAAGAGGCAAGGACGCACTAACTCGAGTAACTTGTACGCGCTTGCGAACTACGTACTTCTATTGTTCTGTATTTCTGGTTGCGTGATTACTGGCGCTAGCAGGCGTATGGTGTCAAGTTTGTTTATGTACGCTGGTGTCAATATCAATAAAATTTGTCCAAACTAAACTAACTCAATCAATCAGTAATTCACATAATGAGGAATTGTCGGAGAAGTATTCAAATATCATCTTGAATATGGAAAATAAACAGTACTTGATATTGAATCAAAACCACCTGAAATTCTAGAGACTGCTCAAGTTACATTTTTGACAAGACCTCCCGCGAAATGAAAGTTTTCGGAGTCGTAGGAAAAATAGTGTACAAAACTCGTTGGAAATTGCATTTCCTTCACTTGTTACGTTTCCGCACTCACCGCTACGCGGCTCGTGCTAAACGACTACACTGTCACAACTTCTTTATTCTTTATTTTCTGGCAATATAAGGTTTCAAAGTGATGAACTTGAATAATATAACATCAAACATGTTGTTATTACTTCTCAATTCTACTAAATATAGGCTTATCTACTACTCTGAACATTCTCTTACCACTTGGGACAACCATTTTATCACTTGTAGTGAAATGTTGCGAGCAAACTCTAGCGTCTCTCGAAATATTCTCTTTCTTGATATATTTTTCCATATATCCACTAACTATTCATCTCGGAGAAACCCGAGAATATTTTCAAATTACCAAAAATCGTTTTACATGTGAGGATGGGTGAATAATGTTTATACAACGAATAACACTAACACTAAAACACAACGAATGATACGACTCTGAGTAACTAACCAGTGGAATGTTGTGTTCTGGTCACCACTTTTAAATCGTCTACTACACATTTAACAGCGTTTAACCATCCTTCAAATTCGATTAAAATTTTCACACAAAACTAGAAATATGCCGTTCAATGAACCATCAAACAAAATTTGATTTGAAAACGAGACGTTTCGCGCTGTCACTGTCAGCGTTCGGTCGATTATCGGTTGAACGAAATTAGCGGCGTTGGCGCATTCACCAAAAATGTCGCAATCTCCAGAAAGACGTGCTATTTATAAAGCAATTATATATAAATGAGGCACTCTATTATATGACGAACATTGAATACATAGCTTTTGATACACTCATATGACTCATATAAGAACCAACAGAAGGATATATATATTTGGGAACCTTGAAAAAATGTGGTCTTGGGATGATTATCATCACTTTCAAATGTTACGATGTTGCAACCTTTGTGAAAAAAAAACACATGAATATGAATTTCATGTTGGCTCCAGATGATTTGGGGTGTTACTATTATAGTGGGTTTGTTGTTCGGAGAATATGAAAGTTATTTCAAATGTCACATTCTATCCGTTGTCGCCAGTATATAATCACGCAACCAAAAATGCAGCAGTGCGTACACACATCGAGAAATATAAGTTGGTGCGTTATCTCAAATGTAAAAAGTGTAAAATTCTGTGATACAAGCCGTGATTTAGAAACAATTTGTGTATGACGTTACCCGCTGCCATTAACATCATATAGTAGAAATAGTTCCAGACCTCAGATTCCAGAATTCAGTTAAAGTTACCAACCTTCCGATCAAATACCTAACATGATTACGCGAGTAGAATACTATACTTTCTCTACAACTGATAAAGTGCTGGTAGAATTGGGCCCACCATAATAAACGTTTCATTCGAGAATAAATCGCCCTGTATTCTCATTATCCCATTGAAGATCATCTCATATGAAGAGACTAATTTCTTCAATATTCAAAATAATCACTACCGACGTCGGTAACATCGATAACGATCAAGAAACAAAACACATCGCCGACCTCCGACCCCGTCTATACAGAGTCGTGATTCTGTCAGTGACAACCGGTCTTCGGCGATGCACTTTCGCAGAACAATGTAACGTTTTTAACCTCTCATAACGACCCGCTCGATTATCGTCATTTATTCCGAGACTTTTGTCTCTCTCGCACACGCACTTATTCTCACTCTCTCGCCGCTCATTTGAGAATGTTTATATTCCGACTCTTGGCTCTCTCATTTTCCGCTATTAATCAGGCGTTATTTGCGGCTCACGATTATTTCTTTTTCTTCTCTCTCGCGAACACCACCTTATTATTTTAAATGTGGGAGGCTCTCTAGAGCCTAGCGCATTGTGACGATGATTGCTGGGCATCTAAATGCAGACACGATGATTGTGCTGATGACATTCACTCATTTTCAATACCGAAAAAATGCGATCTAAATGGATGGATATGTCCTTCTGATATTCCCAGTACTCACGATTCGATTCCTAAACGTGTCCAAGGCATTGGTTTCTTTGTAGGACATTGAGAATATGAGGAATTATTAGAATTGTTTGAAAGATTGGGGGTCCTAAAAGATCTTCAGACAGTCATAGAGCCTTCAGACTGCCACTAAGAATATGAGGAAGTGTTTAATATGGATTATTGGAAGATTAAAGGTCACTGAGAAACATGAAGCAACTAGTCTTCAGAGAGTCACTGCAAGTCGTCGAAATAAGGAAGCAACAGAAGGTTTTGGAGATCTTAGGTATAAGGTCACTGAGGAACTTGAAGCCACTCAGTCGGTAATTGAGAGTATGAGGAAATAACAAAGTTGTTTATTGGAAACTAAAGGAATTGGAAGATCACACTAAGAGACTTGAGCCCACTGTTTTCAGACATTAACTTTGAGTATGAGAGGTAACGGAGAAATGTTCCGAAGATCACTGATTCTTTAGACAGTCATTGAGGAAGTAACAGAAGTGTTTTGGAAAGATTTGAAGCCAGGGGCGGACTGGACCTTTGAATCGACCCGGGCGATATGGACCTTACCGGCCCAACTTCTGGAGAAATATCACATGTAATTTAGAAAGAAATAATGGCAAGGAAATAGAAACTTCGAATCATTAATCCCTCATTGATTTATATTTTTTGTAACGATGTCAATGAAAACATGTTTGCTGAGGCAAAATATCTTTTTCTCAGCTCATTAACATGAAAGCATCCAGTTTTAGGCTGAGAGTATCCCTCAGCCTATTCAAAATTGATTTCAATTCAGAAATAGATCTTGTGAAATTGAAAGCATTAGGATATATTTATGAATTTTCTCTAAATTTGGCCTAGGCGTAGGTTATTCGTGCAAAATATGAGAACAAAAAATATTCATTTTTTACATAACTGATGTCAATATCTCGTAGGCAATGTGTCAATTCGAATAATTTTATCAATGGTTACATCCATCATAAACCTATACTTCAAACTTTCCGATGAAAGTCAGAGAGGCACCTTCTTTCTTCATAAGTTTTTTATTTTGTATTTCTTGAACAGAAAAATGTTGATGTTAGTGGTATAAAAAGAAATATTTTTCTGCAAACCATTGCACCTGTAATGGTCTCATATTTTAGGAAGCCGTCAAGAAGACTACTTGCTGGATCACGTACTACAAGATTGGAACTTTGAAAATTTGAAAATTCCCAAAAACAACCACAAACATGAATTTTTGACAACCATGATGTGAATTCATTTTATAGGGCATCAGTCAGTATCTTCGTTTTTTGATTGATGACTGATGAATGAGAAACCTATTGTCTTGTAATCGCGGTACTTTTCGTCTGCTCTGCATTCTTTTTCGCAGTTTTTGAGAAGATTCATTGAATACCTGCCCTAAAGGGTACCGACATGCCCGGCCTCCCAGTCCACCCCTGCTTGAAGCTGCTGAGTATAAATTGTGTAGGAAATTGACGAAAGTGTTAGGAAGACTAGATGTCTTCATAGATCACTGGAGCTCTATAAAAGCCGCTGGTTGTCGCTGGAAAGTATCTTAATCCATTGGGAATGACAATGTAAAAGTATTTATTCATTGAAAGCCTTTCTGATTCCAATATCCCACAAACAACTTTTTTATACTGACAAGTGTCTTTTTTGGTGAAAGCTTCTTATTCTTGAGCACGTGACATGTATGGATGCTTCGTTTCCAATTAGACTGAAAGGTTGATTTTTTCAGGACTCTAGAAGTAAGATTATCTGGGGATAATTGAATTTTACTCACGGCGTTCGATAATTTGTTGATATTATTTTTCTTTCTGTGGTGATAAAGTAACAAATAATGTTATACCAAATCTAGATCTAGTAACTAGAAACATTTGAGATATAAAAAAATGTGTTAATATGATCCATATTTGGAGTATCCAGTTTATTTTGTTGTTGTATCCCTTTTTTTTTCAATTAATTACTCAATACCCTTGAAGAATCTTATTTCAACTGAATATATTTATTGAAAAACAATCAAGATTTTGGATAGTTTAACATTAATGCCACTTTCCCTATTTGATTCACATTTATGTTCAAATAGATGTTAATTTTTCGAGTCTCACTATATGAATGAATCTCGAAACAAGATAACTTTCTAGAAAGAGAAGTTAGTCTATCCAATTAGAATATCAAACATAGTTTGAAATGAATGTCTGGTAGACTACGAGCAGAAAACAACTACTTTCCTGGTAAATACCACGCAGAACATTGAATTATATCTGCTCGTAATCCATGCAACGATTCACACTGTGAATGCAGATCGCAAATGGCTATAAGCCACTTCCAAGTTCTGTGATTTGGGAGATTTAGTTCTGGAGTGTTTCTTTCTTCTGCCGCATGGTGTCGCCACTTCCAATTGTCTGTTGGAACGCGGCTCAGTGCGGTCAAATAAACGCGACGAAGGTGCATTGGGACAGGCAACGCTTCGAGTGGAGATCTTACGGTCTCTACTCGGATAACTACCCTGCACTGATGAGGGCCAATAAGCCCGAAACCGGTCTGTAGGTTGTTAGGCGTGCCTGTCCCGATGTGAATTTGTCACGTCTTAGGAAGAAAGAAACATTTGCGATCTGCATTCACAGTGTGAATCGTTGCATGGATTACGAGCAGATATAATTCAATGTTCTGCGTGGTATTTACCAGGAAAGTAGTTGTTTTCTGCTCGTAGTCTACCAGACATTCATTTCAAACTATGTTTGATATTCTAATTGGATAGACTAACTTCTCTTTCTAAAATTGTTGTCCAATTTATGGCTTTTCCATTTTTCAAGATAACTTTCGCCGAGGAATTTTAAATAGACGATGAGAAGTTTACGTTAGTTGAAGGTCAGAACTCCATTCCATGTTTTTTTTCAAATTACATAATAAATCTCGAAGTATTCATTCCCGGCTCATATCGTTATCTTGAATGTGAAATAAGAATTTGTTTCTTCAGTATGTAAGAATCACATATCGGGTTACCGTTTGATCATTATATTCCATAATTATAAAGGATTAAAGATAAAAAGGCAGGAATTGCTTTTTAATTTTTTTTTTGAAAATTGTACACTAGTAACAATATTGTACTTAATACAAGTATAAGTACTGTTAAGTAGTTTAGGAAGATTACTTATCTCAGATGATTTTTTGGTGAATTGATGAATACGTTGAGTTTTCTCATTTTGTGTTAATTACTTCCAATTCGTGGTTTTGACAATTGAGTTGGTGAGTCCGACCTCGTCTCGAAACAGATTTGACAATTTCCTTGTATCATATTCATTTCCAAGATATTCAAATGGCAACTGTTGAATTTGATACACTGTATTCACATCCGCGAAGCAGATCACCATTCCACTGATCTGCCTTTCTCATCTCATCAAATATTCCCGAGACTCGATGCAATATCACGGAGTGAAAAGACGAATTATCCTCTAAACTCTCCGTTCATTTTCTTCTTTGTTCCGACATTCGAAAGATGAGTCCACCAGTAGAGTGTTTTTGGAAAAAGGCCGACAGGACCGTAAGACCTTAAGTGGGAGTCGCTTGCACAATTTTCAGTGAACAGTGAACGAACGGTTTGCTTAAATAAATTGAAATTTACTACATAGATGGATGATGGCAACAAACAAATTGTTTTGATAATTTTTTTCAGAATGAACATCCAGTTTTGGGTGAAATGTATATCGGCTGAATTTAAACATAATAAAAAAAACTAATGTAATAATGTGTATTAAGTGTAATAATTGTACTAGTCATTGACTAAATAAAGGACATACATATAATGAATAGACACCACTCATTTAAAACGATTCATTATTATTTTTATTCCAGTCAAAACCAGCTAGAAATACTTTCAGCACTTTGGCCAGGGGTGTCCCCTAGGAAAATACTGAAGATTTACACTGAAATATTACGATCAGCTACAGTGATTTCTCGTAGAAAGGCTGCTGGACATCATAATAAACTTTACTAACCCCTTTTAGAGTAATTTGACTCTGAAAT